>OY804576.1:58112631-59312631 GCA_963680875.1 Bathymodiolus brooksi | reverse complement strand
ACTATAGCTTTGGTATTTAAGCTGGTGACATGGATTTTGACGGGCATCGAGGACTTGCTATAACTGTTTGTAAAGCAGGTTTACGTATAATGTCGGATGATAATTTACAGCAAGATGAAAATGCCTCTCAAACAGGAGAAGAAATGTCTACGGCAGACGCAGTGTCTTTATTTACAACTTCTCTAAACTCAGCTCTCGCTAAGCAGAAACAAGACATTTTATCTGAGTTGCAACCAAATCGCCAGAGTTCTACTTCCACGTGTAAAGAAAGTTCCATCAATTCCTCGTGTCAACCTAACAAGTTCGAGTTTAAGCAAGAAGGTACCAAAATACAATTCAATTTTAATTCTGAGAGGATTGACAGCCTGGAGAGTATTTCTTCGTTGATTTCTCAATGCAAGTTTGACGATACCAGAGCATTGATTAATTCTGAACTTGACACTCTTCGCCAGCGCAACAAAATACTCAAAATTGCAGACCGCCATGGTTGGGACACTGTTAACGAGTACCTTGATGATCCTTTGGCTGACAACAACGAGGATGCCTCCAAGCTCAGGGGAGCTATTGTTCGGGCAGGTCGTAAACGAAAGAGACCAGGCTTCCAAAATTCGAGCGGATTTAACCCAAAGAACTTTTTTCGTGGCTTCGGCCAAGCTTCTTACAGTCAAAAACCAATTCAACACACCAAACTCATCAAATCTCGCCTGTTTCTACTGTAAAAGACTTGGACATTTTGCAAGAGAGTGCCCATTCAAGCTACGTGCAGAGACGAAATCCTCCACAACAACTGCAGCAACCTTGTCAACACATGCAATCTTAATCTTGAGGGCTCTGAACAAGTTGAGTATAATTTAGTTTATAATAGTTACGAGTATGAACAAATCGGGCAGATTAAAAAATCATATTAATTTTTGGAAAACTCAATTAAAACTAACCGAACTCGTTTTGAATACAATAGAATTCGGATATGTTATACCATTTTTTCAAGAGCCCGTATCTGCTTTATTAAAAAACAATAGGTCAGCTTTTGATAATTGTGACTTTGTAGTTAAAGCTATTTCTGAACTTTTGATCAATGGGTGCATAGTCGAAACTAAAGACGTTCCTTACGTGGTAAACCCTTTTGCAGTAGCAATTTCCGATTCCGGAAAAGAAAGGCTTGTTTTGGACCTTAGGCATGTGAATCGCTACATTGAAAAACAAAAGGTAAAATTTGAGGGCGTAAACGAAGCCAAGCAGTACGCAAAACAAGGCAATTATGCTGTAAAATTCGACCTGAAGTCCGGATATCATCATATAGATATTCACCCAGATCATCAAACATTTCTGGGATTTTCATAGAATTTTGACGGGGTACAAAAATATTATGTTTTCACCGTCTTGCCTTTTGGCATTTCGTCGGCAGGACATATATTCACAAAAGTTCTTCGAGCGTTTGTTAACTACTGGAGGGTGTTTTCCTTCCCCGTCATAGTTTACCTAGATGACGGCTGGGCTTGTGACAACCTTGAAAGATGTCAGATAAAATTTTAAATACTCTTTTAGCAGCTGGCTTCTTGCCCAATTATGACAAGTCTATATTTACACCTGTACAATCTATAGATTGGTTGGGTTTTACATGGAATTTAAAAGACGGTGTATTAGAAGTCCCTTTAAAGAAAAAGATCAAAATGCGTGACAAAATTAGTTTTGTTTTACAGGAAAAGTCGACCACTGCCCGAATTTTGGGGGGTGTAGTAGGTAAAATCATTTCTTTGATTCCTGCTCTAGGTTCAGTATGTCAGTTAATGTCTCGCAACAGTTGTATCGCAATTTGCGAGAGAAATACCTGGGACTCAAAGTTTGAATATTCGGATTTAGTAGAATCCGAATTAAAATTCTTGTTTCAAAACTGCCTTTCCATGCCTTCAAAACTCATTTCCCCTATTCAAAGTAAACCCGAGCGCATAGTTTTTGCCGACGCTAGTTCATTTGCTGGCGCCAGTTTTGTTGAACTGAACGGCAAGCACACTGTTGTACATTATATGTGGAAAAATGAAGAAGTGAATAAAAGTTCCACATGGTGTGAAATTAAAGCAATTTTCATCATTTTACAATCTTTATCTCTTTGTTTATCCAACAAATTAGTCAAAATTTATACTGATAACCAAAACGTTGCATGCAATTTGCAATGTCGGGAGCATGAAGCCCGACTTACAATATTTAGCTCGACAAATGTACGAGTTGTGCATTCGATATTCCATTATTATTGAATTAGAATGGATACCTAGAGATTTAAATGTTCAAGCAGATTTTTACAGTAAAATATTTGATTTCGACGACTGGAGTGTAGCCCCTCACATGTTTTGTTTTTTCAATCAAAAATGGGGCCCGTTTTCCATTGATAGATTTGCGGATTCAAATAATCACCAGCTTGACAATTTTAACTCTCGGTTTTGGACTCCTGGTAGTAAGGGAGTTGATGCATTCGCATTCGATTGGTCTAAAGACAACAACTGGTTGGTTCCCCAAATACATTTGGTTTGCCGGGTGTTAAATCACTTGCGAATTTGCAAGGGGACAGGAGTTCTAATTGTACCTTTATGGAGGTCTGCCCTTTTTTGGCCGCTATTGTGGGATTTTGATGGCAACAAATTTGATTCCTTTGTTGTTGATAAAATGGAATTTTAAAAACCTAACAACTTTTTTGTTTTTGGTTCTGACAAAATAGCATTTTTGCTCAATCGCCTTTCATCAGTAATGTACTGGCGTTAAAATTAGATTTCACTGATTAATTGCCAGTTATCTTTGCACGGACACACAAGAATTTACCTTTGTTTAGTATCACGACAATCAGCCGAGACGGCTTGCCTATACGTGGGCTAATGATTTGACACTTTAGTTTTTCAGTATTTGATTACGTTTCAGTATGATACATTTCATCATGATTTTATGAGCAAGGTTTTGTTTGAAGGACGAGCATGTGCAATAATAGAAAGGAAAAGAAAATGAAGCGCGTGTTTCGCGCATATAGACTCCTTGAGTCAGCTATTAAATTAAGAGCAGTATATAGGATTGCGTCCTGCACATATAGACTCCTTGAGTCGGTGTGTTTGATTGGATCAAACGTAAAACTTTTTATATTAAGTTTGTAGTAAATTCTTTGCGCCTTGTGTATTTAGATTCGTTGAGCCGGTGTGTTTGATTAGTTTGTACAGATGACTCGTCAGTGTTGAGTTTTTGTTACAGAATCATAATTATGCATGATTATCTGTTAAAGTGTGTGTACTTTGCACGGATAGTTTATCAAATAAATATAGTATCGATTTCATCGCACATATATTACGTATAGGAGAATGTCCAAGTAACTCTCCATTCCATAAAAATAATGGAGCCGAGGCCCCGAAGGGGCTGAGGCCCATTGTTTTTAAGGAATGGAGAGATACGAGGACATTCTCCAACTTTAAATCCACCCATTGTACTTTATTAATGTTATTAATTATTAATCTTGTAACAAAAAAAAGTCTTGTGTATAGTATATAAAGTACAAAGAGAACAATAACTCCGCCCCTGTCCACATTGTTCATAACTCTCCATTCCTTAAAAATAATGGAGAGTTTAGACAATAGATTTACATCACAGGTGGATTTTAATATATTTTATTACCATACGGATGCTATATTTCACTATATAAAACTGTAGCATTGATATTTTTTGTTTTTGTTTTGCTCATAATTGTTATTTACCTCAATTTTGTTTAACAACTTTTCAGTGTTTTCAAATTTTTTTATATGTGTTTTGTTTATTTTATTTCTGCAGTTTCCACGACATTCACATTGGAGGAAAATAGTTAATTTGAGGAACCGTCCGGAATTTGAACATTCCTTCCATGAGATTAGGGAAGTTATGAAAAACAGCAAAGCTTCGTCTACCATTAAAAACTACGATTATTATTACCGAAAATTCTAGAACTGGTGCAACTTGCATAACTTTAGTTCCTTACCTGCATCTACAGCGACCGTCGCGATTTATCTGAACAGTTTGGTACAACGATCCGTTTCAGTTTCTGTTTTGTATTCAAACTATTACAGCATCAAATGGTATCATGATCTTAATTTACATTCGAACCCGTGTGATGATAAACTTATTTCTATGTTTTTGGAAGGCGGAAAACGTACTTTGAGCAAACCAATTATAAAGAAAGATCCGATTACTCCAGATATACTTAATAAAATTATTGACATGTACGGGAAAGATCATAGTAATTTGAAAAACGTGAGGCTCTGTGCAATGCTTTTACTTGGAATTGCAGGTTTTCTTAGATATAGTGAAATTGCTAATTTAAAAATGGAGAACATTAAATTTTTTCCTTCTTATATTGTCGTGAACATTGTGTCAGGAAAGACAGATGTATATAGATGTGGGAACAATGTTGTTATAGCCAAGACTAACGGCAAGGCATGCCCAGTTTCTTGGCTTTTGAGATACATTTCTTTAGTAGAGTTACGGTACGATAGTGAGGATTTCATTTTCAGAGCTATTCGTTATTTTAAGTCGAAAAATGTTTACAAACTGATAAACGTTAATCGTTCACTTTCGTATACTCGAGCTAGGGAGTTGTTTATTAATTGTTTAACTGTATTGGGACTTGACAGTTCAAAATTTTGTCTCCATAGTCTCCGGAGTGGAGGTACAACTGCAGCCGCCGCTAATAATATATCTGACAGGTTGATAAAAGAACACGGGAGGTGGAAAATGGATTTTTCAAAAGACGGTTACATTCAAGATACAATTTCCAATCAGCTTTCAGTCTCTGCTAATTTGGGCATTTAAAAATTTTGTGACTAATAAATGTTTCCTTTATTTTAGTTTATATTCTTAACCAACCTGTGTTTTATTTTCCCTTTGAACATCGAGGTTATAGCGAGTGCCATTCCTAATTATGACTCACTTGTCTTTGTGCCCATATAATTTAATTGTTTTATATTCGGACGAACGTAGTGAGGGAGAATATAAGTTTTGTTTTTGAGGCGTGGAATTTCTTCAATGTATATATACCACAGCGAGAGTTCTGGGGATTTCCGTGAGCATATCGTCTGTAAATAACATGTTTAATTTATCTTTATGTTTAATGACCAATTATTATTTCTACATTTATACGGAAATCAAAAACTTATTTCTTCATCTCATGCAATTTTATTTAAATCAGCAATTTTTTGTAAAGGTATAATATGGCTAAATTTAGAGCTTTGACGAGGTTAAAAGAAGATCTCTAATAATATAGAAGTCGTGCGTCATATATAACATCTGTATATCAAGTAACTTTCAAGTCGAACCAACACATGTGCGATGCGTATAAAGCGGTACATCAACAACGTACATAATCATTGTATAACGTTAACAACGTAAAAATCCTTAGTGGACAAAACTGCAAGACATTCGGCGTTGCTCCAAAGGACGTTTAGAGAGTAGATACACTTTAAAAAAAAAAATGCTCTGTGTCTCATTCAGTATATGTACTTTTATAATAAACCACCATGTTTCACAATTTAAACATTTATCTTACAATATGACGTCTTACTATGACAGTTTCGTTATTTGGAATCATAAAAATTCGACGGTGGACATTTTTGGAAGACATCTGAAAACAGACGTGGCGCTTTTATGCGTTGGTTCAAAGCTGTGAAAATTTGGTATTTTGTACACAATTCTAAGTACTTTTATTTGGTCAAATATCAGAATCCAATGTTTTCTCATTTTATAATCATTATAAGTCTCAGGGGCGGATCCAGGATTTCAAGTTAGGGGGGGGGGGGCGCACTTTAAAAAATTGCGTCGAGCGGAGGGAGGCGCGAAAATTTTTGGGGTATTTCGTGTGAAAAAAACACGATTTTACGCCAAAAAATCATATTTTTTCCAATTTTATCTTTTTCTTCATATGACATCATAATTAACTATTTTTTTATTTTTTTTTATTTATATATAGTATGTGATAAGTATTTAATATCATATATAATTATTTACTATATAATTGTGAGGAAATGCAATTAACAGTTGGGGTGTGTCAGAAGCACCGTCCCTTGGTGTTTTAGCAGGTTTACTGCTTGTTAAGGAATATGCAACATATGTAAAGTTTCACACTGGATCTGAGATATAGGGGACAAACCAGAACATGATCCACTAAAAAATAATAATTGTATTTATATTTTCTTTTGTGCGTATGTCTCATTAGGCCAGCGGCGAAATCTAAAAAGTCGCTTATTTAAAGAGTTAAATCAACCCATCGACTACACACCTAAATATACTTTCAAATGCTAGATTATGCTTTTAGCTAATAAATTTAACATGCCGTAATACAATCGTATGGTCACGTTATCACGAAAACTACATTTTTCTAGGATTACTGCGTTTTTGGAGAAAGTCCGACCATACTCAGTAAAATCAATATTATACATGATTTATGCATCTTCGGCACTTTGTTGCGCTTGTAGTTTTTAAATCTAACTTAAATAAATAAAATAATTCAAAATATCTTATTAAAATAACTTTTATTTCATCAGTTTGGCTTCTTTGAAACCAGCAGATGTGTTAAATATTTTAACGGTCACTTTTAAAATTATGTCAAGAAGAAATGCTTTCATTAAATTGATCTCAAACTTTTTTAAAAACAAAAGTGTAAACATAGTTTACATAAAACATTATCATTATAGCGCCAATTTCTACTAGTTTAAGAGTTTTGGACCGTTTTTAAATGCACATCAACATATCGAAAGTAGAAAATGATTCCGGATATTTTACCCGTGACTTTTTAAAATTATAATCCTCAGTCCGATCAAATCTTATTGCTTCGAGACCAAAGCATATTTAAAGCATATTTTCTTAATAATTACTTATATTCTTGTGTTATCTGTATTTAATTGTTGTCACCCTTCATTGTTAACATTTGCTGTTTTTAATTGTAACGTTTTAGTTACAAAAGATGGTTTGAAATATTGTTTGTAGAGAATTTAATTAATGTTTACAAGTTGTTAGAAAATCATTTGTCGGAACTGTTGTGAGTGTTTTCCGGAAAACGGCACAGTTTAGTAGCCAACTTAAATTTCTGCCATCTAGGGAAGTTCAAGAATCATTATTGAATTGTGTTGAAGAAGGTACAAAAATGGTCACATCACTTGTTGATGGTTCCTTGTCTGAGGGCCAGTCTCGTAGTTTCTACAATCCTAGTACACTGTCCAAGTTGAAGTCATTCGAAGATATGACTCACAAAACTAAGCTGAAGTGTC
Organism: Bathymodiolus brooksi; assembly: GCA_963680875.1. Lineage (NCBI taxonomy): Eukaryota > Metazoa > Mollusca > Bivalvia > Mytilida > Modiolidae > Bathymodiolus > Bathymodiolus brooksi. The sequence goes on along the minus strand of OY804576.1, from coordinate 59,305,369 downwards.
GTTCTGGGGACACAGTGAATCCTGAGCTAGTTTTTCGTCGGGAACTGGTTCTTGCAAATTGTCGAGAGGACGTTACTGTTGAAAAGGTTTTGTCTTTTCCAATTGGTCCGATTCCAACATAATTGTTTCACGACGATGGCACAATGCGCAAAACCAGTAAGGCAGATCTTGTACATCAACTGGAACAGAACGTTTCTATAATACAAACACTGCCCATTTTTTGATATTTCCAGAACAACTCTGATCAGAGATGACATGCCTTTGTTGCAGTCAATAAATGCAAAAAGGTTTAGAACCTTTGGTGAGATGGCACTTGATTTTGTAAAAATTCAGATCTCTTGTTTTCAGTTTACATCCGTTGTCGTCGATATCTTTGATAGATATGACATTCAAAACTCTATCAAAAAGGCAGAACGGGACCGTCGATCCAAGTCTGTTTTCACTGCATTTGATTGAAGGTAGGGTTATTCCTGACTGGAAAAAGTTTATTAGTTCTGGTGAAAATATTATTAGATTTCTCGGCGATAACATTGCCAAACATATTCGTCAGAACAGTTCTCTCCAAGAAGGGCAATCACTTTACCTGGCCGGTTTATTTTCTAATCCTGAAACAGTTAAAATGTTGAATCAGAATGGTATGTTAGATTGCAGTTGTTTGGCAAGCACACAAGAAGAGGCGGATACCCGCATAATTTTGCATTCACTGTATTCTGACAAACTGTACCAAGAGAATAACATTCAAGGTCGCATCGTTGTGAAATCCCCAGATACGGACGTTCTTGTCCTTTTAGTACATTATTTTCGAAATATGAAAAACACAAGTGAGCTTTGGTTTCAAACAGGACTTATTACGAGCACTAAGGATTGTAGACGTTATATCCCTGTGCACGACTTATGCAAGTCAGTGAGATCTTGCCAGCTGATCATGCTCTAACTGGGTGTGATACCACTTCTTCGTTCTTTGGTATCGGGAAGAACTCCATGTTCAAAGCTCTGAAAGAGCCACCCAATCAGTTTAGTGATTTGTCTCGAATAGAATGATTCAGTCGATCTAAGCCGAAAACTAATATCAAGGCTGTATGATCCGAAGGGAAAGTCGAAACGATGCCATATCGATCTGAACAAATTGCGGGTAAAATTGGAAACTGTCAAAGATTCTACTTTGGTGAGACTACCTCCGAGTGAAGACACATTTAAACAGCATGTTCTTAGATCTTCGTACCAAACAAAGATATGGTTAATTGCACATATTCCAAAGCCAGCAGTTAGATCACCTCTTGAACATGGTTGCAAAGATGGAAAGTTTGGTCTTGAACCAATATTGTTTGAAGGTCAAATGTCATCTGACTTTTTGCAGGACCTCGTATGCAACGGAAGATCCGTTTGTAGTAAAGGTTGTGTTTGTTTTGAACAGAATTTGTCTTGCACAAAACTTTGTCCTTGCCAAGCATTAGACCTCTGTCACAATGTGATTACACACAAGACAGATATCGAAGATGACGATGCGTAAGCACGCAAGAGTTCTTTTTTTAAACAAATCATAAAAACAACTGTATTTATTTGATTCCCTGTATATCTCCATATGCGATTGACCAGATCAAATGCATTATCCAAACACCCAATTTTTCTGATAATAATTGGGTTTCGGATTACGATGGTGAATGAAACATGTATATTTACGTTTTAAACGTTCAAAATGTCTAAAAGGGTGTTTTTATTTATGAATCACTTTAATAAAAAAAAACTACAAGGGTTCACATGAGATGTACAATGCTCATAGCTATTTAGGGACTGACAAAATACAGACTTACAAAAAATACCTGTGTTGGGCGAATTGGGTATGTTTTGATTTACTTCCTTGTATCGAACAGTATATATACAAAATATAATGAAACATAAATAAACGTCATTATTACGTAAATAGGGATGACCTTGGGTCAACGTCATTGTTTTATGGAAGCAAATACGAGTCACTTACATTGAAAAATCACATTCCCATCCAAAAACAGTCATTTCGACGTCAATTGACGTCATTCATTTCTGAATTTTGGTTCAATAATCTAATTTAATATGTGGTCCATCAAATAAAACCCATCACACTTGTCGGATTGAATTTCATTTTTAAGGAAAATGCACTTTTCGAACGAAAGTCGAAAGCGAAAAAAAAAAATTCTTGACCTTTGACCTTAATTATGCAAAAACGTGACCACTTCCGACTTTTACGGCATCATTATTCTGAGAGTCCCGTCATTCCTCTTTCCAATGACATATGATATAGGTGTGTAGCCCATGGGTTCATTACATTTTTTTTTTGATTTTCTGCCGCTGGTCTACATTTATCAATCATGAATGTTTTTATTGTTAATGATGCCTCATGTGGGCCCTATGATTAGGCAATACAATATATATTCTATTCTATTCTATAGAAAATATCATCGGATGTAAAATTGTAATGCAAAATTTCGCGTGTTTCACGCTTTCTGCAAGAGCGCACCTGTTTTTTGTTTAAGTAAAATGCATATAGTTTGTTACACGCAAAATTTGACGTTTTAGCTATAATTCATGTCATTTTATTAAATATTCTGGCACGGCTGGTAATCGGCACAAGCAGAACAGTTGGTTCTGCAAAGAAATTCGTGAGGATAACTTCCGGTTTTGGTGGAGGAGAGTTCACGAAGACGCTTCGCAAGGTATGACATGTCAAAAATTTAAATTTTCTTTTTTACTACTCGAATATTGCAAAATCAGAGAATGCTATGCTGTGGCGAATGCTTTCACGATTAGAAACGTGTATAGTTTATTCTTGTATATGAAGTGTAACTCTCGCAAAATCAATCGTCCCACGAAAAACATGACGAAAATTGTGACACTCTTACATTTATAAGTTATTCTTGACAAGGATGCAAGTTAAATTTTCAATATTTTTTCATCATGGGAGTCGGGGATAAATTCCGATTCGTCAGAAGTAAATTGAAGTCTAGATAAATCTACAAACTGTCAATTTTCTCGTTTTCCTGCTTGAGGAGATCGGTCCTGATAGAGCACATTGCGAATGCATGAGGAGATTTGCTACTTTTGTTAATTGTTTTCTGCAAAATTGATAAATTGACACTTTTAAGCACAACACTGATAAATACTCTAATCAAAATAAACTATTCTCTGTCCACTTTCAGGAGATGCCAGGATTCAAGGGAAAGAGGTAAAGGGGACTGACATTGACTCTTTACAAAAAACCATTTCGATATGGATTGCCTGTATCACCGCCACGAAACGAACAAATACAAGTAGCAGTACACCAAATTTAAAATCCCCATCAATCAGGACACCAAGTTTATTAAAAAAATCTCTTTCAATTTCAAAATATTTATATCCTTTCAAACGGGTTTCCACATCTATTCGGTGCAACCTTTTTACTAAAGATGACGGAAACTTCACCGCAGATCTACACAAGTTATATTATTACATGATTTCAGCACATACATAGGTCTAACGTAAATAAACATTCATTTAGTGCTAGTAGTCATGAATAAATTAAACACAAGATGTCAATTAAACTGTGGACACATCCTTAAAATCGGTAAAGCGCTTTACATCTTGTAACCACTACTAACAGAGTCTTTTTTATTTACAAGTATGTACACATAACACACTACATAATAGAAAAACAAACCACAAATTAATATTATTCTCAACTGTATGATATTTAATTTAGAGTGTATCATTTATATTAGAAATTATAAAGATATGATTCACATTAAGTTTAATTATTCTTGATTTTAAAATTATCTTACAGTGCATTTTCAATTTTTTCCAATGTAAGGGATGTTAATCTTGTGTATCCAATACACAATGGAAGTTGTCACAAACAACAAATGATCAATAATGACAAGTTAAATCATGGGAAACCGCAGTTACAATTATGAATTGATTCCTTAAATGAAATGATTCTTTCTAGGTGGACAGCCCATGAACAATGAAATATTACTTTTATACTTTTAAAAACCCGACGGGGCATCAGTTCGTGAATTTATTACCTGACAGACATGCACAATTTGTGATTATACAGTGGATTACATGTGTCGTACCAAAACTAGCAAATCTCCTCATGCATTCGCAATGTGCTCTAGCAGAACCGATCTCTTCAAGCAGGAAAACGAGAAAATTGACAGTTTGTAGATTTATCTAGACTTCAATTTACTTCTGACGAATCGGAATTTATCCCCGATTACATTTAGACTCCCATGATGAAAACATATTGAAAATTTAACTTGCATCCTTGTCAAGAACAACTTATAAATGTAAGAGTGTTACAATTTTCGTCATGTTTTTCGTGGGACGATTGATTTTGCGAGAGTTACACTTCATATACAAGAATAAACTATACATGTTTCTAATCGTGAAAGCATTCGCCACAGCATAGCATTCTCTGATTTTGCGGCAATATTCGAGCAGTAAAAAAGAAAATTTCAATTTTTGACATGTACATATCTTGCGAAGCGTCTTCGTGAACTCTCCTCCACCAAAACCGGAAGTTATCCTCACAAATTTCTTTGCAGAACCAACTGTTCTGCTTGTGCCGATTACCAGCCGTGTCTGGATAAATATGACAAATATCGATCACTTTTGTAGGAGGAGTATATATGTTCATACAAGTTTAAAATACAAAAAATGCATGTTTTGTGTCAACATACTCACTGTCGTCAAAGAGCTCCGATCGAAAATGCTTGATCAACATCCGGGATATTTTAAAGCGGTATTCTTAAAGATGACAGATAATTATCGTAAGTATTTATGAATATACTGTGTATATAATGTTTTGAATTATGAATCTTTATGATTGTTATTATTATTAATTTCATTTTTTGTCCAAATATCATTTATTTTTGCAGTGTAAAATTAGATTTTTCTATAAGTTATAAGGAATCCGGCATCAAAATCACTACAATCAACTGAAATATCGCTATATCTTGCATTTACGAATGAATTAAATGTTGCCAAAAAAGAAAAAAAGTATTGATGAATGATTGATTTTACTTAGAAATATTATTTTGTTGAGGAAAAGTCAGCTAGTAACTAGTCATACTCTAAAACATGATGTCAACAGATGTTTTTGAAACCCGGCTTGGTCAAAATGTAAACATGTATAGAAACCGGCTGTGTCATTTATTAAGAAACGGATTTGTCAGTATGTAAATACGACTGATCGTATTATTATTGAGTATTATATTGCAATTTAGCAATAGTTATGATTAGGAAATATCTCAAAAGCGATAAATACTGATCCATGGTATGAAGATTCGCCATGGCTGCTAATCGTTATTTCTATGTTAAATTGCTACTGTCGCGAACACTTGATTTTTGCTATGCTTTTTGTGGCACTGGCATCACGGTTGGTGCTCAATACGCTACACTCACTGTACAGGCGCATCACTTGAGTAGTGGGAGATTCTTTTTATAATACAATATTTTGATTTTATACTCGTTGATAACGAAGTAAGTCACTCTGTGGAAATAACTTCGTGGAAACGATATTTACATTTCTTCACAGTATAATGTTTACAATAACATTACAGATAAGCAAATTAACAAAGGCTGTAGTATTGAATTCCTTTCCGCATGGACGATTTTGGCAGTTTGTATATACAAAAAATGTTAGGTGTACTCGATTAATGCAACGTTCGTTACAAGTTGTAATACGACAAAAGTTCGTGCTTCGGATGTTATAGTCCCCTGCCCATCCACCAATATTAATGCCAAAAGAATTTCAATCACTCGTATATATTTTGTATTTTTGGGGGGGGGGGGGGGGGGGGGGAGTAGAAATGACAGACTGAATGAATTTGTTATGTTGATATATATTTATAATAATGCTATGCGATCTTGTAACGAAAGCGAAACCCTACACTGTGTCGAGTCTTATTTATATTACATTATTTTAGTAAATAAACAAATATTTTCGGAGGAGTGAAACGAGGGAGAGAAAAAAATAGACCATATATATACATTGTCGAAAATATAAAATTTAAATATACGAGTTTTGACGAGTTTTTCTTACCTGTTTCGCAGCGAGTGGAAATGAATTATATATTTTCTGACAATGTACGTATATTGTATCTATCGTGTTATTTCAAAAGCCCCAAAGAAACTGTCAAATTGTCTAAAAAGAGCAGAAACAAGCGTTGTTCTTATCGTTTTTGATTGTGTCCTCTGTGAAATCCGCGCTTATAAGTTTATAAGCATACTGAATGCTGTTACTGTTTCTTACCGTCGCTCAACATGAATCAGGTACCAAATACAAATGTATAGCAAAAAATATCCGGTCAATACCATGTGACTACTCGAATAGAACAAGTGCAGGATAAAAAAAAAACATTAACTGGGCAGCGAAGAAATACTATTAAAACATCTTATGTTTCAATCTTGCGATTACCCTCATTTTATTTGTATAAGCTTCAGACAATTTGATTACTAAATTTATATTTTATTGTGAGCTCCATACATATGTTTGTGTATCTTTACATTCAGCATTCACTTACTTAGTATCTGCTACTTTACAGATGAATCCTATCAGTATAACAGCCGTTGAGGAGTCGTTTCATGAAATGCGGGACAAGTCATATTTGTGTTCAGTTTGTGAGATCGGGATGAAATTAGCAATCTTTATATAAGACCTTCCATAGTTGCTTCTTACTAAGTTTTGGTTCATTTGGCTAAGAAGTTTTAGAGGAGAATATTTAAAAAAAATCTGCCAATCAGAAACAAGAATCGCCTGTGGCGACCATGTTTGTTAACGGATCGGGACGAAATGAGTAATCGTTACAGAGGACCTTCCATAGATGCTTCCTACTTAAGTTTCACTCCATTTGGCTGAGGCGTTTCAGAGGAGAAGATTAAAATGTGAAAAGTAAACAGATGATAGACGACGGGCGACGGGCGCCAAGTGATGGTAAAAGCTCACATTGCCTTTGGCAAGGTGAGCTAACAACAGTCATTGTGTAGATATGTCGCTCCACTCGGACACATTATTCTGATTCCGAGCCAACCAGTCTTTGCTCTTTCTCCTTAATGATGCGTTCTTAGCGGAGAAGCAACAAATACCAATTGTATATTCTTTTGTTTGACAAGACCGCGGCTCGTACCCACAATATATCGCACTAGAGGCGAGCACGCTAACCAATACGCTACCGATGCGGTTCCCTATTTTTATTTATTTTTTATTAATTTGTTTAATCAAAATTTCTTACTGTCCTTCAATATATTATTTGAAAACAAAAATTAATCCAAAAGAATAAGAGTTACTTGATATCTATATAAACAGTGAAGAGTTTCTACTTTTGATCAAACACTTTGAATATTGTAATAATCCAACTGCATAGCAAATAAAGAAAAAGAATTATAAGTTCTATAGAAAATCATGACCATTCTGTCGAAGGTGACTTGGTGAATGCCAATTCTGCACAAACCGTTTTGTATTTCTTCCTTTTAATGTTATACAAAACATCCACATGTAAAATATTTTGACTATGTGCTGTTGTTTTTTTTCACAACTTATTCATTGATGACATTTTTTTTCCTTTTTATCAATTTGCAAGTCGAACATACCCTTGACAAGTGTTATAATGAACCTTAGATAAATTACAAAAAGGAAACATAATTGTGATATTGAGCTGTTTTCGCTATTCTTTCAATTTTTCACATAGACAAAACCGGTTCTACTGAAACACAATTTTTTGCGACCAAACCGGAAAGTAGTGGCTGACAGAACCGGAACGAATGTACGTAAATAAGCATTGTGTTTTTCACTGTATTAAATCTAAAACTATTCATGGTAGCACGCCAGTGCAAACTATCATGTATATAAGCATTACAAAGGGTTTGTGTACTTTAATTACATATCTAAACTACTTTTAATAGCTTTATTTGATGATTTCAATCTCATTATTAGCATTTTTCATTGTTTATGTCCATCATTTTATCTATATCTGAGTAATCGATGAATATAACTACAGTAATATATAAGTAAAAACAAGCGAAAATAATCGACCGATAACGACATCTTCTGGATTCAAGATAAAATAATACTATATGATCATAATACTTACTTTTTGTCGTCGCCTGTATGTCAAACATGCCTAATTGACTTTTACCGGAAGATGACAGAGCATTTCCGACCGGAGCTCTTTGACGACAGTGATACTAGAGACTTCATATTGAGAGAAATATATAAGATTGTTCATCATTGACGCAATATCGTGCGTAACGTCATTCTTTTATAGAAGTAGATATTTTCATATACAGTACTTTCTATCATATATGCAGTACACATGTACACGGTACAATTTATAACATATGTTCAGTTTGTATACGTAACCTGTTTTATATGACAGTACAGGGGTCGTCGTGGTCATGCTCGTATAGTAGTTGGATCTACAACTACCTACGTAATAAGTGCCTATCACCACTATATCGTTGTGAGTTCGAATCCCACTCATGGCGAGATGTACTCGATTCAACATTATGTGATAAAGTTTTTCAGTGACTTGCGACAGGTCAGTGGTTTTCTCCGGGTACTCCGGTTTTCTCCACCAATAAAACTGATAGCCATGATATAACTGAAATATTGTTGAAAGTGGCGCCAAATACTATAACCACTAATAACCCTTATATTACAGTACACAAACTCGGAAGGGTCGTTATTTTTTACGCATTGCAAGTTAGAATTATAAGAATTAGATAATTTGTTATACGCAGAACCTTTATCTATATACGATGTGCATTTTATGACTATACGACAGTTGTATCTTCTATCTGTATACGCAATTATTTTATCTTTATTCGTAGTAGTCTTATTGTTATTTGTGGTACAATAACCCGTATATTATACACATTAGAATAAAAGAATACACAGCATAGTAATTTCATCTTGATTGAGCGGCGCATTTCACATACGCAGTAGGTTTTATTTTTATTATGATGATGATGCTGTTGATCGACTATTTCCGTTGTTTTTACCGATTTAGCCACAGGGGCTCGCAGTTATATTTTCACATCGCCAGGTATATGTTAAAAGCCGAGAAGGGAGGACACTTTTTTTGCTGCCCAAAGTGAAATTAGAATTTCGGCACCTTTTTTCGCTTCAAAAACGGTTTAGTCTTTGTTCTTACCATAATATTAATGCAAATATCGTTGTTTTTTGCTGATTGACTGGTTTACAGTGAAATAACACTCGTTTTTAAATTCCAAGCGGTCTGGACAACTTCTTATCATACTCATTTCCGGTTTATACGGACTTAATAATATTGATAGAAATAAAAAAAATCGAAATATAATTTTAAAAAGTAGGAAAAAAGGCAACTTAAATCTCTTGCATTAAAATATATTTTTTCCTTGTCTCAATCAATCTGGAAATATAGGAAGACAGCATTTTAAGAATATCTTTTGACAAGATGAGTAAATAATTTCCCGCAAAAATGCCAGTTTAAATCCTTCGACCAATGAAAACTCACCTTGATATTTAGTCCGTATAAACCGGAATTGAGTATGCTAAGAAGTTGTCCAAACCGCTTGGAATTTAAAAACGAGTGTTATTCCACTGTAAACCAGTCAATCAGCAAAAAACATCGATATTTACATTAATTTTATGGGAAGAACAAAGACTAAACCGTTTTTGAAGCGAAAAAAGGTGCCGAAACTCTACTTTCACTTTTGGCCCCCCAAAAAGTGTCCTCAGTCCCATCTTCTTTTTAATACATACCTGGTGATGTGAAAATATAACTGCGAGCCCCTGTGGATTTAGCCGTCTTATGTCAGAAATTCAGTGGCGATACCCGAGTTCGGATGAATTTTCTTTCCTGATTACTTACATCCACATGAATAATGTGTACGAATGGAGTGACGAGAACCTGCTGACTATATATATATATATATATATATAGGGAGTGGATGTAGTCGAGTGGGCTAGGGCGCTGGACGTAAGGCTAAGCGAATGGTGCTGCAGTGTAACAATGGTGTGGGTTCAAATCCCGTCGAGGGAAGAACAAAAATTTGACAGCTCTAAAATCTAATTCTAACACTGTTTGGTTTAATTTTCAGACGTATATATATATATATATATATATATATATTGCTTCAATGAATTTCTTTGTTTATTTATTTGTAAATTTCCATATTGGTCAAATTTAAGGGGGGGGGGGGGGGGGGATGAGACTGACCACAGTACTATACAACCCGATACGTTATCACTGATGTTCCTTAACTTGTAAAACTATAGTATCATTTTGTAATGTTCATTTATATACAAAAGCATCTTACTTTGGCAAAAAAAAATTGTTTTATTATCTAACCAAGGATTTGTATAGTATACTATACAAATCATTGATCTAACTAATTAGCTGTTTATTTCGTTATTATAATGTAACTGTTGTTCGTTATATATCACGATGAAGTTGATCCCGTACAAAGTCGTCGTCGTCATAATCTTAACAAGATAAGATAAGATAAGTTTTATTTATAGTCGGCATTTTAAATAACAATACAACACAAGCCCTAGTAGTGGGCTTTTGACCGACATACACATAGACATCATCATACGACATCTTTTTGTGCTTAAAATATCTAATTTTTGACATCACAATTTTACTTACAGACTTATTGGATGATTTGCTGTAGGCATATGAAAAAATGTTTTTGTGGCACCGTCTCCTGATGCCTATTGCAAATCTTCCAAATAAACTGAGTATCTATTCTGCACCAAGCACAAGTTGGAATAAATCTCCATTTGGTACCATCCCTTGGTGCTTTCTGCAGATGTGACACTTGTATACTTTTATTATTTATTATTATTTTAATGAGTATAAAAGAAGAAGAAGAAGAATACTTAATTGACCAAATAAGGACCTACAAGGGGCATAGCAATTACAATGATTGACAATATGGAATACAAACATACAATGTACATAACAAGGAAATATTGATAATGTCATATAATTATATAAGCCACCAGTGCAATTTGTTTGAATATAAATATAGTTTTATTTCCAGTAAATAAGGGTAATAACAAAATTACCGAACTCCGAACAATCTTATAAAGGGAAAGTCAAAACTCATAATTATATAAACAGACAAAATCAGTCAACAACCGGAAAACTGTGAAAACCGCAATGACCCTGACTTGGTACAGGCATTTCTAAAGAAATGGTGGGTTGAATCAGATTTTAAAGCGCCAATCCTCCCGCTCTAATTACGGTTCAAAGGTTCCGGCTGTCACTATAACAGTATTTAAATACAGGAACAAAATAGGTAAAATAGTTGTCAAAGCAGTACCATATTCAGTGAAGTAAATGTCAAAAACACTTTTACGTCACACATTGATAACAAAATATTTTTGACATTTTTCTTGACTTCTTTATCTTTATACATTTTCACTATGTGAAAATGCATCGCTTATAATCGTTTCTGCAGAGACGGAATATATTTCGACAAGATCTTGGTATCGGAATATAAACTTTTTAAGAGATCGAATAAGGTGAATCTTTGTATAGCCCTGGTCCAGTAGCCTGTTTCTCAGATGAAGATTACGTTTCAGGAAATCAGAATAATTGCTACTGGCCCTTGCATAGCGAATCAATTGCGAGATGTAAACACCATATGCAGGAGAAGCTGGTATATTGCTGCACATGTTTGGAAAATTTATGATTTTAAAATTGAAGTCGTCCCGTTTATCATAAATTTTAGTACTGAGTTGACCACTGTCGTCAAATTCGAGGTATAAGTCCAAAAATGATGCGGACGAAGCTGTATCTGTACTTGTTGTGGTCTCTTTAACTTCCAGCTCTGGAGGATATATCAATGGAAGAAATTCTGCAAATCTAGAATTATTGATAGATAAAACGTCATCAATATATAATAGTCTGTTTGGTGACTCTGAAAATAGGGGAAAAAATTATTTAAAAATCAGGGATTTGCTTTCTATTGCTCTTTTTAACATTTTAGGCACACATTATTCAATACATATCTGAGTAAAAGTTGTCAAAGAAAAAATTCAAATAATAAAAAAAATCTCCATAGGGCCCAATACTAATTTTATCAGATTGTAAGTAAAGGAGGCTGCCATTATAATGAACAGCCTTACCTGTTCTTTCCTGTCTGTTGTTATGCTAATTTCAGTCACATGGGAATGCCATATTAGGCTAAAGATTCAAGATGTTTTGAATAATTGATAAACAGTTTGACCATTTAAAACTAATGATGTAAAGGACTTAATAATAAAAGGATTTAAAACCATAACCCCAGAAAAGTGGACTAACTTTTGCATTCATGTTGAAAACAAAATAGAACCACAATATTGGAAATCTGACCACATTATAGAGGAAATTCCAAAAATTATTATAAATCTAGACAGTGATAGTGACACTGATTCAGATGGGGATCATGACAGTGAGGGTGAAACTACTGATATGTACTGGTCAGAATAAACAACGTTTTCAGGTAATTTTGTTCTCTATTATTAACCTCTATGCACATAAAGGGAATGGATAGTTTGCATGTACTTTAAATGCTCCACAATCAGTTATGTAATAATGTATCATCATTATTGATTTTTACCTGAACAGGTGTAAATCTAATTTGAATATTGTCCATATTTGGTATGGCCAGTAGTAAACATCTGATGTAACATGCTAATGATGAAATCAGCTGACTTGCTGTTTGTCAATACTGACCACATGTTGCTGTTCATTTCAGTAGTATTTACTCCCATGTTTGTTACATGACAAAATTACATAATTTTACAATTAAGTCCTATGGCAAACTTTTTTATTCTTTAATGAATTTTTTTGATAAATTCACCTATAATATGTAATAATAAGTCCTTAATATAAATATAATTAAAAAGAAAATTTGACAACCCGTTGATTTTTTAGGAATTTTTTCCCCTATTTTCAGAGTCACCAAACAGACTATACCTGTATGTAAAATAAACTTTTAACAACAACTGTCAGTAGACCAGAGATGTGCAATCAATAATGATATTATTAATAAATAAGGAAAAAAAATAAAATGAAAAAAAAAATATTTACATTTTTTGTATATTGATTGCTGTCAAATTATAATATTAAGTATATATGTACCATCTACACACGCTTATACACATGTCTTACGTCTATCCCTAGATTTGCCTTACGAGAAAATGTAACACTACGATTATTGAAGCTCCTTTTTTAGGGAGTGGGTGTGGTCGAGTGGTCTAGGGCGCTGGACGTAAGGCTAAGCGAATGGTGCTGCAGTGTATCAATGGTGTGAGTTCAAATCCCGTCGAGGGAAGACCAAAATTTGACAGCTCTAAAATCTAATTCTAACACTATATATATATCATATACACACTATATTTAACCTTTACATGGCTGTCCCCTCCGTGACCAATGCACAAGGACAAGTATCAGTTATCCTAATGCAGTGGTCACCAGAGGCAGGTGCTAAAGGGACCTTTGACGAAGCTGACCATAGTACATTTTAGCAATATTAAAAAAAAAAAAACAAAAAAACAAAAATAAACCCACTTACTTTACAGTTTCTTTTGTATGTATATAAATAATGTCAACTCGTATATGTATACAAATGATGTCCTCCTCGTGACCAGTTCAAACATGAACTGCAATAATTATGTGAATCACTAAAAAATTTGGTATGAACAATAGCACATCACTGATCCACCAACACATGCATCTAATTATATGCACACAGTGCTCCCCTATAATCTGACCTATGCATACATTTCTAAATAAGACAGAGAAATTTACAAAGTTCTAAAAGTATATTCTTATCCTCAGTGTTCAATAACCATATAAGTTTGTTCTTATTATTAAGATGTTTAAAATTAATACAACTTTTTTCAATGGTATCGTATAATATTTTCCTTTTTGATTCCATGCCAGGACAAGTAAAGAGATAATGTTGCTCATCTTCAACCTCATTAATGGAGCCCCGTGTGCATATTCTATCGTGCCGGAGAATGCCCAGATATCTACCAGTTTCTATATATAATTTGTGAGCTGATATACGAAATCTTGTCAGGCTCCTTCTGTATTCAACATTTTTAATAAGTGATAAGTAATTTTCACATCCAAAATTATTTTTATACTATATACCCAAACTGAATTATAAAACTCTTGTTTACACTTATTATTTATAATTATTATATATATATGTATGTATATATAACTATATATACTATATACTCAAACTGAATATAAAATTCTAAGACAATCTTGCTTGAATTACTTCCCTTTGTTTTAATCTGTGACAGACTTGGTTGATGGTAATAAAATAATTATTATATTTTACTTTATTTATTGTGTATGTGCTAATTATAAATTTTGTATCATGCCCTCCAGGGGCCCTGATTTGGAAAATAAAGTATCTTGTTTCTTGTATCTTGTATCTTGTATCTTACCTTTTTATGTCATAAATTAAATGTCAAAAATAAAAGTTAATGATGTATGACAATAAGAATATGAAACTAACACCGTAGCACGTTACCAAGGACGTATATAGATAATAGAATACGTCCTTGACGTTACATAAAAATTTTAATTTTGAATCGCAAAAAAGGACTATAGGGATTGGGCCCTATTTCGGAATAAATTTTTGTCCACAAAAATACATTTGGTCGATTTTGAAGACAAACAAATGTTGTTTATCAGAAAGAAGGTCTTGGTGAGTAATTTTTTTCCATTGGTAAAGCCAAGGGTTTGTACTATACAAATCCTTGGTAAAGCGTTATTAATATATTCTTTATTTGCATAATAATACACCCATGTGGGTCAAGCAAATACAAATACAAACAAACAAAACATAGAAAACATAGAAAATTACAATTTGATCATAATATAGGATACACAAAATAAATCCTATTAATTAATATTATATTTTTCCCATGTCACACCTTTGACCGACAAGGACCTCATTTTTGCAATTCTGTAGATTGCTTTATAAAGTCTCCTACTTCTGCCAAAAGTTCAGAATTTGCATCTAACAAAATTTTTATTTTATTTAATGGTATTTCTTCAATTAATGTGCGTCATGACACGATTTGCATTTAAAATCCACCTGTGATGTAAATCTATTGTCTAAACTCTCCATTATTTTTAAGGAATGGAGAGTTATGAACAATGTGGACAGGGGCGGAGTTATTGTTCTCTTTGTACTTTAGATACTACACACAGACTTTTTTTTGTTACAAGATTAATAATTAATAAAATTAATAAAGTACCATGGGTGGATTTTAAGTTAGAGAATGTCCTCGTATCTCTCCATTCCTTAAAAACAATGGCATTATTTTTAAGGAATGGAGAGTTACTTGGACATTCTCCTATACGTAATGTTGATGTACTGTATGTTACAAGAAGCGGAAATTTTTCAAATCCATTCCTGTTGTGATATGAGTTTATCTCTTGACATGCGTATTGTAAATTCCACCATATTTGTTTACCTTCTTCTTTCGATTCAATATTCTATTTCATCATTATTGTGACTCCATGCTGCAAAAATGACATAAAGGACGACATTCGGAATACTTTTTTACTGTTCTTACTAACGGTTACGTCAAAACCTTAAGGTTTTGCTTTCTTTAATTTGGTAAACAAACTACACGAGGCGACTCGACCACATGACATTCATCGAATGTATAAATTGATATATCTCGATAGTGATTTTTGGGGAAAAGGTTTAAATAAGTAGATAAGTGCACTGTATGTGAGTAAATATAATTTAACAGTGAGTACAACTATCATATGTGGTATTTTTCGAATAAGAATGGGGAATTCATCACAGAAGGCTCGCCATGTGTCTGGTGACGACTCCGGGCCTCAGCTAACAGCAGGCAAATATACCGATGCAGGTTTTGATCATATTCAGATGATTAATTCAAATAGGGTAATTAATTAATTTTATTACTTATATCACTGTCAGGCCTGTGCTTGGTATAAATATGTTTACTGGTTGGATGGTGATTTGCTGGGGGTCGATGGTAAAAGGTGAAGGTCAAATAGATAACTACACACAATTCTGTCAAATTAATCACAATACACTTGAAAAAAACTTATCATTCAAACTTACATTGATTTGATATTCACAGTCATCTAAATGACAAATAATAAATTTAATTTTTCTAAATTTACCTATAAAATCTAATACATTATTTATGATCAAACAGATAACTTATTGTGGTGACATGTACCTGTACAAGAAACCATCAAAACATTTATTATTTGACATTGGTGAAGGTTAAACATAAGGAAATATAAGACACTTTGTGCTATGTCTCCTTTATATTTTAATGAAAATGGACACTAGAGTCATGATCACCTGTAAGTTGTCAATCAGATTGTAGATGGGTAGTAAATGTAGTATGTGTATCTGAATAACTAGTAGAAATTAATATTATGGGCTACCTATAAAATAGCGGTACGTCTAAACACCACTTACCCCGGGCTAAGTACACTTAGCCCCTTAAAAAGCACTTAGCCCATATTGAAAGTAATATTTATTAATATATTTTGCAGTTTTACAATAAATATACCACAAAAAACATTATGTTAAAATTTGGTTCATAAATTTTCAGTAATAAGGAAGTTATGACACTTTTTCCTGGCACATGCCGGATTTTGCCAATTTATCACCTGGATTAATTACCAAATCAAGGTAAGCAATTCACAGGCATAATTACCTTGATAATTGTCAATCATTTGTAAATGAGGAAATCAATCTTCCTTTCATCTTTGAACAAGTCAATGCCGTTTTCTTAGATCTTTTAATTAATAAAGAACGATTGCTGAAAATGTTTGTTTACTGATTTACATGTATGGCTTCGTTGGAAAAAGCAGTGAAAATGTTGGCTTTTACTCAATTTGAGTAATTTGAAATAAAATGTAATAAATACCAAAAGGTTCGCAAAACCATCAATTCTGCTTCGAAAATATCAAATTGTTCAAATAGCTATAGCTACCTTGGGGTTCATCGAAACCATTTATGACCAGCTATGAGAAGTCTCGAGAAAGACTAAGTGAGGTAACTAAATGAAAATTTCAAATTATTTCTAAATTAAAGATCTACTAAAGGACATCTTCGCCTAATGTTTCATCTATTTTTTAAATAATGAAATAATGTTATTGATAACAGTCCCTTTCTTAAAATCGCTTTAATTATAAACTAAAAAGTGACAGTACGTGGTAGAATATGGACATGTTCCACTGCAACTTTTTTTATCTGAAAAGGCGTTAACTGGCAAAATTTTCAAAAATTTAACTTCAGAAATACCTTAATATTTGAATAAATCATATACTATGAGAATCTGAAAAACATATTCCACGATTTTAAAGTTTTGTTTAAGAAAGTACCACATTTACATAAAAGTGTACCTTTAAATTCACTAAAATTGTTTCATAGAAGGCAATCCTGATCGAATTATCATTTGTACTTCCTTGACTATTTATTATTTGTTTTATTTTAATTTTTAATTTTTTTTCTATTTTTTTTTTATATTGTTTGCTTTAATATGTATTTTTTATTCCCTCGCCAGCGAAGTTGCGAAGGGATATAGTAATGCTACCGTCCTTCCGTAACATCCTTGTGAACACTCTAGAATCAACATCCTTCAATGGATTTTGACCAAACTTGGTACATACTTAGTCCTTAAGAGAATCTGGAACCCTATTGATTTTCAGGGTCAAAGGTCAAGGTCACCGGATCAAATTTTCAGGCAAGGGAATATGCCACGCTTTGCATTGCCCTTGTTAATGCTGGAGACTGTTAATGCACGACTCCACTTGATTTCCCATTACTATATCGTATGCTTACTCCATTTTGTTTTCTTTTAATTGGTTTTGTTGCTTTATTTCGATTTTTGTGATTGTTTGTGAACATGCATGGGACGGGGTAGCTATTTAGTTATTATCTATATTTTTTGTTTTGTTGATTTTATTATTATTATGAAAATAGATCTTACTGAATGAAATTTGTAAATTAAAAGACCAGTTGTCGGAAATTCTTGAAAATAAAAACCAAATTCATTTATTAATGTATTACAGAATTATTTTTTAAATTGCTTATTAAAGATCCCTGAACAAAAGTGAGTTCGTAAAATTTAATGAATGAAATTTATTGATTAAATAACTGGTTTTAGAAATTATGCAAACTTATAGTTTATTCATGTATATATACAAATTAAACTGCTACATTAAATTATTTTTTTAATGTATTAAAAAATTATTTTTAAATTATCTACATTGTACTAAAGATCCCTAAACAAAAACGATTTGTTAAAATGTAATGAATGAAATTTATTAATTAAGTAACTTATTGAATATACTTTAAGTACAAACTTATAGTTTATCGATATATACAAATTAAACTGCTACATACATTTTTTTTTAATGTATTAAAAAATTATTTTTAAATTATTTACTAAACGTCATTTCTAGTCCCACAAGTGACATTGTCATGGAGTCCGACTCCGAACCTGATATCACACAAGACGTTTCTCCTCCTCAAGCTTCAGTAAAACTTCCGTCTGGTCAATCTCTTACTGCATCTCAGGTTTTCGATGCCATCACCAACGAAAGCGACAGTATTGTTGACTATTCCAAATGGGTTTAAAGACAGGCTTTTCTTTTTGTTTGACAGTAGTGAAAACATTCACCGTCGCAAAAATTCACAACACAGTACATTTGCCGACGATTGTGGGTCATGGGACACACACAGTGGAAGAACAACAAAAGAACATTTCATTATAATGCCAAACAACCAGTTGAAATGGACAATGAAAAAGGACGGTATTTTCCAAACCAAGAAAACAGGAAGAAGACATACACTCCGTATAACCCACAACCAGAGAATGTTATTATACTTCGTCGCTACTACTCTACCTTGAAGAGAGACAAGTCGTATAAAAAATGTGTAAGCTGGTTTGACGACATGCAACAAATATACCACAAGAGTATATGGGCTGTTTCAAAAAAAATGCTCCAACATGTGAAAAAAATGTCCAAATTAAACTTACTCCTAAAAACTTTCTGTTGATAATTTTCAATGTTGTATACATTGAAGTAAATGAAACAAGAAAGAAACTATGAACAGATAAGTAATAAATTTTTAAGAACCTTTTATTGAACACAATTTGGCATAAAAAACATGTAAAACACATACTTATTCTATATCAGTTAAACAATCTTTAGTCTCAATTATTTTGTATAATGGTTTCTCAAACAATGCAACTGATATAAATGACTTTTTGTGCAAAATATTGGGTTATTGGTAGTTGTAGTTTTTCTTAAAAGCTATTTTTTATGAAAAATTCTCAATATTTTTGTCCAATCTACCTGATAAAGTTTTTATTATCAAAATAATAACGAATATTTTAACTTAAAACAGCAAAATTTTCAAACTTTAAAGATAAGTAACCATTTGTAAAAAAAAATCACATTGATTCTTTGAACGATCACAAAATAATTTGTTGTAGAAAAAACATTTTGTCTATTTTTGTTGCACTCCTGACATTTTATAATAGAGAAAAAAGAAGAAAATATCACATTTTAAAATGCCAACATTGAACAGTGATGTTACTGTTAACTCATACAATATTTTTTACCTGTTTCAATGAAATATTTGTTCAGAAATGACAGTATTTGGAAATTTGTAACAATTTTTTGCCATACCACTTCTTTAATACCCAGTTTTAGCAACAATATTTTTAATTACATTTGAAAATTTGTATTATACCACTCTAATATATTTATAAGATAAATCATAAAGAAATAATTAGAATATTTGTATAGGCTCGAAAAGGCAATTTATTATAAATTATCATTATTTTATCAATGGTACTATTTTATCAGGATATGTTGCACTCCTGACATTATATTGCCATCAAGAAAAAGAAGAGTTATTAACTTAAAAACAATTCACAGGGAAAAAAATCAGTTGGTGTTCTTTCAAGCATTAGTTTTACCAAGTTTTAATGATAATTGTTTCTTAAAGTAACATTTTTCTAGTTATTTGTAACTTGTTTACAGCCATACTTCTCGAAAATTCCAACTTATTTTTGAAATATACTATACAAAAACATTTAAAACATGTATTAATCTAAATTAATATTGAAAATAGATGTTTAATGTACAATTACAAGTATTTTTTGGATACTTAGAAAATTGATTATATCAAATTTCAATGATTTTTAAATATTTATGTCAGGAGTGCAACATTTACATGGTCAACCATAAATTATCTATAAGAAAATAGATAAATGCATTTATCATAAACTTTATCAAGTCAATTAATCTCCAATAGCTAATGAACCTAGAAAACATGTTCCCTTGTCAGAGAATGTCTCTAGTATTAATACCTAATAGATATTAAAGCATGAGACCATTTAAAATGAACAAAAATGCTTTATTACATAAAATTAAAAGTAGATAAAATGCTATTGGCACTTTTAATTTTTTCAAACATTATTCTAAACTTGACAGAATCTCATTTTATTTAAATCATCCATATACAAATCTATAATTTAGACTGTGTAGAAGATCACTTAAAACTAGTTGCACTCCTGACATGAATCAAATGCTTCTGTGAGAGATATTTTATGTATCTCAAACAGGTAAATGGGTTTTATCTGTTCTCTTAGTCAGTCTCTGTTGAAATAGAAAGACAAATGTGATTTTAGTTACATTTAAAAGAAAATATCAAATGTTGCACTCCTGACATTTGAGGGTGCTGCCTTTAATGTGACATTTTTGGCCTTACTACTGATTTTAGTGTATCCTTTAACTATGGTTTTGAAGCAGCAATGATGTATTAAGATTTATTTATACCCCATATTTTTGAAAACTAAAAGACAACATTTCTACAATGTAATTTAGGAAAACTTGCATAAATGTTTGTTGCACTCCTGACTAGGTACATCTTTTTTACAAAGCCATATTTTTATGCAATAATAAATGTGAAGCATGATCTATTGCTATCTTAAAGTATGTCAACATATCAAAGTTTGTGATGAAATAGATTTTGATAACATATTGTTTGATTTAGCACTGTGGTAGGTTGTTGAAAATTAAGGATTTTTTAAAGTGTCACAAAAAAGTGTTGCACTCCTGACAATTTTGACATGTTTTTTGGACATATTTTTTTTGTTATTCTAGATATCTTAAAGATTTTTTGCAGTAACAAACATCAAATCATTACAGATCTTTTGAACTATTTAGATCCAATAAAATCATAAAAATGAGTAAATTAGACAGCTATAGCAGTAGGAGCCATTTATTTTGAAACTGCCCATATCCGAACAAAGCCCGATGTCTTTAGTGGTATTAAAACTGGTATCGCACAGAAAAAATCTAGTTCCAAGATTTAAAAAGAAATGGTTCCATCCAACGCAGATGATGCACCCAGAGAAAAACACCAGATCCGAAACGTGAAATACAACGAGAAGAAGAAATCAACGAATGGTGCTATTGGTAACGTTGCCGACGAAATCATCGAAGTCTTGTCTATAGTGAATGAAGACTATTTTGTTCAAGAAGTTGTTTATGCGAATGGTATTAAGCCGCCGTCTATAATTTGTTATACAAAACAACAGATGCAAGACATGCAGCAATTCCTGAAAACCGACAACGACCGCATCTTAGGTATTGATAGGACATTCAATTTAGAGCAGTCTATGTTACAAATCTAGCATACAAGAACTCAAAGGTGATTTCAAAAGAGACTGGTGATCACCCAATATTCCTAGGACCCATGTTTCTGTACTGGGAAGGTTCGTTCTTTTCTTATCATACCTTCCTGTCCCATGTGAAAGCCTGTATTCACGAGGGCGTCAACTGCATCAACCTACACTTTGGAAGTGATGACGAGCCCGGCTTAACCAAAGCTATTGACAGTGTGTTTCCTAACTAGACTTGTGTACCAAACACATAAAAGATGTTTCCGACCACCTGAAAAATAAAATTGGTTGCAAAGATGACCAGAGAGCATTAATAATTTCAAAACTATTTGGGACAACTGGACTATCCTTCGCTTTAGACACAGCAGAGTTTGATGTTAAAGCACGTGAAATTGGTAGAGACCATCCTGAATTCGACCCATACTTCCAAACTCATTTGAAAGACCGCCTACGGGAATATAAATTAAAATAATTGTTAAATAATAACTATGTCAAAAATAGTAGCTAAAGCTTCAATTATTGTTATGTGTTAAAAATGTTATATACTTAAAATAAATATATTTTATTGTATATTATCTTTCTTTCTTGTCTCATTTCTGTTACGGTGATTAACAATTAATTGGTAATTACAATAGGTGACAATTTCCTTCACGGTCGGCTAATCAGATAATGAAAGGCACGTGTCAGAGAAATCATCTTAAAACATTTATATACCAAAAACGTCTTTATCGAAATAGATAAAATTATGATATTTAGAAACTTCAACATAAACTGCACATATATATGTATTCAAATATGAATAATATTATCTCCTTGATGGACTAAGTGCATATTAAAAGGCTAAGTGCACTTAGTCCGGGCTTTTACTTATTTTTTTATAATTGCTGGAAAACGTCTGTAAGTTGTACAAACAAATATACTATGCATGACTTATCCTGTCTTAACCATAGGTAATTTTTTAGAGGTCGATTTGACCTTAGTTACATATAAGAGTGAATACAATGAATTGTAGCTATATAGCTAGTCAAGCATTTCTTAATAAGATTTGAAATTTGATTAAATTTGAGAGAATAAAAAACTTATTTAATACGTGTATAAAATTGATGTATATTAGTAACATGGTTCCATAAATATAATCTTGTTTAGGTTTATGGTGTTTAATGCCACTATCAACTGATAAATACAAAAGAAAATGTATTAATGTCTCAAAAATCATAGAACATTTATTTTAAAGAATTGTTTCAGTAATTTAGATTTTTTGGTTTTTATTATGGTTTAGAAACATGTTAAGTCTTCTTTTGACATAAATATCATAGAAAAGGACCTTATTCTGCTTATACTTCATGAATTTATCTGAAATACTGCTCAATTGACTTATTTATTAAATACAATAATCAATTAATCAAGACATTATGATTAAGATGTATTTTATTATTAATGTTAATTTTCATTAGTGTATATAAATTACACAAATGTGATCACGGTATATATAATAGTCATGGATAAATTGTAAATATATAATGTATATGCATTTCTAAAAATAAGAATCTCCTGGATCTACAATGTCTATATATAAAGATATAAATGTAAATATAAATGGTCGGTCTGACACTCCTTTATGGTCACATGTTTTTTTTTTTATCTTTTTGTCTTCAATTTTTACTTTAGAAATCAAATGAGCACTATTTTATTTATTTGCAATGAAACATAATTGATGAGCTGTCAAAATAATTGTAAGGGAACAATTTATTATATTTTGCTATTCAAATATTTTCTGCAATGTTTTTATGACATCGGCTAAAATTTACTAATTTAATTTTGATCACACTGAATTTGGAAAATAAAATGGAACATAATTTTTAAAAAGAATAGTTAGAATTAATGAAAGAATTTTTTTTTACTATATTATATAGTAAATAAATTTAAACAGAATTACATATAATGTAAATATTATAATAGTAAGTCATAAGAAATGGTAATTTATTTCATGTGAATTTACAAATTTAATTGAATAAACATTAGAGAAAACCGAAGAATGGACAATCCGGAGACACAGCCAACATTGGGGACAAGACACAACGAAAACAAAACAAAAACACAACACAGAAATTGAGAATACTTAAAAAGATCATGATCAAGGAGTAATACTACTAAAGAATTCTCCATATAGCCTTCTATAATAAATAAAATCTTTTTGAGCTTTCATACTGGTTTCGTCTCAAGTTTAATCTAAGTGACACTCATATCTCATGGAAGGAGTACCTAATTGGAAGCTTATCTCCGAAAATCAACATACATTTAATGGCATATAAGAAAAAACAGACAGTCTGAAGATGACTACCGTCAAAAATCCTTCTTTCACTTTCAATTTAACACAAATTCAGGTGGTTCTTTTCCAATGCAATCAATTTTTTATTTAAAGCCACAAGGACATCAAATATGGGCTTAAAATTATCTGAGGTTTCTGCTGACATTCAGTATTTTGCAGTATCTAATAGGGTTTATTTTTTATCCAACTACATGTATGTAGGAATCCATTTTGTGTTTACATACTACTTTGTCATACATCCATTTCGACTGGTACCCATGTTTAGTGGTATTACACCTCGACGCCATCACGTACCCCACTGAAAAATGGGGAAGACCAGGTGCTTGTGACGGGTAAACAGTTCTTGAGCATCCTGTTGTATTACAGTAAAACCTGTCCCAATCAAAACACCCATTATAAGACATATTATATTTGTAAAGGATCCAGATATATAATTTAATATCCATTAAAGGTAAGGGTTATGGTGTTTAATGCCACTTTCAACAATATTTTTGACTTTAGTTATATCGTGGCGGTCAGTTTTATTGGTGAAGGAAACCGGAGAAACATAATGTATTGAGTATGCCTAGCCTGAGCGGGATACAACTCACAACATTAGTGATGGTAGGCACTGATTGCATAAGTACATGTAGCTGTAAATCCAACTACCATACGATCACCACAACCCCTAATATCCAGTATATTATCAGTGGATTACAACAAGTTTCACTATATTAAAAGGAATATTATATTATAAATAAAATACAAATACATTTTGTATAACATAAAAATGATTCCAACTTTTTCATGAATTGTTTTGAAATTGTAGAGACCAAGAGCTGCAACTACATTGAGTCAGGGAGCTGATATGATACATCAGCAACCAAAATTATTACCAACAGTATTTAAATGGGAAGGAGGAGGAAAGGAAATTTATTTGGCTGGAAGTTTTAACAAATGGGCCAAACTACCTCTTGTCAAAAGGTTTGTCTAAAAGATAGGAAATTTTCATGTGTAAATACCTGGTAATATTCTCTTTATTCAAATGTAACATTATCATTAGAAAGTTTTATGTAAAGATAAATTACTTCATTCTAATCTGTGTTTTGGTACAATGGAAAACATTAGGTAATTGTCTCCCTTAATGAAGATAAGTAAGGGAGATAATTAATACTATTACAGTGCAGATTGGAATGTGTACATGTATGAGTACATGTACTTACATATACCTACATGTACATCTCTTTAAGTATGTACTGTGTGGAATGTGTATGCATACTTACCGGTACATCCGTTTGTACATACAAATACAATGTGGACTCTAATGGCCTATCAGACGACTATGAATACTTTGTGGCCAGACTTAGATATTAGTAGCCAAAAAGATCTGGAGATTAGTAGGAGGGTTTTAGGGCAATGCCTTCCAAGAAAGTTTGTAAAATTACATGCTAAACCTTTTTCAATTTGAAGGTACCTGGAAATAAAATGTATGCTTCTGTTCAGTGCTAGCCTGGTGTAATTTTTTTTTCTGTTTCCACCTGGTTATGTGAACATTTTGACACTATTAACTGTTACAACAAACCAACAAGTAAATGTTCTGATAAGGTGCCACATGTTTTATGTAGTATTGTCTCGTATCTGCACGTTTATCTATCATCTGCATCGGTGTGTAACGGACTAAGATTTGTTTCAAGTACCGATGAGGAAATCGAACAAAAGAGACTTAAAATGAATGCACAAAAAACCATTAAACAGAATATTGCGGCGGCAACTTTATTACGCGAGTATTTAAAGGAAAAACATTTGTTACTCTAGATTTCCATATTGATATATGGCTCTGCCTTCTATCGTTATTTTTAGGAATGGAATTTTCCACTGGCCAGTAAAGTGTATTAATCTTATTCTCTAGATTTCCATATATGGCTCTGCTTTCTATCGTTATTTTTAGGAATGATTTTATCCAATCATAGGTCGTCAAATAAATGCAACATTGTACAATATCAGTTATATATCTTTAGCATGTTTAATACAGACAGACTGATCATTTTTACATAATGAGTATGCATACATGGATACCAAATATTTTTGCTAACCCGACCTGAGGGCCATGTGAAATATTGTTATAGCTAATTGTATGTCACCTGTAATTTTTTTATATATCAATCTTTTTCTCTAAAACTACTGGACAAATTAGAAAAAAAGAAATTTAAGCAGTGGAGTCAAAGTTGGTGGGAAATTGTAGTTGCATCCACATTCTTCTACAATTCTTTTTCATGTCAATCAAAAATTTAACATGTCACTATCAGGTCCAATTATTGGTTTTGACTGCCAGAATTTTTTTAAATCTTCACTCATACCACATTGTTGATAAAATTGTTTCAGAGTAGTTTATATTACTATTGTATAAAAGCCTATACAGTGGTGATGTTTTCAGCCTCATGTCATGAGAATGTCTGTTTTTATTTTCTAAATGGGACTGTCATTGAATAAAGTCTGTAGCAAACATGATCTAGATTAGATTTGAATTATAATTTTAACAAGGTGAAATAAAATAATTATTTAAATTTCAGCCATGGTGATTTCTTAACAATAATAGAATTACCAGAAGGAGAGCATCAATACAAGTTTTTTGTAGATGGGGCGTGGCAGACTAACCCTTCAGAGGTAAGAGTATTTGTATGTGATTGACACAGCAGTATATATATATAAATCCTATGTAATGTAAACATGCATGTCAGTAAATGAAAAATCAACATGATTGTACATTTCAACTTATAAAAACATTCACCATTTAATTTTAAACATATAATATTCTTATACAAGAGAGTATATCATCAAAAAACAATGTACTCGATTACCGTATATAAAGATAGGTATGGTAACTGCTGTAGATGTTTCCAAAACCTCCTCATTAACCTCAAAATGTCATCTGAACCAGTTTTGGAACCCCTCCCAAAAAAAATTGGTGCAGAAGTTGACCTAATATTTATGTCTCCCCTTCGAACGAAGGGAGACATATTGTATTAGTCTGATTTTTTCTTCCGTTCCGCTTCTTCTCAGCGAAGCTTGTCCGGACCATAACTTTTTTGTCTTTCCAGATAGGTCAATTATATTTGGTATGTGGGTGCATGACCATAAGGTGGTGTGTCGCATACCGTAATGACCTTTGTGAGACCTTGACCTTTGACCTCAAGGTCAAATAATTGTTTTTTAAATAGTATTTTCTTGTCTGGGCCATAAAATTTTTGTCTTTTGAGATAGGTCAATGATATTTGGTATGTGGGTGCATGACTATAAGGCGGTGTGTCGCGTACCGTAATGACCTTCGTGGGGCCTTGACCTTTGACCCCAAGGTCAAATAATTGTTTTTTAAATAGTATCATTCAACTCATAATGTGTAACTTGTTGTTGTACAGATGGCCATATTAAGGGGAGACATAAGTTTTAGGTATCTAAAACAGTTCTTCCTAGTTATTTTTTAAAGTTAAGAAATTCAGATTTGAAACAAAAAAGTTTTCAAGACTCAAACATTTGTATACAGTCATCTAAGTCTTTAAGTGCATATCTACCATGGTCT
This sequence comes from Bathymodiolus brooksi, assembly GCA_963680875.1. Classification (NCBI taxonomy): domain Eukaryota; kingdom Metazoa; phylum Mollusca; class Bivalvia; order Mytilida; family Modiolidae; genus Bathymodiolus; species Bathymodiolus brooksi. The sequence continues at coordinate 59,277,772 of OY804576.1, read as the reverse complement.
GACATGAGTTAAAATTTCAAAGTGGTCTGACTTACAGTATATAGTGCACAGCTAGACAAATGTTCATATTAAAAAAAATGCATAACATTTTTCAATTACTGTTTAGAAGTAACATACTTCTTGTGTCAATATTGTGGGTAAAAGATTTGAAACTTTAAATTTATTGCAATTCATATACTTAACTGGTTCTAAACTATCATACTGACATGTCCAAACCTACAGACCTATAAAACTATTTTTAGGCCTATGAAATAATTAAAATTCTTTCAAATGTCTCCCCTGTCCTGTAAGTCAAAAGAATTATCAAGAAGACTGAAAAATAACCCTCAAGCTCTCCAGACAGCAATTTTATCTGTGTGTTCAGTATATTTACACATAACTGCATCGGTGGTGTAATAGTTAGTGTGCTCGCCTCGAGTGCAGTAGATTGTTGGTTCAAGGCCAGATCGGGTCAAATCAAAGATTCTAACATGACGTCCTTCTTTCGCTTTGTAGTCAAATGAGTAATTTATCGATTGGGTATATAATCTCATTAGCACATGCACCCGTACATGTGACTGATTTTTCCTTCGTAAATGTACATGTTGATGAATTATCGTCTGCTCGAATTTGACTGCATATATTGTGTGGGACTTTTTTCCGCAAGCGTAAATATAAATTATCGTCTTCCAATCAAAGTATGCTACCGTATTTGTACTCTTAGACATATCAGAATCGAAATAAATCATGGAAGCCAGAATGTGTTTTGAGTTTTAACATGGGTTGGCGAATATTAGTAAATTTTATCCCTCGCCTCTCGCTCGTAACATAGGTTGGCAGATATTAGTAAATTTTATCCCTCGCCTCTCGCTCGTAACATAGGTTGGCAGATATTAGTAAATTTTATCCCTCGCCTCTGGCTCGGGATAAAATACTAATAACCGCCAATCTATGTTAAAACTCAAAACACATTCTGGCTTCCATGATTTATTTCTTAATTATAAACTTGGTATTTGTTGCTTCTCCGCTAAGCATGCAGTATTATGGAGAAAGAAAGAGCAAAGACTGGTTGGCTCAGGATTTCAATCAGGACAATGTGTCCGAGTGGGACAACATGTCTATCCGCGGACTGTTGTTTCAGTGAACTAGCACTATAAAACTCCAACTAAGCATGTTGGTCTAGTACAAAGCGGACCTCATCTTCATTTCATTGAAAATTAACTTGTTCTCGCCATGATATAGCTAAAAAATTGTTGGCGTTGAACAACAATCACTCACTCACATTGACAGGCTATTTGAGCTGACTTTCTCAACCTTTCCCTTTGTATTACAGCCAACACATACCGATGCACAAGGGAACCTTAACAACTCCATTCAAGTGAGGAAAGCTGATTTTGAAGTATTTGAAGCTTTAGCATTAGACAGTCTCAATGTAAATAATCTAAAAAAGGACAAAGGACGTAAGTAGCTCTTCACTGAAAATCTATATAAAACTATATACAGTAAAACCTGTGTAAACCGGCCACCATTGGGACCACGTTTCACGGCCGGTATTGATAGTGGGCCGGTTTATTCAGTGTCTACTCTCTGACTACCGTATAAGTGTTTTTTTCACGGGAGCCAAATTTCACGATTTTCTTCCAAATTGGTGGATTTTTTTTAGCGGTACTTAATTTTTGCGATCCTGAGTTTTAACCAAAATCAAATTTTAGCGGATAGACCATTATATTAGAATTACATTCAGATTGTCTGAATTGCTTTACTAACAATTCAAAATAGGAATTGTTTTGAAATAATTGAGTATCGTAATTTCTTATGCATAATGCACAGGTTTTTGTCCAGATTCTTTATTTTGCAGGAGGGTGCACATTTACTACTGTCTAATATTTTCGTATTTCTTTACTTGTTTGGACACTATTCCACAAAATCATTAAATGCGTATAATACTTTTTAATTATTCAGAGAATTACATTTATTGTAATACTCTATAGTGGAGTTGTGTTTTGAACCAGTAAACGTTGATACGAAAATAAACTAAAAAAAAAGTGTGACTATATCTAACCGTGCGTAAAATAATCAATAATGCTGTCGATAAGATTGAATGTGTGTATGTATGAAAGGTGTCATAATTACTTAGTGTATAATTAGACTGCCAGACTGTGTTTACTCAAGCTTTTAATGATTGAAATAAAAAGAAAATAGGAATCAAATGTATTTGTCATTTTTTATGTCAAGTCTGGAAATTTGATTACTCCCAGCTGTGAAGACTATAAAGTATAATCCGATTAACAATAAATTATCTCAAGTTATGATTGTATGGCTTGGATGCTAGTTCATCACTTAAATAATAAGGCATTGTTTGTCGTTCATTTATGATCATTGTCAACATATGCATTGTTTTCGGAAAGGATTCCCCCATGGCCATGTTGGATATTTTAAAAGCGTCCCGGCGAAAAAAACCACTTAAAGTTATACGGGGTATTTCATCTTGATTAAGCTTTCGCTTTTTAGGTGTTGATTCCATGTTTGTTTAACATTTAATGAACATTTAAACATTAACCACATGAGTTACCAGTGATCACTAATTACAGGTGTGCTAATATACACACTTCGATAAACACTTTCAATACGTTTCCCCTTACTACCGATCGATATTCACATATATGTAAACACACGCTTGATTGATCTGATCATGACCGGTTTACGGAGATAAATTATAACAGTAATTAGTGTATTGGGACCGCAAGTCAAGGTCGGAATTCGGAATGTGCAGTGTCCGGTTTATTCAATGATTTTTAACAAAGATTATTAAGGAAAAAACTGGGGACTTGAAATTTAGATCGGAATGGACAGTATTCCGGTTTACTCAGGGTCCGGTTTCATCAGGTTTCACTGTATGTGTTGTTTATATCAAATATTGTTTAGTTATTTCTATTATTTTTATTGGCTATGACAATTTGTAAACTATTCGATTTTAATATTTAAAAAATGAGGATAAAGCTTGTTTTCTTGAGAAAAAAAAGTTAATTAGTGGTTGGTGCCAACGTACAATGTATTGTGGCATGAACTGCACAAGTTCGACATTCTTTAATGATCACACACTACTGCGATTGTAAAAAACTTAATTTTGACAAAATCATACTAAAAAGTTTTTTCTCAATTTACCATTGTGACAGATAAATTCTTAGGACTGGCAATGAGAAATTATTTTTTAAATAGAAAAAGGATGAATAAATGTGGTTGAAATAATGGGACAGCCTGCATGATTTAGGCTCTTTCCCGATCACATGATAGCATGTGTAAATTAGATTATCACAAGTAAAATGCTTGGGGGTACCAAATGTTTTTTCCTTGCATGTCACACAACAATTACATGTGAAATAAGATACATGGATTCAGAACGGACTACTACAAAAAGATTCTACAATTAAAAGTACATCTTCCGATGATTCATTTTTAAACTTTGTCAGGGGCTGTCGTGATCGTATGGTAGTTAGATTTGCAACTACCTATGCAATCAGTGCCTATCACTACTATAGTTGTGAGTTCGAACCCCATTCATGGCAAGGTGTACACGATACAGCATTATGTGATAAAGTTTGTCAGTGACTTGCGACAGTCGGTGATTTTCTCTGGGTACTCTGATTTCCTCCACTAATAAAACTGACTGCCACGATATAGCTGAAATATTATTGAAAGTGGCATTAAACACCATAAACAAACAAAAACTTTGTCGTCAATTATGATCAGACCAAACACAAAAATATGTGTGTTTACAGTCACATGTCAAAAAAATCTAGGGTCGGTCGGATGGCTCTATTTTTTTTTTATTTTTTTTTTTATCGGCAAAACCGGAAATAGTCGTTCCTGGTTCTGGAATCCGATTCCGTTATTTCATTTTCGAAATTTCCGGTAAGCCGTCATTTGTTGAAGCTGTTTTATGACGAGTTAAACAGTTTTTCTACCTTCTTTGCTCTCAATTTCGACAAAAAGCTAGCAGTTGAATAAATAAAACATTGCTGCTGATTAAACTACAAAAATGGTTATCCGAATTCTGTGTAAAAATTGATAGGGTTGCTAGCAAAAATTAGAGTCGAATAATTGCCGATAAAAAAGGTTAGGGTCGGCGGCTGAAAAATAGTTTCGTTCGGGTGACCGTAAACACACATATTTTTTTTTTGACCTTATGAGTGTTAGAAAAAATAAAAACAGTGTTTTCATTTGATGCCGGGAACGGGCGCATTTCACCGGCTATTGCTATAAAATCCCCGGCTATGAATTTTCCAAGCCATCTTTTAAATGTTCAAAAATAAATCGAGTTGTCTTTTCTAGATTTTAATTCTGTAAGTTTGTCATTTGCCGGCATGTACTCTCGGAGTGAACATGGGATTATATAATCATGATAATTCGGGGATTGAAAACAAATCTTAGTGTTTGAGCTTGGTTACGATTTGACCTTAATTTCCTGTATGAAAAAGCGCTGCTCTGACAAAGAAACGAGTCGATGGCCAATTTTTTCTTTCAGCCTCAAATTCTCGTCCCATTTATAATATTTCAATTACTTCCGGTTTTTATCTAATTTCGTTTACTTCAGAGGATAAATATATGCAATGACCGAAGGCTGAAGAATTGAAGAATTAATTATTTCTTTATGTTAAATCATTACGATTCACTTTTAGGAATAATAAATAAAAAATTAATCATTCCAACGGAAGATTTGAGGCCGACTAGCTTTGGTCCGAATGACATTGATAACATCGACGAAGCGGTAGAAGTCAATTTTGGACTTTTGTCCAAAAAAGCAAAAAAGATGATTAAAATAATATGAATTAGATGATTGAAAGAGTGAAGGGAATATAACCCACTTTTGTTTTTCTATTAAAGTAAGCAGGGTCTGATCTTATAAAGTTGTATCAGTATGGAGAAAAGGGGGGATGGGTACTACCGAATATGATGAACACCGGTTCTCCTGCCCAAGATCAGTAAAACTTAGTTTAATTGTTCAGACCACTAAATATTTTCAGTTTTTATTTAGAACTATATAAAATAAAACCCAGGAATTTGATTCGGACTAGTAAATTCAAATGTTCATTTCGGTAAAGATGCCACGTTTCTTTTAAAGTTCTGACTCGAATATCGCGAATGATATTGCAAATATTTGATGTCCCTAATCATTTTCAAGAATCCCCTGTCTGAAAATATTTTGATTTTCTTTTTGAGGACATGGAATATTCATATATATGCATTAACATGAAAAAGTATCTAGTCTGTCAAACTATTAGACTATATGCAGATGTCTTATGACTATGAATATAAGGAACTGTCGATCCCCTTCTGAAGCACATGCTTGAGTTCTCCCTTAAAATATTTTATGGGGGTTTGGTCATTTGTGATTGTATATTTTCAACAAAATAAAAGTTTATTGAAATGTACGAGTCTTGGACAACTTTTATTCTTCATTTTGTATTGATTACATAATTAACAATCAGATTATTGAATATTACTTACCTTTGAAAGTTCTTTTCTCTTATTAAAAAAAGTTAAATGCATACTTTATTTCAAAATCTTAAGAGAGAAATTACAGTAAAAGGCTAGCAAATTAACATTCTTTAAATGTGCATTTAATATAATAATATAAGCTATGATGCTATTTTAATTATTCAAAAACTGCAAAGAATCTGAATGTTGATATAACTTCATAATATGTCAAGGAAATGAAACAAACACCAATATTATCAAATCTTTATTTTCAATGATACATAATCATAGGGGAAGTCCATATTTTTTTTCTGAATGATCAAGTTTATTTCTACAAACTGCCTACCAAACTTGTACATTTATCTTTGACCTGAAAAATGGCAGAACCATGTGACATCTTTCCCAGAAATTTTTAAACAATGGAAAATGACTGATGGTTGTTAATCTTGAGAAATCTTTCTCAATGAAAAATTGTTCAATGGTCAAGAAGATCCTGAAAATCCTGTATACCTGTCTGAAAAAAAAGGTTTATTATGTTTTTCTTTTTCTCAAAGTTAGTCAGTGTAAATTGAAGCAAAAAGAAACAATTTTAAAGCTAGGAAACCCCCTCAAAAGCAAGTCAAAATTCACCAAATCAAAAATTGGCTTAAGTGCTTCCACCTCCACCCCCTACCAGGGCTTTACACTGAACCCACTGGGGGCCTTCTGACTCTCGGCTGAATTTTCTCTCCGTCTATAATTCTAAAATCTCCCCCTATCAAAATTTGTAGTGAAAACACTGAAAAAAGTTTTATTCTTTATTTTTGACATCATAGTGACAAACACAGTTTTATGCCACACTTCAAGCAATCAAGAAATATGATTATTTGAGTAATGCAAGTCAGTAAATACATTTAGTAGGTTTGTTGGTATAATGATTTTGAATCCTGATCACTAGTACATATCTACAGTAGTCCCTCTCTTATAAGGCCACCCCCTCTGCAATGAAAAAGTTGCACTATAGGAGTGATGGCCTCTCTTATGAGGGGACAATTAATTAGTAAATTAAACAGAGCTTACACCTTAATGTTAAGATATCTTTTTTTCTTTCTTTCAGGAGAAAGTTTAGATGATGAATATGGACAGGAAGTGCCAGTCAGGAAACCAGGAGAGAAAGTTACTGGTCCCCCAATTCTTCCTCCACATTTGTTACAAGTTATACTTAATAAAGATATTCCTGCCCATGTATGTATATTAATATAAGCAATTTAGTTAATATTTGAAATTAACCATATAGACAGGGTAGCAGCTTATTTGGTGTAAATCAAGCAATATATAACAGTAATTTGTCTTTTTAATTGCAAATGCTTCATAAATGGGGGAACAGTCATGAAATTAAAGGGAGATAACGGGCTGATGTGTATGATTAATTTTAAACCATGCAGTGAAGAATTAATATTTTTTGATTATTTGCTTGGAATTAAATTCTACACAAATCTCTTTTTTGTGATTATGTTTTAATTCTTTTATGGGGGGTATAATGGGAATGATCATTTTCTTAACTCTGATCAATGATGTATAACTTCCTGTTGGAATTTAAAAATTCTGATTGGCTGAAATTTCAAATATCTTCTTCTCAGAAAGTTGATGGAATTTTTACTTGATAGGATTATTCTTCATATAATCCTGTGTGTTTTTTATTGATCAGAAATTAGATGAACCCTTATACTTATCATTGTTTTACACTTTGAAGGTCAAAAGGTCAGAAGTAAAATATTTTTGCAATATATTACAGTGGAACCTGTGTGATCCGACACCTGAGTTTTCCAACATCCTGTGAGTCTTCCGACAAGAATTTCAGGTCCCAAAATATTTCTTTAACATTCTTTGTGAACACTCTAGAATCAATTTCCTTCAATGGATTTTGACCAAACCTGGTACATACTTAGACCTTAAGAAAATCTGGAACCCTATTGATTTTCAAGGTCAAAGGTCAAGGTCACAGGGTCTAAGTTTTAGGCGAGGGAATACGCCACGCTTTGCGTTGCCCTTGTTTGATATTGTTTTTCTTAACTTGAAAGCTTTTATTAAATGCCAGCTTTCTTTTCATATGTATTGTAACAAGCCTATTTATTGACTGGTTTGAAAAATGCACTTGAAAATAAAATATGTGTAAATGCATGCATGCATGCTTATTACCTGTAAACACAGAAATTATCAACAACATATGGTGAATTATGTAAATTTAGGGATTTTTTTTTTATTGATATGAAAGATTTCTTTGTTTACAGTATGGAGCTGGGGTAATGATCAATGAATTTTTTTTTTTGTTTGACTAATTAGAATTATAACAAATGCCCCCCACATCATGATTGTTGTCATACTTACACAAAGTTAACACAGTCTTTGCCTTCATTTTTTTCACCTACTTGCCCGAAAGCCAAAATTAGAAAATTTTTCTATTTATTAAAACAAATTCTTTCATAATTTTCACTTGTCCGAATCCAGTTTTACTTGTCCCGGGCTTGTGGGTTAGCGCGAAGACTGTTAACAGTGAAAATAAAAATCCATTGTAATTTTAACTGTAGGTCGTACTGTAAATTCAAGTATTAATGTACCTGTCAGTGTTAACTATCATTTGTCAGAGATCTGTAATATTGTCTAATCTTATAACAAGTATTGCTTACATGTATTCATCAATTCTTAACCATTACAAAAAAAAACTGTTTTCAGGTGGACAATAAAGGAATAAATAGATTTTAATGAATCAACAGTCCTTGAAATTGTCGAGACTCGAGAAAGGAGAAGTAAAAGTAAATAAAGGTTCCTCCTTTGTGTTTTTAATGAGTTGGTTAAATTTCGTAATATTTTTAATCACCACAATGGTTAAGGTTAAATTTCTGTATGAGAATTCCTGCCAATTTTCTTCTGATGGTCATTGATGACAGAAATGAACAATTTCAAACTATTTTTGACGTTTTAGTCATAGGAGAAACAGATTCTCCTTCTATTTTAGTCATAGGAGAAACAGATTCTCCTTCTATTTTAGTCATAAGAGAAACAGATTCTCCTTCTATTTTAGTCATAGGAGAAACAGATTCTCCTTCTATTTTAGTCATAGGAGAAACAGATTCTCCTTCTATTTTAGTCATAGGAGAAACAGATTCTCCTTCTACTACCATTGAATTACAATATTTCTCCATTCTCAATAGTTAAATATTCAAATTTTGCTATCTTGTTTGGAGAAATATCGTAATTCACTGGTAGCAGATGGAGAATCTGTATGTACATGTGACAGAAATGTTATCAATATTAATCTCTCATCTTTATTGTGCTTGTCAGGGGTTGAAAATTCCTCAAGTCCGACGACCGGAACTAGAAAATTGAAACTTCGGGCTTGCCGTTTTTCCATGGAAAAAGCCTGTCGGGCATGCCTTTAATAAAATAAAAACTCCACTTTTTTCAAAGCATCTTGTTTTCAATTCAAATCGCATGCAAGTTTTTGTCAATCGTCTCCTTTCACTGTAAATAAGTACTAAGAAGCTATTTTAAGAACGGTAATACACATCCTGGACAGATCGATATTCCTCATGAATATTAATGAGTTCCGAATCACCTATGCGCTTCCCACATACCTATGTAAAGTCAAGCGTCGGAATAACAGTGATCAATCGTATGTTTATATTGACAACTTTTGAGAAAAATGTCGTTGCTTAATTTTAATTTTAGTCAAAAAAGCGGAAAAACGGAAAGCGAACGACGAGCCAATTGATCCTTAAACTCCCAGAAATAAAGATCTTAAGTATGATAGGGAGAGACGAATGAGAACATTTCGAAACTCATGGATAGATAAATTTCCTTGGGTCGTCTTTGACGAGAATGCTCAGGAAATGTACTGTAAGTACTGTAGAAAATTTCCACACTTGTCAGATAGGAAAGATGCCCTTACTCGGGGAACTAAAAATTTATGCATTGATGGACTTAAGTTACACGATAAACACCAGGAGCACTTGTTATGTGTCAAGCATTGGTTTAAGGAACTTGATGATCCCCAGGTAGCTGCCGGCCCTTCGCAGGCCTTTGCTGACACCCCAATTGGCCAGTCATTATTGAAATTAGATGAAAGTCAGAGAAAATGTCTTGAAAGTTTGTTTAAAACTGCCTACAGTGTTGTCAAAGCTGGAAAACCATTTTCAGATTATGAATTGATATGTGAAATACAAGTTGAAAATGGACTTGACCTGGGTGAAAACTATAGAAATATTAATGGTTGTAAAACTTTTGCTGCATCAATTGCACAAACTTTAGTTGACAAGCAAGTAAAATTTCAAATTTTATCCTACAAATTGGGACTTGGCAAATCACTGACCGGACTTGGGTTAAAAAAGTTTAAAAAGCCCTGGGCTTGGGCCTGCCCAAACAAATTTTCAACCCCTGCTTGTCCTTTTAACTTCCTCCTTAAGAAGTTAAAAATGTCCACTTCATCATTCCAAAAGGGGGAAGGGGAGAGGGCATGGTTGTTGAATTAAAATTAATTTTCTCTGTAACCACATGTATAAGATTATTGCTAACACGTGGATAACAATTTTTTCAGTTTCAGGTTTTCAGATACGTATTTTACATTTTGTCTTGTCAGCAAATTTTCCTCAAAAAGTATAATATAGCACCATATCTCTAATCCTGGGGTGACAATAATGTAAGTAGAAACGAGAGTGCTCTATACATACATGTCAACACATGCACATGTTCTGACCTAGTTTAGCCCCTATAATAGTATGCAAGAATGATTTTTTTCAGTTATTGAACTGATTTCAGCTATTTTTCCCTGAAAAAGTATTCTGAAAGTTGCAGTTTACAGTTAGAACAGGTCAAAAATGACCTTTTTGAAAGAGGGTGTAGATCACTAGATGGTTTCAGCTATTTTCATTGATTTTCAGTTATTTTATTTACTACCCAGAATCATCCCTAAGTATATGTCATGTCAACAAAATTTCACACACAGGATATACATTGTATTGTGATATAAAGTTAAGTAGAATATAGAGTGTAGGTTATAACCTGAATTTGAGAACAAGGAGAATTATACATGTACAATGGAATACTATTTATCTCTACAATGGATGTTACTCAGTATTTTTAAGGACATATATTCAGTAAAAACTTTAAATGGAAATATTTTTGGGACATTTATTCAAATTTATATATACATTTTTTTTGTACACATACATGCTTTATTTACAGTAGCATTAAAATAGGCAGAAGTCTTACTTATTTTGAGTAAGGATTGAAAAACGACCATAAAAAAATGTATTTCTACTTTTTTTGAAACTTTAAACTTGTTGCCAAAAATACATGTATGTTAAACACTACAGAAATATCAGTATATAAGGTGCCTTAGTATGATACAAGATCTAGAGCCACAGTCAAAGGGGAGGTATGTCACTGTTTATGTCTGCTTCTCGTGTTAATAAATATTCTGTTATAAATGGCTACAGAATTATATATTGGTTGATATCTACATGTTTCAAACCACGATTGTAAACATATCAGTCATCACAGGTTGTACCCATTCTAATTTGTTTCCAGGGACCATGAATTAAAAATATATTAAAATCCCCAAGTAAACTACAATATTTTGTGTTCAAAATCACCATGTGTAACAAAATATGCAAGAGTTTTACTGTTTAATTCACAGCTAATATACTATTATTATTTTTTATGTCATGCATTCAGCAGTAATACATGTACCACAAAAGACCAACACACTTGTCTTTCTTTTCTCTTCGTTTGCTCTCTGCATTTATTACACTTTTTAACTTAGTGTAGTTGTGACAAAATTGTCAATAAACTTGTTCAAGGGTGGGTATATAAACAGATGGAAACAAGACAGTTCGGCACCAAGACATTTCGGCACCCGTTGAAAAAGACAGTTCGGCACCAAGACATTTCGGTACCGTTGAAAAAAAGTGTCAAATCGGCACAGCATTTTCTTTCAAACAAACGTGATTACCTTTTTAAAATAAAATCGACGAAAATTTAAAAAAAACATCAATGATTGTTTAAATGCAATCAAAACGTAATTTATTTAAATATTCTCTAAAAAAAGCCATTATTAACTTAATTAAGATCAAAAGCAGTGATCAAATGTTTACAGCTGCTGTTTGCTTTCGAGATGATCCGGCCTTAAAACAATCCGGCCTTACGAAAATTTTAATAAATAGATTATTAAAAATATAATAAAACAAAAACAAAATATTCGAACGAAAACGATTTGCAAGAAGAAATTAAACATTTGAACAAGGATTTGAATCACAAAATATTTTTTTTTATAATGATTTATTTGGGAAAAAAGTGGGAGCGTTTTGGTAAAAAGTATGGGCGAAATGATTTCCGTCATTATTACCAAAAATTACTAATTAAAAAATTGTTAAAATAATAACGATTTAATATGGGTTTTCATATTCAGTTACGAGTAAATCTTGTGAAATCTAGAAAACAGATATCAAAACATCAGAATCAAGGCTATTGGAAGTTTTGTACGTAAAATCAACGAAAAAAACACAAGTGCCGAATTGTCTTGGTGCCGAAATGTCTCACACAGGTGTCGAAGTGTCCTGGTGCCGAATTGTCCCGATGCCGAAATGTCTAGCATTCTGAACAGATGGGCATAAAAAATAATTTCTTGCAATAATTTTAAGTGTTATCTATCTGATTAACTTGAAATCATAAAACTAGCCTTTGATCTGAAAATACTGTTTTACCTTTAATTTTGTGTTCTTTAAATGACTTCGTCGTGCCATGATTATACAAAAAATTGTATTTTAATTGGTTTCTGAGCATTTTTTTTTATTTCTATGATATACAGTTGACTTGAAATTTAAAAATAAGCTTTAGGAGATAAACTATAGGTCAAGATCATGTATGGAGAGTTTTACATTTTTCGAGTTATTCCCCTTGATTGTGTGAAAAAAATATTCTTGTTTTTAATGGTTTGGAAGCATTATCTTGAGTTCTTTATTTTCATTTGAATAAAAATTTAAAGAATGTTTTTAGATAGATATTGGAGATATTGAATTATGTTACTTATGAGTTATGTCCTTTTATTATTTAAAATGTTAATTTTTCATTGGGAAAACCATTGTTAGATTTTTTGTCCCACCCTCCATTTATTTCCAACATTAAGCTAGGTAGTGTATAATGCTATCAAGTTACACAATTTGATATCATTTTTCACCTTGTCATATCTATGTTATGATCTTGCTTATTCTTGGTCTTGTCACTATATATTGTTATATAACAGTTGTGTATTCTGTCTTTTAATTAGGGACTTTGCAAATTGCAGGCATTGAAATTTATTTGGCTATTTGCATGCAGGTAGCTTATTTGATTATGCAAATAGGAAATAACCAGATCAATGCAACATCATTGATTAATTTCCTATCTGAAGCAATTCAACGAATCCCTATTTTAGAAATGTTAACATTCCAGCCATCAGTTTCTGAACCCAAAAGTGTTTGGTGTCATCCAACTGTCTCATTGTGTGGGACTCAATGCTCTTATTTCCACGACTCCCCTATAGACCTTTTCACATAAATGCCTATACAATACAGGTATAGAACAATATTTATATTTTGGGAGAGGGTGGGGGTATATATGTATGTAGACCATGATGTGAAGGCATTCAATACAAAGTTTTTACTTCTTGTTTTTTTTTCTGAAATTGTTAAATTTGGTTGTTAATGTTGTTTTTTTATTTAAATATTTGCCATTCATCTTGGTTAATATGTTCGTAAAGTTCTTCTATAAAGTACATGTAAATGTAAATCTAATTATTTGTCTGTACATAATCTATGATGTTACTCACTGTTGGTTTTATTTTATATTTTTCAGTGTGAACCTACTTTATTACCAGAACCTAACCATGTTATGTTAAATCACCTGTATGCCTTATCAATAAAGGTAAGAATGTTAAATCACCTGTATGTCTTATCAATAAAGGTAAGAATGTTAAATCACCTGTATGTCTTATCAATAAAGGTAAGAATGTTAAATCACCTGTATATCTTATCAATAAAGGTAAGAATGATAACCCACCTGTATGTCTTATCAATAAAGGTAAGAATGTTAAATCACCTGTATGTCTTATCAATAAAGGTAAGAATGATAACCCACCTGTATGTCTTATCAATAAAGGTAAGAATGTTAAATCACCTGTATGTCTTATCAATAAAGGTAAGAATGTTAAATCACCTGTATGCCTTATCAATAAAGGTAAGAATGATAACCCACCTGTATGTCTTATCAATAAAGGTAAGAATGTTAAATCACCTGTATGCCTTATCAATAAAGGTAAGAATGTTAAATCACCTGTATGTCTTATCAATAAAGGTAAGAATGTTAAATCACCTGTATGCCTTATCAATAAAGGTAAGAATGTTAAATCACCTGTATGTCTTATCAATAAAGGTAAGAATGTTAAATCACCTGTATGTCTTATCAATAAAGGTAAGAATGTTAAATCACCTGTATGTCTGATCAATAAAGGTAAGAATGTTAAATCACCTGTATGTCTTATCAATAAAGGTAAGAATGTTAACCCACCTGTATGTCTTATCAATAAAGGTAAGAATGTTAAATCACATGTATGTCTTATCAATAAAGGTAAGAATGTTAACCCACCTGTATGTCTTATCAATAAATGTAAGAATGTTAAATCACCTGTATGCCTTATCAATAAAGGTAAGAATGTTAAATCACATGTATGTCTTATCAATAAAGGTAAGAATGTTAACCCACCTGTATGTCTTATCAATAAATGTAAGAATGTTAACCCACCTGTATGTCTTATCAATAAAGGTAAGAATGTTAAATCACATGTATGTCTTATCAATAAAGGTAAGAATGTTAACCCACCTGTATGTCTTATCAATAAATGTAAGAATGTTAACCCACCTGTATGTCTTATCAATAAAGGTAAGAATGTTAAATCACCTGTATGTCTTATCAATAAAGTTAAGAATGTTAAATCACATGTATGTCTTATCAATAAAGGTAAGAATGTTAACCCACCTGTGTGTCTTATCAATAAAGGTAAGAATGTTAAATCACCTGTATGCCTTATCAATAAAGGTAAGAATGTTAAATCACCTGTATGTCATATCAATAAAGGTAAGAATATTAACCCACCTGTATGTCTTATCAATAAAGGTAAGAATGTTAAATCACCTGTATGTCTTATCAATAAAGGTAAGAATGTTAACCCACCTGTATGTCTTATCAATAAAGGTAAGAATGTTAAATCACATGTATGTCTCATCAATAAAGGTAAGAATGTTAACCCACCTGTATGTCTTATCAATAAAGGTAAGAATGTTAAATCACCTGTATGCCTTATCAATAAAGGTAAGAATGTTAAATCACCTGTATGCCTTATCAATAAAGGTAAGAATGTTAAATCACCTGTATGTCTTATCAATAAATGTAAGAATGATAACCCACCTGTATGTCTTATCAATAAAGTTAAGAATGTTAAATCACATGTATGTCTTATCAATAAAGGTAAGAATGTTAACCCACCTGTATGTCTTATCAATAAAGGTAAGAATGTTAAATCACCTGTATGCCTTATCAATAAAGGTAAGAATGTTAAATCACCTGTATGTCTTATCAATAAAGGTAAGAATATTAACCCACCTGTATGTCTTATCAATAAAGGTAAGAATGTTAAATCACCTGTATGTCTTATCAATAAAGGTAAGAATGTTAATCACCTGTATGTCTTATCAATAAAGGTAAGAATGTTAAATCACCTGTATGTCTTATCAATAAAGGTAAGAATGTTAAATCACCTGTATGTCTTATCAATAAAGGTAAGAATGTTAAATCACCTGTATGCCATATCAATAAAGGTAAGAATGTTAAATCACCTGTATGTCTTATCGATAAAGGTAAGAATGTTAAATCACCTGTATGTCTTATCAATAAAGGTAAGAATGTTAAATCACCTGTATGTCTTATCAATAAAGGTAAGAATGTTAAATCACCTGTTTGCCTTATCAATAAAGGTAGGAATGTTAAATCACATGCATGTCTTATTAATAAATGGAAGAATGTTAAATCACCTGTATGTCTTATCAATAAAGGTAAGAATGATAACCCACCTGTATGTCTTATCGATAAAGGTAAGAATGTTAAATCACATGTATGTCTTATCAATAAAGGTAAGAATGTTAATCCACCTGTATGTCTTATCAATAAAGGTAAGAATGTTAAATCACCTGTATGCCTTATCAATAAAGGTAAGAATGTTAAATCACCTGTATGTCTTATCAATAAAGGTAAGAATGTTAAATCACCTGTATGTCTTATCAATAAAGGTAAGAATGTTAAATCACCTGTATGTCTTATCAATAAAGGTAAGAATGTTAAATCAACTGTATGCCTTATCAATAAAGGTAAGAATGTTAACCCACCTGTATGTCTTATCAATAAAGGTAAGAATGATAACCCACCTGTATGTCTTATCAATAAAGGTAAGAATGTTAAATCACCTGTATGTCTTATCAATAAAGGTAAGAATGTTAAATCACCTGTATGCCTTATCAATAAAGGTAAGAATGTTAAATCACCTGTATGTCTTATCAATAAAGGTAAGAATGTTAAATCACCTGTATGCCTTATCAATAAATGTAAGAATGATAACCCACCTGTATGTCTTATCAATAAAGGTAAGAATGTTAAATCACCTGTATGCCTTATCAATAAAGGTAAGAATGTTAAATCACCTGTATGCCTTATCAATAAAGGTAGGAATGTTAAATCACCTGTATGCCTTATCAATAAAGGTAAGAATGTTAAATCACCTGTATGTCTTATCAATAAAGGTAAGAATGTTAAATCACCTGTATGCCTTATCAATAAAGGTAAGAATGTTAAATCACCTGTATGCCTTATCAATAAAGGTAAGAATGTTAAATCACCTGTATGTCTTATCAATAAAGGTAAGAATGTTAAATCACCTGCATGCCTTATCAATAAAGGTAAGAATGATAACCCACCTGTATGTCTTATCAATAAAGGTAAGAATGTTAAATCACCTGTATGCCTTATCAATAAAGGTAAGAATGTTAACCCACCTGTATGTCTTGTCAATAAAGGTAAGAATGTTAAATCACCTGTATGCCTTATCAATAAAGGTAAGAATGTTAAATCACCTATTTGCCTTACCAATAAAGGGTATAAAAATGTAAAATTAAGATTATAAACCATATCAAAGGACTGTGGACCTCTGAGTGGTTTAAGGTCATTGACTTCTGACCACAAGTCTGACACTACCGACATTGATTTGAGTCGGATACCCACCTCAAATGCTAAGATTTTGCAGACACTTACTACGGCCAGGTGTTTCACAGGTCAAGTTTCTTATAACTGTTTGTGCTAAAATGTAGATAGTCATTTCTCTAAAAGGAAAAAATATGTCATATATGTGGAAAATGAAAACAAAAATATGGATGACTGGATTTTTAACTTTTAAATATTACATTTAATTTTACTTGTTTGACCAGAAAAATGTTCAAACAACTCATGCATGCCCAGTAGCTATTTGTTACATGTAATATGTTGTTTTTTATATTTATTTTGACTCAGTTGACATGTAGCGTTATTTGAAACAGATGCTACATATTTAGCCAATACATATTTTTGATTTTAAGAGTGAAATAATGCATTGATTTCAAAATCAAAATAATTGTTGACAAAACATCTAAATATGACATTCTTCAGTAGAAATTTACAAATTGAAAGCTGAATTGTACGTAGATGTACTTTATTTTATTAATAGTGCAAGTGCAACTATTTGACATGTTGACATAACATTATTGTCAGCATTATACAGTAACAAATAACTAGCAAGAGCACAAATTTAAGTATTGAAAAATATCATCAATTTGATTCTGATATTTTGAGCTGAAATGGAACAATTTGAACTTTGATTGACATCTTATTAGTAGTAGAATAAATAGAAATAAACATGTTTTACGCAAATAACCATGATTACGGTACTTAAGATGAAAAAAGTAACAGCTAGATTGATATACATGTATTTTGTTCAGCTGGCTGAAGGCCAACTGATGTTTTTCCAGTTATATGGTATCAATCATTGTATATTGTTGACAGCCCTGTTTTACATTCAAGGTGAATTTTAACTACAGTTACATATAGTAATTACAAGTTGCATAACATAGAGAGGTATTATGGGGTTTTTCTGCAATGTATTTCATTTTCTGGCTGGTTTGTTTTGACAATAAATTCATACAAAATTTTCTTGTCTACAACTAAGCAGGGAAATTCCCTTTGGGTGTCATTTTTGAAAAGAGGATTTTTTTTCAAATGATCAAAAGTTTTACAAATTAAGTCAAAATAAAAATAAAGGTTAAATTGTGACCAGTCATTGCAATGGGCACTGGTCATCCGGCCCAAGACCAGTAAAACTTGTTTAGACCAGTAAATTTTTCAATTTTTATTTAGAACTATATAAAATTAAATTCAAGAATTTGATTCGGACCAGTAAATTCAAACTTTCATTTGGAGGACTGGTGATTACTTGATAAAGAGATGGTTGATATATCAATATATTCTGGATTTTATTTTGTTGCATATGCAAATTAGGCCTATTTTTATCCAGCAAATTTTCTATTAATGGTTATGTAAATCCAGAACACATGATCTAGTGAACCACTTACATGGTTTGATTGTACTATTAAATATTTAATTATGTTTGCAATATTTTAATTACAATATATTAAGAAAAGTATGAAGATACCAAAGGGGTAATCAGGAGCCATAAATCAAGAAAGGACAGACAATACAATGGCTAAAAGAAATAGTACAAACAATCTATAAAATGTTGTACAGAAAACTAAAGATTTAACAACTCAAACTGCACTAAGAACTGGGGATGAACTCAGGTGTTCTGGAAGGGTGAGCAATTCCTGCTCCACTGGTGACACCTGTCGTGTAACTCTTGTTACAAACCCGGTGATAATTCATGAATGAGGAAAGGACTGGATTGGGGTTACGACAAATGGAACATTTTTGTGATCATTTGTGACAGATATTCCATAACAGTTAGGCAAGTCATGGTAGCGACAGTAAAACTTTCGAAGTGTTGACTTCAACTTTACCACGAGGAACCCTTGGTTCAGTAGTTTCCTTGTTAGCAACAATCCTCTAACAATGGGAAAATTGAAATCATTTCTTTTAATTGTATTTTTCAGGATGGAGTAATGGTATTGAGTGCTACACATCGTTTCAGGAAAAAATATGTGACCACATTACTATATAAACCAATTTAGGTGTACATATTTAACTAATTCTGTAAGTTGATGTAAGAGTAGAGAGTGTTTGCAATATTGAATGATTTATATGTGTGAGGAATTGTGGTGAAAAGATAAACATTTTGTTGATGGATGTAGATAATCTTTGTTTTGTAAATCTCAAAAGATTATTATTTAATAAACAAGATCTCTAGGAAAAAAAAGAGTTAAAAAATGCCAATTATATATTTAAAATAGAAAATGATTTTTGTCTCATTGATAAATTTGACAACTAACAATTATAATATGCATGTAGCTTTTATTTTATATGTCTTTCATAATTACATATATATATATATATATGGTTTCTGAATGAACCCTTTCAAGGTTTAAATTAATTTATTTAGCACTTGTCATTCATAAAACCATATTTTAATCATAAATTATCGGCAAATAAAAATCAAAATTAAAGAATATTTCATTTCAATAATTTTTAGTAGGATTTTTAAAAATGTTAAAATTTTGGAAGATGCATGTTTACAATGGTTAATCAAGAAATGAAATTTGAAAATAAAAATGTAACTGTAAAATTTTTTTACTTCCAACACAATTTTGATAAAGATGTCTTTTATCTGTAGTCGACCACAAAATAAATGACAATTGACCAAGTGCAACATTCAACCGTTGAAGGTTTATAATCACTGTTGTAAATTGTATAAAACGAGGCCAGCAATATTGTAGTTATTTGGTATATTTAGCGTTATAGATATTTGCATAATCAGATATCATCATGTATTCAGTACTAGACATTCCAATGTTTTGTAGCCGACAATAAATATTTTAATTTCATTAATTTTTAACATTGTAGACAAAAACCCGATTTCAAATTATTTGTGTGATACGTTCTTCTGTTAGACTTGTTTATATGATAAATTTCTTTTAAATAAATAGATAAGAATCAAAGCAAATAAAATGCAATCTTCTATTATAGACTATAGGCTAAATAAAACTATTTAAAAAATACTTGGAAATATATTTATAGATTGTTATGTTATATAAGTATTGGGGTATTAGAATTGTTTGCTTTTTGTAGCTTGCAAGAATCTATTCCATCCTCTTTGTATTCATAACACACACATTTTGGTGCTTTGTAAAAAAAAAAGGTTGTTATTCTAAAAACTATGTTCTGGTAGTATTAAAAATAAAATATGCTTCCTTTCAAAAATGGGGCTGTCTTGGTCGTGATCATAGATTTACAGCTAAACTACCTGTGCAATCAGTGCCTATCACCACTTAAGTTGTGAGTTCAAACCCTGTTGATTTCGAGGTGTACTCGATACAACATTATGTGATAAAGTTTGTCAGTGACTTGCGACAGGTCTGTGGTTTTTTCTGGGTACTCCGGTTTCCTCCACCAATAAGACTGACCACCACAATAAAACTGAAATATTGTTGAAAGTGGCATTAAACACCATGAACCGGAACCTGAACCTTTAAAAAATATTGAAATAGACTTAAATCAACATAATTAAGACAATAATATTATTAAAACTGATATGAGGGCAGTACAAAATATATTTTGAATGAAGTACAGTATATAATGTACTTGTTTTGATAGAGCATATTGTATTGATGTTTATTGTTGCACAGATTAATTATTTTTTACACTTTAAGTTTATATTCTTTTTGAATGTGAAAAGGGGTACTTTGTATAGTCAAGTTAAAAACAGCTGTGATTTTCTAATATGAAGTAGTCTTTATTTTTGTTTTCTTTCTAACAAATAGTTTTGTGGAAAGAAAGATGCAACTCTTTATGATATAATTATTTTTGTCTAAAAGTATTGTATCACTAAAACCCTTATTATTACCAAAATTATTAAAAAATATGAGTTTCATAGGCTATGGGAGGGTCTTTCTTAATGGACAAGTTTTTCGTTACCGGTAAATGATACTTTCATGTATTTTACATAAATTATTCAATACAGTTTTTGACTGTTTTCACTTCCATTAACATTCTGTTTCATGTAACTGATAATTTCACTATAAAAATGTACTTGATTGAATTCTTATAAAGTTATTGTCGTGGATGAAATTTTGATTGAGCAGGCACATTGATGTTTGGGGAACACATTTTTTTTTCGGTTTAAATTTTTATCATTTTGTTTTCAATTGCAGATGTTCAAATTCAAAATTATTATTCCATCAGATTTATTTTTTAATTACTTGTCATCCGTCGGTCAGTATTTAATTTAAACATTTTAATCTTCTTCTGGGGAACTTTTCAAGAAATGGAATAAAACTAAACTGGGATGATCCTTACAAAATATAAATAAACTTGTACAGCAAGATTTATCCCAATCTCCAGAAAGATTAATTGAAATACTGTATATAAGCATCATTGTGATATGTAAGATTAAACACCCCCATAGGTTCTATGCTTATAGTCTTGTAGAATTTAATATTACCATTTTGTAATTATCTTAATATTTTTTTTTTAAATCTTTATTGCACATGGATCTCAATCAGACTGATCAAATGATGCTAGTTTAAACACACAAAAATTAATGGTCATTTACAGATGTTTTTTTGATAATTTTTTGTAAGCTTTAGCATGTTAATTTCATTAGAATTCACCATGCTGTTATTTTAACCTTATTTTAAACATTGAAGGACCAGGAAACAGTCAACAAACTACATTCATAAGGATGCTGCAAGTCTATAGTTCAGTTTGAAAAAAAAAAGTTTAACAACACAAAAAAAGTTTTGTTAGATGTAAGCATATTACATACCTGTTTAAGGTTATTTCTGACACTTGCTATGTGCACTAAATTAGATATCTACGTTTTTATTGCAAAACTCCAAACGGTTTGTACAATTTTGATTTGTAGACTATTTGAAGTAAATTTCTTGTTTCCTTGGGTATATTATTTTAACCTATTTTACTCCCTAAGTTGCTGTTAAGACATGCAATGACTAAAACATCTTAGTTTTTATACATTACTTGTGACACACACGTATATAAGTGTGTGACACACACCTATATAAGTGTGTCTTTGTTTGTTGCAATACTTATTTACTATAGTGTTTTAGTTGTTTGTTTTGTCAAATTGTCTCCTAGCGGGAATATGTACATACTATTATGTAAATTGTACATTTGTAAAAAAACAACATTTTATTGCCTTGTTTTATAACACATTAAATATACAGTTGTATATACTATTTTGTGTATCTTATGTTCCTTGTCATTCAAAGCAAACACATAATATTCATCTCTTTGTTATTGTAATAGTTGAAAATGGGCATTTGTGTTTCAAAGAGGAAATACTGTGTTAAGTTTTGAATGACGATTATTTGAAGAAGAAAAAAATGAACATTATATTTTTTAATTTACAATATCAATTGATGCCATGATTTGCAGAAAAATATATATAACCTTTAAAATACCCAAAAAAATCTTACTGAAAAGGAATAATGATATAGTCAGTTTGTATTTTCTGTTGACACCATAGAAAGATGGGAATTAAGATCACAGGATTTTTTCTTTATCAGCTAGCTCACACTGTCTGATGATATAAGAAAGTTGAATGAGTTAAAAGTTAAAATTAATGTTTTTTGTAATTTATTTATAAATTGAACATTTTGCCTTTGATCTCACTAACGACTAAGTGATATTGTCAGTATCAACTCTGTGACTGATACTGGAAAATATCAGTTAGTATGACATCAGATTATGACGTTTAATACCGATAAAAACGGTAACATCCAATTTGAAGGTATCGACATACATTGTCACTAGTAACACAACCCATCCTATGAGACTAACTGTGATACAAGTGATAATGTCTGTCTCGACCTTCAAAACTGCCGTTATTCTATATATATTTAGGATAATAAGTAAGCAATATCTGAACTTTCATTTATTATGCAGGCATTTGTTTTTATACACTAGTTTGAATAATGTTTTGTCAGATGATTTTGACAAATTCATTTTGTTTTGTTTTAAGAGTTTTAAAAGGCATTGATATAATTTTGGAAAGCTGAAACAAGTAGATCTTGTGATCTTTTTTCATGTAGCTATGTGATAACGTCAGATAGCTGTACCAAATAGACATTATTTTTATCAAAGAAAACTTAAATACATACAGAAATGCCAGTTGCCAGATTTCATGTAACTTCACATAAATAATATACATATTGGGATATTTTCAATTGGAGCATTTTGGAAAATTTAGGACTTCATCATTTAAATTTGCTATTTATATTTATTTATAATAGAAAAAAAAAAAAAAAAAAAAAAAAAAAAATAAAGACAGCATTTTCTCTTATTGTAAAAAACAAAGAAATTTATACTTATTTATAAGCAGAAAATAAAATAAAGACAGCATTTTCTCTTATGGTAAAAACAAAGACATTTATACTCATTTATAATACAAAAAAATAAAATAAAAACAGCATTTCCACTTATTGTTAACAAAAAAAGAAACAGTCATGCTGCAAAATGCATATGTACATAGTTTAAGCCTTTGTGATAATTGTAAAGCATTTCTTTCTCATGACTAGAATGTTCTGTGTATTAAAAGTTGCTCATGTTTGCATATTTCACATTTGTACAAGTTTCTTTTAAAAAGCCTTATTTGTTTGCACTTTTATTAACAGTTTGGCTCTTGTATCAGTCTTAGTTAATATAAGGGATACTTCATTTAATAGTCACTTTTGTTTTTGTAATTATTATTTTATGTTTCAATCATCAGCACTTGACAGTGTTTTTATATCTGCTAATGACCAAAAACTCCTGTTATGAAAAACTTGGGGACATTGGAATAATAGCTATATTACAAAGGTCATGTGTCAAATATGTTGACCAATGAGAAATAAGAGATTTGCAGATATATATAAAAAAAAAAAATGAAAACCATTCAAACATTTTGTTAAAAAAAAATTAAAACTAGGATTAAATTTGATTTTTTCTTCATGTGTACACTCCAATATATTTTACGTCTGCTCTTTTGATTGGTCCTTTTATGTAAAATCATCCAATCCAGATACATTATTTACTGGCTTTGGAAAATGGAATGACCGGTATATTTGTTGGGGTTAATGGACGATAGTGGATATGTCAGCACTGATCATGGAGAATGATTACTATCATACAGCATTCAAAGTTATAAGTCATTTTTTATGAAGACCATATATATTCCAGATAAGTTGTGTAAATATATAAATATTGCAAGTTTGTTGCCATAGTTTCAAGTCTTTCACAGGTGTGTTTGATTTGTATTTTCCCCCCACTTCTTTTACCTAAGACTAAACATTATATCATAGTTATGACCAACATATCATATGTAACTAGGCTACATCAAATTGGTACTTTATCTTTGGGTTTCCAAAATACAATAACAACATTTAGCTGCCATATTAGGTTTTTGGCATCCATCATCAACCATTTGCATATTACATTTATATATTCAGTTTTTCTAGTAACATTTAAACAAGTGAAACCGAACTTTGTACGATGATGTCCTTCTGTTGTTTCCAAAACTCCATGATTGCAAAATATTAGAATTGAAAAGAGGAGTAACTCTATTTTATTTCTTTTTAAACTTTTTTCTTATAAATAAAGGGGGATAACTCTAAATTGATATCAAGTATATTTTGTGCTGTTGGACATTCAACTTGTATTTTTGAAATCAAGAATAAATTTCTTAAACTTATGGCCATGATTTAGTCCAAGGGTAGGATGAGAGGTCCAACTTATCAAGATGTCTAGTTATTAAAATTAAAAAAAATTTTAGATTGATATATTTACTATAAAGGAATTTGAAAATTGAACATTTATGAAAATTGTGATCCTATTAGAAGTCTAATGTGAACCAGGTGAGTTGAGATTAAAAGCTCTGATAAGCCTTAGGTTATTTCATATATTTTCTGATATAAAGTTGAAGGTGTAAAAATAGAATGGGATGTATTATTTATTTTTTCTCTTTTCAAATTAAAGATGCCTGTATCAGTTCAATTTTAGAGCAGATAACATTTTTATTCAACAGTCATTAAAATTAGGTGGAATTGAGTAATTTTCAAAAATAAATACAATGATTGTAAGCTTCTTCTTGAAAACTTTCCCTCCTTAATTGATGTTAGAAAATCCAAAGATATCAACTTGGTGTTGCCCGACATTTAAAATAAGCTTTAGATAATATAAAAAAAAACTGATGTCAGTATGGTTGATAAAAGTGTTATTATATGTCAGTACCCTCAACTTCCAAAATATACCAACCCATAGATTTTATATTCTCTAGAGTCTGAGCAAGAAGTATTCTGTTAATATTTTTTTTTGCTCACAATACTTTATATTTGAGCAATAATAAATTGTGTAAAAAGATAATTTTTAAAATGTAATGAAATGTTACAATGTATGCATCAAAGAATCATTCATTGAATAATATTTAATTCAGTAAAATGTGATTAAAATCTTTAATAATCAAACAATGAATTAGTTGTTTTTCTTATTTCAATTATATATTTGTGAGAACAGTCCTGAAAGAAAATGTAGGGGGGTAGGTTGATGGTTATGGTGTTTAATGCCACATTCAACAATATTTCAGTTATATCGTGGCAGTCAGTTTTATTGGTGAAGGAAATTGGAGTATCCTGAGAAAACCACTGACCTGCCGGAGGTCACTGACGAACTTTAGCATGTAATATAGGTACACATATTTATGAACTACCTGCCGCAGGTCACTGACGAACTGTAGCATGTAATATAGGTACACATATTTATGAACTCAAATTTTCAGCAGCAAAGCTTTAATGTTAATGCTATAGCCCTCAAATCCCCTTAATAAGAAGTTGTTTTTAATGAGAATGTGTGTTACCAGTCTTGTAGGTTGTATACTATTTTTAGTTCAGTTGACAGTGAGGAACATTTAGAAATTTACGATCACTTGACATTTGTGACCACTTGGTCATTATGAAAAGAAAGTTTAAAAAGTGATGGTGAACAATTCCACCAATATCAACAAAATGAACATTATATGACTTCTCAATTCAAACAATTGAACACAAAAATTAACAAAACATATGATGTAGGAAATGGCTTGGGACAGGCTAAAATATGTGGCAGTGTTAAACCTCCCATCTCCGTAAGGGTAAACAGTTCCTGATCAAAGTGTGGCACCCGTCTTGTTACTCTTGGTAATAATCCGGTGATAAATCAAAAAGAAAGGACGGAATTGTGACCACGGCAACCGGAACATATATGTGGTAATCTGTGTCATAGATAGTCCGTAGCCGTTATCCCTCAAACAAATATTCTACAGACAGCAACGGGATTTGTTGCTCTGTCATGCGCTGTGCGATTCTTTTATAATAATTGATGTTGTTTCTGAGGCTAAATGACGCGGAGACAATTATCGATGTCTTAGTTAACTAAAACAACGGGTACCTCTAGCTAACTCATGAGTTATGAACACAAAAGTTAACTATTTTTTGTTTCCAATCAAGTTATTTTACTTATATATGGTATATCTATTCCCAGAACATTTGTGACTTGATTCATTTCATTTGTAGTAGTTCATATATTGTTGTATCGGAGGACTATGGCATCATGTACCAATAGTTTCATTGTTTACCTTTAGACAATTTTGATGAAATATAGTTAAAACGTTGATGGCATTACCGGATAACTTTGGTCACGTATATTAATTGTTGATGGCTTTACTTCAGATAACTTTCATGATATATATTAAACATTGATGATGTAACCTTAGATAACTTTGGTATGACCTTCCAGAGGAGATGACATCAATACATTGGCCACCTTCTAAGGTTGACAATTATTGATATCACATCCTTGTATTTAGTAAATGGATTGGATTGACACCCGTGGTTCTAGTGTTAACAGTACAGTCGTATTCATACATGGGATACAATTTCTTTTTTTGATTTTGGTGATACGTGTATACAGATGTCCTATTCAATAATTGGTTGAGGTTTTCTGACAATGCGTTTGGTGAAATATAATACTATGCAATTATTGACTTTTGTTGAGGTTAATATAAGGATATATCGTTCCAAGATATATAATATTTACTGAAATGAAAGTCAGTAATTGTTTTATTATATGAAACTTATTGATAAAGGGGTTTTCCGATTTCAGATACAACAATGTCGAATGTACTATTTACATTAGTCAATGAAGCCCTAGAAGATGTACTATTATTTTGGTATATGATGTTTGCCACCAAAACAAATAGAACCAGTATAAACAAACAATTAGCATAACAAAATTGATAAAAGGACGCTTTGCTCAGTAATTAAATGTGAGGCGTTACGCGCGATGTTGGTAACACTTTACGTTATCTATTACACATAATTAACGTTGAAAAGAAGGTTTCGTGTCTTCTTTTTCATCTTTTTTTTCTTCATTATTTGTGTTGTATGTTACCTTTAATGACACAATATCATTTATTGTCAATTAGTATCTTGATTTCCTCTGATGACGTCATTTGAAGATACACTGCAGATCAAATTTATCTCTGATATACGCCAATTGTAAGCATTCATTTTTTAAGACTTTTGTAACACACGCTGATATAAGTCAACCTTTGAACGAGATTGCCTCCTTCAACTTTGGTATTACATAATGCCCAAGGTGCTTGCAATGGTATTTATGTCACCAGTTACTCACTAGGTGAAATTTATGCGAAAACGTTTGTGACATATGCCGGTTCTAGGCATTCCTTTTTTGAAGGCTTTTGTAACATAAGATGATTGAAGTCAGTTACAGAATATAATTTCTTTCCTTTGACTTTGGTGGTATATGTATAACCTAAGATGCTTGCAACAGTATTTATAAATGTATATAAATCAATTACAACATTGCAACATTGACTTTGATGACATTGCAGTTCCGATCCTATATTTGTTTGTATGTTTAAAGATCATTTCTTTGTGATTGTATGGTTCGACGTTTTATTGCCATTTTCCCCTGACTCCTTTATCCCAATTGTGAAAATGACTATGATCTTATGTTCCCCGGGGCAAACGGAGATTATAATCATTTACCCCTTTAGTAGATACATCGTACTGTAAATCCATCCGCCTTCTTTACACACGGTATAGTACATCAACAAGTGGATTCCCAGATTCACAGTTTTCTTAACAGTTTCTATCAATAATTCCAATGGATATATGTTCGTGTCCTTATCGTTCCATCGATTACCATACGATCCAACTACCTATGCAATCAGTGCCTATTACCACTCAAGTTGTGAGCTCGAATCCTGTTAATGGCGAGGTGTACTCGATATAACATTATGTGATAAAGTTTGTCAGTGACTTACGGCAGGTCGGTGGTTTTTTCTGTCTGGGTACTCCTGTTTCCTCCTCCAATAAATCTTACCGCCATGATATAGCTGACATATTATTGAAAGTGGCGTTAAACACCATAATCCTAACTCCCTAAACACCCCCAATCAATTATCCTTAAATTTCACAGTGTTTTCTGCTTTCTCTATTGAGCATGTTTACGCATGTTTTGCATACGTGACTGTCGGTTTTAAAAGCTCACAAGAGCTCGTGTTATTATATAATATTTATTCATGTACTGACTATAAACAAAGCTTTGAACTTGAACATGACTATACTCAGACACTTTCAATTTATGCTTGATATGCGTACGATGTTTGCGTAAAAGCAAACCAGACTAACTAATTGCCATCTTTGCTTATTCATATTAGTTGTAAAGGCGCTTCTAACTGATGTCTAACATTACCCAGCGATTCCTTTCAATACAGATTTTATTTTATTTACAATACATCACAGTCTTGATCAATCACCGGATTTTTATCGATTTTTATTTTCATTCGAAACAAGATTAAGTTGGAACATAACCAAAGTTACTGAACGGGAAACAAAATGAATGGCGTAAAACGATGTTGTTGTTGGAGAATTCTAAAACGAAAAACGTCAATTTAAGTACACTTGATGACTTTAACTTCAATTTAACCAAACCACCACTATCTAGTTAAAATTTAAAATGACTTTAATTTGGGTTTTTTTAAATAAATGATTATTTATTACAAAATAACATTTATAACAAAATGTCATCAACAATCATTATAGAACTTCATTTAAATTCCAGCTAATTCTTTAAATTGATTTTTACCTTGTGTATATTGACGCACATTACCAAATAAAATCTAATCGAAGTCTTTATCTGTCGAATTAATAATATTTATCGGGATTTTATAAAAGGGTAGAAAAGATACTAGAATTGCAGAACAAATAAACTTTAACCATTGGCATACATTTACATTTCATTCGACCCAATCCGCATTGTGGAAATAAATATTCGGAAGGATAATTTCGACTTGCGTATTTGATGTCTCTGGGCGACGTTCGATCGGAATACATGTAAACACAACTATATACAAAACCACCTGATTTAAATGTTCATTGAAACTTTTAATAAGGATAGATCTATACCAGGAGTGGAAGGCCAAACTCATTACACGAATGGTATCGTGTCACGTTAGATATATATATAATATGTAATTCGTTTAAAAAACAGAGGCGAATTATCTTTTGTCCAATAGAAACAACTTTATCTATAAAAGTGTGTTGAAATAAGAAGTTTTTGAAATTCAATACTTATTTGATTTAGGAATTAATAACCAAGAACAAGAGTGTGTGTGTTTGAATATTTATTCACCGATGATATTTCCACACATTACTTGAGGAATATACAACAAGATTTGAAATTTTTAAAAGGAAAATATTCACCGAGATGTTTATTATAGTAAAATATGGCCAGAATGAGTCTTTATTGTGTAATCCTATGTGTGCTACTATAAACTTATTGAGTAGTATAAAGAAACGCGCTGGCTATGGTAATTCTAACGTTGTTGTAGATCTATCAGATGAAACAGGTTTGTTCTACATTATTTTATATCTTTGTTTCCCTTTAACGTTGACAATTACTAGGACATTTTCAAAGTAACCATGGTCCAATATTTCAAATACAGTCAGACCTGGGTATGAAAGGCATTATCCCCGGTAACTTTGATTGGCTAAAACCCCGGGTATAAAAAACCCCATATTCCCGGGTGTTAATCGATCAAATGTTGTTATAATTTTCAAAATGGGGATAATATGACGTTAAAGCTCGCGACGTTGCGCTTGATATTCACCGAGATGTTTATTATAGTAAAATATGGCCGGAATAAGTCTTTATTGTGTAATCCTATGTGTGCTACTATAAACTTATTGAGAAGTATAAAGAGACGCTCTGGCTATGGTAATTCTAACGTTGTTGTAGATCTATCAGATAAAACAGGTATGTTCTACATTATTTTATATTTTTGTTTCCTTTTAACGTTGATGGGCTTCTATTACTAAGACATTTTCAAAGTAACCATGGTCCAATATTTCAAATACAGTCAGACCTGGGTATAAAGGGCATTATTCCCGGTTTGAAAATCATAACAACTTGATTGGCTAAAACCCCGGGTATAGAAAACCCATATTGATGATATTCCCGGGTGTTGCCAAGCCATATTACCGGGTGTAACTAGCCATTTAATAATCAATCAAATGTTGTTATAATTTTCAAAACGGGGATAATATGACGTTAAAGCTCGCGACGTTGCGCTCCAAAATCAAATTTAGTTAATTTTAGCTATATATTGAATATAAACTGTTACTTTGATCAACTGTAGGGTTCTATAGCCCTACACCGGGTAAAAAACACTCGAAACTTTCATATTTTTTACTTATTCTTTCCAAAAACAAAGAAAACGTCACTTCTACGTGGGCCGCCGGTGTTCAAAATGTCTTATTTTTGACCATAGCCGGGGATAAATTCGTTATTTACGTTCCTATCCGTAGATATGGAGATCCTTCAGTAGCCTGTACACCCTTCGGCTGTGTACTTGGCTACTTCAGGGTGTTAAAATCTCCATATCTACTGATAGGAACGTAAATAACTTATACTGAAGGGAACCAGAAAATGTGCCCTTTATAAACAGATTCAAATTATATGGACTATTCGTCAAATGGAGAAAACGGAACTGCTCTTAATAGACAACGATTTGTTAAGGCGGGTTTTGTAAATTAATTCTTTAATTACACTTAATGAAATATAAGTATTTTATTCGACTACCAATATCATATTAGTCTGACCCTGTCTTAACTTAATTTATATGTATTTTATTTCCTGTGTCATGAACATACCAACTGTTTCAACCATATACATTACTAGTATCTCATTTTAAAATTGTGTTACGTGTACAATTGATTTGGGTAGCTTCCTATACAACTAGCTTGAATTTTATTGTTTAAATATCACGTAGTTAAATCTTGTTAGCAATTTAAGCCATATATTTATTTAAATTTCAAACATTATTGTCACAAAGGTAAAAAAAATATTACCGACACCTGGTGAAAACGTGGTATTTTCACCCCCTACTGTTCATTTTATCTCACAGAAGTATGATGTATTATAGGGCAATAACTATATATATATCTATCTTCTTATGAAGTCAGGAATGTGTCAAAAGGCTATCGGGGCCGATATTGATACAACCTTTTATCTATTTAAATATACGATTGTTTTAATGTACATGTACGTTTAAATGGAATTGGTGATTGTATGTCATCTATCAGAAATCCGAATCTTTTTGGTTGATTTTCTTGATAGAGCTTGTTGTGACCTATATGACTGAGCATTTGTAAATATCCATATTGTTTTCTGGAAACTCCCTTCTTATTTTACACCACCATGATAAAACTGAAATATTGTTGAAGTGGCTTTAAACGCCATAATCCCCCTTCTTATTTTGAATTCAGCCATAAGTTCAAAATAGAACTGTGAAAGGATACCGCTGATAAATAAACAATTAATAACAATCTCACCGGTAAACAATTAAAAACCACAAACATTAAAGCCTAGATTTTCTGAAGCCTTTAATTGAAAGAATTAAAGATATATGAAAAGAAATATATATGATTATCACATAAGAGAAATAAACTAGTTCTTCCAGCGATATAGTTTCGTCTAATCCAACCATGTGGAAGTATGATCTTTGGTTCAACAAATGACGAGCCTGTACATTTCCTTCACAAAATTCACATTATTATGAGGCAAAATATTAATCTTTAGTGGACATATTGTGAATTATTATTTAAGTGAACTCGTTACGTCCATGAGTTGCCTGAAATATTGATTTAGGGGAAATATTTCCGTGGAAGTAAAGTGGTTTGGACATGAACAGCAGAAACTCCATGTTATTGTTCAACCGGATACAGGTTTTCAAGGAAAATGTGAAAAAACAACTTTTTCCATATATTAAAATAGCTCGTTCATTCCTTCTTCACTGACAATCTTTTTTCGTGGAAATATTAAATACTACCAATTACGGGATTGCAACATTTGGAATGATTTTAATATCTTCTGTAACATTTCCTTGTTACATTCAAACTTGATTCAGTAAACGTTTTGATAGCCATTTTACACTACCACACGCATATGAAACTGTCCAATACCTAAAAATATTATCAGTTTGGAAACATATGTACAGTTTTGTGGTGCAAGCATATTATTTTTAATAAAGCTTTTGAAATTACACGGATTTTTGTGACTTTTGTGAGGCAGTATGTTAATTCTTCCTTTTTTAGTTTACAAAAATGTTTGTATTTGCATTTTATTTTTAAGTTTTTAAACACAATTTTCATTCGTTGCATTAGTTGCTATGTATTATTAACTGGACGTTCGTTAGTAGATCAAATAAATAGTAGTGATACATAAATTAAATGCATTCAGTAGTCCATTTGGCCATAATGGAATTCGCATCGGAACGGAAATTTAAGCTTGTAAACATTCCATTCAACAGATTATTTTCTGTGATGATTTATTTATTATTAAGATTGTAGCAGATCTCATAGCACTGGTGATATAAAATTCATGTATCTTTAATTTTAATAGTATTATTCTACTGTAATTGAGAAGTCAATTTGTGAAAGCTTTTGCGGAATGCATTAAAAAAAAGTAACGGTTCAAATTGGGAAGTGGTTCCATCGAAGATGGTTTTTGTTTCATTTTTCATCTATCAAAAAACAACAGTTACGCTCTGTGATCAATGGCCATATCGGAGTTTGCCTCAGAACGACATTAAGAATTTGTATTATAGAGGACCATAAACTGGTCACTGAAAGAAGGTCACAGTTCAAATGACCCAGTGATTTCTGAAGATGAGATTTGTCTAATGTCATAGATAAATCATGTAAAGAACGATTTAATTTCTGATCAAAATATTTTTCGTATGAAAATCAATTAGAAACTATCCTATTATCCCGTGGTAGCCATATTTGTTGTGAGCTCGGAATAAAAATGGGAAATATTTCTGAGGACCAACCATAGTAATATTATTTCAAATGTTGTGTTCAAAAAAGGAAGTGGTCATCGATGATAAAATTGAAATGAAAATTGTTAGCGAATCATTGGTGCCAAGTTATGACGAAATCTCACATGCACTTTGGCCAAGTGAGCTTAAAATGTTTGAATGAAACAACGACCTTCCGGTAAATGTACATATAGTATATGTCTTACGTGTTTCTTCTAATCCAGTTTTTGTGGCAAAATACTGCCAATTCAAGATGAAAGATCAATATTGTACACATGTTGGGAATAAACATCACATAATCATCCTAATATGCTTTCAACATCACTTGCATGTCAAAACGGAAAACATATCACTTCCCCGCCACTTTTTATAAAAGTGTCTGTACCAAGTCAGGAAAGTGAGTGGTCATGACTGTATATGTGTGTACATGTATATGTGTATTGCCTGTTTCTATGATTTATTTTAATTAGAATTTAGAACTGCTCCTACTGATTGGTACATTTTGTTTTAGAATGTAGAACTGCTCTTACTGATTGGTACATTTTGTTTTAGAATTTAGAACTGCTCCTACTGATTGGTGCATTTTGTTTTCGAATTTAGAACTGCTCTTACTGATTGGTACATTTTGTTTTAGAATTTAGAACTGCTCTTACTGATTGGTACATTTTGTTTTAGAATTTAGAACTGCTCCTACTGATTGGTACATTTTGTTTTCCATTTAATTCCCTTATGTAGAAACGGTATAATAAACTATATTTTGGCATGATTGGACAAGGATGATGTCACGATTGCCTAAAATTTGCAATCTTAAGCAACACTCAACATTTCTATTGAAATAAAATGCCATAACCTTGTGCTTAGGGAAGGAAAACATTGGCTTCTCCTTTTGCCAATAGGCATACAACAGTGATACTTTGAGTGGTGATTGTTATAGTACATTGTATATGAAAGGACTATAATTTATAGCAATCAAACCAGCACACCTCTAGTCGCGTTCCACAAAATCTCGCGTACCCGTTGGCAGGTGAAATTAAAATATTTGAATAAAACAACGACCTTCTGGTATGATAATTCTTTCGTGTTACTAAAAATATTTTTTTTGGCAAGTTAGTGGAAATACCAGGTGAAAGGTTTGATTTTTATTTGGTTTTATGGTGCTTAACGTCACTTTCAACAATATTTCAGCTATATCGTGGCGGTCAGTTTTATTGGTGGAGGAAACCACCGACCTGTCGTAAGTCACTGACGAACTGTATCACATAAATGTTGTATCGAGTATCGGGGTTCGAGCTGACAACTCTAGTGGTGATAGGCACTTATTACATAGGTAGTTGAAAACTACCATACGATCACGACCACGACGGCCCAAGGTGAAAGGACAATAGGAATGAAAGGACAATAGGAATGCTATTGCTATATTCTACTGAAAAAAAGATATCGGAAAATCATAACAGTATTCCTAATGTGTTTTTCTAATAGCACTAATTTGTCCAATAGAATACAAAAGTACTTCCTTAGTGTAGAAAGAATGTCATAAACTCAATTATGGTATAATTGTATGACGTTACTGTCACGATGGCCTAATGTTAACAATGTATGACGATACTGTCACGATGGCCTAATGTTAACAATGTATGACGATACTGTCACGATGGCCTAATGTTAACAATGTATGACGATACTGTCACGATGGCCTAATGTTAACAATGTATGACGATACTGTCACGATGGCCTAATGTTAACAATCATGGACAACGCTCACAATTTTTGAAATAATATTGCACAATCTTATGATTAGAGAAGCAATATCTTCCGTTTTGACAAAATTATGTTAGGATGATTATTATTATTTATGCAGCAGTGATATTTTTAGTGACGAATGTTATGGTATAACAAAGGACCATGATTGCATAGTAGTCAACTCAGCACACCTTATTTCTACGACTAGTCGAGTTTTACCAAATCTCAGATGCCCTTTGACATTGAAAATTATTTTGTTCTCGCCATGCTACAAGTGAAAAATTGCTGAGTTGGCGTTAAACAACAATCATTCACTCACTCAGATGCCCTTTGGCCAGGTGAGATTAAAATATTTGAATAAAGCAACGACCCTCTGGTAGTATAAGTCTTACGTGTTTCTAAAAATCCACTTTTTGGCAAAATAGTGCTAATATAAGGTGAAAGAACATTAGGAATGATATTGCATATATATATTGTAGTGGACACATGTTGGAAATGCATATCACAGTCCTCGGGTGTTTTTTCAAGGAGCAGTTTCATAAACTCAATTTGAATGTGATTGTACCATGATAATGTCACGATGGCCTATTTTTTGGCAATCATAAACAGTACTCACAATTTCTGTTATTCCACAATCTTGTGCTCATGAAAACAAAGCAGTGACCTTTCTTTTTCACAAAATTATGATGTAGTATTTGCAGACAGCAGTGATACTGTTATAGTATTAATAACACAAGTTACAATGTACCCAAATATAGTCAGTAACTAAGTACTAGCTAGACTCAAAATAGACTACCCTCACATTTTACAGTACTCAATGCTCAAATATTTATTGCCAAAGAACTAATATAAAGTTTGCGACAAACTAACGAAAAAAAAACATACTGCAAAAACTGGCCTTGTGATATTGTGATTAAATATTCATTAAATTAACATTTTTCTTGATTTTTTGGTTGGTTTCTTACAGCCAATGTAATGTCCTAACAGGTCACCATTGCGTTCTTGAGATTATCTGGTCAGTAATCTCGTGATACTTATCATTTGTCATTTCAAAAAAAACATGGGGGTGCTTAAATTTTTCTTTGTGTATTTTTTGTACAACAAGTAGGAAATAATCAAATTAATGAAGAGTTCAATGTCCGCTGTTCTAACGACTGTTTTATTGAGGAACCTAGTTTTTCTACTTGTCTTGGTAACCCCGGTATTTTGGTGGGGTCCATGTTGCTCATTTTTTTTTTTTGTGTATTGTCCTATTATGTGTCTTTATGTTCTGAGATCCGTGTTGTGATGTCCGTTTACCTCCAGTTGTTTGTAGGAGCGCCTATGCCTTGTTTACCTCCAGTTGTTTGTAGGAGCACCTATTCCTTGTTTGCCCCCAGTTGTTTGTAAGAGTGCCTATGCCTTGTTTATCTCCAGTTGTTTGTAGGAGCGCCTATGCCTTGTTTAGCTCCAGTTGTTTGAAGGAGCACCTATGCCTTGTTTAGCTCCAGTTGTTTGTAGGAGCGCCTATGCCTTGTTTGCGTTATCTGTGTTTGTTTGCTTATTGGTGGTGTCCGATGCATATTGTTTTGTTTTTCTTCGTCTTGTGTACCCTATGTTGTCAGTTTCTCTAGATTGTTTTTTGCTTTTTGTTTTTCTTCGTCTTGTGTACCCTATGTTGTCAGTTCTCTGTATTCTCTAACGTTTATTTAAAGAAGAGACTGACACTAGTCACATGACTTTTAAGAATATTGAATAAAATGTGGTAATAATTATTTAATTAGGTTTGCAGTATTTCTTACGAGGTATTTTGCTTTTTGAATTTTCTCAAATTAAACTGAAATACAAATTTAATACAGTAATTTTTTGGCAATAATACATTATATGTGTAAAATGCTATATGAAGCATTTCGTCAAGGGAGGTAATCATGTCTCAAATGATATTAGAATATGATGAGTTTTGCATGTTTTTGTTAAATATTGAAGTTTTTAATATTATGACACCAGACTTTCCTTGCACTTCTGAAAATAAAACAAAATGCACCATATTATATAAAAAATTTAGAAATTTTAAATGACAGGATTTTTCGCTATTCAAGAATATTTAGGAAAATTTATACATTTCACATACAATGCATTATAAAAGTTGAAGATTTAAATACTTTATATCTTGAAAATTAGTCTGGTGACCTTTATTTTTTAATTAAATTCCTTAAAGTCTGACACAAAAGCAATAAATCTGGCCAGTTTGTAGGAAATTCAATGACAAATTATTTTAGTATGAAATGTGGGTCTCTACCTTAAAGAATGCAAAATTAGCTCTAAAAATGTACTTTTCCTGCCCTGGAAGAATTGTAGACAGCCTAATTTGCTAACTATATCACCTAGAAAGGAAAGCTTTCCCTTACAAACCTTATCTTTGCCTGTTTTATTTTCATTTATTCAATGTCTTATTAAAAAAAGTGAAAAATGTGGACATTTTTCATGAAATTGACAAAAAAGGGTATATATCAGGGTGTCTTTCTAAACCCCTAACTTTTTTTTTGTCTCGAAACATATCTTTATTTTTTTAATGATATGTAGCATGGATATAAGTAATGTGATTATATATATATTTTTTTAATTCATTGACACAATTTTTTTCTATTCCACTTTAAGATCAAATTTTGTTGGATTTCACCAAAGCCAGTTACAGGCTATATTGCCAAAAAAAAAGGTAGCCATTTTGAAAAAAAAATGAAAAAATTATAAAAATGTATGTCTTAGATATTCCAAAATATTCATTTATCATATTATACTCAGATAATTAAAAAAAAAATTATATGCTATTTTTTTTGGTACCTTAATGACACGGAGAAGTGAAAAAAATGAATTTTTTTTGGACCTCAGAGGGGGGTAACTCTTTCAGGGAATATTTTTAAAATAAGCCTGGAAACCTATTCTCAAATTTTGATATTTTGTTAGGTACATCCCAAAGAACAATATATATGAAATTCAAAAAAATTCATTGACTATATTGTCCTTCTCTTTGTCATTATTAAAAGTATTGATTACAGTCTATGTTTCATAGATCATATTCAGATATATTGGCTTTATCAAGTATGAGTGACTCTTACAATGTATCATGAACTACTTGTTCATCATCTATTACTTTACATTTTGAACATACGTGTTCTTCGCTATGTACTTCTAAATGTTTCCCATTTTCAATCAGCAAGCTGTGGTCACAAATTTTTAGCTTAATTATTAGTTTTCTTTTTTTTAAGCCTAGAGCAATGTAAATTATTTTCATGCATTGCATGTTAATCTTTTTCTTATTTTTTTTACATAGAAAATAATTTACTATTTTAAATTTAAAACTAGATCTCTTAATTTGTTCCCCCCTTTTCTTCAAGATTGCTATTTTCACTATATCAAAATAAATGAGCACACATTTTTCTACAACTAGACAAGATTAACTTGCATATGGTCTTAAATAATATAAAATATCCTTAACATGTCTTCCGAAAAACAAGCAAACTGATAGTTGCATACACTAATTAAGATGCTAGCAACATAGCCAAGGACGTGCGAGTGATTGCAATCAAACGACAAGTGAAGAACTTTATAATGGCGAGAACTGGACCAAGGAGTTATATCCTTCAATCAAATAAACATAAATCTAACGTTTTGTTTTGTACTGTTCAAATCAATCTGTATTATTCAATATTACATTTTAAAAACCGACAATAAAAGTTTTAATGGTATTTGAAACGAGCTTTAAACCCGATCAATTTAATTTTCATCGATTTTAAAGAGCTGACATAATATTTTAACACACCTTCTAATCCATAGATTTAAATAAGGGTAATAACAAAATTAGATTTTAAAGCGCCAAACCTCCCGCTCTCATTACGTTCAAAGGTTCCGGCTGACACTATAACAGTATTTAAATACAGAAACAAAATAGGTAAAATAGTTGTCAAAGCAGTACCATATTCGGTGAGGTAAATGTCAAAAAAATTTTACGTCACACATTGACAAACAAATATCCTTGACATTTTTCTTGACTTCTTTATCTTTATACATTTTCACTATATGAATTACTAAACTGACATTAGTATCAAGAATGAGCAGACGACCAACAGTTAAATTATATTGGAAATTAGTTTGAGCAGACGACCAACAATTAAATCATATTTGAAATTAGAATAAGCGGACGACCAACAATTAAATCATATTTGAAGTTAGAATGAGCAGACGACCAACAATTAAATTATACTTGAAATTCACTGACATTAGATCAAGAATGAGCAGACGACACGCATTAAATTATAATTATTATTTGAAATTAACATTGCAGACGTTTGAAAAACAAATATGGTGTCAGTAAAATACGACATTCATTTTTTGACAACCTCATCCAACATAGCTATTAAAGAGAAATGCATAGAAATTTACAATACAAAAATAATATAAACATTGAAACTATGTTTTCTCTTTGGATATGTGTTCAAGTGTGGCATGCCTCTTTTTATATCTTATCAATCACGTAGAAGTAAAAGCAGTGGGTAATGGTAGTTTAAATTTAATTCCTAACTTTTGACCTCCGTTTCAAACTGTCATTTTATTATTTGCTATTTGTATTGTCATATTTATCTTTTTACCTCCCGTGGCTGTCATAAGCTTTTAAATTATTCAGTAACCAAAGAACGAATGCACTAGTTGTTATATACGGAAAAGTTTAAAGAAGTTATGATTTTATTTTAAAGTGAAACCACGTGTCGTTAAAAATTATAGTGTTTGTACATTGTAGGCTTGTATTCAGAAACTAGAAAACCAATGTCTGTCTGTTTTACAAACATAAGAATTTATTATGAAATAAACACGATATATAGCAACATATTGAAAGGAAATAGAGTGGCTCGTCTGTTCGTCTAATATCGTGGGTTCCATTGATATATCATAATTCTGGAACGAGTTGTATTAATAGTACTAGCTAGGTAGACAGCGTGTTGATTTGTGCAAAGCAGGCATGTGTCATCATCTCATCACAAAGTATATGGTTTTCGCCATTGCATTAGAAAACAACCAGCATTACCCACTCGCTAACTCTGGGACGATCCAGCAAAAAATATAATACTAGATTTTAAATAAATTTTTAATATGCTTGGGATAATCCTTTGTTAAATTTGATAACGTTTGAAGCAATAATTAAAAATCGATCACGAACATTTAATATATAGGTGAGAAAGATTTGATTTAAAAAAACATTCGTTTGTTGCATTGCCAAATTTTAACAAAGATTTGACATTTGGTCCGATTAACCCCCATTCACCTTGCAATAAAATGAAATTAAACGCAAGACCCAGACGGATAACGATATATAAACAACACGGGTCAAAAATACAAGGCTCCACCTGCCAAGACATAACATTCACTGCCAGAAGTGGATTTCAAGTACCAACATTAAAGGATAGAGTCAAATCTGTATATAAAGGCCACTCAAGGGAACATTTAAAATCGTGGACTTTATGAGCAGTTGCCCTTTATATACAGGTTAACATTATATGCACTATTCATTAATAGGGACATGAGACTGCCCTTTATTGACATTGATTTGTTATATAGAAGTGCCTTTAAGGTAGGCTTGACTGTATATCTTTACTCATTTAATTTGAGTAAGCTATTGTAGTTAATCGTGAATTTTATCATTCCCCCTTTCAATAGCGTCTACACGACTATTGGGGAAGGAAACAAGGACATCTATAACGCCCGGAGCTTGAAGCAGGGACAGCTTGCTCTTTCGTATGAGTTTTAGTGTTTTGTTGACTATTGTTTCTCTTTCTGTCTTTTTTCTTTTGGTCGTTAATCAGTAAGAAAAGATATGGGTATAAATGGACACAAGAGAATATTCAACTTTACACTTCAATACATAAATTCAAGAAAAGTAACGACACTTTCATTGATGTTCTGCATTTCACAGACACAGTAGAGTCTTGAACAATGAGCAAAACTCGTACCTCAAAATTGTATTATCTGTCCTTCAATTTATTGCTTTTCATTGCCACCTCTTTGTCTCTTCAAGCTCTTTCACATAGGTGGAGGTTTTTTGTTATTATTTTCTTTTATCATTTCAGGTCTTGTCAAAGAATTAGATCTACATAAATACGACAACGCTAACAAATATCTGAATTCACACGAAACGTACATCTTAGTTCAAAAGGAAATGCTACAAGACAATTTGTCAGTAGATTCAGGTTCTCCAATAGATTCGAAAAGTTTCCAATACACACCTTTACTTGAACAGTATGAGAATTTGTTTCCAAACTTCAAACTTCATGTAGATCATATAGAAACGCCCAAAGTTAAGAAACGTGGAGGGAAATCACCTAGTCCAGCCGGTAGATTCACTTCAAAAACGAAAAAGGGAACAGAATCTACAACTTCAAGGAAAACTGGTGGGAAAAGAAAATAATGTATGAGAATATCCAATAGCATGACAATATTTGAAGTTTACATGCAATAAAC
Organism: Bathymodiolus brooksi; assembly: GCA_963680875.1. NCBI lineage: Eukaryota > Metazoa > Mollusca > Bivalvia > Mytilida > Modiolidae > Bathymodiolus > Bathymodiolus brooksi. The sequence continues at coordinate 59,236,395 of OY804576.1, read as the reverse complement.
AAGACAATCATAAAAGCTGTGATAATTCTGTAAATAAAATCATATTTATCATTATTATATGTACATGTATATAAAATTATTGGCGTTTTAGCCAAGACCATTTTCGTATAAGTGTGATATATAATATGAAAACAAAATACCGTCGTAACAATCACGTCTAGTGTGATTACAGTATAGACGACTTCATGATCTATGACGCGAACAACGAGCGTTATAGTACATAGTAAACATTAAAGTCAATACAGTTGAAAAAATAAAATGCAGTTGAATAAATTATTGTACGTTTATTTTACAATTTAGTTCGTCAGCCTTATTCAACTACATTTTAATTTTTCAAAATGTATTGACTTAAATGTCATGTTTCTAATGTTTCTGAACGTATGTACTATTAATGTTCATTATTAGTCCAATACAACCTGTCACTACAATAACATTTTCCAACGAGACTGACTGTTTATTTTGATATTTTCAAATTTTTGTTTCCGAACTTTTATTTACAAGTATTTATGATTTGTACACAAATGTAATGAGTAGTAAATTTTTGTTTAACAGAGAGCTCAGTCTTGAATTAGTACCATTTTTTAACTTACTTTTGACTCTTTGAAACAACCAGAGAGTTTGTTGTGTTAAATATTCACTTGTGTATTGGATTTCGTGTTTCTCTTGACCTCTCTATTTTTGCTACATGGAGGGTTGTGGCTTTCGCCGCTACCGGTGAAGCACGGGCTTGCCGAAACTTTCACACTGTGGCCGTATTATTCCATATATCGTAGTTTGTGTTTGTAAAATGCCAAAATGGATCTTTGATTGATATAGTACTCATATTTAAAGGAAAAATATATGAAGAAGAAGCCATATTTATTTCAGTTTTTAATGCTGAATATTTCATTAAAATCGAGTAAAAGTGTATTGACAAGAATTTTTAAGAATCGTGGCTTTGAAATATATATGGAAATATTTTAGTGCTGAGAGACTTTTGACACATGATTTCTGTAAATATGTAGTGGGATTGTTATATATTAAGAGATTATTACATGACATTTTCAATATCGGCCTTGGCATCAGCCCGAGACTCCCATATCAAGCCCGACAGCGGGGCTGGAGGGCTGATATGGGTCGATGGCTGATACCAGGGTCGATATGGAAAATTTCATGTCATAATCTATTTATCACATATTTTACATTGACTTTTCTATTGCAGAAAAGATCTTTGAAATTACAAATTGCGAAAATAAATCCTTAAGATATTTGCCTTTGTTCAACTTGCCAAAAATATTTGTTTCGAGTCTGGTTTCAAAAAGATATCAAACAATATCGATCTGTACAATGACGTTAGAAAGACGTTAAAATCTACCCAAAACGTTGACATTTGAATGGAAATTCCTATTCAACACGACGTATACATTTGAGCTAATTATTCCGTTTCAATTTATTTAAACTTTGTTCCAATATTTGAAATGTGTTAATTTGATTGAAATACGAAATAAATGCACAGACACCGGAAGTTGAATTCGGGGCAAATACGGATATTCGGATATTTGCCCTGAGGGCAAATAACCAACACTGACTTCTAGCTATTATTGGACATGCAAAAACAAACATATTGTAATAAAATATGTGATAAATATATATATGAACACAAGAAACTTCGGTAACAATTACTTCTAGTGTGATTGTGATTGATATTTATCTGAGCAGACAACAACTGGTTCGATTGGCATATCATATGACACAATTAACATATGGCTTTAAGATTGATTTATTGATTCTGAAACATCAACACCCGTGCAACCGTATCTGTGGTGTAATGGTTAGCGTTTTCGACTTGATTGAGGTAGATCGTGGTTTAGAACTGCGGTCGGGTCAAACCAAAGACTATAAATTTGTATTTGTAGTTTTTCCGTTAAGCACGCAGCACTAAGGAATAACAGCAAATACTGGTTATCTCAGAATCAGAATAATGTGTCCGAGTGGAGCGACATATCTAACCGCGGACTGTTGTTTCAGTGAGCTCGCACTATAAAAATCCAACTAAGCGTGTTGGTCTAGTACAAAGCGGACCTCATTAACATCTCATCGAATGTAACTTGTTCTCGCCATGATAGAGCTGAAAAACAGATAATTTTGGTGGTAAACAACAATCACTCACTCGCTCATTCCACACCAATATATTCAACTTGCACTGCATGCTGGACAGGTTTCTTGTTTATTTTCTGTGGTCTATATAAATGTGTTCTTTCTCTGTTGTTCATGCCAAGCTTTCACCAAATTAATAGAGAGTTATGCTTAGGCTGCTTAACGCCAATTTCAGCAATATTCTAGTTATATCGTTACGGTCAGCTTTCTTGATGAAGGAAACCAAAGTACCCGGAGAAAACAACCAACCTGCCGCAAATCACTGACAAACTTTATCACATAATGTTGTATCGAGTATTCGAATTCACAACATTAGTGGTGATAGGCACCGATTGCACAGGTAGTTGTTCATCCAACTACCATACGATCACGACCACGACAGACCCCAAATTAATAGAAGATTCTCAGTGTATAATAATGGCGTATTTGATTCCAATTGAAAGTAAAATATTAATTAAATCTCATGATCTTGAGATGTATAATAGTTCAATTAGAATGTGTTCAAATCATCGAATATTGAAATATTTAAGCTAAATTGTGTGTAGAATGTTGCACAAAATGGCTACGATTCATATCGATTAAGATCTGTAGATGTGGGTAATTATGTTAGAAAAAGATAAAATCTAATAACCAATCTATTTTATTGAATGAAGTGTTATGAGGAAAAATGCAAATGGTATTCGTTGACTCTGTTAAGGATTAAATATGTCTGGGTATATGTACTATTCAAACAGAAATAGGATATACCACACTTATTAAAACGTCATGTTTACTTTAGTACCTCGTCACGGGAGAGTTTTGTGTTTAAATCCCAATATATAATAAAAACCTAAAAGTTGAATGTTAAGTGTCTCTTAAAAGTACACATAAAGATTGTCTAATTTACCAACTATTATGTGGACACCAGTGAACTGAGACAGATAACTAATGTTAAGTGTCTCTTAAAAGTACACATAAAGATTGTCTAATTTACCAACTATTATGTGGACACCAGTGAACTGAGACAGATAACTAATGTTAAGTGTCTCTTAAAAGTACACATAAAGATTGTCTAATTTACCAACTATTATGTGGACACCAGTGAACTGAGACAGATAACTAATGTTAAGTGTCTCTTAAAAGTACACATAAAGATTGTCTAATTTACCAACTATTATGTGGACACCAGTGAACTGAGACAGATAACTAATGTTAAGTGTCTCTTAAAAGTACACATAAAGATTGTCTAATTTACCAACTATTATGTGGACACCAGTGAACTGAGACAGATAACTAATGTTAAGTGTCTCTTAAAAGTACACATAAAGATTGTCTAATTTACCAACTATTATGTGGACACCAGTGAACTGAGACAGATAACTAATGTTAAGTGTCTCTTAAAAGTACACATAAAGATTGTCTAATTTACCAACTATTATGTGGACACCAGTGAACTAAGACAGATAACTAATGTTAAGTGTCTCTTAAAAGTACACATAAAGATTGTCTAATTTACCAACTATTATGTGGACACCAGTGAACTAAGACAGATAACTAATGTTAAGTGTCTCTTAAAAGTACACATAAAGATTGTCTAATTTACCAACTATTATGTGGACACCAGTGAACTGAGACAGATAACTAATGTTAAGTGTCTCTTAAAAGTACACATAAAGATTGTCTAATTTACCAACTATTATGTGGACACCAGTGAACTGAGACAGATAACTAATGTTAAGTGTCTCTTAAAAGTACACATAAAGATTGTCTAATTTACCAACTATTATGTGGACACCAGTGAACTGAGACAGATAACTAATGTTAAGTGTCTCTTAAAAGTACACATAAAGATTGTCTAATTTACCAACTATTATGTGGACACCAGTGAACTGAGACAGATAACTAATGTTAAGTGTCTCTTAAAAGTACACATAAAGATTGTCTAATTTACCAACTATTATGTGGACACCAGTGAACTGAGACAGATAACTAATGTTAAGTGTCTCTTAAAAGTACACATAAAGATTGTCTAATTTACCAACTATTATGTGGACACCAGTGAACTGAGACAGATAACTAATGTTAAGTGTCTCTTAAAAGTACACATAAAGATTGTCTAATTTACCAACTATTATGTGGACACCAGTGAACTGAGACAGATAACTAATGTTAAGTGTCTCTTAAAAGTACACATAAAGATTGTCTAATTTACCAACTATTATGTGGACACCAGTGAACTAAGACAGATAACTAATGTTAAGTGTCTCTTAAAAGTACACATAAAGATTGTCTAATTTACCAACTATTATGTGGACACCAGTGAACTAAGACAGATAACTAATGTTAAGTGTCTCTTAAAAGTACACATAAAGATTGTCTAATTTACCAACTATTATGTGGACACCAGTGAACTGAGACAGATAACTAATGTTAAGTGTCTCTTAAAAGTACACATAAAGATTGTCTAATTTACCAACTATTATGTGGACACCAGTGAACTGAGACAGATAACTAATGTTAAGTGTCTCTTAAAAGTACACATAAAGATTGTCTAATTTACCAACTATTATGTGGACACCAGTGAACTGAGACAGATAACTAATGTTAAGTGTCTCTTAAAAGTACACATAAAGATTGTCTAATTTACCAACTATTATGTGGACACCAGTGAACTAAGACAGATAACTAATGTTAAGTGTCTCTTAAAAGTACACATAAAGATTGTCTAATTTACCAACTATTATGTGGACACCAGTGAACTAAGACAGATAACTAATGTTAAGTGTCTCTTAAAAGTACACATAAAGATTGTCTAATTTACCAACTATTATGTGGACACCAGTGAACTGAGACAGATAACTAATGTTAAGTGTCTCTTAAAAGTACACATAAAGATTGTCTAATTTACCAACTATTATGTGGACACCAGTGAACTGAGACAGATAACTAATGTTAAGTGTCTCTTAAAAGTACACATAAAGATTGTCTAATTTACCAACTATTATGTGGACACCAGTGAACTAAGACAGATAACTAATGTTAAGTGTCTCTTAAAAGTACACATAAAGATTGTCTAATTTACCAACTATTATGTGGACACCAGTGAACTGAGACAGATAACTAATGTTAAGTGTCTCTTAAAAGTACACATAAAGATTGTCTAATTTACCAACTATTATGTGGACACCAGTGAACTGAGACAGATAACTAATGTTAAGTGTCTCTTAAACACATAAAGATTGTCTAATTTACCAACTATTATGTGGACACCAGTGAACTGAGACAGATAACTAATGTTAAGTGTCTCTTAAACACATAAAGATTGTCTAATTTACCAACTATTATGTGGACACCAGTGAACTGAGACAGATAACTAATGTTAAGTGTCTCTTAAAAGTACACATAAAGATTGTCTAATTTACCAACTATTATGTGGACACCAGTGAACTGAGACAGATAACTAATGTTAAGTGTCTCTTAAACACATAAAGATTGTCTAATTTACCAACTATTATGTGGACACCAGTGAACTGAGACAGATAACTAATGTTAAGTGTCTCTTAAAAGTACACATAAAGATTGTCTAATTTACCAACTATTATGTGGACACCAGTGAACTGAGACAGATAACTAATGTTAAGTGTCTCTTAAAAGTACACATAAAGATTGTCTAATTTACCAACTATTATGTGGACACCAGTGAACTGAGACAGATAACTAATGTTAAGTGTCTCTTAAAAGTACACATAAAGATTGTCTAATTTACCAACTATTATGTGGACACCAATGAACTGAGACAGATAACTAATGTTAAGTGTCTCTTAAAAGTACACATAAAGATTGTCTAATTTACCAACTATTATGTGGACACCAGTGAACTGAGACAGATAACTAATGTTAAGTGTCTCTTAAAAGTACACATAAAGATTGTCTAATTTACCAACTATTATGTGGACACCAGTGAACTGAGACAGATAACTAATGTTAAGTGTCTCTTAAAAGTACACATAAAGATTGTCTAATTTACCAACTATTATGTGGACACCAATGAACTGAGACAGATAACTAATGTTAAGTGTCTCTTAAAAGTACACATAAAGATTGTCTAATTTACCAACTATTATGTGGACACCAGTGAACTGAGACAGATAACTAATGTTAAGTGTCTCTTAAAAGTACACATAAAGATTGTCTAATTTACCAACTATTATGTGGACACCAATGAACTGAGACAGATAACTAATGTTAAGTGTCTCTTAAAAGTACACATAAAGATTGTCTAATTTACCAACTATTATGTGGACACCAGTGAACTGAGACAGATAACTAATGTTAAGTGTCTCTTAAAAGTACACATAAAGATTGTCTAATTTACCAACTATTATGTGGACACCAGTGAACTGAGACAGATAACTAATGTTAAGTGTCTCTTAAAAGTACACATAAAGATTGTCTAATTTACCAACTATTATGTGGACACCAGTGAACTGAGACAGATAACTAATGTTAAGTGTCTCTTAAAAGTACACATAAAGATTGTCTAATTTACCAACTATTATGTGGACACCAATGAACTGAGACAGATAACTAATGTTAAGTGTCTCTTAAAAGTACACATAAAGATTGTCTAATTTACCAACTATTATGTGGACACCAGTGAACTGAGACAGATAACTAATGTTAAGTGTCTCTTAAAAGTACACATAAAGATTGTCTAATTTACCAACTATTATGTGGACACCAGTGAACTGAGACAGATAACTAATGTTAAGTGTCTCTTAAAAGTACACATAAAGATTGTCTAATTTACCAACTATTATGTGGACACCAATGAACTGAGACAGATAACTAATGTTAAGTGTCTCTTAAAAGTACACATAAAGATTGTCTAATTTACCAACTATTATGTGGACACCAGTGAACTGAGACAGATAACTAATGTTAAGTGTCTCTTAAAAGTACACATAAAGATTGTCTAATTTACCAACTATTATGTGGACACCAATGAACTGAGACAGATAACTAATGTTAAGTGTCTCTTAAAAGTACACATAAAGATTGTCTAATTTACCAACTATTATGTGGACACCAGTGAACTGAGACAGATAACTAATGTTAAGTGTCTCTTAAAAGTACACATAAAGATTGTCTAATTTACCAACTATTATGTGGACACCAGTGAACTGAGACAGATAACTAATGTTAAGTGTCTCTTAAAAGTACACATAAAGATTGTCTAATTTACCAACTATTATGTGGACACCAGTGAACTGAGACAGATAACTAATGTTAAGTGTCTCTTAAAAGTACACATAAAGATTGTCTAATTTACCAACTATTATGTGGACACCAGTGAACTGAGACAGATAACTAATGTTAAGTGTCTCTTAAAAGTACACATAAAGATTGTCTAATTTACCAACTATTATGTGGACACCAGTGAACTGAGACAGATAACTAATGTTAAGTGTCTCTTAAAAGTACACATAAAGATTGTCTAATTTACCAACTATTATGTGGACACCAGTGAACTGAGACAGATAACTAATGTTAAGTGTCTCTTAAAAGTACACATAAAGATTGTCTAATTTACCAACTATTATGTGGACACCAGTGAACTGAGACAGATAACTAATGTTAAGTGTCTCTTAAAAGTACACATAAAGATTGTCTAATTTACCAACTATTATGTGGACACCAGTGAACTGAGACAGATAACTAATGTTAAGTGTCTCTTAAAAGTACACATAAAGATTGTCTAATTTACCAACTATTATGTGGACACCAGTGAACTGAGACAGATAACTAATGTTAAGTGTCTCTTAAAAGTACACATAAAGATTGTCTAATTTACCAACTATTATGTGGACACCAGTGAACTGAGACAGATAACTAATGTTAAGTGTCTCTTAAAAGTACACATAAAGATTGTCTAATTTACCAACTATTATGTGGACACCAGTGAACTGAGACAGATAACTAATGTTAAGTGTCTCTTAAAAGTACACATAAAGATTGTCTAATTTACCAACTATTATGTGGACACCAGTGAACTGAGACAGATAACTAATGTTAAGTGTCTCTTAAAAGTACACATAAAGATTGTCTAATTTACCAACTATTATGTGGACACCAGTGAACTGAGACAGATAACTAATGTTAAGTGTCTCTTAAAAGTACACATAAAGATTGTCTAATTTACCAACTATTATGTGGACACCAATGAACTGAGACAGATAACTAATGTTAAGTGTCTCTTAAAAGTACACATAAAGATTGTCTAATTTACCAACTATTATGTGGACACCAATGAACTGAGACAGATAACTAATGTTAAGTGTCTCTTAAAAGTACACATAAAGATTGTCTAATTTACCAACTATTATGTGGACACCAATGAACTGAGACAGATAACTAATGTTATTTTTTTGTCCAATCACCAGTTGAACATCAAATTCTTTTTAAAAAAAATGTAATGTTAATCTATTTAATTTTATAGTACAGAACTTAAGTCAGTGGGCTGTAATTTTACCAATCTAGGGTGAAATCGGATTTTGATAGATACAAATAATTTTATACAAACCATAGATTTTAAGTATATTCCCCATTGTAGCATATACCGGATTTTATGAACATTTTGATAACCAAGCACTTGGATTACATAGACAATTTGTAACTTATTGAACTTGCATATCACAATGACGCCCCGTATACTTACAATTTTAATTTCATTGCTGGTTCTTTAAAGAAATTTAACAGAATATAAATTATTAATTGCTACCTATGTTAAATTCAACAGAATATAAATGATTAATTGCTACCTATGTTAAATTTAACAGAATATAAATGATTAATTGCTACCTATGTTAAATTTAACAGAATATAAATGATTAATTGCTACCTATGTTAAATTTAACAGAATCTAAATGATTAATTGCTACCTATGTTAAATTTTAGACTCCAAGGATCTTGTTACATTCGTTTACATCTTAATGATTCTTAATGTAAACAAAATGCGTTTTCAAAACCAGATAAAAAATTATTTAGCGCTTATGTTTTATTTTGGACACACAGAAGTCAAATATCTTAATCCTCTCGACACGAATGGTAGGAATGTGATTTTTGTGCAGGACAACATCATTCAAAGGGAGTCAAAAAGGACAATCCAGAGAAACTGCCAGCAACAAGACGAAGAAAAACAAAAAAAGAATACAACACAATATGTGCTGGACACCACTATGCATAAACAAACACAAACAACGTAAACAAGACATGTTAGAAAAACGATTGTGATAATGGTAATATACACACCCTGTTCATTGTCTGTTCATTATATATATGTGCTTATGGTAACTCTTCCTCTTTCACCTTTCTTCGCTGAAGAATGAATACAAATGTATGCAGATGAATATATATGATTTTAATGAAATATTTTGATATCTGCACTTGACGGATACAAATGGCGGATGTCATTTTAACTACGACCGACTTTAAGGCGTTATATTGTCCGTGTTACTTTTGTGGGAAATCAAATCAACCTGAATTACAGGTTTTAAAAACTTTGGTAGAATCCAAATCTAATTCATAGATCACTATTTCATTAACAAGATCGCTGAACTATTAAACAGTTGTTATATGTTCAAATATGAAAAGGTCATGTCATACAACCTAGATTATAGTATTACTGTGGTTTCTTGTATGGTACATTGTACGGACCACTATTGACCAACTAATTGCTTTCGGCTATATTGTGACTTCGCTCCATGGTAATTGGTCAGGCCATAAAACCAAGATTCGTTCATAGTTTAATGTTTTCACTATTTCTACGTTATTATCTATTTTTGTAAGAACAACTTGAAGATACCAAAGGAATAATCAGAAGCCGTAATTCGAAAAGTACAGACAATACAATGACCATAGGAAAAAGGACAAACGTTTTAAAAAAATGGTCGACGAATATTACAAAGAAAACTACAGATTGAACAACAAAGAACCCCACTATAAACCAGAATGAACCCAGACGCTCTGGTGTAGGGTTAGTAGTTCCTGCTCCACTAACGACACCATAGGGTTACTGTTAAATTACGACAACATCATCTTTATATAGATAAAATATGAACCACCAACAAAACAAATGGGAGTAAGAAATAGTTTTTATGCAGCAATCGTAGCGGATCTCACAACACAGAATTAAACGTCAATATATGTAATAGGACATAATAAACGACATGAAATCCACAGACAACCGACGATACATTTATGTGTTCCGGAAGGATAAGTAATTATTGTTCCACTATTGGCTCTGGAATATCGAATCAGCTGAGAGATATATACTCCATATGAAGGTGCGACTGACTGGAATATTGCTACACATAAATGGAAAGTTCACAATAGGACAATTGAAATTATCTTTCTTGTCATAAAGCTTTGTTATCAATAGACCTAAACTGTCATGATAAAAAGCAGATATATCGTTTCAAGCTCAGTGGGACAGAGGCGTGCAAAGATTTACTTTAGTACCTCGTCACGGGAGAGTTTTGTGTTTAAATCCCAATATATAATAAAAACCTAAAAGTTGAATGTTAAGTGTCTCTTAAAAGTACACATAAAGATTGTCTAATTTACCAACTATTATGTGGACACCAGTGAACTGAGACAGATAACTAATGTTAAGTGTCTCTTAAAAGTACACATAAAGATTGTCTAATTTACCAACTATTATGTGGACACCAGTGAACTAAGACAGATAACTAATGTTAAGTGTCTCTTAAAAGTACACATAAAGATTGTCTAATTTACCAACTATTATGTGGACACCAGTGAACTGAGACAGATAACTAATGTTAAGTGTCTCTTAAAAGTACACATAAAGATTGTCTAATTTACCAACTATTATGTGGACACCAGTGAACTGAGACAGATAACTAATGTTAAGTGTCTCTTAAAAGTACACATAAAGATTGTCTAATTTACCAACTATTATGTGGACACCAGTGAACTGAGACAGATAACTAATGTTAAGTGTCTCTTAAAAGTACACATAAAGATTGTCTAATTTACCAACTATTATGTGGACACCAGTGAACTGAGACAGATAACTAATGTTAAGTGTCTCTTAAAAGTACACATAAAGATTGTCTAATTTACCAACTATTATGTGGACACCAGTGAACTGAGACAGATAACTAATGTTAAGTGTCTCTTAAAAGTACACATAAAGATTGTCTAATTTACCAACTATTATGTGGACACCAGTGACTAATGTTAAGTGTCCTCTTTAAAAGTACACAGGTAATAGTAATTGGGGGGTCTAATTTACCAACTATTATGTGGACACCAGTGAACTGAGACAGATAACTAATGTTAAGTGTTCTCTTAAAAGTACACATAAAGATTGTCTAATTTACCAACTATTATGTGGACACCAGTGAACTGAGACAGATAACTAATGTTAAGTGTCTCTTAAAAGTACACATAAAGATTGTCTAATTTACCAACTATTATGTGGACACCAGTGAACTGAGACAGATAACTAATGTTAAGTGTCTCTTAAAAGTACACATAAAGATTGTCTAATTTACCAACTATTATGTGGACACCAGTGAACTGAGACAGATAACTAATGTTAAGTGTCTCTTAAAAGTACACATAAAGATTGTCTAATTTACCAACTATTATGTGGACACCAGTGAACTGAGACAGATAACTAATGTTAAGTGTCTCTTAAAAGTACACATAAAGATTGTCTAATTTACCAACTATTATGTGGACACCAGTGAACTGAGACAGATAACTAATGTTAAGTGTCTCTTAAAAGTACACATAAAGATTGTCTAATTTACCAACTATTATGTGGACACCAGTGAACTGAGACAGATAACTAATGTTAAGTGTCTCTTAAAAGTACACATAAAGATTGTCTAATTTACCAACTATTATGTGGACACCAGTGAACTGAGACAGATAACTAATGTTAAGTGTCTCTTAAAAGTACACATAAAGATTGTCTAATTTACCAACTATTATGTGGACACCAGTGAACTGAGACAGATAACTAATGTTAAGTGTCTCTTAAAAGTACACATAAAGATTGTCTAATTTACCAACTATTATGTGGACACCAGTGAACTGAGACAGATAACTAATGTTAAGTGTCTCTTAAAAGTACACATAAAGATTGTCTAATTTACCAACTATTATGTGGACACCAGTGAACTGAGACAGATAACTAATGTTAAGTGTCTCTTAAAAGTACACATAAAGATTGTCTAATTTACCAACTATTATGTGGACACCAGTGAACTGAGACAGATAACTAATGTTAAGTGTCTCTTAAAAGTACACATAAAGATTGTCTAATTTACCAACTATTATGTGGACACCAGTGAACTGAGACAGATAACTAATGTTAAGTGTCTCTTAAAAGTACACATAAAGATTGTCTAATTTACCAACTATTATGTGGACACCAGTGAACTGAGACAGATAACTAATGTTAAGTGTCTCTTAAAAGTACACATAAAGATTGTCTAATTTACCAACTATTATGTGGACACCAGTGAACTGAGACAGATAACTAATGTTAAGTGTCTCTTAAAAGTACACATAAAGATTGTCTAATTTACCAACTATTATGTGGACACCAGTGAACTGAGACAGATAACTAATGTTAAGTGTCTCTTAAAAGTACACATAAAGATTGTCTAATTTACCAACTATTATGTGGACACCAGTGAACTGAGACAGATAACTAATGTTAAGTGTCTCTTAAAAGTACACATAAAGATTGTCTAATTTACCAACTATTATGTGGACACCAGTGAACTGAGACAGATAACTAATGTTAAGTGTCTCTTAAAAGTACACATAAAGATTGTCTAATTTACCAACTATTATGTGGACACCAGTGAACTGAGACAGATAACTAATGTTAAGTGTCTCTTAAAAGTACACATAAAGATTGTCTAATTTACCAACTATTATGTGGACACCAGTGAACTGAGACAGATAACTAATGTTAAGTGTCTCTTAAAAGTACACATAAAGATTGTCTAATTTACCAACTATTATGTGGACACCAGTGAACTGAGACAGATAACTAATGTTAAGTGTCTCTTAAAAGTACACATAAAGATTGTCTAATTTACCAACTATTATGTGGACACCAGTGAACTGAGACAGATAACTAATGTTAAGTGTCTCTTAAAAGTACACATAAAGATTGTCTAATTTACCAACTATTATGTGGACACCAGTGAACTGAGACAGATAACTAATGTTAAGTGTCTCTTAAAAGTACACATAAAGATTGTCTAATTTACCAACTATTATGTGGACACCAGTGAACTGAGACAGATAACTAATGTTAAGTGTCTCTTAAAAGTACACATAAAGATTGTCTAATTTACCAACTATTATGTGGACACCAGTGAACTGAGACAGATAACTAATGTTAAGTGTCTCTTAAAAGTACACATAAAGATTGTCTAATTTACCAACTATTATGTGGACACCAGTGAACTGAGACAGATAACTAATGTTAAGTGTCTCTTAAAAGTACACATAAAGATTGTCTAATTTACCAACTATTATGTGGACACCAGTGAACTGAGACAGATAACTAATGTTAAGTGTCTCTTAAAAGTACACATAAAGATTGTCTAATTTACCAACTATTATGTGGACACCAGTGAACTGAGACAGATAACTAATGTTAAGTGTCTCTTAAAAGTACACATAAAGATTGTCTAATTTACCAACTATTATGTGGACACCAGTGAACTGAGACAGATAACTAATGTTAAGTGTCTCTTAAAAGTACACATAAAGATTGTCTAATTTACCAACTATTATGTGGACACCAGTGAACTGAGACAGATAACTAATGTTAAGTGTCTCTTAAAAGTACACATAAAGATTGTCTAATTTACCAACTATTATGTGGACACCAGTGAACTGAGACAGATAACTAATGTTAAGTGTCTCTTAAAAGTACACATAAAGATTGTCTAATTTACCAACTATTATGTGGACACCAGTGAACTGAGACAGATAACTAATGTTAAGTGTCTCTTAAAAGTACACATAAAGATTGTCTAATTTACCAACTATTATGTGGACACCAGTGAACTGAGACAGATAACTAATGTTAAGTGTCTCTTAAAAGTACACATAAAGATTGTCTAATTTACCAACTATTATGTGGACACCAGTGAACTGAGACAGATAACTAATGTTAAGTGTCTCTTAAAAGTACACATAAAGATTGTCTAATTTACCAACTATTATGTGGACACCAGTGAACTGAGACAGATAACTAATGTTAAGTGTCTCTTAAAAGTACACATAAAGATTGTCTAATTTACCAACTATTATGTGGACACCAGTGAACTGAGACAGATAACTAATGTTAAGTGTCTCTTAAAAGTACACATAAAGATTGTCTAATTTACCAACTATTATGTGGACACCAGTGAACTGAGACAGATAACTAATGTTAAGTGTCTCTTAAAAGTACACATAAAGATTGTCTAATTTACCAACTATTATGTGGACACCAGTGAACTGAGACAGATAACTAATGTTAAGTGTCTCTTAAAAGTACACATAAAGATTGTCTAATTTACCAACTATTATGTGGACACCAGTGAACTGAGACAGATAACTAATGTTAAGTGTCTCTTAAAAGTACACATAAAGATTGTCTAATTTACCAACTATTATGTGGACACCAGTGAACTGAGACAGATAACTAATGTTAAGTGTCTCTTAAAAGTACACATAAAGATTGTCTAATTTACCAACTATTATGTGGACACCAGTGAACTGAGACAGATAACTAATGTTAAGTGTCTCTTAAAAGTACACATAAAGATTGTCTAATTTACCAACTATTATGTGGACACCAGTGAACTGAGACAGATAACTAATGTTAAGTGTCTCTTAAAAGTACACATAAAGATTGTCTAATTTACCAACTATTATGTGGACACCAGTGAACTGAGACAGATAACTAATGTTAAGTGTCTCTTAAAAGTACACATAAAGATTGTCTAATTTACCAACTATTATGTGGACACCAGTGAACTGAGACAGATAACTAATGTTAAGTGTCTCTTAAAAGTACACATAAAGATTGTCTAATTTACCAACTATTATGTGGACACCAGTGAACTGAGACAGATAACTAATGTTAAGTGTCTCTTAAAAGTACACATAAAGATTGTCTAATTTACCAACTATTATGTGGACACCAGTGAACTGAGACAGATAACTAATGTTAAGTGTCTCTTAAAAGTACACATAAAGATTGTCTAATTTACCAACTATTATGTGGACACCAGTGAACTGAGACAGATAACTAATGTTAAGTGTCTCTTAAAAGTACACATAAAGATTGTCTAATTTACCAACTATTATGTGGACACCAGTGAACTGAGACAGATAACTAATGTTAAGTGTCTCTTAAAAGTACACATAAAGATTGTCTAATTTACCAACTATTATGTGGACACCAGTGAACTGAGACAGATAACTAATGTTAAGTGTCTCTTAAAAGTACACATAAAGATTGTCTAATTTACCAACTATTATGTGGACACCAGTGAACTGAGACAGATAACTAATGTTAAGTGTCTCTTAAAAGTACACATAAAGATTGTCTAATTTACCAACTATTATGTGGACACCAGTGAACTGAGACAGATAACTAATGTTAAGTGTCTCTTAAAAGTACACATAAAGATTGTCTAATTTACCAACTATTATGTGGACACCAGTGAACTGAGACAGATAACTAATGTTAAGTGTCTCTTAAAAGTACACATAAAGATTGTCTAATTTACCAACTATTATGTGGACACCAGTGAACTGAGACAGATAACTAATGTTAAGTGTCTCTTAAAAGTACACATAAAGATTGTCTAATTTACCAACTATTATGTGGACACCAGTGAACTGAGACAGATAACTAATGTTAAGTGTCTCTTAAAAGTACACATAAAGATTGTCTAATTTACCAACTATTATGTGGACACCAGTGAACTGAGACAGATAACTAATGTTAAGTGTCTCTTAAAAGTACACATAAAGATTGTCTAATTTACCAACTATTATGTGGACACCAGTGAACTGAGACAGATAACTAATGTTAAGTGTCTCTTAAAAGTACACATAAAGATTGTCTAATTTACCAACTATTATGTGGACACCAGTGAACTGAGACAGATAACTAATGTTAAGTGTCTCTTAAAAGTACACATAAAGATTGTCTAATTTACCAACTATTATGTGGACACCAGTGAACTGAGACAGATAACTAATGTTAAGTGTCTCTTAAAAGTACACATAAAGATTGTCTAATTTACCAACTATTATGTGGACACCAGTGAACTGAGACAGATAACTAATGTTAAGTGTCTCTTAAAAGTACACATAAAGATTGTCTAATTTACCAACTATTATGTGGACACCAGTGAACTGAGACAGATAACTAATGTTAAGTGTCTCTTAAAAGTACACATAAAGATTGTCTAATTTACCAACTATTATGTGGACACCAGTGAACTGAGACAGATAACTAATGTTAAGTGTCTCTTAAAAGTACACATAAAGATTGTCTAATTTACCAACTATTATGTGGACACCAGTGAACTGAGACAGATAACTAATGTTAAGTGTCTCTTAAAAGTACACATAAAGATTGTCTAATTTACCAACTATTATGTGGACACCAGTGAACTGAGACAGATAACTAATGTTAAGTGTCTCTTAAAAGTACACATAAAGATTGTCTAATTTACCAACTATTATGTGGACACCAGTGAACTGAGACAGATAACTAATGTTAAGTGTCTCTTAAAAGTACACATAAAGATTGTCTAATTTACCAACTATTATGTGGACACCAGTGAACTGAGACAGATAACTAATGTTAAGTGTCTCTTAAAAGTACACATAAAGATTGTCTAATTTACCAACTATTATGTGGACACCAGTGAACTGAGACAGATAACTAATGTTAAGTGTCTCTTAAAAGTACACATAAAGATTGTCTAATTTACCAACTATTATGTGGACACCAGTGAACTGAGACAGATAACTAATGTTAAGTGTCTCTTAAAAGTACACATAAAGATTGTCTAATTTACCAACTATTATGTGGACACCAGTGAACTGAGACAGATAACTAATGTTAAGTGTCTCTTAAAAGTACACATAAAGATTGTCTAATTTACCAACTATTATGTGGACACCAGTGAACTGAGACAGATAACTAATGTTAAGTGTCTCTTAAAAGTACACATAAAGATTGTCTAATTTACCAACTATTATGTGGACACCAGTGAACTGAGACAGATAACTAATGTTAAGTGTCTCTTAAAAGTACACATAAAGATTGTCTAATTTACCAACTATTATGTGGACACCAGTGAACTGAGACAGATAACTAATGTTAAGTGTCTCTTAAAAGTACACATAAAGATTGTCTAATTTACCAACTATTATGTGGACACCAGTGAACTGAGACAGATAACTAATGTTAAGTGTCTCTTAAAAGTACACATAAAGATTGTCTAATTTACCAACTATTATGTGGACACCAGTGAACTGAGACAGATAACTAATGTTAAGTGTCTCTTAAAAGTACACATAAAGATTGTCTAATTTACCAACTATTATGTGGACACCAGTGAACTGAGACAGATAACTAATGTTAAGTGTCTCTTAAAAGTACACATAAAGATTGTCTAATTTACCAACTATTATGTGGACACCAGTGAACTGAGACAGATAACTAATGTTAAGTGTCTCTTAAAAGTACACATAAAGATTGTCTAATTTACCAACTATTATGTGGACACCAGTGAACTGAGACAGATAACTAATGTTAAGTGTCTCTTAAAAGTACACATAAAGATTGTCTAATTTACCAACTATTATGTGGACACCAGTGAACTGAGACAGATAACTAATGTTATTTTTTTGTCCAATCACCAGTTGAACATCAAATTCTTAAAAAAAAAAGTAACGTTAATCTATTTAATTTTATAGTACAGAACTTAAAGTCAGAGGGCTGTAATTTTACCAATCTAGGGTGAAATCGGATTTTGATAGATGTGAAAGACAAATAATTTTATACAAACCATAGATTTTAAGTATATTCCCCATTGTAGCATATACCGGATTTTATGAACATTTTGATAACCAAGCACTTGGATTACATAGACAATTTGTAACTGATTGAACTTGCATATCACAATGACGCCCTTTATACTTACAATTTTAATTTCATTGCTGGTTCTTTAAAGAGATTTAACAGAATATAAATGATTAATTGCTACCTATGTCAAATTTTAGACTCCAAGGATCTTGTTACATTCGTTTACATCTTAATGATTCTTAATGTAAACAAAATGCGTTTCCAATACCAGATAAAAAAATATTTAGCGCTTATGTTTTATTTTGGACACATAGAAGTCAAATATCTTAATCCTCTCGACACGAATGGTAGGAATGTGATTTTTGTGCAGAACAAAATCATTCAAAGGGAGTCAAAAAGGACAATCCAGAGAAACTGCCAGCAACAAGACGAAGAAAAACAAAACAAGAATACAACACAATATGTGCTGGACACCACTATACATAAACAAACACAAACAACGTAAACAAGACATGTTAGAAAAACGATTGTGATAATGGTAATATACACACCCTGTCCATTGTCTGTTCATTATATATATGTGCTTATGGTAACTCTTCCTCTTTCACCTTTCTTCGCTGAAGAATGAATACAAATGTTAAAGTGTGTATGCAGATGAATATATATGATTTTAATGAAATGTTTTGATATCTGCACTTGACGGATACAAATGGCGGATGTCATTTTAACTACGACCGACTTTAAGGCGTTATATTGTCCGTGTTACTTTTGTGGGAAATCAAATCAACCTGAATTACAGGTTTTAAAAACTTTGGTAGAATCCAAATCTAATTCATAGATCACTATTTCATTAACAAGATCGCTGAACTATTAAACAGCTGTTATATGTTCAAATATGAAAAGGTTATGTCATACAACCTAGATTATAGTATTACTGTGGTTTCTTGTATACATTGTACGGACCACTATTGACCAACTAATTGTTTTCGGCTATATTGTGACTTCGCTCCATGGTAATTGGTCAGGCCATAAAACCAAGATTTGTTCATAGTTTAATGTTTTCACTATTTCTACGTTATTATCTATTTTTGTAAGAACAACTTGAAGATACCAAAGGAATAACCAGAAACCGTAATTCGAAAAGTACAAACAATACAATGACCATAGGAAAAAGGACACACGTTTTAAAAAATGGTCGACGAATATTACACAGAAAACTACAGATTGAACAACAAAGAACCCCACTATAAACCAGAATGAACCCAGACGCTCTGGTGTAGGGTTAGTAGTTCCTGCTCCACTAACGACACCACTATAAACCAGAATGAACCCAGACGCTCTGGTGTAGGGTTAGTAGTTCCGGCTCCACTAACGACACCGTCGGGTTAATGTTAAATTACGACATCATCTTTATATAGATAAAATATGAACCACCTAGAAAACAAATGGGAGTAACAAATAGTTTTTATGCGGCAATCGTAGCGGATCTCACAATACAGAATTAAACGTCAAGATATGTAATAGGACATAATAAACGACATGAAATCCACAGACAACCGGCGATACATGTATGTGTTCCGGAAGGATAAGTAATTATTGTTCCACTATTGGCTCTGCAATATCGAATCAGCTGAGAGATATATACTCCATATGAAGGTGCTACTGACTGGAATATTGCTACACATAAATAGAAAGTTCACAATAGGACAATTGAAATTATCTTTCTTGTCGTAAAGCTTTGTTATCAATAGACCTAAACTGTCATGATACAAAGCAGATATATCCTTTCAAGCTCAGTGGGACAGATACGATCAACATAGACACCAAACATTGAACTATTAAGTGAAAGAACTCGTCTACCTGTATATAGCGGAACGTGAAATTAAAGAACTCGTATACCTGTATATAGCGGAACGTGAAATTAAAGAACTCGTATACCTGTATATAGCGGAACGTGAAATTAAAGGAGCAACTTAAATTCTTTTCGTTTTTCTTGAAGATCCTTTGCATGAAGTCATACAGGGGAATCTCAAGAAAAACGAGAAGAAGCTAGCCCGATCCTTTAATTTCATGTTCCGCTATATAGATGACGTTCTTTCACTAAATAAATTTGGTGATTTTGTTGATCGCATCTATCCCACTGGGCTTGACATAAAGAATACCACAGATACAGTAGGTCTGCTTCATACCTTGTTATGCATCTGGAATTTGACAGTGAGGGCCGGTTAAGAGCGAAACTTTACGATAAAAAGATATGATTTCAATTTTCTCATTGTGAACTTTCCATTTACATGTAGCAACATTCCAGCAGTACCTGCATATTGAGTATATATCTCTCAGTTGATCCGATATTCCAGAGCTTATGGTTCCTATCAAGATTTTCTTGATAGATGGTTGCTGCTAACAAGGAAGCTACTGAACCAAGGGTTCCTATTGGTTAAATTCAAGTCATCACCGCGAAAGGTTTACGGTTGCCACCATGACTTGACTAACCCTTAGAGAATATCTGTGTCGAAAACACTTCCCGGTCCTGTCCTCATTTATAACAGGTTTCACTAGTGGAGCAGAACCAGTTTACCCTTCCGGAGCACAGGAGTTCATCATCTTCTTTAGTGGGGTTCGTGTTGTTCGATCTTTAGTTTCCTGTGTAGTGCTTTGTAGATCGTTGTTTGTCCTTTTGTCCTTTTTGTTTTGGTCATTGTGTTGCCTGTCCTTCTTCGACTTACGGATTCTGCTTACTTTTAAACATGGGATCATATGGAAAAGTTAATAATTTTTATCTTCAGGATGTATAAAATTGCTTATATTTCTTTTTTATGTAAATGAAAAAACTCAACATAGCCGCCACCCAAGACAAAGCTTTAACATAGAGCACACTGTGAATAAAAATAATTGTTTTCTCAGAAACCATAGCTATGAATTTGACTGAACCAAAACCGTACATGTATCAACATTGTATGATCCCTTTTATGCTTTTTATTCTGTTTTATGCGGAGAGGAAATCTAAAATGGCTACCAGTATAAAACAAATTTATCATAGATCACTGTGGGAAAAATATTATCTGAAGACACTGCACTATTTGAAAGTAAAATTTGCTGGAATATTCTTTTGATAAATCTCTACAAAATGACATTTGTTTTGCGTCGATCGTTAACCCTAGATAGCAAATACCATATAATTTAGTTTTATATAGGACCTTCACATCACCTACAGATTTCAAACCTAATGAAACTGTCAAATTGTAGGAATGCTGCTTTGATTGACCTTTAAAAATACCCATGCTGGTTTGATATCCATTTTGGACAGTTGTTGTTCGTCACAAACTGTTCCTTTTATATAATTCTATTATTTCGTTGACTTGTTATGTGGATGTTGTTGCTTGAATTTGTATCTGGATCGTCACTTTGCATAGAAAGTGTTCGGACTTGGGTACTCAATGTAAATTCAATGTTCCTCGCATGCTTCATTATCCATCGTTAAGCGATGTTGGTCCAAGTTTATTTTGTTGCCCCATCCGTTTTACTTTATGCTGTCTATTGATCTTTCAAATATCATGGGAAGGATCATGATATTATTTCATGTTTTTATTAAGTTTTGTTGTATCTGCGACATGCTAATCACAGTGCTTGTAATGTTAGCAAAACATAATTTCATTATTAACACTATTATTTTGAAAACGATGGTGAATAGCAAACACAGCTTGAAATCATTTGTACGAGGTAGTCACTCGTGTTGGGTAGACTTCAGCTTTTCTAATTGTAAATATAATTCTTATAAAATAAGCGACGTGCAAGGTTGTACATTATTATGTGAACCATTAGACACTTAATATTGTTTCTATATAGGATGTTTTCATGTAATATTTCCTAATGCCTAGGACATCAGTATATCAGGCGAGGTGTACTCAATACAACATTATGTGATAAAGTTTGTCAGTGACTTGTGACAGGTCGGTGGTTTTCTCCGGGTACTTCGGTGTCCTCCACCAATAAAACTGACCGCCACGATAGAACTGAAAAATGGTTGAAGGTGGCGTTAAACACCATAGCCATACTAGAAAGACAGCAATGCATATGCAAGCTTAATATAAGTATGTCTTCTTTATTTATTGGTGGCAGAACTTCAGTGTTATGAAAAGAAACTTGCATATTGTGTCTTGTCTCGATGCGTTTACGAAATTGAAATATGCTATAATTAACTGATTTGTTTATATAAATATCCAAAGGGAGATAATTCTAACACAAAAATTGAAAATTCTGAAAGTATAACAACACAACACATAAAAAATATTCCATCAAGTATCGTGTTATCATATGCACCACTCAAAGCTAAATGACAGATTAAAAGAATTAGTATTGCTGTGTTTCTTTTAAATGATAATAATAATGATAATAATAATAATAATAATAATAATAATAATATAAAAATAATAATAGGGTTAGGGGTTATGGTAATGGTGTGTAACGCCATTTTCATCATTATGTCAGTTATACCGTGGCGGGCAGCTATAACGGTAGAGTACCCGGAGAAAACCACCGACCAGTTGCAAGTCACTGACAAGCATTCTCTCAATCTGAATGAAATGAGATCTCTTACTTGCTCCTCTGTACAGATATTTCGGTATGAGAAAACCCTATTACGGGTCACATATGACCTCATGTCATGAATATATAATGATATAATTAATACTTTTAGTAGTTTAGCAGTTTAGTAACATTTTCATAGTCTCTCAATCGTCATTTTCATTGGCTGGTACATAGGGTCACTGGCATATGACTCATAATGGGTGTTTCTCTTACCACGTGATATATCAGTAAAGGAGAACAAGTGAGAGATATGATTTAAATGAAATCGAGGTTCTCTGAAATATACATCATCACAATTTTCGATTAGAGTCGACATATCTATGGGTACCAAATCTTCTTGTCGACTTGTTCCATTATTCGTATGAGGCAGACTTCATACAGGGAATTTAGCAAAAATGAAAAGATTCTAGTCCAATCCTTCAATTTCACTTTCCGCTATATAGATGATGCCCTTTTACTAAATAAGTTTTGTGATTTTTTTTGCATTTATCAAATTGAGCTTGAATAAACGATACCACAGCTAGGTCTGCTGCACAGCTTGACCTTCACATAAGAATGAAACTTTACGACGAAAGAGATAATTTCAATTTTCCCATTGTGAACTTTCCATTTTTATATATTTATGCAATGACTTAGTCTTCTTTCTCTATTCTTGCTAGTTTCTGTATACTATTTTCTAATATGGACCGGTATTGTTCTGCATCGTCCTGTAATTCATTATCGTGGCAAAATTTAATAGCAAATTCGCTTCGTGTAATTGATACCATAGCAGCAAACGCATCTCTGGCTTTGTTCGATTTTTCACCAAGTTGCATCGTTGATATATGATCGCGGTTGGTGTTTAGCATCACCATTTCAATAACACGTGATTGTTTGTCTTTGATAATATCTCCATTGTGAATATTTAGTACTTGAAAGAATGGTCCACGCAAAAGAACCTCATTTTCCTCTCTGAATTCCGACAGATCTTTTATATCAACGGCACATATGGTACTCACTACACTTGAAAACATTTCTGTGTATAATGTTAGATATTTTTCTGTCATATTTATCACATGAATTTTTAAAATAACTGGTAGCAAATCGCCATGTGAATGTGTTTCAAAAAACTTTTCTGCAATCTTGATCTCAGTCGAAGCCGACATTACACTTAGTGGTATGGCAATATATCGTTCGGACACCGGTCTAGTCATCAATGACTCGAATGCGTGCAAATCTTCTACTGACAATGCCATACCACGATAGACAGTATTATTAAAGCCACCGAAACTGGGATGAAGACAACAGTAATGATATAGGTCAATATTCAATAGTTCCACCAAAAACACTGCCGTTCGAATCAATGTCTGGTCTTGAATTGCATCATCTTGACGAAAAATACGATTCACAACAGAAAATATTTGATCATAGCCTTCCATTGATGTATACAAGCGAATTGCTTCAAAATTATCCGATGTATCCAACACAGGAGCATCAGCCCAATCCTTCTTTGACTGAAACAAATCATTTAAAAGATTCTTTGTAGGAACACTACAATCACTGCCTTTGAAAAGTTCCTCTAATTTTGTCATGAATTCCGAATAATTTGCCCAGTTTTCCCTGATGAAAATGATACTTTCCCGAATTTCTTTCATTCGCCTGTCTAACAGTTCACCATTATAATATTGTCGAGTTTGATTTAGAAATTTGCTCTTGAAAATATCAGGTAGATCTGGATTTTCCGTGTACCGCTTTCCTCGCTTCAAGTCCATTCCGTCCGCCATGGCTATTGTGCTGATCACGTGATTTGTTATAGTAATATTACTTATTTTAAAAAACACACAAACAAATTAGGAAGTAACGGTTAGATGCATTCTAATAAATAAGATACAAGTATATCGAGTAACCATGAACTACTGTGTAAATATGAGGGTGGACAGGGGGTCCTACTGCAAATCTACTGCATTGACTTGAAAGATTCCATACAGTTTTAATATGTGTTATTTGTATTATATTAGTGGATTGTAGCGATTGCACACTCTACATATACAATCAGTGCCTATCACCACTAAAGCTGTGAGTTCGAATCCCAGTTATGCGAAGTTTACCCAATAAAGTTTGTCAGTGACTTGAGGCAAGTGGGTGGGTTTCTCCGGGTACTCCGGTTTCTTCCACCAATACATCTAACCGCAACGATATAACTGAAATAGTGTTGAAAGTGGGGTTAAACACCATAAACCTAACCCTGACTCACACTCTACATTCTGATGTTAAAGTGATACAATGTAGTGTCTGCAATATTGGGTTATGTTCTTTTGTCACTTTTTGTAGTTCAATGTTAGTTTAAGTATTGACAAAATACACAGATCAAGACAACGTTGACCATATATTTTTTCGATTTTGTGCGTACCTGATGAGGGTTATTCCAGAAACGCATCGTGCACGCTAAATTTGATATCTACGTTTTTATTAAAAAGAAAATGATTTGATGTTAATTTCTGTTTTTAACCTATTTCTTTTTAATATATTTAGAAAACAAACAAATCTCAGACACTATACGTTTTTAAAAGTAGTTCAGCCATTAGAAACGTGGATATCCGTTGTACCATTGTACAGATAAAGAAAAAAACAAATATTGAAACATCTTTAAGGTGATAGATTTTATATACTTTTATGAGATACGAGCATGTGAAGATATTATGATACAATACAAAGTAAACATATGTTGTACTTAGTATTATCTTTAAAGTAGAAATTAATAAATGCAAGCATTTTATAATAGTGTAACAACAACAGTACTGTACACGATATTAGTATAACTCTTTTAATTTGCTTTTTTTTTCTTCTATCACTTTTCGATATTCTACTTCATCGTTCTTTAATTTATTATTTCTACAGAAATCTGCAGCAAATTCTGACCTGGTGATAGCAACCATTGTCCCAAACAATATCCTGGCCGGATCAGATTGTTCCCCAAGTTGCATTGTACTAATGTGGTCTCTATTGGTATTTAACATTACCATTTCTAAAATTCGCATCCTTCTTTTTATACCACGTTTTTTCTTCGAGTCGTAAATTTGTAAAACTTGAAAAAATGGACCACGAAGTAAAACTTCACGTTCGTTTTCGTGACTGGATACCTCTTTGATGGATACGGCACATATTGTGCTCACTACACTACTGGGGAATTGTGTGCGATATACATCTAAATACTTTGGATTCAGGCCAATTACATGAATTTTCATCATAAGAGGAAATGCATTAGCAACATTCTCAATTTCATACTTTATGAAATCAACAGCCACATTTATATTTGTACTTGTAGACATAAAACTAAGTGGTACAGCTATCATTCTGTCGGCTATTGGTTGTTCCATTAAGTTTTCAAAAGCAGTGAAATCTTCCTCAGGTAATGCCATTCCTCTGTATACTACTCCAGTAAAATTGACAAGTTTTGGTTCACTGAGGCAATAGTTAAACAGATCAATGTTGAGAAGTTCTACTAGAAATACCATTGAGCGAATCAATTTGGTAAAGTCCACAGACTCATCTTGTCGAAAAATACGATTTACCAGTGAGAATATTTTTGTGTAACCTTCATCGCTAGAATACAATTTAATAGTATTGAAGTTATTTACTTCCTTGGCTGTTTTATTTGTAGCCCATTCCTTTTTCGATAGAAATATTGAATCAAACATTTCTTGGTTTTCATTTTTAATGAAATTCACATCTTTTGTGATTTCTCTCAAATCTTTAAGGAAGTCGTCATATTCGTTCCAATGTTCCCGGATATATATGATAGATTTTCGAATTTCTCCCATACGTGTATCCATGAGCTCACTGTTGTAATAGGTTCTACTCGGTTTTAGTGATTTACTTTTGAATAACTCTGACATATCGGCCGTTTCACCAAAACGATAAACTAAACTGAAATCCGTTTCATTATCACTAGAATTCACTGAATTTTTAGATATGCAGTTACCCATTTTAATACAAAATTGTCCTTCTCTGTCATTTATATTGCAACACATAAACAATATAATTGCAATTATTTTTAGAAGAGCGATCATTTACAAGGACATTTGGCATTGAGGGTGTTGTAAAGTGTGTCTTTTAGAAGCCTATTTTGGAATAGTTTACTTCATTGGAAATGTAACTTTTTTTTATCTATCTGATCTGTCACGAATGCCATATTTTCCTTTGAAAGAATTTGGATTTTTGTAACAGTTCAATCAAGCCTATGCTGCTATTGTGCTGTTTTCATGTTCATTGATTCGTCATTTGTGTGTTTAAAAGACAACACTTGGTGATTGTGTAATGTTAAATCAACATGTTATACATTGTGAATATTTCAAGGTTTTAAATGACAAGTGCATATTATGGCGGAGTTCGTGTTGTTCATCTGTTTAATTTCCGTGTTGTGATTTGTTTTGCTTTGTTGGTGTTCGTCTTGTGTCTTCTGTATCCAATATTGCAAGTGGTGTCTCTGGATTGTACATTCTTGATTTCCCCATTCAGTATTTTCTAACGTTTATTTACAAGAAAGTCTTATGTACAAACTTTGCAGTGAAATCAGAAAGGTATCAAAGACCGTACCGTAATTCATCAACTTTGTCGTGACTACCAGACTTAAATTGTAAGAACCGGTGTATCAGGCTGGATGGTCCGGCCGCCAGATGTTCCGGACGGCCAAAATTGCCTAGGCAATTTGTTCCGGTTCGGAACTTTGAGCCTAGGCTATTTGTTCCGATGCCAGGCAATATGGGCCGACCTGCTTTTACATTTATAAACCTCTTCTTCTTCTTCTTTCGGTATACAGCTATCCATCCATTGGATGATCACAACCTATATATATTTTGTATAATTTACAACGTATTATCAATAAAAATATTCATCTCGGCTATGTATGTATATATTTTTTAATTCGTAATTCGTTTGTTTGTTTGTTGGCAAGCTCACTAAAATCGAAAATATTGGTCAACGGTTTGATAAAATAGCCGCGAGTAATTATATGTGAACGTGAACACTTGTCATCTCAGTTCCACCTTATTAAATTCATTTGTACAATATTTCACTGCACGTTAACATGGACGAGAGTGCGTACTCGACACTGTTGAAATACGTTGAAAATACAGAATATACTGAAAATTTAACAGAAAGTGAAAAAAGGAAGTTAAGGAAGCAAGCAAAACATTATGTCTCAAAGGATAATATTTTATACTACGTTAGTGCAAAGGGAGAAAATAGACGAGTGGTTAGAGAAGCAGAAAAGCATAGGATCCTTCGTGCTTGCCATTCCGATAGTACCGCTGGTAAATATATCTTCTATGCCCTACCTTGAGTCTGAGCAACAGGATGAAACCATGAATGTAACAGAATGTGATAGCGAAAAGGCTGCAGTAACAGACGCACAAGAAACCACAGCTAATGAACAGACTAAGCCGAGGACAAAAAGGCTTCGCCTAGACAGTAAAATAAAAGGTAAGAATAAAAAACTGCTTAACAAATCACTAGTTTATAACTTATTATCCAGGCATAATTTCTCTGGATAATAATGAACATTATTAGACCAATGTTGTTCTCTTATTTATCATTCTTAGTATACACTATAAACACATTCATTTTTTATGAAGATAGAAAGTTGACTTTCAAATTCAGATAAAAAAAACCCGAGAAGGTTTAAGTCCGAGGTGAGAAAAGACCGAAGCGTTAATCGAAATGGATAATCCAATAGACAGATGACCCGAATGGGACAACATAGAAAGATGAAGACGCACAAAGGACAAAACGAACAATAAAAAATCTTACAACGTTATCTACATCAATTAACAAATCAATATACATGTATGTTTGGTATCTTCCAGAGTTTTTGCTCATGATAGCAGAGGAAGACGTAGTTAACAAATTGGTAAAAACACGAAGACTCATTCAGGAACAAGACATTGAAACAATTCCCAGCAAACTCCCAGGGAAAGTAATAAAATTAAAAATTGACGAGGTCAGGCCATATTTGGACGAAGACGCGCTTGCAGCCCTACAAAAACTAGTAAGTATTTATTTGTGCGGAATATACAGCTGCATATTTTATACATTATTTATATTAAATCAAGTTTATCTTATCCTTAGCAAAAGTTCGGCAGGATGATAATCAAACACACATACACATACTATCCACAAACAGGGTTGAAAACCTCAACATGAGACCACGAAGAACATCAATCATTACACACTGGTGCTATTGTTTATTGAAAGTTGTTCATTTTGTGGAATCACCTTTTTCTCAATGTAATCACATAATATTGCTTTCTATTTAAAATAGATATATGAACACATATCCACCAATATATATGGATATAAAAATGGCATAATTCCAACATATGTATTTTTCAGTTCAAATGAAATTAAATGACGTTGAAGGCGCATACTATTGTCCATTGTGCAACAAACCATCAGTTCAAGATGTCGTTGGATGTGATAATTGCATGGAGTGGTATCACCTTAAGTGTCTGTGCCTAACCAAGGAACCAAGTCAAAAACGTGGTTTTGTGGCTATTGTGTCTCTTAAACCATACAAGAATGTTGTAGAGTTTGTAATAAAAGTTATTTCTTCTTGTGCCTTAATTTACGTCAGTATGATACTTTTGTTGCATTAGCTATTGCATTCAACTTGGGTCGGAACAAATTGCCCAGATTAGGACCATTAAGCCTAGGCTATTCATTCCGACCGGCCCATTTAGCTAGTCTATGTATTCCGGCCGACCCATCTGGCGGGTTGGAACAAATTGCCTGCTACACCGGAAACTTGAGATAGGAATCAAGCGGTTTCTATGCTTGTGGTCCGAAATCACCGACCTTAATCTGGAATAACCTTCATTAGGTTCGGTCAATGCAGAAAGATTGGAAATCCACATATGAAATACAGGAACAACGGTGTCCTATATACAATTACTATTACAATTAGTCAAGATATAACCTAGTCCGAGATTCCTCTGCCGTCCGACGGCTTTTGTTCGAAAAAGAAACTGACGTGACGAAATGACAGGGTCTATGTGAAAATCATGCTGTAATCGAGTGTAACACCACTTTCTGATGGTAAGATGGTTATGAATGAATAGAAAAATGATTGGTCAAGCGATTTATACAAGGGTTTCGGATAGAAAATAAAATCCGATAGCCACGAAACGTGGAAATGTGTCGACTCACAGTTGGAACGGCAAATCCGCTGTTTTCCTTATGGAGAGCGCTCTGACGTCCCACGAGACAAGTCGAACAAAAAGCCGTCGGACGGCAGAGGAATCTCGGACTAGATATAACCGTAGTATGAGTCACATTTTGATATATATATATATATACTCTGAAAATTTAACCCAACAGTGTTTGAATTAGATCTTTGAGCTGACAAATTTTTGTTCTTCCCTCGACGGGATTTGAACTCACACCATTGATACACTGCAGCACCAATTGCTTAGCTTTATGTCCAGAGCCCTTCACCACTCGCCCACATCCGCTATTTATATATATACACCCTTATATAGCTTGAATTCTTATGACATAATAATGTAGAAGGTCAAATATATAATCGTGAATACTATTTCAAACACTCTTCCCAGTCCTTTCCTCATTCATGACTTATCACTGGGTTTGTAACCCGAGTTCACCCCCTGTTTTTAGTGGGGTTCGTTTTACTCGATCTTTAGTTTTATGTGTATGCTTTGTAGATCGTTGTTTTTTCAAATGTCAGCCAATCAGAAACAAGAATTACCATTGGTGGTCATGATCTTATTGCCAGATCAAGATTAACAGAGTGAATCTTTGTAGATGACCTCAAAATATGTCATACAGTGTATATATCATTTACAAAAATTTGGACTTGTACTTTCAGAGGAAATTTTTAGTTTCAGCCAATCAGAAACAAGAATTGCCCATGTTTTCTCTGGATCCATACAAAATCATGAATTATGTTGAAGGCCTGACATAAATTATTTGTGATATATATCAAATAACAAATTGTAGTTTCAGAAGAGATTTTTTAAACTATCAGCCAAACAGAACCAAGAGATGTGCATGACAACCTTGTTTTTTGTTAAATAAAGATGAAATGGTGAATTTTTGTTTTAGGACCTCAGAAACTTCATTCCTGCAAAGTTTGGTTCCAATTGACCTAACAGTTTCAGAGAAGAAAATTTCTAAAGTTTCAGTCAATCAGAACCAAGAATTGCCCTTGGTGGCTGCTTTTTGCTACATCAAGATGAAATCAGGATTTTTTGTAAGGGACCTCACAAACATCGTTCTTGCAAAGGTCAGTTCCAATTGGCACTGTAAGTTCAGAAAAAAAAATCAAAATGTGAAATGTTAAGGATGACAAACAACTTAAACAAGTTAAAATGAATACAAGTTAGAATTGGTTTTATCTAATATTTTCAATATTTATTAGTTTATTTCTACAACTTCATGTTAAATGCAGAACTGATGGTTACATAACAATGATACAATAATAAATATATTTGTATATCTACACATACAAATAGACAATTAATAGTATATAGAACACATACCAATACTGACTACTTCAAAGTTTCAATATAATCTGCATTACAAGTCAGAGAGCTGTACATGTCAGAATAGTAATATAAGAGCTGTACAAGTCTAATAACTTGTTAACTTGTAAGATTATATTAAAATCTATAAATGTGTAATCAAAGATGTTTTATTTTCTGAAACAAGAACACATAGTTATTTTTGTTGTTTTTTATTTGATTTTTTCTGCTGTTCATATGAATACAAAAATAGAAAAATAACATTTCTTACGAATAATTTTTTTTATTTTCTTTTGAATTTGACACAATACAGAGCACTAGTGGCTGTATTGCTCACCTGTAATAAAAATTGTTCACAAGATTTACTTAATTTCTTCCTATTAGGAACCACATCGATGGTGTAATGGTTAGCATGCTCGCCTCGAGTGCGGTAGATTGTGGGTTCGAGCCCAATCGGGTCAAACCAAAGACTATAAAATTGGTATTTGTTGCTTCTTCACTAAGCATGCAGCATTAAGGAGAAAGAGCAAAGACTGGTTAGCTCGGAATCAGGATAATGTGTCCGAGTGGAGCGACATGTCTATCCCCAGACTGTTGTCTCAGTGAACTAGCATTAAAAAAATCCAACTAAGGTAAGCGTGTTGGTCTAAAACAAAGCGGATTCATCATCATCTCATTGAAAATTTACTTGTTCTCGTCATGATATAGCTGAACAATTGCTGAGTTGGCATTAAACAACAATCACTCTTCCTATTAGGCTCCTAGAATATTCTTAATTTGTACATATCTGACGTTCCTCATCTCTGCCAAGTTTAGTTCCATTTGCATTTGGTTGAGCAGTTTTGCAGAAGATTAAAACTTAAAAAAAAAAAGAAGCAATGATGGATGACAATAGACTGACTACATACGCCAAGTATGCTAAATATATAGACACAAATATATAATCACAAAAAATAGCAGCAGTAACCAAATAAACAAGCACCAATTTACAAGATGTGTATCCTATTCACGACAAAATTAATTCCTATCATTTATAAGCTAATTTGAAGAAAAAAATCCTTTCTTTTACAAAAATTGCTTTGACAATTAATGTTGAAATAAGTCGTACACCATGAATAACCCAATGAGTTGCCATGATACTATTAAAGTTTATAACAACACAAATTATGTTCATGGTATGTAAAATCTGTGTAAAAATATTAGGAGTAATAAATAGATGAAGAGATTCTAAACAGAGCAAGTAACAATTAGAAAACAGATCGAACATGTATAAAATAATAGATCTCGGCCAACAGGTGAGAGAAGATGACATATAATTTACCTTCCTCCTTCCATGTGGTAAGTAAGGTAAACCTGAGAGGAGGATTATCTACAGGTAATAGAGGATCAAGATAAGCACACTTCTCTCCAGGAATTACCTCCTCATTGGTAAGAGCTAAGTGGTAATTAATGATAATCCTCAGGAATACACAAGAACATATAAAATAGATAGGAGGGTTAGGTTTATGGTGTTTAATGCCACTTTCTACAATATTTCAGTTATATCGTGGCAGTTAGTTTTAATGGTGGAGGAAACCGAAGTGCCCGGAGAAAACCACAGACCTGCCGCAAGTCACTGACAAACACTATCACATAATGTTGTATCGAGTACAACTCGCCTGAGCTTGATTCGAACTCACAATGTTAGTGGTGATAGGCACTGATTGCATAGGTAGTTATAAATCCAATCACCATATGATGACGACCCCGATATCCCCTGATACGATAGATAGGCATTCTGCATTTAATGCAGTGGGAATCACAAAACAAAAGAATGTGTTAAAAGATCATTTTTAAATTCTACACACAATTTTATACTTAACAGTAACATGCATAATTTAACAAATTCAGATGTCCAAGAAACATAAAATTATTGAAAAACTAAATTAATAATTAACCAAAGAAAATAATGTTCTACTCCCTGAATTCAATATCACAAAATCAAATTAAAGATTGATTATTTAATATAAGTTGGATAACTACAATTTTTATGTCACATACTGAGACTTCTGCGTCCTACAGTATAGAACATAATGTTTTTGTGCTTTATTTACATTGCATTTTAAAACAGGTTAAATTATAGAGATTCTTTTTGACTTATTACATGTATTTAGTCCAATATCCCTTGAAAGTGGGGGTTGTTGGTGTTTTTCTTCACCTATGGCAATTTTGCAGCTATATTGTGACTACCATACTTAAATGGGGTAGGAAAGCCTGGACAGATATAATGAACTGACAACTGATAAATGAAATTCATGGTCTGTGGTAGGTGTCTGGAACACTTGAAGTAGGCATCTGGGTGCGAACCAACATCAGCGTTATTAGGCTTGTGATCAGAAGTCAACAACCTTAATAATCAGCAACCCAGGCCCTCAATATCCCTTGATGTGGAAAAGTGGAATTTAACAAGTAAAAGTTTATTCATTACAATATGATTAATTAATCTATGTCACCATAAATAATTAAATATAAATTAATATCTATCTTTCTTGCACCATTAACTTCAATTTATTAAACCGATTAATAATTTTAAAGAAAAATCTGCATACCTTCCACTTAGTGAATATTTTAAAAGTTTATCTAATAATTGTTATGTTAAGACAAATACTAGTTATGAATTACAAAAAAAACCCATAAAAAACGTCATAAAAATAAACACATATTTATTAACAATTCTTCAAATATCAAATTAAACATTCTTTTATATGTGTCATAATAATTCATATTTCTTACATTCTTTTAAAAATACAAGCAAATGTAATCATCTTATGTGCTCAAATGGCACAAATTTTATTCACAAGATGAATACCTACATGTATCAGTTTGCCATCTACCCATTCAGAGGTGGAAATAACCTACGTTCAATTAATCTCTAAATCTGCAATTATCTCCAATATACAGATTTTACCGATATATCATTTAACAAAAAGTACATGTATTCCATTATATTTCAAGGGTTACTGTTATGGTGCTTAACACCACTTTCAACAAAATTTCAGTCATATTGTGACGGCCAGTTTTATTGGTGGAGGCAATCAGAGTACCCGGAGAAAACCACTGACCTGTCACATGTCACTGACAAACTTTATCACATAATGCTGTATGGAGTACACCTCGTCTGAGTGGGATTCAAACTCACAACAGTAGTGGTGATAGGCACTGATTGTATATGTAGTTGTAAATCCAACTACCATATGATCACTATCACGACCACAACCATGACGATCTCCCATCATGTTTCATGATTAATTTATCATTTACTACTTAAAATTATATAAAAAAATAAATAATATTCCCTTTGCTTTTATTAGTCTAAAGTTTAACACTGTAAAAATAAAATAATACTGTTTGATGCAGATTAGTATAATATTTTCAGCTGTAGGGCTATTCAATAAACGTTGCGACTAACATGAGTGTACGACAACATTTCTTTAACAGGTTCTTGATAGAACTTATCGTGTAATTGGAGAAATGTATTACTGTATACAATAAAAACTGCCCCAATGTAAACACACCTATAAAAATATTAACTGATTCTTTTGAGAGTAGCTTCTACATAAAACAACAATACAATAAATCAATCAATCTATACTAGATTTCATTAACTGTTGAAGTTTACTAAGTCTAGCATCTATTTCAGAAATCTCCGCTGATCCGTTGTAATAGTCGCTGTCATCACCTACAATTATACAGAAAAAAATGTATGATCATTTGGGTATGAAGAATCAACAAAAACAAAACAAATTAAATAAAATTATAAATAAAAGTACACAGGTTTGTAAGTTTTCATAAATTTAATTTCTTATCCCATAAACCTGTTTTATCCTGCCATTTTCATCATTTCTAACTTATATTTTTTTTCTTCAACTACTTTAAGAAATCCATTTAAGATACAAGTTCTCATATAACTAGTCAAACCTGTATATAAAGACCACTCAATGGAACCTGAAAATGTGGTCTTTATGAGCAGTTGACCTTTATATAAAGGTTAAAATTATATGCATTATTCCTTTTTTGGAAAAATGAGGCTGCCCTTTATAGACAGTGATTTGTTATATAGAGGTGCCCTTTATAGACAGTGATTTGTTATATAGATGTGCCCTTTATAGACAGTGATTTGTTATATAGATGTGCCCTTTATAAACAGTGATTTGCTATATAGAGGTGCCCTTTATAGACAGTGATTTGCTATATAGAGGTGCCCTTCATAGAGTGATTTGTTATATAGATGTGCCCTTTATAGACAGTGATTTGTTATATAGATGTGCCCTTTATAGACAGTGATTTGTTATATAGAGGTGCCCTTTATAGACAGTGATTTGTTATATAGAGGTGCCCTTAATAGACAGTGATTTGCTATATAGAGGTGCCCTTTATATACAGTGATTTGCTATATAGAGGTGCCCTTTACAGACAGTGATTTGTTATATAGATGTGACCTTTAAAGACAGTGATTTGTTATATAGATGTGCCCTTTATAGACAGTGATTTGTTATATAGAGGTGCCCTTTATAGACAGTGATTTGTTATATAGAGGTGCCCTTTATAGACATTGATTTGCTATATAGAGGTGCCCTTTATAGACAGTGATTTGTTATATAGAGGTGCCCTTTATAGACAGTGATTTGTTATATAGAGGTGCCCTTTATAGACAGTGGTTTGTTATATAGAGGTGCCCTTTATAGACAGTGATTTGTTATATAGAGGTGCCCTTTATAGACAGTGATTTGCTATATAGAGGCTGACCTTTATAGACAGTGATTTGTTATATAGAGGTGCCCTTTGTAGATAGGTTTGATTGTATATTATAATTGTTGTTAATGATGGGGAAAACCATCAGTAGATTACAAACCTCCACTTTCAACATAATTTTCTTTATTTTTGACAGATCTTTTCCGTTTTGTTCGGCTATCTGTATCTGGTGTACTAGATAAAGGAGTACAAAGTTAAGAAAAACAATATGTACTGATCAATTTAATTATATAATACTTTGATCAGAGACGATATTTTTGGACTAGAACATTAACAAAAAAAACCAACCTTCTTCATGCACAAATGTTAAAGACAAAATAAAACAAAATGAAGAGTAACATTATATATCACAATTACAGTAAAACTATAATGAACATGATTACAACAAATTTAGCTTATAGAGAATAATTTTCATTTCCCTGGCAAAAGCCTTATTTTGGAATCATACTGGAAATCAACATATTCACATTCAGATGATAAAGATAATCGTTGTCTTATTTTTCTCTTCTACTCTAAGTTAATAACACCTGTAAAACAAATTCGCTATTTAAGGATTGATCTCAATTTTTTTTCGGTTCATGAAGAAATAAACTCAAAAATGTGGTACACACTGCGTAACCCGCAGAGTTTATTTCGAATGAACTGAACAAAAAATTTTGATCAATCCTTATAAATTAATTCCTAATTATTTTTTTTCTTGTCCTAAAAATATTTTGTCGGATAATA
Source organism: Bathymodiolus brooksi (assembly GCA_963680875.1). NCBI lineage: Eukaryota > Metazoa > Mollusca > Bivalvia > Mytilida > Modiolidae > Bathymodiolus > Bathymodiolus brooksi. Next base: position 59,199,498 of record OY804576.1, on the reverse strand, counting down.
ATTGCTTAAAAAGAATTAAAATTAAAAATTTTCCCAATTGAGACCCCAACATGTGACTTCCAGTTAAAAATTTTGTCTATGGAAAATAACATAAATTTTTTATCTAATCAAAATCTCTTAAACACAACAAATTAATTTAAATTTGTATAATTACGAAATTCGCTACTTCGATAAAGCGAATTACAGTTATAACAAACAAATTATTCTGGTCCCTTAAAATTCGTTATAACCGAGCTTTACTGTATAGATAAAACCAATAATCTAACTATAATTAAACTGTCTAATCTGACCACATACGGAATAAACTTTTCTGTTTGTATTACACAGGTTAAATGTCAGATATTGTGACTAAATTTAATGCTTCATTTAGAAACATTTTTCAAATTATTTCTTTAAAAATATATTCTTTCATTCTTTCCTTATGTTTTAATACATTGTGCCAATGAAACCCATGCCAGCATAAAACTGTTCCAATTAAATTTGAAGAATTCATTTTTTTTATTTATTTTTTTTATAAATCTGGGAAGTTCTTCTGTCAGATGAGAATAATACCATAATAGGTTGTGTCTAGTACACATCTGTGTATAATACACACATCACTTCCATACATGGCTCTGTAAATAATTGATTGTAACAGAGTATGGAACCTCCTTGATATCTGGTGTATATCATTTCTCATTCAGTCAAAAATATTTAAAAAAATGAGTATAATACACAGCCTACGTTTGGACTCTTCATTTAAAATACTATGGTGAGGTAGGAAGGGGTTTTATATTTGACATTAGTTGTGGGTTAAGTGTCCATTAGATAAAGCAGAATAAAAAAGTGTATTGGCTGAGGGTCCATTTTTACTATCCCATAGAGTTATTAATGGAATAGCTCCAATAGAAAAACACACAAAAACACATTGACATGGTTTATAAAAAGGATATTCATTAATGTGGTTCTTTACTCTACTGACAGTTTTCTGTGGCTGTAATATAAAATAAAGATTAGTTAATATCTTAGTCAGTGATTTAGCTAGCGCTTGTCACTTTCGTCATTGACGATTGATTTTCGAAAGTGACGAGTATTTCCCGTACCCAATTCGTCACTTGAATTTTAAAAAAATCGTAGAAAAATGTTTGTAACAATCCATTCTTCTTCATTTGCTGATTAAAACTACAGTAGAGTTTGTTTATAACGAACAGGCTTGTAACGAAATCAGGCTTATAACGAAGAGAATTTTAAACCCAAACAACGTTTTTATTACTCAAAATTGACATGATATAACAAAGAAAATTGCTGAACAAACAAATCGTTTACCTGTCTTCCATTACGCACGGACGATCACATATTATAATGGTCAAGTGCACTTGACACTTCCGTTATTGATAATTGAAAAATCAATAATCCCACCTTTGATGTTGTTAATGATGTCAATCAAGACTTTTCTTTAAAATATTCAAACAATAAAATGGGTATTAATGATGTGATTAACAAGTTGTCAATTAATAACACATGCGCTAATTTATTGCATTAAAAATTAATAAAACGTAATCTAAATTTTAATGAATGGATGCACAAGCTAAAGAAATTAAAAACAAAGTCATGTGTGAGATTAATTCATTCGCTATTGTTTATTTTTTCTTTGATGATAGACTTTTTAATTAAACAACAAACTGCGTGGTCTCAAGGTTCATCTAAATACCAAAAACAAAAGAAATGTACTCGTTCTGAAATTTCGATTAACCTGAGTTTTATGTGTATATAATACCCAAAAGAAACACTTATTCTTCAAATTCAAATACAAAAAAAAGGAAAATGGCTACAATCTTAAAATTGGCCATTAAAAATATATATCCGAATTATCAGCGTTATAATTTATACCAATATCGATCCAAGTGTTAATACCGACCTCATATTTCATGTTTATAAAATAGATCGTGAACAAAGTTGAAAAAATGTTTCTAAGGAACATTTGAAGATACCAAAGAGGTATTCAGAAGCCGTAGTCTTTGAGAACTGTCTAAAGGATTAAATATTTTGTTTACGATAAAGGCCCACTTTACTGTGCATCAGTTATCATAGCGTAATGAAACTGCCCGGGTCAGAACCAGATTTTTTTCTCTCTAAAATTACGCGACCTCGGTGGCTCGAACTACCGATAACTAGAACAGATTTTGAGTCCCTTCGAGTTCGAGCCAGCGAAATTCTACCGTACGATTTTCAAAAAGGGAGGTAATTCTACATTGTTTCTCTTATAACGAACGATGCCTAAAACGAACTAAGATCGAAAGTCCCCTGGATTTCGTTATAAACAAACTCTACTGTAATTAGTCACTACAATGACAATTTTATTACATGTTACAAGTTAATCAATGGATTATATAATTTTTGTTTTGATTGCGTAATCTTTGATCTCACCTGGCTTGATTTACCTGGACAAAGAATTCAATCAACGATAATAATTTTTTTATTGTTATGACATGTACTCAAAATGCCACAGTATGTATTTAAAGTGGACATATTTTTGTAATCGTCATGTGGGCGAAATTTCGCATTGGGAAAGTTGCTGTCAAAATATATAATTAATAGTAATCGTCATTCATTGCACGATTCGTCTCAATGTCTGCCATAATGAACTATTTTTGCCAAATTTATGAAAATGTCGATATCATGTTTATTGAAATCTATCATATCCATTAAGTATTTTGAAAGTGATTTTCTCGAAGTCATAACTTTGATTAAAGAAACCAAGGACGTGTATACACGTCCTTTGAAGAAACTAAAATTTTTTTAAAATGGCACGATCAACAGGATTTCACAATCCACCGAAGCTACTTTTAACCAAACAAACTTTTGATGTATTTATTCTCATTTCTGTGAAATGAAATCTTAGTTCTCATATTTAATATGGTCATTTATATGCAAAGGTTGACCATTCAATTCGTTGAAATGCACTGCACGAGGATGCATATAAGTTTTTTTTATATATTGATCAGCATCCGGGTAACAATTGTGTTCTATTTATAGAACTATTTACAAACAGACACGTGTCTGCAATTAAAAATTAATTACAGTATTTTTATTCCAATTGTTGCAATTTTATTATGAGGTCTGAGAAATTATTATTTATTTTACAACTTGCTTCAGTTGTTGACATTTGTTCTATACTGATTTCCTACAAAGAATCTAGATAGAAGTTGGACCATTGGCATTGGCATTGGACAAACTGGCAGAATTTTTTTTCCTGCTGAAGACTACACAAATATGAGTTATTACAATTGTTGTGGTATTAGACCAAAGCACAGTAACATTTCAAAAAGGGTGGGGAAGGGGGATATTACAATTTGTGTGGTATTAGACCAAAGCACAGTAATATTTCAAAAGGGGGGGGGGGGTATTACAATTTGTGTGGTATTGAGATCAAAAGTGGCAATGTTATGTTTTATCAGTTGGTTGTTAATTTGCAGAGTATGTTCCCATCCTAGGAGGTTTTCAATCTCCATTACTAACCAATAAGGCAACTAACTGATTATAAGATTAAGCTCATTATATTCTTGTTTATTCATAATTTTAAAGAATAAATCTGTTCTGCAAAAGTGACTAATGGTCTCAAAATCCTCGCTAAATCCCTGTTAGTACAAAGCTTAGCATTTTTGCTGCAGTTGCCAGTTGGGGTTCCTAAAATAACAAATATAGTAGCCCTGCAATAAATCTTAGGGCCCAGCAACTGCCTTTGCACATGAAGTATTCAAAATAGAAGTAGCCATAAAAAAGTATAGAATTTTTGGCATAAATTAATTCTTATTATATGTAATATAACCAACAGATGGCAAAATTTTGCAACACTCAATGAAAATATATGTACTAAATGTAAAATTAAACAAATCAATAACTTACCACCTCTGGACTTGACATATAAGAATTTGCTGATCTGTTGTTTCTGTTTGACGAACGACCTGAGTTTCTGTTATAGTTACGTAGTCTGGAATACGATGAATCTGAATACCCACCATCACTTAATTCTCCCTGACTACCAACTAATTTAAAATAAGATACGAAAATTCAATCAAATGTTTTCTTAAGCACATTCCTAAATCAAGAAGTAATAATTATTGTTAGCTAAAATGGTGCTCATATCTCTAATACTTGGCTAAAATATTTTTGTTAATGTCACAGCAATCTTTTTTGGATTTTCTTAAAAAAACCCAAACAATTGGAACCTATTTTTTATCTACTATGATATTTCTTTTGAACTGCATTACAGTCTATTTTTTTTAATATATATCTAAATTTTAGTAGAAAAATATACAGCAAATATATCGCATGTATTCAAATGGGACACACCTTAACAATAATTAGGTATATCTCAAATAAATCCCTTATTGAACTAAAATTAAACAGTAATTTGACAAAGAGTTTTATTTTGGTATTTCTGATAAATATATGCTTTAAATAATTAATTGAAAAATAAAACAAAGGAATAAAATTGCATGAAATATTTAAAATTGGTTAATAATAGTATTAATACTTTCACTATATATCTTACATGACGATGTCCGAGATCGATTTCTGCTACCACCTGAAATAATATTACAATATATTTTTAATATAATATACAGATATATCATGTTTGGGAGGGGTATTTGCGAAAAATACCAGTCGAGAGACGAAAAATTTCCCGAGCCGAATCGCGAGGGAAATTTAGTCTTAAGACTGGCATTTTTCGCAAATACCTCTTGCAAACATGATATATCTGTTTAATTACACCGAATATTATTTAGAACACTGGTTAAATAAATAATACATTTTGTTTGTCGTTTTCAGGACCTAACATGATGTATCTGTTTAATTCTACCGAATGATGTTATATAAAACGCACAACTGATAACGTTTTACAAATTTTGTTATAAGCGTCTCGATGAAGGGTAAAAACGGCAAATACGATTGTTACATAAAACGCACAACTGATAATGTCTTACAAATTTTGTTACAAGCGCCTCGGTGAAGGGTAAAAACGGCAAATACCATGAAAAAAAGTGAAATCTTATGCAAATACACCTACATGAAGTAAAAATTCTGCAAATTCAAAATGCAAGGCCTGAATTTGTCAAAAATATCACGGCTATTAACCAATCAGAATCCAGCATTCTTATATAAGGTGTAATTATAATAAAAATGCTAATGACTTTATACATCCCTGTAGGAATAGGAAATTGCACTTAGTTCAGTTTTGAATATGCAATTTCACAGGTAGTTAAACTATGTTATGTCAATCTCAGGTATTTTATCTTATTAGATAACATAAAATAGAATCTGTCACTATGTAGTAATAAGTAATAAGCTTTACATACCTCTAAATAATTCATAAACTGTGTTAAACTATATGTATGTAAGCTATATTACATGTATATACATGACTGCTAAGTTTAATAACATATTAATTGGTACATTGTATTTGGTTTGATATGACTAATTATTACTAAATAATGAATAAGAATTATACAAATAATTAAGATTTCCATTGAATTAATTACTATATTTTAGGGTCTTTGACCATCTATAATGATATTTTCATAAACACTGGATTAATATAAAACAATCTTTAATGCATTTTAAATAAAAAAATATCACACCCTTTTTAAATTTCTGAAAGGATCACAATGTATGTATTTATTTCATAATTCAATTTATAATAATAATAATAATTTTCATTCAAAACTAATATAACAAAGGTAATTTGTCAGGCCTTTCATTAAGGGGCAATACCATGCACTTTTACCCCCATTAAATGGTCTTTGGTACCTCCTGATTTTAAAGAATGTTGTATCAGATATTCATAACAATTGTTCAAATTTAAATAAAAAGTACTGTGTGTAAATAGTGACATACTGGTACACTTGAAAAATAATGAAAATCCTGATCTGTACTGAATGCATTATTTTGCTTTTACTTTAATTGCAAAATGAACTTATCGGTTAATACAAGGCCAGGGTTCAACATTAACAGTTGTCCGATTGCCCGGGGCAAGTGAAATGCGTCTTCAGGGAAAGTGAAAACGGCATACAACTTGTTCGATCTGGCAAGTGAAAATGATTCTGTGATATGTTCAATTCCTGAAGAGCAAAATGATTAATATTGAATTATTCAGTGTTGGAAGTCACGACGAATTTTACCTAAACATCGTTTCGCATGTATCGTGTATTTTACACCATTTTGTTTTATTTTGTTGACTACGGAATTCCTCTTTCTCAAATAAAGATCGTGTTATTTATATTAGCCAATCGCAAATGCCCAATTAGGCGGCGGCCCTGCATCAACAACGTATTTATTTTCGCCGGTCAATGAAAAGCTAGAGTTATTTGCGGTGTTCTAATTTTTGAAAATGATCTCTGATGTGTATTGCCTTTGCGATCAAAATATTGAAAGCTTGATAGATTACTGGAATAAAAATTCAAACAAACTATACAGTCGTTGTCAGTCTATGATAAGGAACTTTTATACTTAAATTTCTAACAAAAATATTTCAGAAATCCTCATCAATCACCCATATTTATAAAACTGTCATATTCCCGCAAATTGATAGGTACGTCTACTCAATATCTCAGACTCAGTCCCAGAATTTGGTGCCAATATGGCACAAGTAACCCTCGGGAAATTCTTCAGTGGGGTTCCTCAGAAAAGGAAATCGGATGGTGAATCTAAGAAAATATATGAACTTAAGAGGAAGAGAGGATTTATTGATTCATGGTTTGAACGGTCATTGTAGATTGCATAGTTCTACACTACATGCATATATGGCACTTAAGAATTCGGACTAGTAGTTTACAGTTTCGGGCAAGTAAAATCAATATGGCACTTGCCCGAATGGACAAGTTGGTCAAAAAGTTAATGTCGAACCCTTAAGGCACTGAGATTGTATTCCTCACAGATAATAACTCAATAGATCTTATTTAAATAACTTACCTGAAAGTCTGCTATAATTTGCATGACTTCTTGGTGAAGCTTTAGATCTATTAGAATTATTTCCTGATATATTTGATCTTGTGGATCTTTGTCTACAAAATTAGGAAAAATAAAAGTAATATACATTTGTATTATACAAATTTATAACTATATAAAACTAGTCAATCTAGCTTGTATTTAAGGAAGGATTGGGTACGAAAAAAAGAGAGACTATAATCACTTGATTTTCTCATAGTTGCCTTCAATTTCCCAAATTACACAAAAAATTGTCAGTATTATCATACATGTATATCTACATCACATTTTATTTTTGTTCTTTGACATTCTGTTATAAAAAGAAAATTGTACTTATACTGTATGTAAAAAAAAATATTTCTACACATTTTTTTTTTAATTCTCACAAATATAGACTGACTTGCAATACTTATCATTTAATCATATATTTCATAATCATAAGTTTTATAGTATACATGTATATGGTTTGAATAGATTTGACAAGTTTTAAGTGGCATAGTTGAGAAGTCAAGCATCACTGAAGGTAATAAATACAGAAATAAGAACATGATACATTGAGTTAATGCCCCTATTGGTGGATTATTAGTACCAAGATATCACCAACCTTAAGGCAAAATTGGTGTTGATGCTGACAGGAACCTTGTTTCCTAAATTTAGATATTAAATTTGAGAAATCTTTTTGTAGAACTAAGGCTAATCTCCCTCAAGTATGGATAGCATTAGCTGATACAGATGCATGTTTACACATTGTTATTTTCCCCCTGTTCTTTTCAGTTTTTGGTACTTAAATTTGGTTTTTAATATTGGAATCTTTAAAAGTCCTTCACACACAATTTGTAATATTCAATGAGTAATAATACTTCCTCATAACATTATTAACTGTTCTTACTTTTTCATTTGTTGTTCTTTCTTCTTTCTCTCTTGATCTTTTATATATGCAGTAGGATCAAATCGAGGAGTTCTTGCACCTGTAAAGAAATTTAAAATAGAAATACTACAGTTGAAATTTATATATTTGGCATTTTCAAACAATATTTCAGTTATATCATTGCTGTCAATAGTATTATTGGTTGAGGGAATCTCGGCAAACTGGGAATTTACGTCAACAATTACTATTCAATTTAAAAATGACATTGACCTCCATAATTTAATATCCATGACAAATCAAAATCTAGTTACAGAGTGATGTCAGAAAAATGAATGAAACATTAAGAGTTTGACTGATTTCTATATACATACAAATATTAAATCACATAAACTATTAATAGCATAGACGGCAGAATGTAGGGAGTGCTTTCATGTACAATAGAATTTTATTGGTGGAGAAAACAAGACTTTCGCCACGTCACTGACAAAATATAAGATGAATGGTTGTATTGAACACACCTCACCAAGGGCAGTAGTCCAACTCATGAATACACCTCACCAAGGGCAGTAGTCCAACTCATGAATACACCTCACCAAGGACAGTAGTCCAACTCATGAATACACCTCACCAAGGGCAGTAGTCCAACTCATGAATACACCTCACCAAGGGCAGTAGTCCAACTCATGAATACACCTCACCAAGGACAGTAGTCCAACTCATGAATACACCTCACCAAGGGCAGTAGTCCAACTCATGAATACACCTCACCAAGGGCAGTAGTCCAACTCATGAATACACCTCACCAAGGACAGTAGTCCAACTCATGAATACACCTCACCAAGGGCAGTAGTCCAACTCATGAATACACCTCACCAAGGGCAGTAGTCCAACTCATGAATACACCTAACCAAGGGCAGTAGTCCAACTCATGAATACACCTCACCAAGGGCAGTAGTCCAACTCATGAATACACCTCACCAAGGGCAGTAGTCCAACTCATGAATACACCTCACCAAGGGCAGTAGTCCAACTCATGAATACACCTCACCAAGGGCAGTAGTCCAACTCATGAATACACCTCACCAAGGGCAGTAGTCCAACTCATGAATACACCTCACCAAGGACAGTAGTCCAACTCATGAATACACCTCACCAAGGGCAGTAGTCCAACTCATGAATACACCTCACCAAGGGCAGTAGTCCACCTCATGAATACACCTCACCAAGGGCAGTAGTCCAACTCATGAATACACCTCACCAAGGGCAGTAGTCCAACTCATGAATACACCTCACCAAGGGCAGTAGTCCAACTCATGAATACACCTCACCAAGGACAGTAGTCCAACTCATGAATACACCTCACCAAGGGCAGTAGTCCAACTCATGAATACACCTCACCAAGGGCAGTAGTCCAACTTATGAATACACCTCACCAAGGGCAGTAGTCCAACTCATGAATACACCTCACCAAGGGCAGTAGTCCAACTCATGAATACACCTCACCAAGGGCAGTAGTCCAACTCATGAATACACCTCACCAAGGGCAGTAGTCCAACTCATGAATACACCTCACCAAGGACAGTAGTCCAACTCATGAATACACCTCACCAAGGGCAGTAGTCCAACTCATGAATACACCTCACCAAGGGCAGTAGTCCAACTTATGAATACACCTCACCAAGGGCAGTAGTCCAACTCATGAATACACCTCACCAAGGGCAGTAGTCCAACTCATGAATACACCTCACCAAGGGCAGTAGTCCAACTCATGAATACACCTCACCAAGGGCAGTAGTCCAACTCATGAATACACCTCACCAAGGGCAGTAGTCCAACTCATGAATACACCTCACCAAGGGCAGTAGTCCAACTCATGAATACACCTCACTAAGGGCAGTAGTCCAACTCATGAATACACCTTACCAAGGACAGTAGTCCAATTCATGAATACACCTCACCAAGGGCAGTAGTCCAACTCATGAATACACCTCACCAAGGGCAGTAGTCCAACTCATGAATACACCTCACCAAGGGCAGTAGTCCAACTCATGAATACACCTCACCAAGGGCAGTAGTCCAACTCATGAATACACCTCACCAAGGGCAGTAGTCCAACTCATGAATACACTTCACCAAGGACAGTAGTCCAACTCATGAATACACCTCACCAAGGGCAGTAGTCCAATGCATGAATACACCTAACCAAGGGCAGTAGTCCAACTCATGAATACACCTCACCAAGGGCAGTAGTCCAACTCATGAATACACCTCACCAAGGGCAGTAGTCCAACTCATGAATACACCTCACCAAGGGCAGTAGTCCAACTCATGAATACACTTCACCAAGGACAGTAGTCCAACTCATGAATACACCTCACCAAGGGCAGTAGTCCAACTCATGAATACACCTCACCAAGGGCAGTAGTCCAACTCATGAATACACCTCACCAAGGGCAGTAGTCCAATGCATGAATACACCTCACCAAGGGCAGTAGTCCAACTCATGAATACACCTCACCAAGGGCAGTAGTCCAACTCATGAATACACCTCACCAAGGGCAGTAGTCCAACTCATGAATACACCTCACCAAGGGCAGTAGTCCAACTCATGAATACACCTCACCAAGGGCAGTAGTCCAACTCATGAATACACCTCACCAAGGGCAGTAGTCCAACTCATGAATACACCTCACCAAGGGCAGTAGTCCACCTCATGAATACACCTCACCAAGGGCAGTAGTCCACCTCATGAATACACCTCACCAAGGGCAGCAATCCAACTCATGAATACACCTCACCAAGGGCAGTAGTCCAACTCATAAAACCTTAGTGATGATAGGAACTGATTTTTTATATGGCATAGGAAAATCTGAATCTAACTACCACACAATCATGGTCAAAAAAAAAAAGAAGCTATATTAGATGTTCGACAGAGGTTCACGTGAATACTTTGTCTCACACTTCTCTAACATTTATTGCAGAAAAAATCAATAAATTTGCTGCAAGTAATTAAATTTTACCAGCAGGAGAAGGGGAGGGAGTTCGACTTCTTGGTCTATGATTTCTAAATGATGATGCAGATCTATCACTGAGTTTACTTCTATCAGGTGCTGATGACGGTCTCTCTCTAGATGATCTTCTTTCTCTATTTAATGATGAATCTCTAGCTGAAAAACGGTCACTTGACCAAGATCTGTCTCTAGATAATGACCTTTCCCGAGATATTGACCTCTCCCTGGAGTTATACCGTTCCCTTACTGGGGGTCTAGATGATCTTGGTGGTGGAGGTCTTATTCTATCTCTGAAATTTGCAATGAATATATACAAATGACAGGCATATAAAGAATAAATAGTATTATTTCACTTTATGTAAATTATTATAGCTACATGTATGTAGATATCTGATGGGTCGAAATGGTCTCCCATGACAATAAATAAGACATTGCGTTCCCCTATCATAAACCGCATTGGTGGTGTAATGGTTAGCATGCTCGCCTCCAGCGTTGGTAGATGGTATGTTCAAGCCAGTATCGGTCAAACCAAAGACTATAAAATTGGTATTTGTTGCTTTTTCACCAAGCACACAGCATTAAGGAGTAAGAGCAAAGACTGGTTGACTCGGAATCAGAATAATATGTCCCAATGAAGAAACACGTCTACACCTGGACTGCTGCTTCAGTGAGCTTGTAACTTGTTCTCGCCATGATATAGCTGAAAAATTGTGCATTTGCCATTAAACGACAATCACTCACTCCCCTATCATATTACATTTTGTATCCTCATTTGAAATGCACAAGATATAATGAGTTAGCTCACTTTGAAGAGTATGGTTGAATCTAGTATTTATAATGATTAATCAAGAGATGTTTCAAAAATATTTTTTGTAAAAAAATATGGTGAAAAGAATACATGTGCTTCACAACAATGAAATCAAAGAACTGTTACAAAACAAGGACTCTATTAACACACAAATTAAGCAAGACAGAATAAGTGTACATTTAGACTGATGTGTTACTCTAGATCATGTACTAATAAAGCTGTAATCCTGATAATTTATAATTTATAAAGGATATATACTTTTATCTTGAAATTGATAGCAAAGGAATACTAAATGCAGTGAAACCTGTCTAAACCGAACCTCCTTGGGACCACTTCTTGTATTCAGAATAGACAGGTTTAAATACAGGTTAAATTAACAAAGATTTCCTACATTGGTACACTATTTAAAGTTGGGTTTATACAAGATTCTGGTTTATTCAGACTTCAATTTATACAGGTTTGACTGTACATTAACTAAGGCAATTATGTGTAAACTCTGCCATATTATCTCAATCTCTTCATAAGCAGTTTTCTTTGACAACTCAAAAGAAACCTACAGTCCATTTGCAGTAGTAGTAATAAGCTTTATACCTCAAAATACTCATAACACAAATACTCAACTAATAAAAAGTTGTTGATTTCTTTTACTTCAACATAACAGTATTTTGATTTTGATGTAAATAGGTGATGGAGGACCGAGCATAATCAACCGTGAATTACCAACAACGGTATTCTACCTCCCTATACTTCTTATAAATGTACTTTACCTTTTATAAACTGCTAATTCATTGGTTAAACTTTTTACTCTTATCCTCAAATTTCTCTCTGATGCTCTTAATTCTTCAACCTTTACAAAAAAAAAAAAAAAATCAATACCAGGATGTTAAATAATAAATGCAAAGACAAGATGGGATAAGAAGGTAAATGAACATACAACAATTCTCTATTGTTGGAAGAAACAAGAGTATCAAGAGAAAACCACCGGCCTACCACAAGTCACAGATAAACTTTATTACATAATGGGTGCGAATTGAACTCATAAATATAGTAATATTAGGCACTAATTACATAGGTAGATGTAAATCCAATACGTTTGTTTCGAATCATGTCAATTCCGACCACGTTCCATCTTTTTCGTGTCTTGACGTCTGAACTGCTCGGCAGACGACTTCCGGTGTTTACGCAATTACTGTGACAACGTCAGCATATCATAGTCGTAGATGCGGTAGATTATAAGTAATTGTAATATGGAGACGCCAAGGAAACGGCTGAATAAATACTGGAGTTCGGTACCTCACTGTCTGTCTGATATCAGAAATATATACATAAAGGCAGATCGTTTTCCTTTCATGATGCTGACAGCCCCAAATAAAGAAAGAAAACAAATTTAATTTTAAAGAAGTAATTGTCTCTGCATTAAAGTCTTTGATACAAATAAAATAATTTAATTGATATCTGTCTTTTAATACAGAAAATGCTAAGATGTTTTTAAGTTGAGGATTGAACGTTAAAACGGCACATATCGATTGGAGTTTTTGTTGTGTACATAGACACAGGAAGTCCAGTGCTGTACATTCCATCGAAATCACGTGATCTGGCGGACGAAAATAACAAAATTTTGACGGAATGGAAATGATTCGAAACAACCGTATTAAGATAGAATAGGGGTCACGACGACTCCATACAATTAGGGTCATACTAAGGTAGCCATGGTTGCATCGCAATATGTACTATCATTGTTTCATTCCACAGTCTAAATAAAATGGATTCTTCTGATACACATTTTATCAATAAAGGCAGCATTTGGGTATCTCTGCCCCTTTGAAATGCTAATTCCAGAATACAGGATAATTAGCAAATGTTGTGGTCTTTTTCTGTGTTCAAAGACTGATGAAGTTTCGACTTCGAAGTCATGTGTGAACCATTTGACCAATCATATGGGGCTTTCTAAATGAAATGAACACATAATGTAATATTTACCTATTAGATAGAAATTTGGGAGTGAAAATATGTTTTCAAGGAGGTTTTATAGGTGCAATCAAATGTTGATGGTAAAAAATTCATGTCAAATTATTCCAGGTACAATAGACAACTAGAGAATGTTGGTTTGCTGATTTACTATGGAAGTATAACATAGGAAGCTGTTTTTATGATTAATAATAATCATTTTAACTTCTATCTTCTTTAATTCTATATAATATTGGGAGTTTGGTAAATATTCATCGTATTTGACTCTATAATTGTAAACAATAGTGTAATGATTTTTCCTAACCGAACCTACATGTGTATTGTACTTACTTCTTCCAGTAAATCTCTATATTCTTGACTACGCTTACTGGTAGATCTCTGATGCCGTGTCTTTTCTTTCATTAGTTCCTCCTCCAAGTTTTTAGTAAGACCTTTTAACATTCTGAGCTCCTTAACAGCATTTCCTGTTGATGTTGATTTTACTTCTCTCCGAAAATGAAGGAATTCAGCTTCAAGCTCTTCTTTTTCTTTTAATAATAAACTATAGCTACAATCAAAAGAGTATTCATTTTGTTAACAGTATCAACTGAAAACTGGTCTATCCTTGGATAAATTGCTTTTTTAATTATATTTTCAGAGAAAAACTAAATGAGATTGTAAGAATTTCCCCTATTATGTGAACTGGTACCCACAATAAATACTTTGTTCATTTTCCCCATATAGAAACTGGTATGAACAATAAATTACTTTGTTAGTTTTTCCAATTATAGGAACTGGTACCCACAATAAATACATGTTAGTTTTCCCCATTATAGAAACTGGTATGAACAATAAATTACTTTGTTAGTTTTTCCAATTATAGAAACTGGTACCCACAATAAATACTTTGTTAGTTTTCCCCATTATAGAAACTGGTACCCACAATAAATACTTTGTTAGTTTTCCCCATTATAGAAACTGGTATGAACAATAAATTACTTTGTTAGTTTTTCCAATTATAGGAACTGGTACCCACAATAAATACATGTTAATTTTCCCCATTATGGGAACTGGTACCCATAATAAATACTACATAATGGTTACTTACTCTTTTTGAATTTTTTCAAATTCTCTATTACTGTGTTTGTGTTCACCTCCACCACCCTGTAATATAATAAAACCTTATTAAACTTGTACATTACCTCCACCACCCTGTAATATAATAAAACCTTATTAAACTTGTACATTTTGTTAATATCAAAAGTATTAAAACAGACAAGCTGCCATGATCACAAAAATGTAAAGATTATGGTCAATTTTTAACTGACTTCAACACAACAAGGTCCAATTGCATTATACATGTATGTACCGTTTATGAATTTGACGCCAGTGTCACACCCGTTTGATTGGTATCTACATTTTAAATATACATATAAATTGTTACAGTCTATTATAATACTTGTTATATGGTACATGTATATGTTTTCATCACTTTCATTTTATTGCTTATGTACATGTATGTGCTTCATATATTTCTGTACTGTTTTTTTTTATATTAGAGGTATTCATTAAAAAAGATGACGATTTCTGAATATTACTCCTCCCTGTATCGCTCATCTGGTAAAGAAGATTTATTGAACATTTTAGTATATGTTCAATTTTGATCTCCTAAGACTTGAAACCGATAGACCATGGGCTACGTCGAAAGTAGATATTTTTATTTTTAGTAGCGGTGGTCATATTAGGAGGTGGATGGACCTTAGACATAATTGTTGAAGAGGACCAATCAAGGATCCCTCCAGCCTAGTCTGGTAAAATAGTCCAGTGGTTTCAGTGAAGAAGACGAAAGTACATTGTGTGTTTATATTTTTCTATTTTTTAGTAATGTCTGCCATATTGAAGGCAAGTGGACCTGTCGGAAATCATTCTGAAGGAGGACCACTTAAGGTCCATTCCACCATACTTTGGTTCAAAATGATTCAGTAGTTTCAGAGGAGTTGATTCAAATGTGATAAGCTTGCGATGATTACGACAACAACTACCTTTTGGATCAGGAGTGCTAAGAAACCATGGAAACACATGGAATCTAAAAATAACTACCTGTTGTCTCAGTGCTTTGATTTCTGCTCTTTGTTGTCTAATAGTTTCTTGTAATGCTCTAGGATCAGGTTTTCCCATATATGGTAATGGTAAAGGATAATGTATTCTATCAAATTCTACAGTATAAGTCACAATGAGGTATCGTTTAGAGTTCAGAGACACAGTTTTTCCAGGAGGAACAGCAGATTTTGGAACACTTCCTGTTTTTCTTTGTCGTAGAGATTCTAGATCAGCGTACGTCAGTAAATCTAACGAAACACTTTCGGTAGTCTGAAATTAAAGAAATTTTAAATGCATCAAAACCAATATGCAAATTCAAAACTAAACAAACAGCTGACAATATTATTTAATCTCAATCTGATTAAAATCCCATCTCTCACTTGTTCCTCTTGACTGACATGGTGTGGTGTTAGAGATCTGAAGAAACCAATAACGGGTCACATAAGTGTAACCCCATGTCATGAATATTTAATGATATGATTGACCATGGATTATATCATTTATAATAACCAGAAACAAAGACTGAAATTACCAGCGAAAATTACATAATATAGATGGATCTAATCTAAATGGAAGAGGTGATATGAAAATCATGTAAAATATTTCTTTTCTGAATTCTAAACCCTACATGTATATGAATTCTTGATTTACATTCAGTTATAAAATCACCAGATTAGAAAAAAATCATACCCTTTCAATGACAAAACGTAGTCCTAAATATTTAATCATGTATTAAGTTATGCTTAAAAAAATTCAATATCTGCAGATTTTTGGACCCTCTATTTTGTTAGGTCTGGAATAACTCCAAGAATAATGGTTTTTAAACTATGACTAACAATACACTGACATACCTGTGTAATTGCTGACTCCAACATACTAACAAATATGTGAAACTGTTTAAAATTCCCTGTTTTATGAGTTAAATCTTCAACATCTGTATAACAAATATAATAACAATAATATAATAATAAACAAGTATTAAATTTAAGATTCCAGAAACGTGTCGTGCACACTAAATTGGATAAATATGTTTTTATCAATAATATTTATGCCTTTACTTCAATTCGTTGAAAACTGTGTGACAGTGTCAGATGAGTAATTGTGTATCCAGTATGGAAATCAGAAAGCTCTCTTTAATATTTTCCACTAAAATATAGCTGGAATACTGCTAAAGTTGGTGCTAAACACCATTAAACCAATAACATTTTCCACAGGGTTCTATAGTGACTACCATCTATGATTTAAGATCAATAAAAGAAATGTAGTTTGTAAATGTTAAAGACCATCCAATGATCATTCATATACAGTTTGAAATTTGATTTAAGTTTGTAGTTTCTAAAAAAAAATTTAATACATTTTCAAAAAACTTCCTGTATTCTGATGAGAAGAGTTTTGATATCCTTTTGAGCACAGTTGATTTGATAAACTATCTTAAGAAATCTCAGCATATTTTGTACAATTGTAATACACTTTCTTTTATAGTTTTAAAAAATGTATATGAACTGGTAGCATTTGGAGAACATATTGATACCATCTGTACCGTCAATTTTGTATCTTACATGCAGAATCAAAGGTTGCCCTCCATTGATCAGCTGTCAGTCTATCTTCTACCTCTACAGATAAGGTATTTCCTCCTTGGACAATCATCGTCACAATGTATTCCACACCACGGAACACATAGGATGATGTAACAGTGGCTTCTTCCTCCATTGTGGCTTTTGTTTATCTTATCTGAAAAAGAATATAAATGTTTTCAGGGGGTGTGGTTCCTCTTTAAGTTTAATTCATATCTAGCAACAGCTATTTGTTTTAATTAAAATGGAATCTTACATATATTAAAAAAAATTTATTAAACCAAAGTGAATCTGACACTATATGAACAAGACCAGAGCCATGCAAATAGTAAAATTGAATATTGTCCTGAACAAGTAACTATTGTTGCGATCAGAAATGATTAAAAAAGAGATTTTAACAATAGTTCATTAAATCTTGGCAGCAGAATTTCTTGTTCAAAATGAAATATTTGTAAACAATTTACACAAGCTGTTTTAAGGTTGGGATATGGGTGTAAAATGATACTTTCAACAATATTTCAGTTGTATTGATGGAGGAGACTGGAGTACCTGCAGAAAACCACTGTCCTATTGCAAGTCCCATTATGCTGCATCAAATACACCTCGACAATGACCAGAATTAATCTTGAAAGAAAATAACTTACTTTTATTAGTACATGTAGTCAACTTTTAGATCTTATTCAATTTTTGCTCTGTCTCAACTTTTATCTTTACATCATAAAAATTTGTAGGTCAATGTCTTCAAACCTACAAATCAATAAAAGACAAATTTCACACTACTAATAATCACTGAAATCTTGATTTATTATAGTGAGTGAGTGATTGTTGCTTAACGCCATATCAGCAATTTTTCAGCTATATCATGGCGAGAACAAGTCAATGAGAAGTTTGATTTTTATAGCGCTAGCTCACTGAAACAACAGTCCGCGGATAAACATGCCTCCCCGATCGGACACATTATCCTGATTCCGAGCCAACCAGTCTTTGCTTTCTTCTTAATGCTGCATGCTTAGCGGACAAGCAACCAATACTAATTTGATAGTCTTTGGTTTGCCCGGATCGAGGCTTGAACCCACGATCTACCACACAAGTCGAGGACACTAACCATTACACCACCGATGGTGATGCGGTTCTTGATTTATTATAATCCAAATGTACTTACTATATTTACTGGCATAAAATTTGTCTGATACAGACAGAGTGATGCAAATTTAACGAATGGCGAGTGGAAGGCACCAAGAGACGATTGTCAACAGAAAACGCAATAATCATTTGTGTTAGATAGTTTGAAAGTCTGGTAATAATACCCCCTGGTGAAGAATACTTGATAATCGTGCTTGTGAATTTGTACATCTTTCTGCATTTCCATATCCGTAGCAACAATTCTAATATTTAAGACACTTCCGAGGGATCAGTGAGCATTATCCGGTAAGAGTTCATATTCAGGGACGTTGAATCCACATTTTTTAAAATGGGAGTTCCAGAGGAACATGGATCGCAACAGAACCTGCAGCCTAAATCCTGTGTCATGATCAAGCTAGTTCAGTTTATTTAATAAAGTGCCGAATGCTGCCAAAAGATTGACGTCCGAGCACAACATTCTTTTCAAGATTTTAAAAGATATGTGGTTTCATAATTGCATTCTACAAATAGAATACGGAATTCAGCAACAATGGCTATATTTATTTACATATACAATGTATATGCAAACACAGCCGGATTTTTCCATTTCTATCTCTACTGACTCTAATCTTTATTAGTCTTCATTACTCTTCAAGAAGTTGGAAGATTATGGGACAGGGTAGCAACATGTACATTGAATAAAACACCCACGGCCGGAGGCTCTAACATCCATCAAATATCAAAGGTTTTTGAATAGATGTGTCAGATTATCGGAGCATAGATAGGTCGGACCCCCTGCTCCTATTTCACAGCCTGTCTGACTGAATAAATGAAGATGTTGACATTTAAGGTATTCAGCAGTTTGTTTAAAGGTAACAATTGTCAAGAATTAACGTACATCTGTCCAAGAAAAAAATATACTGTTAATGTTACAGTCATGACAGTAC
This sequence comes from Bathymodiolus brooksi, assembly GCA_963680875.1. Classification (NCBI taxonomy): domain Eukaryota; kingdom Metazoa; phylum Mollusca; class Bivalvia; order Mytilida; family Modiolidae; genus Bathymodiolus; species Bathymodiolus brooksi. Next base: position 59,180,155 of record OY804576.1, on the reverse strand, counting down.
AGTAGTACTCAGGGCAGTAGTATTACTAGTAATATTAATAACAAATTAACAAGTGCACGAACACGTCCACGGGTCAGTCAGAACCGTGTATTTAAATGTTCAGTAATCATCATCAATGAACATATTCTAAAAATCCGGTTGTTCATAATATTACCTCAATGCTTACTTAATAACCATTAGCGATCTTGGGTTCTTTGCAAGTTCATTGCCATTGGATTGACCAGTCTCAACATGTTTTTCAATTTCGGCTAGTTCAAAATATATTTTATAGATCGAAATGGAATCAATATAACAATTTAAAAGAACAATATTCACTTTATGCAAATGCTTAATATTTCAAAAGTAAGAATTATGCTAAAAGTTTCAGATAAATAACCATTCATAACTCATAATTCAAAAATGCCGCATATTGGCAGCCATAGATGTGTGACGTAACATTATCAACAAAAGAAAATGCCCAAACCGTTTCCGGAAAATACTTATATTTCCGTTTTTATCTCGACAAAAGCGAGTAAAAAAACCTACATTTCACCATGATTTCACTATAAATTTTAAATAAAACCACAATAAAAATATCATTGCAATTTCATTTCCAATTGAATTTCCACTAAAGACTTCAGAATTAACGACAGTGTATTTTTCTGATCATTTTCACTCAATAGTCAAGTGTAAATTGTGATGCTTTAACTTGATTAGTGAAGTCGTGATACCGTTTCACAATCCAAATTAATATTTTTTTATTCAATTGAGATCTTCCCAAATTAAAAGCATTTTTTTTAAATATATATTATATATAAATTTCCAACCAAAGATATTTAAAAAAAATTTAATTTGGCTTTCCAGTCTTTTGTGACCGTATGAAGGTTATTCCAGAAACCTGTCGTGTGCACTAAATTAGATATCTACGGTTTTATCACTGTAAAAAATACATTAACGGGATATATTTTTTTGCACTTTTCTGTTGTCTTTTCCGTTCGATTGTTTAACCGTTTATCTATGAAAATCGTGGTATAAATATTACATATTACATTGATATATCGTTGGGATTTCTTTTAAGAGATAAGTAAATACTGAGAAATCATGGTTTTCATGTGAACAGCATGATCTGACTCGGAGCATAGATGCCTCGGGGTTGCATCTTCTAACCCATTGTATGCCACGACAGAAACTTCTATAAATCCCCAAAAAGTCAACAAAGAAAACAAAAGACTAACAAGCTCAAAGTGAGACACAGGCATTTCATGTGGAATAAACAATGCATGATGATGACAATAAAATTCGCTTGACAATTTACGTATTGCTAATATAAGCAATTCTCGAAAAAAAAGAAAAAAGAACATGCTCTGGAAATAAACAACTATGTACAAATAGGGTAGAAATGCTGCAATTTAAGTAAGGAAAAAATGATAATTGTAATGGGAAGTTTATTGGGTTTATCATGGGTATTTGAACGAAAAAGTCTTTCATTGTCAAAATCTAAGGAGAGTCTAAATACGAGGCATATTAATAATTCACGATGAGAAGATACAAACAAACGATCACATACACCCGTTTAATTTTGGTAGGACTTTCTTGCTGCCATATCATGGTAAGAAAGGATATGGATGTAAATGACCATGAGTGACTATCTAACATTACACTTATAGACACAAATTATGTATGCTGAATCTATTTTTGTTAATTATTTTATTCATTATGAAAGGACAGCTTAAGTGGTGATGGTATACAATTTCACCAATATCAACGAAACGAACAACCACCTCTCACTTCAAACCATTGAACCCGAAAGACCACAACATATGGTGTTGGAGATCCAGATCCTGGCGTGGGACAGGCACAACAATGTGGCGGAGTTAAACTGGTTAATGGGATCCCAATCTCTTTTAATAATTGGATCTCCATATTTGAATTTGATCAAATATTTTAGAGAAAAACCTCGGTTAATGAAGCCATTTTTATATATAGTGGATGTGGACGAAGGGACAATATGGTTCATCATTATACTAAGCCAATTGGTGTTGCAGTGTACCAACGGTATGAAATCGAATCCCGCCAATAAAAAAAAGTACCAACCACTTGTAAGCTAACTCTAATTCCAACACTATGAGGGTGGAATGTTCAGACGTTTTATGAATGGGTCATATTTCTACAAGCCAGTAGCTTCTTTATTGCTAAGACACAATCTTGTATTTATCACTCGGGAGAGGTTCTGATCGTGTTGCTCTCCGAATCATTCAAATAAATAATTATTGTGTGTTTGCCTGTTTAATCTATTATATAATGGGCCACTGATAATTGCATAGCCATTGATAATATGAATGACCATGGGTATCATACCTCAAATACGTTATATGAATGGATAGTTGTTTTTTATTTACATTATGAGAGATTACACAAATGGAGGTTCTTTTTCAAAACCCCAATGCATCCCGTGCCAGATTTTACCCAAAGGGACCTCACTTGATATTTTACTACATACTTATATTAGAGACACAAAGGCATGGTACTATTATTCATTTTACCCATGACATTGTTTCAAGTTATTTTTCTCAAGTGGTTATGTATCCAATTCCTGTCACATGTTATGTTCTTTCTTTGAAATCTAGAATGCCGACACAAGATCTATTGTTTAACTCTTAAGTACTAATTGTAAAACATTACGGATATACATGTTTTATTCTCATTGGTTTTTTATGTTTTGTCTCAAGTGTACTTGTATTGCTGTAGTGAAAGCGTTTAAATAAGGAAATGAAAATGATGTGACATTTTAAGATTACGTAATATTCAATTGATTCAATATTTGGACTATTTATACACTAACTTTGAAATAAAGTTTGAAGAATCGAAAGATTTAAACCTATGCCGTAACTCGAATCCCAGAAAATACAATGACCAGAAGGGAAAAAAAAGTCAAACAATGACCAACAAAATACTACACACAAATCTTTAGATTAAACCACATCCGAGGTGAACTCTGGGAAATGCAAGCAGTTCCTGCTCGTAAAATATCATGACATGGTTCGGACTATCCACGGAACACTAGGACAAACGTACGCTTCGAAACGTCTGGTTTCACTTCCGGTTCTTTTGTGGGAATTCTTACTGTTAAATATTTTGTAGTGTTATTGATTTTTAATTTCATGGTTCACTGTATTTTGATATAGGGCCCGGGTGGCTCAATGAGTTATGTAGTTGGATTACCTAGCAACTCATACAAGCCTATCACCAATACGGCGTGGGTTCGCGCCCGGCTTTGTAAATTACAAAAAATGGTGCACTCGACTCGCAGCCGCAAGTGATAAAGTTTACCAGTTGCTTGCCCATGGTCGGTGGTTCTCTCTGGGTACTCCGGCTTCTACCACCACTAAAACTGGTAGTCATGACATAGCTGAAATATTGCTGAAAGTGGCGTTAAACACCCAAAAAATCACTCAATAAATCAATGTACAGCCTTAAAGGGCACTTCTATATAACAAACCACTGTCTATAAAGGGCAGCCTCATTTTCCCATTTTAATGTATAGTGCATATAATTTTAACCTGTATATAAAGGGCAACTGCTCATAAAGGGCACATTTTTAGGTTCCATTGAGTGCCCTTTATAGACAGGTTTGACTGTATTTTGATATTTTATTCATTTTTAATTGAATGTTTCACCAGTGTCGTTTTGTCTATAATTATTGTGATTTATTTGTGTACTACTCCCTCTATTGTCTTTGTGAAAGACAAAATATGTCAAAGATAAGGGTGGACATTAAGCTTAATACTAGCCAACAGGTGGCTACAATAAACATTGATTATCTCATGATTGATGATGATGATGATATATATATATATATATATATTAAAAAGTCAAATGAAATCCGTATGCTGGTATATATAAAAAAGAAATTAGTAAAAAAAGAACAAAACGGATTTTTCACAACATTCTTGTACATTCAAATAAATCACAAATTATAAAGAACGCTATAATCTAACATTACATATAATACATGTATATCCATGCTTGGGACTAAACTAGTTTCATTGGCACAAACCTCTCCTCTTAGTCAATGATGCGATCATGCAAATTCTTTCTCCAGGCGAGTAACATGCCAACTCTCACATATAGCTGGGCGAACAGTGTTATTATAAAAATATAAAGAGCAACGTATTAGCTTCTTGTCGAGATTGTGGTGATAATTTCAGTCCTTTTATTTGGAAATAAATAGCATATATATATATATATATATATAATGACAATAACAAAATTATTAAGTCCCAAAATGAATAGCATATATATATATATATATATATATGTAATGACAATAACAAAATTATTAAGTCCCAAAATGAATAGCATATATATATATAATGACAATAACAAAATTATTAAGTCCCAAAATGAATAGCATATATATATATAATGACAATAACAAAATTATTAAGTCCCAAAATGAATAGCATATATATATATAATGACAATAACAAAATTATTAAGTCCCAAAATGAATAGCATATATATATATATATATATATATATATATATAATGACAATAACAAAATTATTAAGTCCCAAAATCAAACAAAACACCACAGAAAGAAGGAAAATCGATACCCACAATACACAAATACATGACCGCTCACTTTCCATGCTTGGGACAGGCACTCCAATAAAAAGTGGCGGGGTTAAACTAGTTTTATTGGCACAAACCTCTCCTCTTAGTCAATGATGCCATCATGCAAATTCTTTCCCCAGGCGAGTAACATGCCAACCCTCACATATAACTGGGCGAACAGTGTTATTATAAAGAACGCTATGAGTAACATGCCAGCTCTCACATATAACCGGGCGAACAGTGTTATTATAAAGAACGCTATAATCTTGAACATTACATATAATACATGTATATCTAATCTTCGTGGCACAGAACTTGTCATATGTACAATATTAATTTGATTAAAATGAGCCGATGCCATCAAGCATATTTAGATATTAGATAGTATACAAGGTATTGTAAAGACATAACGGGGAAGCAATAGTCAACTTTGAAACAAAATATAATTGTCGATACAATCTTTCGTCATATGTGCACAACTGACAGATTACTTTTCAATAAAAGGACATATTGCTTGATCTTTACTCCCATTTGTCTTGTAGGGGTTCATGCTTAGTTATGTTATTTGCATCCCTTTATGCTAACTGGTGTCCAACATGATTCTCATATCAGATGATGTTCGTGTCGTTTAACAGTACGACGACGGGTGTCACACGTGGAACAGGAACTGCTAACCCTTCCGGAGCACCTAAACGTTTACAAGGAAATTTTCGGTCTATTACTAATATTAACTGAAATGACTACTTTGCTTAAAATCATGTAATCTGAAAATCATGAGCAGTCTCGATTGAGGACAACGCACTATATGATATGACATATAGATCCATCCATTACCGGTATTTCTCTATTAAAGCACCACAGTTAATGGTAGAAATTTACCAGTATATGATGCTAAGCACATTCCACTGAACCGGTATTCCATTTCAGAAAAGTATGAAGTATGAAGTGCGAGTGTAAAGAAACATAAGATTACAAACAAATATTTTTGTACTAATAAATCTAAAAGTAAACATTTTTTTTTTTAAAAACACGGACCAATTTTTCAGCAACGTATTCTTAGCTTCTTGTCGAGATTGTGGTGATAATTTTAGTCCTTTTATTTGGAAATGAATAGCATCCAGTAAACCAGTTTATAACAGGATCACTGATATACTCTGAAACAAGTGGCAATAATCGTGCCAACGTCTGAAATGAAATATAATATATAAATAAATATTATTATACGGTTATTTTTGAATGATATACAGGCATAGGTGACCTTAGCCGATTTTGGCTATCCTGTTTAGGCCCTTTGGATTTATTACTCCAAAAACTTTAAATTATTTGGCTTTCCAATCTTTCGATTTTGAGCGTACCTGATGAAGATTATTCCAGAAACGCGTTGTACGCACTAAGTTTGATATCTACGTTTTAATGCAATGTATCACGGTACCGTATACAAATGATAAGTCGTTTCCACAGAAACTTTGTTCGATCGTACAGCTTTTAGCTTAATTTATCCCTGATAACTCGCATTCTCGGTTTTTCGAAGTAAAATTATCAGGTGGTGAATTGTGAATTCAAATTATTAAAACACAATGGGATTTAATAGACAAACATAGAAAGCTAAGAATTAGTAATGTACCGACGATTATCTGTATTGCCATTTGAGATGGAATTACAAAGAGGGGAAAGGTTTATATCTCATTAACAGGCTTAATAACCAGCATTTTGTTGTGCATGGCCCAAACTAGGACCTATATTTCCAGATTTCCGGAGTCAAGTTTCTTGATTTTTGTGTTCAATGATTTGAGGTGAGAGGTCGTTGTTCGCTTTTGTTGATATTGGCGGAATTGTTGACCATTACTTTTTAAACTTTCTCTTTATAAAGTTTGGGCAAGTTTTAGCCTCATTTGATTTTCTGTTATCACGATTTTCTCAAAATGTGCAAAATGTGAGAAAAAAATTATGATGGTAAAAAGGAAAACAAAAGAAACCCAACATATTCTGTAGTAAAAATAGAATCTCCAGAACGTTACTACATCCTTAAGAATAAAATATCCAGAACGCTACTACATCCTTAAGAATAGAATCTCCAGAACGATACTACATCCTTAAGAATAGAATCTCCAGAACGTTACTACATCCTTAAGAATAGAATCTCCAGAACGTTACTACATCCTTAAGAATAGAATCTCCAGAACGTTACTACATCCTTAAGAATAAAATCTCCAGAACGTTACTACATCCTTAAGAATAGAATCTCCAGAACGTTACTACATCCTTAAGAATAGAATCTACAGAACGTTACTACATCCTTAAGAATAGAATATCCAGAACGATACTACATCCTTAAGAATAGAATCTCTAGAACGATACTACATCCTTAAGAATAGAATATCCAGAACGTTACTACATCCTTAAGAATAGAATATCCAGAACGTTACTACATCCTTAAGAATAGAATCCCCAGAACGATACTACATCCTTTAGAATAGAATATCCAGAACGTTACTACATCCTTAAGAATAGAATATCCAGAACGTTACTACATCCTTAAGAATATAATCTCCAGAACGATACTACATCCTTAAGAATAGAATATCCAGAACGTTACTACATCCTTAAGAATAGAATCTCCAGAACGTTACTACATCCTTAAGAATAGAATATCCAGAACGTTATTACATCCTTAAGAATAGAATCTCCAGAACGTTACTACATCTTTAAGAATAGAATATCCAGAACGTTATTACATCCTTAAGAATAGAATCTCCAGAACGTTACTACATCCTTAAGAATAGAATATCAAAAACGATACTACATCCTTAAGAATAGAATCTCTAGAACGTTACTACATCCTTAAGAATAGAATCTCCAGAACGTTACCACATTCTTAAGAATATAATCTCCAGAATGTTATTACATCCTTAAGAATATAATCTCCAGAACGTTACCACATTCTTAAGAATATAATCTCCAGAACGTTACTACATCCTTAAGAATAGAATCTCCAGAACGTTATTACATTCTTAAGAACATAATCTCCAGAACGTTACTACATCCTTAAGAATAGAATCTCCAGAACGTTACCACATTCTTAAGAATATAATCTCCAGAATGGTATTACATCCTTAAGAATAGAATCTCCAGAACGTTACCACATTCTTAAGAATAGAATCTCCAGAATGTTACTACATCCTTAAGAATAGAATCTCCAGAACGTTACCACATTCTTCAGAATATAATCTCCAGAACGTTACTACATCCTTAAGAATAGAATCTCCAGAACATTACCATATTCTTAAGAATCTAATCTCCAGAATGTTATTACATCCTTAAGAATAGAATCTCCAGAACGTTACTACATCCTTAAGCCAAAGTATTATACATTTCTGTGGAAATCCCTGTATCTTATAACACAGCATCTTTTTACTATTTGTAAGCAAAAACTTTGAACAGACACATTTCTTGTTCCATATGGAATAAACGCTATCAAGTTTTGTATCAAGAGTATAATAATACTCACTGCTGATCTGTCTATTATGCCGGTAGCACTGTCTATCAAATACCGAGCTTTAGTTTGAGTCGTTAATAACGCATCTTCAATGGCATTCAACACAGGATCAGGTGTTAAAGAGGTTCCTGCTGTACCGGCGTTCTTCATAGTTTCATATGGTCGATAACAATACTATCTACCATAAGTGTCTCTCACCTCTGACGTAGCATTGTCCCACATTTCATCACACAGACGTTTCAATCTCTAACACTAAAAAGGGTTAATAACAAAATATAATATTTGCTAAATTAAAGTGTAAAAAATATAGACTGGGGTTCAATTCACCCACATAAGGAAAATAACACACCTGTTGCTTAGTATTAACTCCAAAGCATCAAGAGAGACATGGACCGATAATAATATATACGACTTATATACCCTTTCAACAATATAAGTTGGAACCCCGATCATGGCGAGGTGTACTCGATACAACATTAAGTGAGAATGTTTGTCAGTGACTTGCCGAAGGTTGGTGCTTTTCTCCGGGTACCTCGGTTTCCTACACCAATAAAAATGACCGCATGATATAACTGAAATATTGTTGAAAGTGGCGTTAAAAACCAGTCAAACCAAGCCAAACCATTTCAACAATTTGAATTTAACCGCTGAAATAGACAAAATAACAAGAAAATGTATTAAAATGTCTTAGAATATCATATAATGTCACCATAAATAATGTAACACCATAAACAGGATGGAGGTGGATAAAAGGGATTGCCTCCCTTAAATTTCAAAATATACAATATATTGACCCTTTTCAAATCAAGGAATATTTTTGTAAAATAACAGCGTAAGCATTTTTCTTATATAATGTTATATTCAAAATTTGAAATTACCGTTTTGTAATGATTAATTGTTGAAATACTGAAGAGATCAATATTCAAATCTTTATTATGCATGTATGCCCAACAAGCTGATTGGATGTTCTTGGTGTGGAGCATAGCATTTTATCAGGGACAACTTACGTTAAACATATTCGATATAAGGCAATAAGACACACTCTAAATATATTCTTACCTTATATAAAACGTCTAAAAATTGCAAAACAACACCACAAAAACAAATCATAAATCGAAGAAAGAAAGACTAAAGAATGAAATAAGTAATCAACACTCAGTCTTAAATGTATATTCATTCAACACTGTAATATATGCATGTTTATTGCACTGCTTTGTTTCGACTGTTGTGGTTATATGCTTCTTTTGGCGTTTCCTTTTTCCTGTACACCAACGTAAGGATGATTGCTTAGACAGTAAAATATTTGCATAAATAATAGAAACGTTACCTTCACGTCTGTATAACATTTGGATTATAAAGTACGTATGATTTACCATTTTCGGGGAACTACAAGACGTTGACGCATCATATCTAGCAGGTTCTACGACAGACACAACTACACCAAATTTAACCATTTCCAATCTAAGAGAATCAGTCATCGTTTCTAAGCCAAACTTAGATGTCTGGTAGACTGTATCCCCAGGCAACCTATACCGTCCTCTTGCACTGGATACATTTACTATTCTGCCTACGTTTAATGAAATAGTATATAATATGTTTGGTTCGTCTCTACTGTCATTTGTTTTGTAAAGAGTCATGTGTTAATTATGTTATTTGTATTTATTCATGTATACTGAAGTCCTACACGATTTCCATATCATATGATGTTCCTGTCTTTTAACAGTGAGACGAAGGATGCCACTAGTGGAACGGGAACTGCTTATTCCATCATGCACAAAGTAATAGAGGGAATAACACAAAAATAATCACAATTAGGAAAGACAGAACAACATTTGTGAAACATTTATTCCCCGTCCTTCGATTTACCCAATCTGTTTACTCCTTTGGTGTCTTGAAAACGTTTTTAAAATGTTTTCCACATAAAATTAACAGAAAATGCTTAGAATATCTGAAGAAATAACATAGAAATAGCACCTGAGTTCACCCCCGGTTTTTAGTGGGGTTCGTGTTACCCGATCTTTAGTTTTATGTGTATGTTTTGTAGATCGTTGTTTGTCCTTTTGCACTTTTTCTTTTGACTATTGTGTTGTCTGTTCTTCTTCGATATTCGGATTCTCAATACCCCTTTCACTTTGTCTTCTTAAAAAAAATTCTTTGACAACATTTCAGTTAAACTGTGGTTGACCGTTTTATTGGTGTATTAAATCCCACCTATCGTCACTTTTGAGCTGTGGATTAAATCCCACCTACCGTCACAGATGAGCTGGGGATTAAATGCCACCTACCGTCACTGATGAGCTGTGGATTAAATCCCACCTATTTTTTAGCTTGGAGGCCATCTTGGTTGGAAATCGGGATCACCGGACACAATTTTGGAAAGGGGCCATCCAATGACCATTCCACCAAAGTTTGGTTGCAATTGGCCCAGAGGTTTCTGAGGAGAAGATTTTTATGTGAATTCCCCATAGGGTCCTATGTTAAGCTAATTTCGGCTGTGGGGGCCATCTTGGTCGAATGGTCGAACCACCTGACATATTTTTGGAAGAGAACCACCAAATGACTATTTCGTCAACATTTAGTTCTTATTGAGCAAATGGTTTCAGACAAGAAGATTTTTATGGGAATTTCCCATAGGGTCCTATGTTAAATTAAGCTCGGCTGTGGCGGCCATCTTGGTCAGAGGTCTGAAATACCGGACACAATTTTGGAAGGGAACCACCCAAGGATCATTTCAGCAAAGTTTGGTTGAGATTGGCTCAGCGGTTTCAGAGGAGAAGATTTTTTTAAAATTTCATCCACCTTTTTTCTATTTTTAGCTTGACGGCCATCTTGGTTGGAAGTCGGGATCACCGGACACAATTTTGGAAGATTTTATCAAAGTTTGGTTCCAATTGAGCAACTGGTTCCAGAAAAGAAGATTTTTATGTGAATTTCCCATAGGGTCCTATGTTAAGCTAAGTTCGGCTGTGGGGGCCATCTTGGTCGAAGGGCGGAACCGCCGGACACATTTTTGGAAGAGAACCATCCAATGACTATTTCATCAAAATTTAGTTCTTATTGAGCAAGCAAATTCCTCTTCCAAGATTCAGGCATCACACAATAATAATTATTCGGATATTCTTGAATAATAATTTTTGTGTTATTCAACCATTTGATAAACCAAATCAGATTACAATCACAAATATAAGGGTTACTTCCTAAATTTATCGTCTTCAATCCGTGAACAATATTATCTGGTAATGTGTTTTTATGGAAGGTATTCAGTTTATTTGCACTTAATACAAGAAAATACAAGTCTTTCACATATTTGAATGGGTTATTCAAAGACAAAGACACTAAGTCATTATTGCCAAGTTGCAATGATTGGAGGCTAACTAAGCGATGAAACAATTCTCCCGGTAGCGCATGCCAACCCACATACAATAGTACCAGTTTCTTTACCAGTCGAAGTGTTCCAAACATTCGGATTGCAGTTTCGGAATCTGATGGCACACTGTTATACGATAGGGCAAGTGTATGAAGCCAAGGACAGAAGTGAAATATGTTGTCAGGATCGAATGTTCGGTGTCTGAATTTAAAATTGGCACCGGCTAAATGTAGACTTTGAAGGTTAGAAGCATTGAAAGCATAACTTTGAATGTGTATAAGGGTATGTCCACCTGGATGAATAGTCAGGCTGATTAAACTTTTCAAGGGTGCAAACACATTATTTTGAATTTCTCTAAGTGGGTTCTTCGAAATATGTAAAGTTTGTATTCGTACAGCACATTGGAAATCATTTGTTTTCAGAGTCTGTACTTGGTTTTTCTTCATGTCGAAAAATCGGAGATGGCGAGCTAAAGAAGAACCATTTTCGGAACAAAAAGTTGGTACTTTCCTTAAATTGTTATGATATATGTTCAAATGCGAAAGTCTGTGTAATCCGTCGTAGTATATTGTTTATATAATATTATCAGAAACATCTAATTTATTTAAATGATTCAAATTTTGAAATAGTTTCCCATCTATTTCTATCAAATTGTTTCTTTTTAAGTCAATAAACATAAGATTGCTACCAGCTAAATGTTGAAAAATATTTTGGGGTATTTTTTCATCTCTGGAGAGATTTCTTAAATGCAGGGACCCTTTAGACACGAAATGTATACTCGCAAAACATGCCTGCAATGTATCAAGATGCATATCTATGTTAGAACTCAAGTCCAAAACATAAAGTGATGTGAAGTCCAAAAAAGAATCATTTGATATTGTCTGAATACGGTTTTGTGTTAGATTAAGACGATTAATATCGTTCGATGACACATTCACGAAGGTCTCTCTATTTATATGAGGAAGATAGTTGTTTACGAAGTCTAGAGTCGTTACAGAACGCGGGAGTTTTGGTATACAATCTAGGTCTTTCTCGTGGTTCATACAACGTACAGTAGTCTTTGACTTACAAACACATAAAGGTATCGGACATCCGGGTTCAGCTGCACCAATATTTATGACTATTGTAATAATTACACAATCTATCGCAAGCACACTTATGAAATGCTACAATTAAAGAAAATACAAATTGTTAAATTGTCATTTTATGGGAGCAGGTAATTAATGTAGCAGATATAAAAACGAGAAAAGGGTTAAATAGTATTGGACAGGAAAAAATGTAACGGAAAATCACTTAAAGCAAAAAGATATTATTACCATAAAATATTCATTTCAAATACAATTAACATATCAATAAAAATATGCTCTCAACATAGTGATTTGCATTTAGTTGCATTGTGGTTCCAGTAGCATGAAATCATGCCAATATTAAATCTCCACAACAAGTAAATTCCCCAAATCTCTTCTACGATTTCCGCGTGAAAACGATGTTCTATTCCCCTTTACCACCATTTCTGTTGTAGTGGTTCATGCTTTCATCTATTTAATTTTTACTCATTTACCTGTACTGATGTCCAACACCATTTTCATAACTGATGATATTCACGTCGTTTAGCAGTAACACGAGACAAGAATTGCTGCCCCTTTCGGAGCACCTGAATTCACCGGAGCGTTTACTGGGGTTCGTGTTGCTCAATCTGTAGTTTTATGTGTAATATCACGGACTATTATTTATCTTTTTGTCCTCTTCCTTTTGGTCTGTGTACTGATTTGAAACATCTACTAGTATTTGTGAAATTTAAAACTTGCATAGTTCTTGATTACTGAATATGTTCCTGAACGAGAAACCAATTAGCAATACAACATTACAAAAATTACCACAATAATTTTTCAGGTTTGTTTTCGTACTATTTCATGCACATGTAAATAATCTGACCCCATTACAAGAAAATATATTACAGTTAACTAAAAAAAGAACTTTATCTAGTAAAGTAAATACATATAGCTTTTTACTTACTTTATACATAGCTGTATTCAGATTTTAATTGAATTTCAAATATTTCGAAATACTATTTATTTATATTTAAACATTTGGCGACTTCCGCATTGTGTCGCTTTTATAACAAACCTGTTGAACTCTATCTAAGAGAAAGTTATCATCTTCGTTTTTTGTGGTTGAATGAGCACTGACAAGCACATATGTACGTGTGTTTTAAAGTATCAGTTATGAGTTTTGACTTTCCCTTTGTAAGATTGTTCGGAGTTCGGTAATTTTGTTATTACCCTTATTTATGATTGAGACATCGCAAGCAGTCCACAATGTAGATTAAATGTTGCTGAAAATGACGTATGTTGATTTTTATATGCATCTACTAGACAGACCAATGAATGTTGCAAGCACATACAAAACCCCCAAAAATTTATTTCGATTTTCTAATATTGAATCACTAAAATAAAAATGAAAGGAACTTCAAAACCGGGAAGATATGTCTGATTGTGTGTTTGATTTAGCATTAATTATTAAATTGTTAAAAGTGTTTACAAATTATTAATATTTTCATGAAAATTTATAACTAAATATATGAACTTATTTATAATTTTTGTGAGCTTGCAAAAATACTTAATAAATATATTGGTGTATATTCATTGCACTGGCATAACCCCCCCCCCCCCCCCCCCCACACCCAATATTTCCCTTTATGTAAATAAAAACAAAAACAAATGTGCTATCGTATGTTTGTCCTGTTTCCTGAATATATGGAATGAACGCTCCTCAAATTGTGTTTTTAGTTGTACGTATTTTTGACATTGACAACCATATGCAAGCTATTTTCAATTTAAATATCTCCAAATATGTGAGCACACTCATCACTCTTAAAATAGAATTAGAAACCAATGCATAGTCTTGTCAGCAATACTACTGAGAATAAAGATACAAAAGAACAATCTAGAAATAGGACCCATTTCTTCGTTGAGGAGTAGTTTATTATAGACGAATGAAGATTACTATTGCCATTAGACGTTATTATTAAGAGGAGTTTGGTATCTGCAAACTCTTCTTGAAGATACCAAAAGGGTAATCAGAATCTGTATATCGAAGAAGAACAGACAAGACAATGACCAAAGGAAAAAGTACAAAAGGTCAAACAACAATCTACAAAACATACATATAAAACTAAAGACCGAATAACACAAACCCCACCGGGGGTGAACTTATGTGCTCCGGAATGGCAAGCAGTTCCTGTTCCACTAGTGGCACCTGTCGTGTTAATCTAGTTACAAATCCGGTTATAAGTCATGAATGAGGAAAAGACCATTTGTAAAACAACATTTCGATAATAATTCCAATGGAATTAAATTGCACTCCTCTCATTGATGATTTACTTGTTACTGCTATAAATCACAATGTAGACATGCAGATCTATTAACCACATCGGTGATGTAATGTCTAGCGTGTTCGCCTCAAGTGAGGTAGATCTTGGGTTCAAACCCGGTCGGGTAAAACCAAAGACTATAAAGTTGGTATTTGGTTGGCTCGGAATCAAGTGGAGTGACATATCTACACACTGACTGTTGTTTCGGTCAGCTAGCATTATAAAAATCCAATTTAGCTCATTTAGCGTTAAGCAACAATCACTTACTCACTACAGATCAACCTAAGAGAAATAGTGAAAAAAGGAAACATATGGGTGTCAAAAACTGTGAACGTTACATCTTTTTAAGAATGACTGAATAATGAAAAATATCGTTGCATTTACGAAGAAAAAATAGGAGTGAGTGGATTGGTGGGGTGAGGGATGAATGGAAAGTGAAAAAATGTCGTAGTTTTGCCTTATATGAATTAAATAATTCAGTATTGTTATTACGTAAAAGGAAAAAATCCACAAGGTACACTACTACTTTATTGGGAACCAGTCAAAATGGTTTATGATAACGTAGTAGGTAAAATTCAAAATGCAAAATGAATCCTTTCATTACTTGATAAAAAAATAAACCCCATAAGATACTGCTACCTACAAAGTCAACCTTCTAAGATGTCACAAAAAGACGTTGATAAAATGCAGATGCAGTTTGAGCTGGTACGAACATGATGTCAATAAGTTTGTGACGTATTATATTTTGATAACGGATTTGTATTAGGATCCCAAGAGCAGTAGGACAGAAAATTCCAACTCTTTTGAAGAACCGTCTCGTATTCAAGATTTTATATTGAAGTATGAGTTGTCCATGCTTTTAAGTTTATCTGTTGTTCCGTACGTGTGTTTATACAGTTTTGATGTATCCGCTAGGTTTGTTCTTTGTCTACAATCTGCCACTCTAAGTTTGTATTGCAATAAGAAACTTCTTATATTATGCTACTAAACGTGAATGTCGTGAGGAGTAAAACAAGATGGTTAGAACGATCTCACTCTCGATTTTTAGATATTTGCATAATTTTGCACAATAACTAAAATAACCACCACACCCATATAATCATTCACAATAAATTTCCTCAAAGAGTTATAATTTTCATCCGAAACATGTGCAAAGATGGAAAAGTGGACAACAAAAAACCAGATTAAAGAAAACATGTCACCTCGTTGTTTGTTCTTTTTCTTATCTCCATGGTGCTGCCTAAACAGGATAGCCAAAATTCGAAAAAGGACATATATGCCTGTGAGAGGAGAATCCTTGTTATAATAATAATTACATGACTTAGGAACTCTCAATTTCGATACAATATATATATACTATATATTATAAACCATTTCAGTGCCAAAGCACTAACCACTGGGCGGATGCTACCCTCGGAGACTAATAGTCCAACAGCAGAAACTATCTGCATTGTACAATACCAATAGGCTGGGTTGGATATTTGTATTCATAGCTTAATGTAACAACAATATACATATCGACATAAATCTCCGTTCGGACACATTATCCTGACTCCGAGCCAATCTATCTTTGTTCGTACTTCTTTATACTGTGCGATTAGCGGAGAAGCAACAAATACAAATTTTATAGTCTTTGGTTTGATCCGACCGAGGATAGAAACAACAATATACAAGCACACTAAGCATTATACCTTCGAGACGCTTGTAGGATGTAGATTATATATCATGTACATAAACGTTAGAGGGTAATAAAAAATGGACAATCCAGAGAAACTGGAACAAGACGAAGAAAACCAAAACAACAACACAACACAATATGTGTTGGACACCACTATGTAGAACGTAGAGAAGACATGAGCCCTCAACCAACATAGTTTGTATGCGGAAATCCTAACGGACATCACAAGACGGAACTCAGAACATAACGACACACAATAGGAAAACACACAAAACTAAGACAAATGATCAACACGGACCTTTTGATTTATTGTTGAGCAACTCAAAATCCTTTCGATTTACAATAGATAAAACATTCCAATACATGTACTTATACTAAAATAGCGATAATCAAAGTGCAATCATTCTAGAAATGAGGATCATGTGTGTCTTAGGGAACAAGCAAGGCAATGTATTTCTTTTAAAAGCTCTCGATGAAGAAGGAATTTATACTTGTTCACGTTTAGGTATTTAGTCACAGACAGAATTGTGACATAGTTGTTTGCTTTTGTAGTAAATAAAGGTAATAACAAAATTACCGTACTCCGAACAATCTTACAAAGGGAAAGTCAAAACTCATAATTATATAAACAGACAAAATCAGTCAACAACCGGAAAACTGTGAAAACCGTAATGACCCTGACTTGGTACAGGCATTTCTAAAGAAATGGTGGGTTGAATCAGATTTTAAGGCGCCAAACCTCCTGCTCTCATTACGGTTCAAAGGTTCCGGCTGTCACTGTAACAGTATTTAAATACAGGAACAAAATAGGTAAAATAGTTGTCAAAGCAGTACCATATTCGGTGACGTAAATGTCAAAAATATTTTTACGTCACACATTGACAAAAAAAAATTCTTGACATATTTGACTCTTTATCTTTATACATTTTCACTATATGAAAATGCATCGCTTATAATTTTTTCTGCAGAGACTGCATACCGTACTTGCGATTGGAGCGGCGTGCCGTATCAGGAATAATTATTGGTACGGTGCCGTACAGGCTGCTACGCCCGTGATGTATAGAGTTAAACTGACGAGGAAGATATTTCATTATAGTCTGCCTTGAGAAACCATCATATATTTAGATAAAAGTAAAAATACCTTCTGCTTTAACGGAAACGTTCAACAATACTATTGTCTATTTGTATAAACTGTCTGTTGGCCGATCTGATGGAAATGTAGATAGTAACTGATTCCAGAAAAGACGCTGGCCTTCTTCGTTCTCGGACCAAATGGCATAAGTTGTCGACGTTAGAATTATTTTTAATGCATTTGTAAAATGTCGACTACTGACATCTTCTAATAGCACTGTAGCCAATGTATCGCTACCATTCTTTAAGAACCGCTCGTGGGCTAATAAAACCTCAAACTGACACCATTCACTTCTAGCAAAAGCATTCGACATCACAAGAATCACTTTCCTGCTTTCTTTCATATTTTCAACAATATTATCTACAATTAATTTCCCAACTTGAAAATCCCTGTAATGGATACACAACTTATGTCCATATTCTTCCTCTAGAACAGGAACTAGTTTTTCGTGTACCCATTTCTTGTCCTCATCACAATAAACTACGAATCCATCATAAATATAATCCATATTACTAAGTCGGGTATAGTTCCTGTGTTTTGCGCGAATTAAATATATCCAGTATCGTATATGCCATCTCATTTTATACACAGTGATCGTTGTTATCGCCATGACAACTAGGATAGAACAGGAAATACCTACTATGATGGTAACAGTTAACTTTTGGTGTTCGGCACAGTCCTCACTAAATGTGTTTAACTGTTTTCCCTTCCAAGATTCAGGCATCACACAATAATAATGGTGTGGATATTGTTGAATAATAATTTTTGTGTTATTCAACCATTTGCTAAACCAAATCAAATTACAATTACATATGTAAGGGTTACTTGCTAAATTTAATGTCTTCAATCCGTCAACAATATTATCTGGTAAAGAGTTTGTATGGAAGGTATTCAGTTTATTTGAACTTAATTCAAGAAAATACAAGCCTTTCACATATTTGAATGGGTTATTCAAAGACAAAGACATTAAGTTATTATTGCCAAGATGCAATGATTGGAGGCTAACTAAGCGATGAAACAAGTCTCTCGGTAGCGTATACCATCCCACACCATTTAGTGCAAGCCTCTGTAACCGTCGAAGTGTTCCAAACATTCGGATTGTAGTTTCGGAATCTGATGGCACACTGTTATATGATAGGACAAGTGTATGAAGCCAAGGACAGAAACGAAATATGTTGTCAGGATCGAATGTTTGGTTGATGAATTTAAAATTGGCATTGTCTAAGCTTAGACTTTGAAGGTTAGAAGCGTTGAAAGCATAACTTTGAATATGCTTAAGGGTATGTCTACTTGGAAAAATAGTCAGACTTCTTAAACTTTTCAAGGGTGCAAACACATTATTTTGAATTTCTCTAAGTGGATTGTTCCAAATTAATAAAACATGTATTCGTACAGCACATTGGAAATCATCTGTTTTCATAATCTGTACTCTGTTATTCACTATGCCCAAGAAACGCAGATGGTGAGCTAAAGAAGAACCATTTTCCGAACAAAAATTTGGTACTTCCCTTAAATTGTTATTATCTATGTTCAAATGCGAAAGTCTGTGTAATCCACTGTAGCTTAAAATTGATATACTATTATCAGAAACATCTAATCTATTTAAATGGTTCAAATTTTGAAATATTTTTCCATCTATTTCTATCAAATTGTTTTGTTTTAAGTCAATAAGCGAAAGATAGCTTTCGTTTAAATGTTGAAAAATATCTTGGGGGATTACCCCACCTCTGAATACATTTCTTAAATACAGGGATCCATCAGGAAAGAAATGCATACTCGCAAAACATGCCTGCAATGTATCAAGATGTATTTCTATGTTAGAACTCAAGTCCAAAACATAAAATGATTTGAAGTCCAAAAAAGAATCATTAGATATTGTCTGGATACGGTTTTGTGTTAGATTAAGACGATTAATATCGTTCGATGACACATTCACGAAGGTCTCTCTATTTATATGAGGAAGATAGTTGTTTACGAAGACTAGAGTCTTTACAGAACTCGGAAGTTGTGGTATATAATCTAGGTCTTGCTGGTGGTTCATACAACGTGCTGTAGTCTTTGACTTGCAAACACATAAAGGTACCGGACATCCGGGTTCTGTTGCACCAATATTTATTGCTGTTGTAATAATTGCATAATATATGGCAAACACACTTATGTAATGCTACAATTAAAGAAAATAAGCATAGTTAGATTGTGGTTTTTTAGGAGCAGCTCTTTAATGCAGAAGATGCAAAAACAGTAAAATGGGTAAATGGTATAGGCGGAAAAAATGTAACGGAAAATCACGTAAAACAAATAGATATTTTACCATAAAGTATTCATTAATAGTGACATACACAATACAATTAACATACAAATAAAACACCCCCTATTCATGGTGTTTTGCATTTAGTTGCATTGTGTTTCCAGTTTCATTAATAAAAACATAGATATCAAATTTAGTGCGCACTTTCATCCAGATATTCCATATAAGAAAAGATTGTATATACCAAAAGGGTAATCAGATGCCTTAAATCGTAGACGGACAAACAATGATCTACAAAACACTACACAGATAACTAACGATCCAGCAACACAAAGCCTGCTAAAAACTGGGGGTGAACTCAGGATGTCTGGAAGGGTAGGAAGTTCTTGCTCCACATGTGACACCCGTCGTGCTAATCTATTTGCAAGCCCAATGATTTGTCATAAATGAGGAAAGGACCATATTATGATAAGGACAAACAGAACATATCCGTGGTCATTTGTGGAGACCACAAAACGGTCGAGGTGATGATTTCAACTTAAGCACTAGTTAGCAACAACCCTTTATCAACGAAAACATGACAGGAACCACAGACACGCTCTGGAATATCGCATCTATTATTACATTGAAGATATCTCTTGTAAGTAATATTCATAAAACTAACATCACAATCGTTAATAATTCTTAAATTACCGCTCGTTTGATGTTAAACAGCAATAATTCCACCGTAATGTCTCATTAAAAAGGAAATTTCCATAATCTCGCTACAATTTCCGCGTGAAAACGATGTTCTATTCCTCTTTATCACCTTTTCTTTTATAGGTGTTCATGTTTTTATCTATGTTATTTATACTGATTTACCTGTACTGGTGTCCAACATCTCTGCAATATCAGATGTTATTCATGTCGTGTAGCAGTACCACGACGAGTGCGCTAGTGGGACAATAATTAACTAACCTTCGTTTTGGTCATTGTATTGTCTGTGTATCAATTCGCAACTTCTGATTACCACTTTGGCATCTTCAAGCTCACAGACATGTCTATATTACTTAAATCCGCTGTTAGGAAACATTTGGTACCCCAATTATATTGTTCAAAATCAGTGAAAAACAAGGCTACGGACCGTAATGCAACACTTATTCAGATTATAAAGAGATATGGTGTGATATTTCTTATGAGTGAGTGATTGTTGTTTAACGTCACATGAACACTTTCAGAAACTTCCGCTTTGTAATAGACTAACACGCTTAGCTGATTGTTTTTAATTGTGTCACAGCTCAATGAAAGCAACAGGTTGTGTGTAAGACATGTCACCCCACTGGGACACATCATCCTGATTCCGATGCAACCAGAGCTCTTAGTCATTAGTGCTGTGTGTCTATTACATAAACATGAATACTTGAATTAATCTGACAAATGTCCCATTACAATCAAAATATATTACAGTTAATTAGAAAAAAACTTTATCTAGTAAAGTAAATACATATAGCGTTTTACTTACTTTATACATAGCTGTATCCAGATTTCAAGTTGAATTTCAAATATATTTCGAAATACTTAATGTTCATAGTTAAGTATCATTTTTACTGATGTTTCTTTCCCTTCAACACACTAATGGAATATAATTGATTAATTTCCGCATTTGGGCGCTTTTATAAATACTCGTAAAAGCGGAAACTAATAATCCGAGGTTGAAATGTAGATATCAAGTGAATTTACACTAATGTAGGAATATGGTGAGAAATTATATACTGCAAGTAAAACTGGATTCTTAAGTATTAAACTGTTTTAACGTAATTACAATGATATATGTGAAACCGTAATTACAATACCATGGGAAAAACCGTAACACATTAAAAACAATATCATGTGTGTTTCACAGGAGAAAATTACATACAGCTTCTGATAGCATATCAGTACAACATATGTAGCTTGGAGTTTATGTTGTACCTAAATGTGATCAGTAGCTGTATATATTTTTTTACATACTTTAGATAATGTAATCGTGCATTTGATAATCTTTCTGTATTATCTTGTGGTATGAGATGTACTTCCCATTAAAATCCTCATTGTAATTGTTTGATGAAGAACTGTTCCCATCTGGTCACTGTTGAGATCCCAAATTTTTGCAAACAAAAATAAGAAGATCATATGTGACTAAGTCATTATAACGTCCATAACGCGTTACCGTAAGTAGATGACATCATTGTAAAATTAATTCATATCATGACTTGGTTAAATATCTTTGTCACAAAAGATCACGGATATGATCGGTTTGTCGTAATCACTATCCAGTCCTGTCCTAATTCATGACTTATCACCGGATTCATAACAGTGGAGCAGGAACAACTTGCCCTCTCGGAACACCCGAGCTCATCACCGGTTTTTAGTGGGGTTCGTGTTGCTCGATCTTTAGTTTTCTATGCATTATTTTATAGATCGTTGTTTGTCCTTTTGTCCTTTTTGGCCGTTGTATTGTCTGTTCTTTCACGATTTACAGCTTCTAATTACAAACTTTTCTTATTTCAGATACAGTATGTAGTCTACTAAGACAATTCTAGCTGTTCGGACATTTGTTAACATATTCAGTGAGACAGAAAAAGAGAGCTCTGAATAATTTCTATATTCTTATCAGCTGCAATATATCTAACGGTTTAAGATGGAGACGGCTATGTACAATGTACATAGCTTAATAAAAATGTAGGTTGTACATAGAAACGACGTATTTATCTTCAAATGAATTTGTTTTCAATTTATACACATTTTGTTGAACTTCATTTCAGAGAAATAAAGGTTTTCATCCCCATATTTTGTGGTTGAATGCATAATAACTAATATAGAGTTCATGTTGTTCATGTTGTCAAATTACATTTCTTCGCGTATATTTTTTCAGTGCTGTGATGTCTTCTACAATTTCCGCAAAAAAAACCCCCAAAAAACCAAACTATGTTCGATTCGTCTTGACTCCCATTTGGTTTGTAGGGGGTTTATGCTTTATTTATGTTATTTGTATTTGTTTGCCTGTATTGGTGTCCAGAACGATTTCTATATCAGATGATGTTCGTGTCGTATATCAGTTACACGATGGGTGTAACATGTAGAGCAGCAACTATCGGAGCATTCGGTTCATCTCTGGGTTTTAGCGGGGTTCGTGTTGCGCGATCTTTAGTTTTCTGTGTAATGGTTTGTAGATCGTTTCTTGTCCTGTTGTCTTTGTTCTTTTGTCCATTATATTGTTTGTCCTTCTTTGATTTATGACTTCTGGTTACTTTATTGGCATCTTCAAACTTTTGTTATGATTAAGATATCGTAAAAAGTCAACCATGTAGCTTAAATGTTGCTGAAAACGACGCAAAACAATTATTATATGAATATACAAGACAGACTAATGCATATTGTAAGAACCCCAAAAAAATTTAAAAAAAAGAAGAAAATATATTAATCTGGGGAAACTATTGTAATTAATTCGCTTTTCTATTGTTGATTCACTAAGCTTACAATTAAACTCTAATGGACTCCAAAACCGGGGAAAAAAGTCTCCATGTATGTGTCGTTTAGGATTAACTATTAAATTGATAAAAGCGTTTACAAATTATTATTATTTTCATTAAAATTCTTAAGTAAATATACAAGCTTATCTATAATCTTTATGAGGTTGCAAAACTATTTAATAAATTTGGTGTATATTCATAGCACTTGTTAAAAAACCCCGCAATATTTCCCTTCATTTAGATAAAATAAAAAAAAACAAAAAACAAATGTGCATTCCCCTTACTAGGATGTAATGAATATCCATTTCCTCGTATTTCTGTCCTGTGTCATTTCAAGATATGCAAATTGTGTTTGTTCTTTCGTGTATTTCAAACATTGACAGCCATATATATATATATATATATTAAAAATTGCTGTGTTAGATTGCTGTCAAATTATACTATTAAGTATATATGCAACATCTACACACGCTTAGACACATGTCTTATGTCTATCTCTAGATTTTCCTTACGAGACAAGGTAACACTTCGACTATTGAAGCTATTTTTTTACATAGCGAATGTGGTCGAGTGGTCTAGGGAGCTGGACATAATGCTAAGCGATTGGTGCTGCGGTGCATCAATGGTGTGAGTTCAAATTCCGTCGAGGGAAGAACAAGAATTCGACAGCTCAAAGATCTAATTCTAACACTGTTTGGTTTAATTTTCAGACGTATATATATATATATATATATATATATATATATATATATATATATATATCGAGCAAACCCACGGCTATCTCTTGAGTGAAAAAGAAGCTTATATATTCATGTATTTCAATTTATTGATAATCTAGGTTTTTTCTTTTGCATTGATGTTACATTAATTTTGAAATTATCTTTTATAGACGGATGATGTTAGTTGATTGTGTATAAATGAACTTTTATGTGTGATAAATGATGTCAATATACATATATAAGATAATTTTCATTGAAATAATTCCAATTATGTGAAAACAATAACTCCAAAAATTGATTTTGATGTCAATAAATTATCTCTTCCGTAATACCACTAAAAATAGATTTCATCATTGTTTTGCAATAAGCTCCCCATATGGTAAAGAAGAGGGCAATTATGACACGTTGTCTCATAGGTCATACTTGGATGACGCATCACGTTATTGTAAATCATGAACAAATACCAGGGTTCATTCCATGTGATTCCTTTTACACAATAGAACATTTTTTAGTCATGATATTATTGTATAATCAACTTTAAAAGAAATATAACAGGTTGTTACGAGATTTTAAAGATACACATTTTTTTGATACAATAAATCACTGTTGTTAAACAGATGAACGTAAAATAAGTTACAATCATCCCAAGATGGCGGAAACCAAATTGGGTGAAACCGTTTTCTTTTCTTCTTCATTTTTCTCGGTTTGCAGAACATTTCGTTAAAACAATACATATTTCCGGGTTTTGAAGTTCCTTTCATTGTTATTTTAGTGAATCAACATTAGAAAAGTTAATTAATTACAATAATTCCCCCAGATTTCTATTTTTGTGTACTTACAATATGAATTAGTTTGTCTAGTATATTCATATACTAATTGCATTGCTTCATTATCAGTAACATTTAAGCTACATGGTTGATTTTTCACAATGTCAAGAAGGACAGACAATATAATGGACAAAAGAAAAAGGACAAAAGGACAAACAACGATCTACAAAACATTACACAGAAAACTAAAGATCGAGCAACACGAAATACCACAAAAACCCGGGGATGAACTGAGTGCTCCGGAAGGGCTAAAAGTTGCTGCTCTACACGTTACACCCTTCAGGTAATTTATACATCATCTGGAAATCGTGTTGGACACTAAAATAGGCAAATAAATACAAATAACCTAAGCAAAATAGTAAACCTCTATAAACAAATATTTTTGCGGAAATCGTATCGGACATTACAACATGGAACCAAAAACGTGAAGAAATGTTATTTGACCGCTTGCTACAAATACGGTGATAAGTCATGAATTAGAGCAGGACTGGATTGTGAATACGACAAACGGATAATATCCGTAGTCTTTTGTGACGGTTAACCAAGTCATAATATGAATTGATTTTACAGGGATACCATTTACTTAAGGTAATGCTTTTAGACGTTATCATTCTTCCTTCCGGCTATATCTACCTATTGACTCCATAAGCAACAATCGTATCAAAGTTGAGGTGAGCTGAGCAGGACTTATCAACAGTCAGCAGGAATAATCACCAAATTCTCCCAACATTTCATTTTTTAAACATAAATCAAATTAGGAACTGTCGTGTCAGAAATATCAACAAACATCATCCTGCAAAAATATACTTAACCCAATTCTTGATAACTTCTGCTGGGACTACTGTTTTTTACGTCATAATCGAGGGAGTGACGTTTGTGCTTTCTAAAACGGAACGTCATTAGTAAACAAAATCTTTAATGGAAATGGGGGAATCCGCAGACTTTGATGTTTGTATTGAAAAAAACAATGAATATCACCATTTAATGGGAAAATTCAACAATCTTAACATTTATATTAACCTGTAAAAATGAATGGTATATTTGGAAACTACATATGAATTATGTTTTGGGGAAGGGTATTTTTAATATTGTGAATCATGTGATTTTTCCCGCGAAAATACAAATATTGAATCCTATAGATGCATCCATGTTTATGTATTTAAGGACGATAAACATGTCATCTGAATGTGAATATGATTGATACTGAAAAATATCAGCCTGCTCGATAGACTATGAAGTTTGCTCACTCGCCAACAAACTTCATATTCTGGCTCGGCAGGCTGATATGTTCGGTATCAATCAATTCACATCCAGATAACATATACTTATCATGACTTAGTAAAAAAATTGCCATAAAATTTCTGACAACTGCGACCGACTGACAACTGTTGACAACGACAAGATTTAGGCAATGCGACCGACAGTGTACGAAATACTTAGCTTAAACATATTTTATTAATTGTAGTACAATAAAATAAATTTCAATATGATACAATACAAATAATTAAAGGGATTCGAAAACAAGCTTAGAAAAACTTATATTAATTCGCTTCCCTGGAAGCTCTTGAATAATTCTCGTCTTGACACCGGCCACTTCTCCAGACATCGTAGAACATCCGTCATAACCTTGTCCTCTTAAACGTGTCAAATCAAAACCCCCTTCACGGAGTTTATTTAGTATGCATGTTGATATTGTCTCTGCATTTGTCTTAACAAGCTCTACAAAACCACAGACATCTTCCGTCACATAGCATACATCGTTTTCGGTATAACAATACCGAATGCAGATTGAAAGCTGCGCTTGATTCTAGCAGTCTGCGCATTCGTCTGTCATTACACTGAAGAAATTGCATTGATTACATCTGCTTACAATTTTACTTCTGATTTCCAATTCGCAACAATGAATGAATTCATTCTTGGCCAATGGTGACAAGTATTTCCCATAAGACATTTTCTGTTCAATAAGGGTAATAACAAAATTACCGAACTACGAACAATCTTACACAGGGAAAGTAAAAACTCATAATTATATAAACAGACAAAATCAGTCAACAACCGGAAAACTGTGAAAACCGTAATGACCCTTACTTGGTACAGGCATTTCTAAAGAAATGGTGGGTTGAATCAGATTTTAAGGCGCCAAACCTCCTGCTCTCATTACGGTTCAAAGGTTCCGGCTGTCACTATAACAGTATTTAAATACAGGAACAAAATAGGTAAAATAGTTGTCAAAGCAGTACCATATTCGGTGACGTAAATGTAAAAAATATTTTTACGTCACACATTGATAAAAAAATATTCTTGACATTTTTCTTGACTTCTTTATCTTTATACATTTTCACTATTTGAAAATGCATCACTTATAATCGTTTCTGCAGAGACGGAATATATTTCGACAAGATCTTGGTATCGGAATATAAACTTTTTAAGAGATCGAATAAGGCGAATCTTTTGATAGCCCTGGTCCAGTAGCCTGTTTCTCAGATGAAGATGACGTTTCAGGAAATCAGAATAATTGCTACTGGCCCTTACATAGCGAATCAATTGCGAGATGTAAACACCATATGCAGGAGAAGCTGGTATATTGCTGCACATATTTGGAAAATTTATGATTTTAAAATTGAAGTCGTCCCGTTTATCATAAATTTTAGTACTGAGTTGACCATTGTCGTCAAATTCGAGGTACAAGTCCAAAAATGATGCGGACGAAGCTGTATCGGTGGTCTCTTTAACTTCCAGCTCTGGAGGATATATCAATCAATATGTTCCTTCAGTACCAAGTCGAAACTAGACTTCCAATTCACAAAGAACATACAATTTCCATCTTCCTCTGAAGCTTCCTTGTTCCAATTCCCCCGAAATGCTATATTACGTTTACCCACAGTGATTATCACGTCTATAAGAGATAAGAGACTAGCTCTATTTTTTTCAACCTTATCACTGTAGGCTTTGCTTGTGGACTGAACTATGGATGGCTGGGTCTGATCTGAAACAAACAGTAGTATACTGCTTTTGTCAAGAGCTTTCAGGTGACGCTCGCTATTGGAATGGAGTGCAAGACGACCTCTCTTTTCTCCTAATGCGTTTTTCCATTCCTTGTAAGGTACGTAACAAATTCGTTGTATCGCGGATTTTCACTGGAGTGATCCTGAAAGGCAATACAGAGAGAACAGTAAGCACCATCTTAAGAAGGAGAATAACGTAACCAGGAATATTCATTTTCCCATGATTTGTTGTAGCGACGATCTTAGTTATTTTTAGTTATTTTTAGGAAATATATAAGAATTAGATGATGGTATCCATTTCGTCTTGTGTATTTTCAGTCGATCTTCATCTGATAGAGAGCGTTTGATAGAGATGTTGTAGGCTCGTTCTCACTGCATGTTAGCGCAGTTTCCACTCGGTCACAGCTACATTTGGGACTGGATTTATATCTGTTGTATTCTCGTGGGTGTCGTCCGTTTCATTATTTTCCGCTTGTCGAGCCACTTTAAAGTAAGAATCCAATGTGATAATAGAGAAAAGGACACTGATCGGGACTCAGGATAATTATATACAAATATCTGTCATACAACCTCTTCACATATATTTTTATATCGCAATATATTAATAGTTATACTTACATTATTAAACAACTGGTATGCAAAAATTAAGATGATTCTTTTCTACATTTACCATTTGTAATACTGCTAAATAATAGCAAGATTCAACCTCACGTTCTTTTCTTGATATAAGACAGCATATTTGAAACTTGCCGCAGGAAAATCTCGTGCTGGGAAAGTTCGATTACACAATTAAAAGTTTACAAATGAGTTGGTACCCGTCCTGCGATATTTAGCCAGATTTTCATTTGGAGCACACCTTGTCATTAATCACCGCGTTGGCTAAGCTAAATCATTA
Source organism: Bathymodiolus brooksi (assembly GCA_963680875.1). Taxonomy (NCBI): domain Eukaryota; kingdom Metazoa; phylum Mollusca; class Bivalvia; order Mytilida; family Modiolidae; genus Bathymodiolus; species Bathymodiolus brooksi. The sequence goes on along the minus strand of OY804576.1, from coordinate 59,151,327 downwards.
AATTAGTGTTATCAAAATAATACATGGTTTTTTTCCCTTTTTGTTTTTTTTCTGTTTTTTTCTTCATTTTTATTTTTTTTGTCAGATCGCAATAGGAGTCAACTACATGCCTCCACATAATTTACGGCCCTGTCTTAGTCAATGATGCGATCATGCAAGTTCTTTCCCCATGTGAGTAACATGCCAACTCTCACATATAACTGGGCGAACACCGTTATTAATATGAGACAGGCAACCTGTTTGAAGGACGAAGTCTTAAAAGGTCAATAATACGATGATCCGTACACATTATTATCCTTTATTTTGAATGAATTTTGTAGCTGATTTGTTATGATTGTTCCGTTCATTTCATCTACGCCGCTCTTCCGTCGAGAGTTTTGTAGAAAGAGACATAGCCAGAAACCAATCGTAACTACTCGGCCATTCTCGCTACTCTGCAAATATTTGCAGGGTAGCGAGAATGGCCGAGTAGTTACGATTGAGCCAGAAATGATAGGTGATTTGCTCATTTGCATATTCAAGAACGCTATGAGTAACATGCCGACTCTCACATATAACCGGGCGAACAATGTTATTATAAAGAACGCTATGAGCAGCATGTCAACTCTCACATATAACCGGGCGAACAGTGTTATTATAAAGAACGCTATGAGCAGCATGTCAACTCTCACATATAACCGGGCGAACAGTGTTATTATAAAGAACGCTATAATCTTGAACATTACATATAATACATGTATATCTAATCTTCGTGACACAGAACTTGTCATATGTACAATATTAATTTGATTAAAAAGAGCCGATGGCATCAAACATATTTAGATATTAGATAGTATACAAGGTATTGTAAAACATCAAACATATTTAGATAGTAGATAGTATACAAGGTATTGTAAAACATCAAACATATTTAGATAGTAGATAGTATGCAAGGTATTGTAAGACATCAAACATATTTAGATAGTAGATAGTATACAAGGTATTGTAAGACATCAAACATATTTAGATATTAGATAGAATACAAGGTATTGTAAGACATCAAACATATTTAGATAGTAGATAGTATACAAGGTATTGTAAAACATCAAACATATTTAGATATTAGATAGTATACAAGGTATTGTAAGACATCAAGCATATTTAGATAGTAGACAGTATACAAAGTATTGTAAAACATCAAACATATTTAGATAGTAGATAGTATACAAAGTATTGTAAGACATCAAACATATTTAGATAGTAGATAGTATACAAGGTATTGTAAAACATCAAACATATTTAGATAGTAGATAGTATACAAGGTATTGTAAAACATCAAACATATTTAGATAGTAGATAGTATACAAGGTATTGTAAAACATCAAACATATTTAGATATTAGATAGTATACAAGGTATTGTAAGACATCAAACATATTTAGATTGTAGATAGTATACAAGGTATTGTAAAACATCAAGCATATTTAGATATTAGATAGTGTACAAGGTATTGTGAGACATCAAACATATTTAGATAGTAGATAGTATTCAAGGTATTGTAAGACATAACTGGGAAGCAATAGTCAACGTTGAAACAAAATACAATTGTCGATGCAATCTTTCGTCATATGTGCACAACTGGCAGACTACTTTTCAATAAAAGGACACATTGCTTGATTTTAATTTACTCTCATTTGTCTTGTAGGGGTTCATGCTTAGTTATGTTATTTGCATCCCTTTATGTAAACTTGTGTCCAACATGATTCTCATATCAGATGATGTTCGTGTCGTTTAACAGTATGACGACGAGTGTTACACGTGGAACAGGAACTGCTATCCCTTCCGGAGCACCTAAACGTTTACAAGGAAATTTTCGGTCTATTACTAATATTAACTGAAATGACTACTTTACTTAAAATCATGTAATCTGAAAATCATGATCAGTCTCGATTGAGGACAACACACTATATGATATGACATATACATTCATTCATTACCGGTATATCTATATTAATGTAACACAGTTAATGGTAGAAATTTACCAGTATATGATACTAAGCACATTCCACTGAACCGGTACTCCATTTCAGAAAAGTATGAAGTGTGACAGTGAGTGTAAAGAAACATAAGATTACAAACAAATATTTTTGTACTAATAAGTCTAAAAGTAAACATTGTTTTTTTTTTTAAAAACACGACCAATTTTTCAGCAACGTATTCTTAGCTTCTTGTCGAGATTGTGGTGATATATTTAGTCCTTTTATTTGGAAATGAATAGCATCCAGTAAACCAGTTTATAACAGGATCACTGATATACTCTGGAACATGTGGCAATAGTCGTGCCAACGTCTGAAATGAAATATAATATATAAATAAATATTATTATACGGTTATTTTTGAATGATATACAGGCATAGGTGACCTTAGCCGATTTTGGCTATCCTGTTTAGGCCCTTTGGATTTATTTCTCCAAAAAATTTAAATTATTTGGCTTTCCAATCTTTCGATTTTGAGCGTACCTGATGAAGATTATTCCAGAAACGCGTTGTACGCACTAAGTTTGATATCTACGTTTTAATGCAATGTATCACGGTACCGTATACACATGATAAGTCGTTTCCACAGAAACTTTGTTCGATCGTACAGCTTTTAGCTTAATTTATCCCTGATAACTCGCATTCTCGGTTTTTCGAAGTAAAATTATCAGGTGGTGAATTGTGAATTCAAATTATTAAAACACAATGGGATTTAATAGACAGACATAGAAAGCCAAGAATTAGTAATGTAACGACGATTATCTGTATTGCCATTTGAGATGGAATTACAAAGAGGGGAAAGGTTTATATCTCATTAACAGGTTTAATAACCAGCATTTTGTTGTGCATGGCCCAAACTAGGACCTATATTTCCAGATTTCCGGAGTCAAGTTTCTTGATTTTTTGTGTTCAATGACTTGAGGTGAGAGGTCGTTGTTCGCTTTTGTTGATATTGGCGGAATTGTTGACCATTACTTTTTAAACTTTCTCTTTATAAAGTTTGGGCAAGTTTTAGCCTCATTTGATTATCTGTTATCACGATTTTCTCAAAATGTGCAAAATGTGAGAAAAAAATTATGATGGTAAAAAGGAAAACAAAAGAAATCCAACATATTCTGTAGTAAAAATAGAATTTCCAGAACATTACTACATCCTTAAGAATAGAATCTCCAGAACGTTACTACATCCTTAAGAATAGAATCTCCAGAACGTAACTACTACATCCTTAAGAATAGAATCTCCAGAACGTTACTACATCCTTAAGAATAGAATCTCCAGAACGTTACTACATCCTTAAGAATAGAATCTCCAGAACGTTACTACATCCTTAAGCCAAAGCATTGTACATTTCTGTGGAAATCCCTGTATCTTATAACACAGCATCTTTTTACTATTTGTAAGCAAAAACTTTGAACCGACAAATTTCTTGTTCCATATGGAATAAACGCTATCAAGTTTGTATCAAGAGTATAATAATACTCACTGCTGATCTGTCTATTATGCCGGTAGCACTGTCTATCAAATACCGAGCGTTAGGTTGAGTCGTTAATAACGCATCTTCAATGGCATTCAACACAGGATCAGGTGTTAAAGAGGTTCCTGCTGTACCGGCGTTCTTCATAGCTTCATATGGTCGATAAAAATACTCTCTACCATAAGTGTCTCTCACCTCTGACGTAGGATTGTCCCACAATTCGTCACACAGACATTTCAATCTCTCACACTAAAAAGGGTTAATAACAGAATATAATATTTGCTAAATTAAAGTGTAAAAAATAAAGACTGGGGTTCAATTCACCCACATAAGGAAAATAACACACCTGTTGCTTAGTATTAACTCCAAAGCATTAAGAGAGACATGGACCGATAATAATATATACGACTTATATACCCTTTCAACAATATAAGTTGGAACCCCGATCATGGCGAGGTGTACTCGATACAACATTAAGTGAGAAACTGTGTCAGTGACTTGCCGAAGGTTGGTGCTTTTCTCCGGGTACCTCGGTTTCCTCCACCAATAAAATTGACCGCATGATATAACTGAAATATTGTTGAAAGTGGCGTTAAAAACCATAGTCAAACCAAGCCAAACCATTTCAACAATTTGAATTTAGCCGCTGAAATAGACAAAATAACAAGAAAATGTATTAAAATGTCTTAGAATATCATATAATGTCACCATAAATAATGTGACACCATTAACAGGATGGAGGTGGATAAAAGGGATTGCCTCCCTTAAATTTCAAAATATACAATATATTGACCCTTTTCAAATCAAGGAATATTTTTGCAAACTAACACCGTAAGCATTTTTCTTATATAATGTTATATTCAAAATTTGAAATTACCGTTTTGTAATAATTAATTGTTGAAATACTGAAGAGATAAATATTCCAATCTTTATTATGCATGTATGCCCAAAAAGCTCATTGGATGTTCTTGGTGTGGAGCATAGCATTTTATCAGGGACAACTTACGTTAAGCATATTCGAAATAAGGCAATAAGACACACTCTATATATATTCATACCTTATATAAAGCGTCTAAAAATTGCAAAACAACACCAGAAAAGCAAATCATAAAACGAAGAAAGAAAGATTAAAGAATGAAATAAGTAATCAACACTCAGTCTTAAATGTATATTCATTCAACACTGTAATATATGCATGTTTATTGCACTGCTTTGTTGTGACTGTTGTGGTTATATGCTTCTTTTGGCGTTTCCTTTTTCCTGTACACCAACGTAAGGATGATTGCTTAGACAGTAAAATATTTGCATAAATAATAGAAACGTTACCTTCACGTCTGTATACAATTTGGATTATAAAGTACGTATGATTTACCATTTTCGGGGAACTACAAGACGTTGACGCATCATATCTAGCAGGTTCTACGACAGACACCACTACACCAAATTTAATCATTTCCAATCTGAGAGAATCAGTCATCATTTCTAAGCCAAACTTAGATGTCTGGTAGACTGTATCCCCAGGCAACCTATACCATCCTCTTGCACTGGATGCATTTACTATTCTGCCTACGTTTAATGAAATAGTATATATTATGTTTGGTTCGTCTCTACTGTCATTTGTTTTGTAAAGAGTCATGTGTTAATTATGTTATTTGTATTTATTCATGTATACTGAAGTCTTACACGATTTTCATATCATATGATGTTCCTGTCTTTTAACAGTGAGACGAAGGATGCCACTAGTGGAACGAGAACTGCTTACTCCATCATGCACAAAGTAATAGAGGGAATAACACAAACATAATCACAATTAGGAAAGACAGAACAACATTTGTGAAACATTTATTCCCCGTCCTTCGATTTACCCAATCTGTTTACTCCTTTGGTGTCTTGAAAACGTTACCCGATCTTTAGTTTTATGTGTATGCTTTGTAGATCGTTGTTTGTCCTTTTGCACTTTTTCTTTTGACTATTGTGTTGTCTGTCCTTCTTCGATATACGGATTCTCATTACCCCTTTCACTTTGGTATCTTCAAAGTCTTCTTAAAAAAAATTCTTTGACATTTCAGTTAAACTGTGGTTGACCGTTTTATTGTTGGATTAAATCCCACCTACCGTCACTTATGAGCTGTGGATTAAATCCCACCTACCGTCACAGATGAGATGTGGAGTAAATCCCGCCTACCGTCACAGATGAGCTGTGGATTAAATCCCACCTACCGTCTCTGATGAGCTGTGGATTAAATCCCACCTACCGTCACTGATGAGCTGTGGATTAAATCCCACCTATTTGTTAGCTAGGAGGCCATCTTGGTTGGAAATCGGGATCACCGGCCACAATTTTGGAAGGGGGGCCATCTTGGTTGGAAATCGGGATCACCGGACACAATTTTGGAAGGGGGCCATGCAATGACCATTCCACCAAAGTTTGGTTGCAATTGGCCCAGTGGTTTCTGAGGAGAAGATTTTTATGTGAAATTCCCATAGGGTCCTATGTTAAGCTACTTTCGGCTTTAGGGGCCATCTTGGTCGAAGGGCCGAACCACCTGACATATTTTTGGAAGAGAACCATCCAATGACTATTTCGTCAATATTTAGTTCTTATTGAGCAAATGGTTTCAGACAAGAAGATGTTAATGGGAATTTTCCTATGTTAAATTAAGCTCGGATGTGGCGGCCATATTGGTCAGAGGTCTGAAATACCGGACACAATTTTGGAAGGGAACCACCCAAGGATCATTTCAGCAAAGATTGGTTGAGATTGGCTCAGCAGTTTCAGAGAAGATTTTTTTTTAAATTTCATCCCCCCTTTTTCTATTTTTAGCTTGACGACCATCTTGTTTGGAAGTCGGGATCACCGGACACAATTTTGGACGAGGACCATCCAATGAATATTTTATCAAAGTTTGGTTCCAATTGAGCAACTGGTTCCAGAAAAGAAGATTTTTATGTGAATTTCCCATAGGGTCCTATGTTAAGCTAAGTTCGGCTGTGGGGGCCATCTTGGTCGAAGGGCCGAACCGCCGGACACATTTTTGGAAGAGAACCATCCAATGACTATTTCATCAAAATTTAGTTCTTATTGAGCAAGCAAATTCCCTTTCCATAGAGACACCATTAAATATTAACGGATATAGTCTATCTAAATACACTTTTCTTGTTTATATTTACTATACTATAGTATACTTTATAGTATACTCATTACGGGGTAATTAAAACAATATGAATATTTGATCCATCCAAATAATACTTTTGTATATCTGGTAGAGTCTTATAGTCCAATTGATTGTTTGCACCAGGCCAGACCGTCAAAGTTTTACATATAAATGCCAATATAAAGTACAATTTCATCTTCTCAATGTCTTTTTTTTTCTTTTTAAAAATACCATAAAATTCTTATCTACTTTTTTTTCCTAATTATACAAAAAAAAAATATTTATCACATATAACAATAGTAAACAATTTTAAACTCTGCGAAATACGTCTTTTGTTATCTTTTATATTCTAAAATAAAAAAAAAAAACATCCACTGCAATATACATATGGTTATATATTGGAAAAGATTGTAAGAAGATTTAATTGTACTTTACTATATAGATTGTATGATGTTTTATATGTTATTATATTATTGTACTCTATTCTATATTGATGTATTTTGCAGTTGAGAAAAAAATAGAAATGAAAAAATAAAATTATATTTTTATAATGGATTTGCATTAGAATCTCAAGATCACTAGGACAGAAAATGCCAACTCTTTTGAAGAACCGTCTCGTATTCAAGATTTTTTTTATTGAAGTTTGAGTTGTCCATGCTTTTAAGTTTGTCTGTTGTTCCGTACGTGTGTCTATACAGTTGTGATGTATCCGCTAGGTTTGTTCTTTGTCCACAAACTGCCACTCTTCTTATATTATTCTACTAAAGGTGAATGTTATGAGAAGTAAAACAAGATGGTTAGAACGATTTTTAGATATTTGCATAATTTTGCACAATAACTAAAATAACCACCACACCCATATAATCATTCACAATAAATGTCCTCAAAGAGTTATAATTTTCATCCGAAACATGTGCAAAGATGGAAAAGTGGACAAAAAAAAACAGATTAAAGAAAACATGTCACTTCGTTGTTTGTCCTTTTTCTTATGTCCATGGTGCTGCCTAAACAGGATAGCCAAAATTCGAAAAAGGACATATATGCCTGTGAGAGGAGAATCTTTGTTATAATAATAATTACATGACTTAGGAACTCTCAATTTCGATACAAAATATATATACTATATATTATAAACCATTTCAGTGCCAAAGCACTAACCACTGGGCGGAGGATACCCTCGGGGACTAATAGTCCAGCAGCAGAAACTATTTGCATTGTACAATACCAATAGGCTGGGTTGGATATTTGTATTCATAGCTTAATGTAACAACAATATACAGATTGACATAAATCTCTGTTCGGACACATTATCCTGACTCCGAGCCAATCTATCTTTGTTCGTACTTCTTTATACTGTGCGATTAGCGGAGAAGCAACAAATACACATTTTATAGTATTTGGTTTGATTCGACCGAGGATAGAAACAACAATATACAAGTAAACTACGGTTGTAGGATGAAGATTATATATCATGTACATAATAGACGTTAGAGAACACCAAAGTGTAATAAAAAATGGACAATCCAGAGAAACTGGAACAAGACGAAGAAAACCAAAACAACAACACAACACAATATGTGTTGGACACCACTATGTAGAACGTAGAGAAGACATGAGCCCTCAACCAACATAGTTTTTATGCGGAAATCCTAACGGACATCACAAGACGGAACTCAGAACATAACGACACACAATAGGACAACACACAAAACTAAGACAAATGAGCAACACGGACCTTTTGATTTATTGTTAAGCAACTCAAAATCCTTTCGATTTACAATAGATAAAACATTCCAATACATGTACTTATACTAAAATAGCGCTAATCAAAGTGCAATCATTCTAGAAATGAGGATCACGTGTGTCTTATGGAACAAGCAAGGCAATGTATTTCTTTTAAAAGCTCTCGATGAAGAAGGAATTTGTAATTGTTCACGTGTAGGTATTTAGTCACAGAGAGAATTGTGACATAGTTGTTTGCTTTTGTAGTAAGGCATACCGTACTAGCGATTGGTGCGGCGTGCCGTATCAGGAATAATTATTGGTACGGTGCCGTACAGGCTGCTACGCCCGTGATGTGTAGAGCTAAACTGACGAGGAAGATATTTCATTATAGTCTGCCTTGAGAAACCATCATATATTTAGATAAAGGTAAAAATACCTTCTGTTTTAGCAAATAACGTTCAACAATACTATAGTCTATTCTTATACACTTATCCTGTCGTAGTCTGGTGGCTGATCTGATTTAAATGTAGATAGTAACTGATTCCAGAAAAGGCGCTGGCCTTCTTCGTTCTCGGACCAAATGGCATAAGTTGTTGACGTTAGAATAATTTTTAATGCATTTGTAAAATGTCGACTACTGACATCTTCTAATAGTACTGTAACCAATGTATCACTACCATTCTTTAAGAACCGCTCGTGGGCCAATAGAACCTCAAACTGACACCATTCACTTCTGGCAAATGCATTCGACATCACAAGAATCACTTTCCTGCTTTCTTTCATATTTTCAACAATATTATCTACAATTAATTTCCCAACTTGAAAATCTCTATAATGTATGCACAACTTATGCCCATGTTCTTCCTCTAGAACAGGAACTAGTTTTTCGTGTACCCATTCCCTGTCCTCATCACAATAAACTACGAATCCATCATATACATAATCCGTATTACTAAGTCGGGAATAGTTCCTATGTTTTGCACGAATTAAGTATATCCAGTATCGTATGTGCCATCTCATTTTATAAACAGTGATCGTTGTTATCGCCATGACAACTAGGATAGAACAAGAAATAGCTACTATGATGGTCACAGTTAACCTTTGGTGTTCAGTACAGTCCTCACTAAAGGTGTTTAACAGTTTTCCCTTCCAAGATTCAGGCATCACACAATAATAATCATGTGGATATTCTTGAATAACAATTTTTGTGTTATTCAACCATTTGATAAACCAAATCAGATCACAATTACATATATAAGGGTTGATGGCTAAATTGATTGTCTTCAATTCGTTAACTATATTATCTGGTAAAGTGCTTGTATGGAAGGTATTCAATTTATTTCCACGTAATCCAAGAAATGTCAAGCCTTTCATATATTTGAATGGGTTATTCAAAGACAGCGAAAATATGTTATTATTGCCAAGTTCCAACGATTTTAAGCTAGCTAAGCGATTAAACAAGTCTCCCGGTAGCGCTTTCCATCCCACAGCAAATAGTACCAGTTTCTTTAACCGTCGAAGTGGTCCAAACATTCGTATTGCAGTTTCGGAATCTGATGGCACACTGTTATACGATAGGATAAGTGTATGAAGCCAAGGACAGAAGTTAAATATATTGTCAGGATCGAATGTTTGGTGTCTGAATTTAAAATGGGCGTCGGATAAGCTTAGACTTTGAAGGTTAGAAGCATTAAAAGCATAACTTTGAATATGTTTAAGGGTATGTCTACTTGGAATAATTGTCAGGATGCTTAATTTTGTCAAGGGTGCAAGCACATTATTTTGAATTTCTCTAAGTGGATTGTTCGAAATATATAAAAATTGTATTCGTACAGCACATTGGAAATCATTTGTTTTCAGAACCTGTACTCTGTTATTCAGTATGCTCAACCAACGCAGACGATGAGCTAAAGAAGAACCATTTTCCGAACAAAAACTGGGTACCTCCTTTAGATTGTTATTATCTATGAGTAAAGATGTAAGTCTGTGTAATCCACTGTAGTTTATTATTGCTATTCTATTATTAGAAACATCTAATTTATTTAAATGATTCAAATATTGAAATATTTTTCCATCTATTTCTATCAAATTATTTTGCTTTAAATCAATAAGAAAAAGGTAACTATCGGTAAAATGTTGAAAGATATCGTGGAGGATTACCCCACTTCTAAATACATTTCTTAAATGCAGGGATCCTTCATACACGAAATGTATACTTGCAAAACATGCCTGCAATGTATCAAGATGTATATCTATGTTAGAACTCAAGTCCAAAACATAAAATGATTTGAAGTCCAAAAAAGAATCATTTGATATTGTCTGGATACGGTTTTGTGTTAGATTAAGACGATTAATATCGTTCGATGACACATTCACGAAGGTCTGTCTATTTATATGAGGAAGATAGTTGTTTACGAAGTCTAGAGTCCTTACAGAACTCGGAAGTTGTGGTATATAATCTAGGTCTTTCTGGTGGTTCATGCAACGTGCTGTAGTCTTTGACTTACAAACACATAAAGGTACCGGACATCCGTGTTCTGTTGCACCAATATTCATAACTATTGCAATAATTACACAATCTATCGCAAACAGACTAATGAAATGCTACAATTAAAGAAAATAAACATTGTTAAATTGTCATTTTATGGAAGCAGGTCATTAATTTAGAAGATACAACAGGAAAATGGAGAAATGGTATTGAGCAGGAAAAAATGTAACGGAAAATCACGTAAAACAAAAAGATATTACTACAATAAAATATTCATGTGAAATACAATTAACACATAAATAAAAATATCCTCTACACATAGTGATTTGCATTTATTGCATTTCGGTTCCAGTATCTTGAATTGAAATGTCATCCACATATCCCGTTGTAGAAAAGATTGAAGGTAGCAAAGGGGGAATAAGAAGAAGAAGGACAGATACTATAATGGGAGAAAAAAAAGAACAAAAGGACAAACAATGATCTACAAAACACTACGAAGAAAACTTAAGATCGAGCAACACTAATTCCAATGAAAACCGGGTGAGCTTAAGTGCTCTAGAAGGGTAAGCAGTTCCTGTTCCACATACGAAACCCGTCGTGTTTCTGTTGCCACAAACCCAGTGATTAGACAAAAACAAGGAAAGAATCGGATTATAATTACGGCAAACGTAACATATCCGTAATCATTTGTGACACGGATATTCCGTAGAACTTAATCAAGTCTTGGTGGAGAGCGTAAAATATTTGAGGTGATTATTCCACCTTAATCACTAGTTAGCAGCAACCCCCTTTCAAGGAAAATATGATAGGAACCACATGCTCTGGAATAGCTAATCTATTGATACATTGAAGATATCTCTGGTAAGTAATATCCATAAAACGTATATCACAATTACTAATAATTCTGAAATTCTGCTCATTTGATGTTAAACAGCAATAATTCCACAGTGAAATCATGTCAATGTTAAATCTCTACAACATGAAAATCTCATGGAGTCCGCTACGATTTCAGATTGAAAGCGATGTTCTATTCCTCTTTACCGCCATTTTATTTGTAGGTGTTCATGTGTTTATCTATGCTATTTTATTCATTTATATGTACTGGTGTACAACACCTTTTTCATATCAGATGATATTCATGATTGATTGTTGTTTAACGACAAATGAGCAGTAGACCAACATGCGTAGTCGGATTTTTAAAATAGTACCACAGCTCAATGAAACCACAGTTAGCCAAGTCCTCCAAGAGAAATTTTGCAAGGCGAAACAAGACTGGTTTGGGGCCCATAATTCAGAAATCTAAGTGAATTTTACATAATTATTTTCTAAATAAACTAAAAAAGTTGAAAATACACCCTCCACCAAATGAATAAAAAACATCTATGGCTAAGGCTATGGATTCACAGACCCCTTCTCGGCTCCCCGGGCCCCGGAACAATGTATCGACTGAACCTCCCTCACATAGGCCCTGCAGATAGCGGGTACATACGTGACCACACTCGGACAAATTAACCCTATTCCGACACAATCAGTATCTGCTCATGCTCCTTAATACTGCTTGCTTAGCAGAGAGGCAGTAAATACTAATTGTAGCGTTTTTGATTTGACTCGACCGAGAAAAGTGACAAATATTAGTGTAATAAAATGTATTAAAAACACGCCAAGTTCAAACAGCTATCTGTGAAATTTAAAAAGTCATATAATTCTTGATTACAGAATCTGTTCTTGAGCGAGAAACCAATTTGGAATACAAAATAACAAAAATGACCACAATCATTTTCAGGTTTGTCTTCGTACTATTTCATGTACTTCTATTAAATTTAGAAGAATAGTTGAAATAATGTGACAAGTGGCCCATTACAATCGACATATATTGCAGATAACTAGAGGAAAAACTATTAAAGTAAATACATAAAGCTGTTTACCTACTTTACACATAGCTGTATCCATTTTTCAGTTGAATTTCAAATATTACGAAATACTATTTATTTATATTTAAACTTTTCTATACTCCGCAATGTGTCGCTTTTATTGTAAACCTGTTGAACTCGATTATAATCTTCGTTTTTTGTGGTTGAATGAACACTTACAAACACATATGTACGTGTGTTTTAAAGTATCAGTTATGACTAAGACATTGTAAACAGTCAACAATGTAGCTTACTTTTGCTGAAAATGACGTATGTTGATTATTATATGCATCTACAAGACAGATCAATGAATGTTGCAAGCACATACAACCCCCCACCCCCCAAAAAACCCCAAACTAACCCCCCCGAATATCTAGGCAAAACTATTGAAATTAGTTCGATTTTCTAATATTGAATCACTAAAATGAAAATGAAAGGAACTTCAAAACCGGGAAGATATGTTTGATAGTGTGTTTGGTTTAGCATTAATTATTAAATTGTTAAAAGTGTTATTATTATTTTCATGAAAATTTATAACTAAATATACGAACTTTTCGATGATTTTTGTGAGCTTGCATAAACACTTAATAAATATATTAGTGTATATTCATTGCACTGGCACTACCCCCCCCTAATATTTCCCTTTATGCAAATGAAAACAAAAACAAATACGCTATCGTATGTTTGTCCTGTCTCCTGAATATATGCAATGAACGGCCCAACAATTGTGTTTTTCGTTGTACGTATTTTTGACATTGACAACCATATACAAGCTATTTTCAATTTAAATATCTCCAAATATGCGAAAACAATCACTCTTAAAATAGAATTAGAAACCAATGAAACCAAAGTGCAATCATTCTAGAAATGAGGATCATGTGTGTCTTTAGGAACAAGCAAGGCAATGTATTTCTTTTAAAAGCTCTCGATGAAGAAGGAATGTGTTCTTGTTCACGTGTAGGTATTTAGTCACAGACAGAATTGTGACATAGCTGTTTGCTTTTGTAGTAAGGCATACCGTACTAGCGATTGGTGCGGCGTGCCGTATCAGGAATAATTATTGGTACGGTGCCGTACAGGCTGCTACGCCCGTGATGTATAGAGTTAAACTGACGAGGAAGATATTTCATTATAGTCTGCCTTGAGAAACCATCATATATTTAGATAAAGGTAAAAATACCTTCTGCTTTAACGAAACGTTCAACAATACTACTGTCTATTTGTATACACTAATCTTGTCACTGTCTGTTGGCCGATCTGATTTAAATGTAGATAGTAACTGATTCCAGAAAAGGCGTCGGCCTTCTTCGTTCTCGGACCAAATGGCATAAGTTGTTGACGTTAGAATAATTTTTAATGCATTTGTAAAATGTAGACTACTGACATCTTCTAATAGTACTGTAACCAATGTATCGCTACCATCCCTAAGAACCGCTCGTGAGCTAATAAAACCTCAAACGGACACCATTCACTTCTAGCAAAAGTATTCGACATCACAAGAATCACTTTCCTGCTTTCTTTCATATTTTCAACAATATTATCTACAATTAATTTCCCAACTTGAAAATCCCTGTAATGGATACACAACTTATGTCCATATTCTACCTCTAGAACAGGAACTAGTTTTTCGTGTACCCATTTCTTGTCCTCATCACAATAAACTACGAATCCATCATAAACATAATCCATATTACTAAGTCGGGAATAGTTCCTGTGTTTTGCGCGAATTAAATATATCCAGTATCGTATGTGCCATCTCATTTTATACACAGTGATTGTTGTTATCGCCATGACAACTAGGATAGAACAGGAAATAGCTACTATGATGGTAACAGTTAACCTTTGGTGTTCAGCACAGTCCTCACTAAATGTGTTTAGCAGTCTTCCCTTCCACGATTCAGGCACCACACAATAATATTGATGTGGATATTGTTGAATAACATTCCAAGATTCAGGCATCACACAATAATAATGATGTGGATATTGTTGAATAACACTTTTTGTGTTATTCAACCATTTGATAAACCAAATCAAATTACAATTACATATGTAAGGGTTACTTGCTAAATCTAATGTCTTCAATCCGTCAACAATATTATCTGGTAAAGAGTTTTTATGGAAGGTATTCAATTTATTTGCACTTAAACCAAGAAAATCTAAGCCTTTCATATATTTGAATGGGTTATTCAAAGACAAAGACATTATGTTATTATTGCCAAGTTGCAATGCTTTGAGGGTAACTAATCGATGAAACAAGTCTCTCGGTAGCGTATTCCATCCCACACCATATAGTGCAAGCCTCTGTAACCGTCGAAGTGTTCCAAACATTCGGATTGTGGTTTCGGAATCTGATGGCACACTGTTATATGATAGGACAAGTGTATGAAGCCAAGGACAGAAACGAAATATGTTGTCAGGATCGAATGTTTGGTGTCTGAATTTAAAATTGGCATTGTCTAAGCTTAGACTTTGAAGGTTAGAAGCGTTGAAAGAATAACTTTGAATATGCTTAAGGGTATGTCTACTTGGAAAAATAGTCAGACTTCTTAAACTTTTCAAGGGTGCAAACACATTATTTTGAATTTCTCTAAGTGGATTGTTCCAAATTAATAAAACATGTATTCGTACAGCACATTGGAAATCATCTGTTTTCAGAATCTGTACTCTGTTATTCACTATGCCCAAGAAATGCAGATGGTGAACTAAAGAAGAACCATTTTTCGAACAAAAATTTGGTACTTCCCTTAAATTGTTATGATCCATGTTCAAATGCGTAAGTCTGTGTAATCCACTGTAGCTTAAAATTGATATACTATTATGAGGAACATCTAATCTATTTAAATGGTTCAAATTTTGAAATATTTTTCCATCTATTTCTATCAAATTGTTTTGTTTTAAGTCAATAAACCAAAGGTAGCTTTCGTTTAAATGTTGAAAAATATCTTGGGGGATTACCCCACTTCTGAATACATTTCTTAAATACAGGGATCCATCAGGCACGAAATGCCTGCAGTGTATCAAGATGTATTTCTATGTTAGAACTCAAGTCCAAAACATACAATGATTTGAAGTCCAAAAAAGAATCATTTGATATTGTCTGGATACGGTTTTGTGTTAGATTAAGACGATTAATATCGTTCGATGACACATTCACGAAGGTCTCTCTATTTATATGAGGAAGATAGTTGTTTACGAAGACTAGAGTCTTTACAGAACTCGGAAGTTGTGGTATATAATCTAGGTCTTTCTGGTGATTCATACAACGTGCTGTAGTCTTTGACTGGCAAACACATAAAGGTACCGGACATCCGGGTTCTGTTGCACCAATATTTATTACTGTTGTAATAATTTCAAAATATATGGCAAACACACTTATGTAATGCTACAATTAAAGAAAATAAGCATAGTTAGATTGTGATTTTTTAGGAGCAGTTCTTTAATGCAGAAGATGCAAAAACAGTAAAATGGGTAAATGGTATAGGCGGAAAAAATGTAACGGAAAATCACGTAAAACAAATAGATATTTTACCATAAAGTATTCATTAATAGTGACATACACAATACAATTAACATACAAATAAAACACCCCCTATTCATGGTGTTTTGCATTTAGTTGCACTATGTTTCCAGTTTCATCAATAAAAACATAGATATCAAATTTAGTGCGCACTTTCTTCCAGATATTCCATATAAGGAAAGATTGTATATACCAAAAGGGTAATCAGATGCCTTAAATCGAAGACGGACAAACAATGATCTACAAAACACTACACAGATAACTAACGATCCAGCAACACATAGCCTACTAAAAACCGGGGGTGAACTCAGGATATTCGAAGGGTAGGAAGTTCTTGCTCCACATGTGACACCCGTCGTGTTTATATATTTTCAAGCCCAATGAAACGTCATAAATGAGGAAAGGACCATATTATGATAAGAACAAACAGAACATATCCGTGGTCATTTGTGAAACATATATTCCGTAACAGATAATCAGCTTATGGTGGAGTCCACAAAACGGTTGAGGTAATGATTTCAACTTAAGCACTAGTTAGCAACACCTTTTATCAACGAAAACATGACAGGAACCACAGACTCGCTCTGGAATATCGCATCTATTGTTACATTGAAGATATCTCTTGTAAGTAATATTCATAAAACTAACATCACAATCGTTAATAATTCTTAAATTACCGCTCGGTTGATGTTAAACAGCAATAATTCCACCGTAAAGTCTCATTAACAAGGAAATTTCCATAACCTCGGTACAATTTCCGCTTGAAAGCGATGTTCTATTCCTCTTTATCACTTTTTCTTTTATAGGTGTTCATGTTTTTATCTATGTTATTTGTACTCATTTACCTGTACTGGTGTCCGACACCTTTGCAATATCAGATGTTATTCATGTCGCGTAGCAGTGGCACGACGAGTGCGTTAGTGGGACAAGAATTAATTAGCCTTCGTGTTGTCTGATAACCACGTTGGCATCTTCAAGCTCATAAACATGTCTATATTACTTAAATCCGCTGTTACGCTTCGTACCTTTCCGTTGCACGAAATCACGCATTTGTGGATGGAACATCACAACATGTACAGCCGGGAGTATTCTATTCTGGAAACATTTGGTACCCCAATTATATTGTTCAAAATCAGTGACAAACAAGGCTACGGACCGTAATGCAACAATTATTCAAATTATAAAGAGATATGGTGTGCTATTTCTTATGAGTGAATGATTGTTGTTTAACGTCACATGAACACTTCCAGAATCTGCAGCTTTGTAATATACTAACACGCTTAGCTGATTTTATTAATTGTGTCACAGCTCAATGAAAGCAACAGTTTGCGCATAAGACATGTCACCCCACTGAGGCACATTATCCAGATTCAGAAGCACACAGAGCTCTTAGTCATTAGTACTGTGTGTCTATTACGTGTACATTAATACTTGAATTAATCTGCCCCATTGCCATCAAAATACATTACAGTTAACAAGAAACAAAACTTTATCTAGTAAAGTAAATACATATAGCGTTTTACTTAATTTATACATAGCTGTATCCAGATTTCAGTTAAATTTCAAATATATTTCGAAATACTTAATGTTCATAGTTAAGTATCATTTTTACTGATGTTTCTTTCCCTTCAACACACTAATGGAATATAATTGATTTATTTCCGCATTTGGGCGCTTTTATAAATAAAAGCGGAAACTAATAATCAGAGGTTGAAACGTAGATATCAAGTGAATTTACACCAATGTAGGAATATGGTGAGAAATTATATACTGCAAATAAAACTGGATTCTTGAGTATTAAACTGGATTAACGTAATTACAATGATATATGTGAAACCGTAATTACAATACCATGGGGAAAATCGTAACACATTTAAAACAATATCATGTGTGTTTCACAGGAGAAAATTATATACAGCTTCTGATAGCATATCAGTACAACATATGTAGCATGGAGTTTATGTTGTACCTATATGCGATCAGTAGCTAGCTGTATATATTTTTTTTACATACTTTAGATAATGGAATCCTACATTTGATAATCTTTCTGTATTATCTTGTGGTATGAGATGTACTTCCCATTAAAATCCTCATTGTAATTGTTTGATGAAGAACTGTTCCCATCTGGTCACTGTTGAGATCTCAAATTTTTGCAACAAAAAATAAGAAGTTATGTGACTAAGTCATTATAACGTCCATAATGCGTTACCTTAAGTGGATGACATCGCTGTAAAATTAATTCATATCATGACTTGGTTAACCTATGCAAAGTATCTTTGTCACAAAAGACCACGGATATTTTCTGTTTGTCGTAATCACTCCAGTCCTGTCCTAATTCATGACATATCACAGGATTTATAACAGTGGAGTAGAAACAACTTGCCCTCCCGGACCACCCGAGCTCATCCCCGGTTTTTAGTGGGGTTCGTGTTGCTCGATCTTTAGTTTTCTATGTAATATTTCATAGATCGTTGTTTGTCCTTTTGTCCTTTTTGGCCGTTGTATTCTCTGTCCTTACACGATTTACGGCTTCTAATTACAAACTTTTCTTATTTCAGATATAGTAGGTAGTCTATTAAGACAATTCGTGTTGTTCGGACATTTGTTAACATAATCAGTGAGACAGAAAAAGAGAGCGCTGAATAATTTCTATATTCTTAACAGCTAACGGTTTAAGATAGAGACGGCTATGTCAATAATGTACATAGCTTAATAAAAATGTAGGTTGTACATATAAACGACGTATTTATATTCAAATGAATCTGTTTTCTATTCATACACATTTTGCTGGACTCCATTCCAGAGAAATAAAGGTTTTCATCTCCATATTTTGTGGATGAATGCATAATAACTAATAGAGTTCATGTTGTTCATATTGTCAAATTACATTTCTTCGCGTATATTGTTCCGTGCTGTGATGTCTTCTACACTTTCTGCCAAAAAAAAAACAAAAAAACCCCAACTATGTTCGATTCGTCTTGACTCCCATTTTGTTTGTAGGGGGTTTATGCTCTGTTTATGTTATTTGTATTTGTTTGCCTGTATTGGTGTCCAACATGTTTCCCCCATATCAGATGATGTTCGTGTCGTATAGCAGTTACACGACGGGTGTAACATGTAGAGCAGCAACTACCGGAACATTCAGTTCATCCCCGGGCTTTAGCGGAGTTCGTGTTGCTCGATCTTTAGTTTTCTGTGTAATGTTTTGTAGATCGTTGTTTGTCCTTTTGTCCTTTTACTTTTCTCCATTATTGTCTGACCTTCTTCGAGTTGTGACTTTTGGTACCTTATTGGCATCTTCAAACTTTTGCTATGACTAAGATATTGTAAACAGTCAACAATGTAGCTTAAATGTTGCTGAAAATGAAACAAAACAATTATTATATGAATATGCTAGAGAGATTAATGCATATTGTAAGTACAAAAAAAACCCCAAAAAACCAAATAGAAATCTGGGGAAACTATTGTAATTAATTCGCTTTTCTACTGTTGATTCACTAAAATAACAATTAAACTCTAAGGGACTTCAAAACCGGGGGGAAAATTCTGCATGTATGTGTCGTTTAGGATTAACTATTAAATTGTTAAAAGCGTTTACAAATTATTATTATTTTCATTAAAATTCATAACTAAATATACAAGCTTATCTATAATCTTTGTGAGGTTGCAACAATATTTAATAAATTTGGTGTATATTCATAGCACTTGTAAAAAAAAACCCCAATACTTCCCTTTATTTAGATAATAAAAAACAAAAAAAAACAAATGCGCATTCCCCTTATTAGGTTGTAATGAATTTCCATTTCCACGTATTTCTGTCCTGTGTCATTTCAAGATATGCAAATTGTGTTTGTTCTTTCGTGTATTTCAAACATTGACAGCCATATATATATATATATATTAAGAATTGCTGAGTTAGATTGCTGTCATATTATAATATTAAGTATATATGTACCATCTACACACGCTTAGACACATGTCTTATGTTTATCTCTAGATTTTCCTTACGAGACAAGGTAACACTTCGACTATTGAAGCTATATTTTTATATAGCGGATGCGGTCGAGTGGTCTAATGTGCTGGACATAAAGCTAAGCGATTGGTGCTGCAGTGTATCAATGGTGTGAGTATAAATCCCGTAGAGGGAAAAACAAAAATTTGACAGCTCAAAGATCAAATTCTAACACTGTTTGGTTTAGTTGTCAGACGTATATATATATATATATCGAGCAGACTCACAGCTATCTCTTGAGTTAAAACGAAGTTTATATATATATATATATATTTATTCATGTATTTCAATTTATTTATGATCTAGTTTTTTTCCTTTGCATTGATGTTACATTCATTTTGATATTTTCTTTTATAGACGGATGATGTTAGTTGATTGTGTATAAATGAACTTTTATGTTTGATAAATGATGTCAATATACACATATAAGATAATTTTCATTGAAATATATCCAATTATGTGAAAACAATAACTCCAAAAATAGATTTTGATGTCAATAAATTATATCTTCCGTAATACCACTGAAAATAGATTTCATCATTGCTTTGCAATAAGCTCCTTATGTGGTAAAGAAGGGGAAAGTTATGACACGTTGTCTCATAGGTCATACTTGGATGACGCATCACGTTATTGTAAATCATGAACAAAGACCAGGATACATTTAGTGTGATTCATTTTACACAATAGAATTTTTTTTAAACATGGTATTATTGTACAATCAACTTTAAAAGAAATGTGACAGGTTGTAACGAGATTTTAAAGATATACTTTTTTTGATACAATAAAGCACTGTTGTTAAACAGATGAACGTAAAATAAGTTACAATCATCCCAAGATGGCGGAAACCAAATTGGGTGAAACCGTTTTCTCTTCTTCTTCATTTTTCTCGGTTTGCAGAACATTTTGTTAAAACAATACATATTTTCCGGGTTTTCAAGTTCCTTTCATTGTTATATTAGTGAATCAACATTAGAAAAGTAAATTAATTACAATAATTCCCCCAGATTTCTATTTTTGTGTACTAACTATATGAATTAGTTTGTCTAGTATATTCATATAATTATTGCATTGCTTCATTATCAGTAACATTAACATGGTTGACTTTTCACAATGTCTTAATCATAACAAATGTTTGAAGATACCAATAGGGTAAACAGAAGTCATAACTTGAAGAAGGACAGACAATATAATGGACAAAAGAAAAAGGACAAAAGGACAAACAACCATCTACAAAACATTACACAGAAAAGTAAAGATCGAGCAACACGAGATACCACAAAAATCCGGGGATGAACTGAGTGCTCCGGAAGGGTTAACAGTTGCTGCTCTACATGTGACACCCTTCAGGTAATTTATACATCATCTGGAAATCGTGTTGGACACTAATATAGGCAAATAAATACAAATAACCTAAGCAAAATATTAACCCTCTACAAACAAACGGCAAGTATTTCCCATAAGAAATTTTCTGTTCAATATGTTCCTTCAGTACCAATTCACAAAGAACATAAAATTTCCACCTTCCTCTGAAGTTTCCTTGTTCCAATTCCTCCGAAATGCTATATTACGTTTACCCAGAGTGATTACCACGTCTATAAGAGATAAAAGACTAGCTCTATTTATTTCAACCTTATCAATGTAGGCTTTGCTAATGGACTGAACTATGGATGGCTTGTTCTGATCTGAAACAGACAGTAGTATACTGTTTTTTGAAGAGCTTTCAGGTGACGCTCGATATTGGAATGGAGTGCAAGACGACCTCTCTTTTCTCCTAATGCGTTTTTCCATTCCTTGTAAGGTACGGTAACAAATTCGTTGTATCGTGGATTTTCGCTGGAGTGATCCTGAAAGGCACTACAGAGAGAACAGTAAGTACCATCTTGTGAAGGAGAATAACGTAACCATGAATATTCATTTTCCCATGATTTGCTGTAACGACGATTATGGTCATTTTTAGGAAATATATAAGAATTAGATGATGGTATCCATTTCGTCTTGAGTAGTTTCAGTCTATCTTCATCTGATAAAGAGCGTTTGTTAAATTGGATGGGATCACTGTCATCAATTGGTGATACCGATATCTCGGAAGATGTTGTAGGCTCGTTCTCACTGCATGCTAGCGCAGTTTCCACTCCGGTCACAGATAACATTTGGAACTGGATTTATATCTGTTGTATTTTCGTGGGTGTCGTCCGTTTCATTATTTTCCGCTTGTCGAGCCACTTTAAAGTAAGAATCCAAGCTCCTTTGTTTGTCACTTTTAGGGCGTTTTGACCTGCAATAATAATCCCAAATTGTATAAATGACAAATTTATTAACAAGTTATTCAGATATTTTGGCACACTTTATCATAACGACAAAGAAACCCTAATTAAAAAACGACAAATTAATAATTTTAGATGATCTTATTACCATGCATCTAACATTAATGATTATTTCTGCCCATTAAAAATGACAGAAGTAAAACCATATTTGGCAAGATTCGACTGTAATATGGACATATCAAGTGCATCTTGCGGGACACGTTTGGCTAATAAACCATTGTAGGTGCATGACGTGCAGTTTTCATATCGGCCCCGACATATTCCCCTAAACCTGTACTCATATCAAACATTCGACTTACGCCTCGGCTGATATTAGATCTGCGAATGCAAACATATGCATCAATGGACGAAGCACACATGTGACGATTTTGTTTGGGTGGGGTGCATTCAAACATAAATATGTTGATCTTAGGTAACGGTTTGCGGAAGTCACGGGGAGGGGGAACACTTCCTATGCAAAGATATATACAGACGTGCCGCTGGAATGGATCCGTTTTTCAGGATATCAAATATATGAATGGGGGGGGGGGGGGGAGGTATTTTTCAAAAGCCAGCGACACCGTGGCGGAAGTCGTTCGGTAATGTGATAACAGGAAAAAGGACACTGATCGGGACTCAGGATAATTATATGCAAATATCTGTCATACAACCTCTTCACATATATTTTTATATCGCAATATATTAATAGTTATACTTACATTATTAAACAACTGGTATGCAAAAATAAAAATGATTTTTTTCTACATTTGCCATTTATAGTACTGCTAAATAATAGCAAGATTCAACCTCACGTTCTTTTCTTGATATGAGACAGCAGATTTGAAACTTGCCGCAGGAAAATCTCGTGCTGGGAAAACTCGATTACACAATTAAAAGTTTACAAATGAGTTGGTATCCATCCTGCGATATTTAGCCAGATTTTCATTTCGAGCACACCTTGTCATTAAACACCGTGTTGGCTAAGCTAAATCATTAAATTAGTGCTATAAAAATAATACATGTTTTTTTTCCCTTTTTGTTTCTTTTCTGTTTTTTTCTTCATTTTTATTTTTTTAGTCAGATCGCAATAGGAGGCAACTACATGCCTCCACATAATTTACGGCCCTGTCTTAATCATTGATCCGATCATGCAAGTTTTTTCCTCATATATAACCGGGCGAACAGCGTTATTAATATGAGACAGACAACCTGTTTGAAGGACGAAGTCTTAAAATGTCAATAATACGATGATTCGTACACGTTATTATCTTTTATTTTGAATGAATTTTGTAGCCGATTTGTTATGACTGTTCCGTTCATTTTACATACGCCGCTCTTCCGTCGAGAGTTTTGTAGAAAGAGACATAGCCATAAATCAATCGTAACTACTCGGCCATTCTCGCTACTCTGCAAATATTTGCAGGGTAGCGAGAATGGCCGAGTAGTTACGATTGAACCAGAAATGATAGGTGATTTGCTCATTTGCATATTCAAAATGGCGGCTCATGAACACTATATGAGTAACATGCCGACTCTCACATATAACCGGGCGAACAGTGTTATTATAAAGAACGCAATGAGTAACATGCCAACTCTCACATATAACCGGGCGAACAGTGTTATTATAAAGAACGCTATGAGCATCATGCCAACTCTCACATATAACCGGGCGAACAGTGTTATTATAAAGAACACGATGAGTAACATGCCAACTCTCACATATAACCGGGCGAACAGTGTTATTATAAAGAATGCTATGAGCATCATGCCAACTCTCACATATAACCGGGCGAACAGTGTTATTATAAAGAACGCGATGAGTAACATGCCAACTCTCACATATAACCGGGCGAACAGTGTTATTATAAAGAACGCTATGTGTAACATGCCAACTCTCACATATAACCGGACGAACAGTGTTATTATAAAGAACGCTATGAGCATCATGCCAACTCTCACATATAACCGGGCGAACAGTGTTATTATAAAGAACGCTATGAGCATCATGCCAACTCTCACATATAACCGGGCGAACAGTGTTATTATAAAGAACGCGATGAGTAACATGCCAACTCTCACATATAACCGGGCGAACAGTGTTATTATAAAGAACGCTATGTGTAACATGCCAACTCTCACATATAACCGGGCGAACAGTGTTATTATAAAGAAGGCTATGTGTAACATGCCAACTCTCACATATAACCGGGCGAACAGTGTTATTATAAAGAACGCTATGAGCATCATGCCAACTCTCACATATAACCGGGCGAACAGTGTTATTATAAAGAACGCTATGAGCATCATGCCAACTCCCACATATAACCGGGCGAACAGTGTTATTATAAAGAACGCTATCAGCATCATGCCAACTCTCACATATAACCGGGCGAACAGTGTTATTATAAAGAACGCGATGAGTAACATGCCAACTCTCACATATAACCGGGCGAACAGTGTTATTATAAAGAACGCTATGAGCATCATGCCAACTCTCACATATAACCGGGCGAACAGTGTTATTATAAAGAACGCTATGAGCAGCATGCCAACTCTCACATATAACCGGGCGAACAATGTTATTATAAAGAACGCGATGAGTAACATGCCGACTCTCACATATAACCGGGCGAACAGTGTTATAATAAAGAACGCTATGAGCAGCATGCCAACGCTCACATATAACCGGACGAACAGTGTTATTATAAAGAACGCGATGAGTAACATGCCAACTCTCACATATAACCGGGCGAACAGTGTTATTATAAAGAACGCGATGAGTAACATGCCAACGCTCACATATAACCGGGCGAACAGTGTTATTATAAAGAACGCTATGAGCAGCATGCCAACTCTCACATATAACCGGGCGAACAGTGTTATTATAAAGAACGCGATGAGTAACATGCCAACTCTCACATATAACCGGGCGAACAGTGTTATTATAAAGAACGCGATGAGTAACATGCCAACTCTCACATATAACCGGGCGAACAGTGTTATTATAAAGAACGCGATGAGTAACATGCCAACTCTCACATATAACCGGGCGAACAGTGTTATTATAAAGAACGCGATGAGTAACATGCCAACTCTCACATATAACCGGGCGAACAGTGTTATTATAAAGAACGCGATGAGTAACATGCCAACTCTCACATATAACCGGGCGAACAGTGTTATTATAAAGAACGCTATGAGCAGCATGCCAACTCTCACATATAACCGGGCGAACAGTGTTATTATAAAGAACGCTATGAGCATCATGCCAACTCTCACATATAACCGGGCGAACAGTGTTATTATAAAGAACGCGATGAGTAACATGCCAACTCTCACATATAACCGGGCGAACAGTGTTATTATAAAGAACGCTATGAGCATCATGCCAACGCTCACATATAACCGGGCGAACAGTGTTATTATAAAGAACGCTATGTGTAACATGCCGACTCTCACATATAACCGGGCGAACAGTGTTATTATAAAGAACGCGATGAGTAACATGCCAACTCTCACATATAACCGGGCGAACAGTGTTATTATAAAGAACGCTATGAGCATCATGCCAACTCTCACATATAACCGGGCGAACAGTGTTATTATAAAGAACTCTATGAGCAGCATGCCAACGCTCACATATAACCGGGCGAACAGTGTTATTATAAAGAACGCTATGAGCATCATGCCAACTCTCACATATAACCGGGCGAACAGTGTTATTATAAAGAACGCTATGAGCATCATGCCAACTCTCACATATAACCGGGCGAACAGTGTTATTATAAAGAACGCTATGAGCATCATGCCAACTCTCACATATAACCGGGCGAACAGTGTTATTATAAAGAACGCGATGAGTAACATGCCAACTCTCACATATAACCGGGGGAACAGTGTTATTATAAAGAACGCTATGAGCATCATGCCAACTCTCACATATAACCGGGCGAACAGTGTTATTATAAAGATCGCTATGAGCATCATGCCAACTCTCACATATAACCGGGCGAACAGTGTTATTATAAAGAACGCGATGAGTAACATGCCAACTCTCACATATAACCGGACGAACAGTGTTATTATAAAGAACGCTATGAGCATCATGCCAACTCTCACATATAACCGGGCGAACAGTGTTATTATAAAGAACGCTATGAGCAGCATGCCAACTCTCACATATAACCGGGCGAACAGTGTTATTATAAAGAACGCGATGAGTAACATGCCAACTCTCACATATAACCGGGCGAACAGTGTTATAATAAAGAACGCGATGAGCAGCATGCCAACTCTCACATATAACCGGGTGAACAGTGTTATTATAAAGAACGCGATGAGTAACATGCCAACTCTCACATATAACCGGGCGAACAGTGTTATTATAAAGAACGCGATGAGTAACATGCCAACTCTCACATATAACCGGGCGAACAGTGTTATAATAAAGAACGCTATGAGCAGCATGCCAACGCTCACATATAACCGGACGAACAGTGTTATTATAAAGAACGCTATGAGTAACATGCCAACTCTCACATATAACCGGGCGAACAGTGTTATTATAAAGAACGCGATGAGTAACATGCCAACGCTCACATATAACCGGGCGAACAGTGTTATTATAAAGAACGCTATGAGCAGCATGCCAACTCTCACATATAACCGGGCGAACAGTGTTATTATAAAGAACACGATGAGTAACATGCCAACTCTCACATATAACCGGGCGAACAGTGTTATTATAAAGAACGCGATGAGTAACATGCCAACTCTCACATATAACCGGGCGAACAGTGTTATTATAAAGAACGCTATGAGCATCACGCCAACTCTCACATATAACCGGGCGAACAGTGTTACTATAAAGAACGCTATGAGCAGCATGCCAACTCTCACATATAACCGGGCGAACAATGTTATTATAAAGAACGCGATGAGTAACATGCCGACTCTCACATATAACCGGGCGAACAGTGTTATAATAAAGAACGCTATGAGCAGCATGCCAACGCTCACATATAACCGGACGAACAGTGTTATTATAAAGAACGCGATGAGTAACATGCCAACTCTCACATATAACCGGGCGAACAGTGTTATTATAAAGAACGCGATGAGTAACATGCCAACGCTCACATATAACCGGGCGAACAGTGTTATTATAAAGAACGCTATGAGCAGCATGCCAACTCTCACATATAACCGGGCGAACAGTGTTATTATAAAGAACGCGATGAGTAACATGCCAACTCTCACATATAACCGGGCGAACAGTGTTATTATAAAGAACGCGATGAGTAACATGCCAACTCTCACATATAACCGGGCGAACAGTGTTATTATAAAGAACGCGATGAGTAACATGCCAACTCTCACATATAACCGGGCGAACAGTGTTATTATAAAGAACGCGATGAGTAACATGCCAACTCTCACATATAACCGGGCGAACAGTGTTATTATAAAGAACGCGATGAGTAACATGCCAACTCTCACATATAACCGGGCGAACAGTGTTATTATAAAGAACGCTATGAGCAGCATGCCAACTCTCACATATAACCGGGCGAACAGTGTTATTATAAAGAACGCTATGAGCATCATGCCAACTCTCACATATAACCGGGCGAACAGTGTTATTATAAAGAACGCGATGAGTAACATGCCAACTCTCACATATAACCGGGCGAACAGTGTTATTATAAAGAACGCTATGAGCATCATGCCAACGCTCACATATAACCGGGCGAACAGTGTTATTATAAAGAACGCTATGTGTAACATGCCGACTCTCACATATAACCGGGCGAACAGTGTTATTATAAAGAACGCGATGAGTAACATGCCAACTCTCACATATAACCGGGCGAACAGTGTTATTATAAAGAACGCTATGAGCATCATGCCAACTCTCACATATAACCGGGCGAACAGTGTTATTATAAAGAACTCTATGAGCAGCATGCCAACGCTCACATATAACCGGGCGAACAGTGTTATTATAAAGAACGCTATGAGCATCATGCCAACTCTCACATATAACCGGGCGAACAGTGTTATTATAAAGAACGCTATGAGCATCATGCCAACTCTCACATATAACCGGGCGAACAGTGTTATTATAAAGAACGCTATGAGCATCATGCCAACTCTCACATATAACCGGGCGAACAGTGTTATTATAAAGAACGCGATGAGTAACATGCCAACTCTCACATATAACCGGGGGAACAGTGTTATTATAAAGAACGCTATGAGCATCATGCCAACTCTCACATATAACCGGGCGAACAGTGTTATTATAAAGATCGCTATGAGCATCATGCCAACTCTCACATATAACCGGGCGAACAGTGTTATTATAAAGAACGCGATGAGTAACATGCCAACTCTCACATATAACCGGACGAACAGTGTTATTATAAAGAACGCTATGAGCATCATGCCAACTCTCACATATAACCGGGCGAACAGTGTTATTATAAAGAACGCTATGAGCAGCATGCCAACTCTCACATATAACCGGGCGAACAGTGTTATTATAAAGAACGCGATGAGTAACATGCCAACTCTCACATATAACCGGGCGAACAGTGTTATAATAAAGAACGCGATGAGCAGCATGCCAACTCTCACATATAACCGGGTGAACAGTGTTATTATAAAGAACGCGATGAGTAACATGCCAACTCTCACATATAACCGGGCGAACAGTGTTATTATAAAGAACGCGATGAGTAACATGCCAACTCTCACATATAACCGGGCGAACAGTGTTATAATAAAGAACGCTATGAGCAGCATGCCAACGCTCACATATAACCGGACGAACAGTGTTATTATAAAGAACGCTATGAGTAACATGCCAACTCTCACATATAACCGGGCGAACAGTGTTATTATAAAGAACGCGATGAGTAACATGCCAACGCTCACATATAACCGGGCGAACAGTGTTATTATAAAGAACGCTATGAGCAGCATGCCAACTCTCACATATAACCGGGCGAACAGTGTTATTATAAAGAACACGATGAGTAACATGCCAACTCTCACATATAACCGGGCGAACAGTGTTATTATAAAGAACGCGATGAGTAACATGCCAACTCTCACATATAACCGGGCGAACAGTGTTATTATAAAGAACGCTATGAGCATCACGCCAACTCTCACATATAACCGGGCGAACAGTGTTACTATAAAGAACGCTATGAGCAGCATGCCAACTCTCACATATAACCGGGCGAACAGTGTTATTATAAAGAACGCTATGAGCATCATGCCAACTCTCACATATAACCGGGCGAACAGTGTTATTATAAAGAACGCGATGAGTAACATGCCAACTCTCACATATAACCGGGCGAACAGTGCTATTATAAAGAACGCTATGAGCATCATGCCAACTCTCACATATAACCGGGCGAACAGTGTTATTATAAAGAACGCGATGAGTAACATGCCAACTCTCACATATAACCGGGCGAACAGTGTTATTATAAAGAACGCTATGAGCATCATGCCAACTCTCACATATAACCGGGCGAATAGTGTTATTATAAAGATCGCTATGAGCATCATGCCAACTCTCACATATAACCGGGGGAACAGTGTTATTATAAAGAACGCGATGAGTAACATGCCAACTCTCACATATAACCGGGCGAACAGTGTTATTATAAAGAACGCTATGAGCATCATGCCAACTCTCACATATAACCGGGCGAACAGTGTTATTATAAAGAACGCTATGAGCAGCATGCCAACTCTCACATATAACCGGGTGAACAGTGTTATTATAAAGAACGCGATGAGTAACATGCCGACTCTCACATATAACCGGGCGAACAGTGTTATTATAAAGAACGCTATGAGCAGCATGCCAACGCTCACATATAACCGGACGAACAGTGTTATTATAAAGAACGCGATGAGTAACATGCCAACTCTCACATATAACCGGGCGAACAATGTTATTATAAAGAACGCGATGAGTAACATGCCAACGCTCACATATAACCGGGCGAACAGTGTTATTATAAAGAACGCTATGAGCAGCATGCCAACTCTCACATATAACCGGGCGAACAGTGTTATTATAAAGAACGCGATGAGTAACATGCCGACTCTCACATATAACCGGGCGAACAGTGTTATAATAAAGAACGCTATGAGCAGCATGCCAACGCTCACATATAACCGGACGAACAGTGTTATTATAAAGAACGCGATGAGTAACATGCCAACTCTCACATATAACCGGGCGAACAGTCTTATTATAAAGAACGCGATGAGAAACATGCCAACTCTCACATATAACCGGGCGAACAGTGTTATTATAAAGAACGCGATGAGTAACATGCCAACTCTCACATATAACCGGGCGAACAGTGTTATTATAAAGAACGCGATGAGTAACATGCCAACTCTCACATATAACCGGGCGAACAGTGTTATTATAAAGAACGCGATGAGTAACATGCCAACTCTCACATATAAACGGGCGAACAGTGTTATTATAAAGAACGCTATGAGCAGCATGCCAACTCTCACATATAACCGGGCGAACAGTGTTATTATAAAGAACGCTATGAGCATCATGCCAACTCTCACATATAACCGGGCGAACAGTGTTATTATAAAGAACGCGATGAGTAACATGCCAACTCTCACATATAACCGGGCGAACAGTGTTATTATAAAGAACGCTATGAGCATCATGCCAACTCTCACATATAACCGGGCGAACAGTGTTATTATAAAGAACGCTATGAGCATCATGCCAACTCTCACATATAACCGGGCGAACAGTGTTATTATAAAGAACGCTATGAGCATCATGCCAACTCTCACATATAACCGGGCGAACAGTGTTATAATAAAGAACGCTATGTGTAACATGCTAACTCTCACATATAACCGGGCGAACAGTGTTATTATAAAGAACGCTATGTGTAACATGCCGACTCTCACATATAACCGGGCGAACAGTGTTATTATAAAGAACGCTATGAGCATCATGCCAACTCTCACATATAACCGGGCGAACAGTGTTATTATAAAGAACGCAATGAGTAACATGCCAACTCTCACATATAACCGGGCGAACAGTGTTATTATAAAGAACGCAATGGGCATCATGCCAACTCTTACATATAACCGGGCGAACAGTGTTATTATAAAGAACGCGATGAGTAACATGCCAACTCTCACATATAACCGGGCGAACAGTGTTATTATAAAGAACGCTATGAGCATCATGCCAACTCTCACATATAACCGGGCGAACAGTGTTATTATAAAGAACGCGATGAGTAACATGCCAACTCTCACATATAACCGGGCGAACAGTGTTATTATAAAGAACGCTATGTGTAACATGCCAACTCTCACATATAACCGGGCGAACAGTGTTATTATAAAGAACGCTATGAGCATCATGCCAACTCTCACATATAACCGGGCGAACAGTGTTATTATAAAGAACGCTATGAGCATCATGCCAACTCTCACATATAACCGGGCGAACAGTGTTATTATAAAGAACGCGATGAGTAACATGCCAACTCTCACATATAACCGGGCGAACAGTCTTATTATAAAGAACGCTATGTGTAACATGCCAACTCTCACATATAACCGGGCGAACAGTGTTATTATAAAGAAGGCTATGTGTAACATGCCAACTCTCACATATAACCGGGCAAACAGTGTTATTATAAAGAACGCTATGAGCATCATGCCAACTCTCACATATAACCGGGCGAACAGTGTTATTATAAAGAACGCTATGAGCATCATGCCAACTCCCACATATAACCGGGCGAACAGTGTTATTATAAAGAACGCTATGAGCAGCATGCCAACTCTCACATATAACGGGTGAACAGTGTTATTATAAAGAACGCGATGAGTAACATGCCGACTCTCACATATAACCGGGCGAACAGTGTTATTATAAAGAACGCGATGAGTAACATGCCGACTCTCACATATAACCGGGCGAACAGTGTTATTATAAAGAACGCTATGAGCAGCATGCCAACGCTCACATATAACCGGACGAACAGTGTTATTATAAAGAACGCGATGAGTAACATGCCAACTCTCACATATAACCGGGCGAACAGTGTTATTATAAAGAACGCGATGAGTAACATGCCAACTCTCACATATAACCGGGCGAACAGTGTTATTATAAAGAACGCGATGAGTAACATGCCAACTCTCACATATAACCGGGCGAACAGTGTTATTATAAAGAACGCGATGAGTAACATGCCAACTCTCACATATAACCGGGCGAACAGTGTTATTATAAAGAACGCGATGAGTAACATGCCAACTCTCACATATAACCGGGCGAACAGTGTTATTATAAAGAACGGGATGAGTAACATGCCAACTCTCACATATAACCGGGCGAACAGTGTTATTATAAAGAACGCTATGAGCAGCATGCCAACTCTCACATATAACCGGGCGAACAGTGTTATTATAAAGAACGCTATGAGCATCATGCCAACTCTCATATATAACCGGGCGAACAGTGTTATTATAAAGAACGCGATGAGTAACATGCCAACTCTCACATATAACCGGGCGAACAGTGTTATTATAAAGAACGCTATGAGCATCATGCCAACGCTCACATATAACCGGGCGAACATTGTTATTATAAAGAACGCTATGTGTAACATGCCGACTCTCACATATAACCGGGCGAACAGTGTTATTATAAAGAACGCGATGAGTAACATGCCAACTCTCACATATAACCGGGCGAACAGTGTTATTATAAAGAACGCTATGAGCATCATGCCAACTCTCACATATAACCGGGCGAACAGTGTTATTATAAAGAACGCTATGAGCAGCATGCCAACGCTCACATATAACCGGGCGAACAGTGTTATTATAAAGAACGCTATGAGCATCATGCCAACTCTCACATATAACCGGGCGAACAGTGTTATTATAAAGAACGCTATGAGCATCATGCCAACTCTCACATATAACCGGGCGAACAGTGTTATTATAAAGAACGCTATGAGCATCATGCCAACTCTCACATATAACCGGGCGAACAGTGTTATTATAAAGAACGCGATGAGTAACATGCCAACTCTCACATATAACCGGGGGAACAGTGTTATTATAAAGAACGCTATGAGCATCATGCCAACTCTCACATATAACCGGGCGAACAGTGTTATTATAAAGATCGCTATGAGCATCATGCCAACTCTCACATATAACCGGGCGAACAGTGTTATTATAAAGAACGCGATGAGTAACATGCCAACTCTCACATATAACCGAACGAACAGTGTTATTATAAAGAACGCTATGAGCATCATGCCAACTCTCACATATAACCGGGCAAACAGTGTTATTATAAAGAACGCTATGAGCAGCATGCCAACTCTCACATATAACCGGGCGAACAGTGTTATTATAAAGAACGCGATGAGTAACATGCCAACTCTCACATATAACCGGGCGAACAGTGTTATAATAAAGAACGCTATGAGCAGCATGCCAACTCTCACATATAACCGGGCGAACAGTGTTATTATAAAGAACGCGATGAGTAACATGCCAACTCTCACATATAACCGGGCGAACAGTGTTATTATAAAGAACGCGATGAGTAACATGCCAACTCTCACATATAACCGGGCGAACAGTGTTATAATAAAGAACGCTATGAGCAGCATGCCAACGCTCACATATAACCGGGCGAACAGTGTTATTATAAAGAACGCTATGAGTAACATGCCAACTCTCACATATAACCGGGCGAACAGTGTTATTATAAAGAACGCGATGAGTAACATGCCAACGCTCACATATAACCGGGCGAACAGTGTTATTATAAAGAACGCTATGAGCAGCATGCCAACTCTCACATATAACCGGGCGAACAGTGTTATTATAAAGAACGCTATGCGCATCATGCCAACTCTCACATATAACCGGGCGAACAGTGTTACTATAAAGAACGCTATGAGCAGCATGCCAACGCTCACATATAACCGGGCGAACAGTGTTATTATAAAGAACGCGATGAGTAACATGCCAACTCTCACATATAACCGGGCGAACAGTGTTATTATAAAGAACGCTATGAGCATCACGCCAACTCTCACATATAACCGGGCGAACAGTGTTACTATAAAGAACGCTATGAGCAGCATGCCAACGCTCACATATAACCGGGCGAACAGTGTTATTATAAAGAACGCGATGAGTAACATGCCAACTCTCACATATAACCGGGCGAACAGTGTTATTATAAAGAACGCTATGAGCAGCATGCCAACGCTCACATATAACCGGGCGAACAGTGTTATTATAAAGAACGCTATGAGCAGCATGCCAACTCTCACATATAACCGGGCGAACAGTGTTATTATAAAGAACGCGATGAGTAACATGCCAACTCTCACATATAACCGGGCGAACAGTGTTATTATAAAGAACGCGATGAGTAACATGCCAACTCTCACATATAACCGGGCGAACAGTGTTATTATAAAGAACGCTATGAGCATCACGCCAACTCTCACATATAACCGGGCGAACAGTGTTACTATAAAGAACGCTATGAGCAGCATGCCAACTCTCACATATAACCGGGCGAACAGTGTTATTATAAAGAACGCTATGAGCATCATGCCGACTCTCACATATAACCGGGCGAACAGTGTTATTATAAAGAACGCGATGAGTAACATGCCAACTCTCACATATAACCGGGCGAACAGTGTTATTATAAAGAACGCTATGAGCATCATGCCAACTCTCACATATAACCGGGCGAACAGTGTTATTATAAAGAACGCGATGAGTAACATGCCAACTCTCACATATAACCGGGCGAACAGTATTATTATAAAGAACGCTATGAGCATCATGCCAACTCTCACATATAACCGGGCGAACAGTGTTATTATAAAGATCGCTATGAGCATCATGCCAACTCTCACATATAACCGGGCGAACAGTGTTATTATAAAGAACGCGATGAGTAACATGCCAACTCTCACATATAACCGGGCGAACAGTGTTATTATAAAGAACGCTATGCGCATCATGCCAACTCTCACATATAACCGGGCGAACAGTGTTATTATAAAGAACGCGATGAGTAACATGCCGACTCTCACATATAACCGGGCGAACAGTGTTATTATAAAGAACGCGATGAGCAGCATGCCAACGCTCACATATAACCGTACGAACAGTGTTATTATAAAGAACGCGATGAGTAACATGCCAACTCTCACATATAACCGGGCGAACAATGTTATTATAAAGAACGCGATGAGTAACATGCCAACGCTCACATATAACCGGGCGAACAATGTTATTATAAAGAACGCTATGAGCAGCATGCCAACTCTCACATATAACCGGGTGAACAGTGTTATTATAAAGAACGCGATGAGTAACATGCCTACTCTCACATATAACCGGGTGAACAGTGTTATAATAAAAAACGCTATGAGCAGCATGCCAACGCTCACATATAACCGGACGAACAGTGTTATTATAAAGAACGCGATGAGTAACATGCCAACTCTCACATATAACCGGGCGAACAATGTTATTATAAAGAACTCGATGAGTAACATGCCAACGCTCACATATAACCGGGCGAACAGTGTTATTATAAAGAACGCTATGAGCAGCATGCCAACTCTCACATATAACCGGGCGAACAGTGTTATTATAAAGAACGCGATGAGTAACATGCCAACTCTCACATATAACCGGGCGAACAGTCTTATTATAAAGAACGCGATGAGTAACATGCCAACTCTCACATATAACCGGGCGAACAGTGTTATTATAAAGAACGCGATGAGTAACATGCCAACTCTCACATATAACCGGGCGAACAGTGTTATTATAAAGAACGCGATGAGTAACATGCCAACTCTCACATATAACCGGGCGAACAGTGTTATTATAAAGAACGCGATGAGTAACATGCCAACTCTCACATATAACCGGGCGAACAGTGTTATTATAAAGAACGCTATGAGCAGCATGCCAACTCTCACATATAACCGGGCGAACAGTGTTATTATAAAGAACGCTATGAGCATCATGCCAACGCTCACATATAACCGGGCGAACAGTGTTATTATAAAGAACGCTATGTGTAAAATGCCGACTCTCACATATAACCGGGCGAACAGTGTTATTATAAAGAACGCTATGAGCAGCATGCCAACGCTCACATATAACCGGGCGAACAGTGTTATTATAAAGAACGCGATGAGTAACATGCCAACTCTCACATATAACCGGGCGAACAGTGTTATTATAAAGAACGCTATGAGCATCATGCCAACTCTCACATATAACCGGGCGAACAGTGTTATTATAAAGAACGCTATGAGCAGCATGCCAACGCTCACATATAACCGGGCGAATAGTGTTATTATAAAGAACGCTATGAGCATCATGCCAACTCTCACATATAACCGGGCGAACAGTGTTATTATAAAGAACGCGATGAGTAACATGCCAACTCTCACATATAACCGGGCGAACAGTGTTATTATAAAGAACGCGATGAGTAACATGCCAACTCTCACATATAACCGGGCGAACAGTGTTATTATAAAGAACGCTATGAGCATCATGCCAACTCTCACATATAACCGGGCGAACAGTGTTATTATAAAGATCGCTATGAGCATCATGCCAACTCTCATATATAACCGGGAGAACAGTGTTATTATAAAGAACGCTATGAGTAACATGCCAACTCTCACATATAACCGGGCGAACAGTGTTATTATAAAGAACGCTATGAGCATCATGCCAACTCTCACATATAACCGGGCGAACAGTGTTATTATAAAGAATGTTATGAGCATCATGACAACTCTCACATATAACCGGGCGAATAGTGTTATTATAAAGAACGCTATGAGCATCATGCCAACTCTCACATATAACCGGGCGAACAGTGTTATTATAAAGAACGCGATGAGTAACATGCCAACTCTCACATATAACCGGGCGAACAGTGTTATTATAAAGAACGCTATGAGCATCATGCCAACTCTCACATATAACCGGGCGAACAGTGTTATTATAAAGAACGCGATGAGTAACATGCCAACTCTCACATATAACCGGGCGAACAGTGTTATTATAAAGAACGCTATGAGCATCATGCCAACTCTCACATATAACCGGGCGAACAGTGTTATTATAAAGAACGCGATGAGTAACATGCCAACTCTCACATATAACCGGGCGAACAGTGTTATTATAAAGAACGCTATGAGCATCATGCCAACTCTCACATATAACCGGGCGAACAGTGTTATTATAAAAAACGCGATGAATAACATGCCAACTCTCACATATAACCGGGCGAACAGTGTTATTATAAAGAACGCTATGAGCATCATGCCAACTCTCACATATAACCGGGCGAACAGTGTTATTATAAAGAACGCTATGAGCAGCATGCCAACGCTCACATATAACCGGGCGAACAGTGTTATTATAAAGAACGCGATGAGTAACATGCCAACTCTCACATATAACCGGGCGAACAGTGTTATTATAAAGAACGCTATGAGCATCATGCCAACTCTCACATATAACCGGGCGAACAGTGTTATTATAAAGAACGCTATGAGCATCATGACAACTCTCACATATAACCGGGCGAACAGTGTTATTATAAAGAACGCGATGAGTAACATGCCAACTCTCACATATAACCGGGGGAACAGTGTTATTATAAAGAACGCTATGAGCATCATGCCAACTTTTACATATAACCGGGCGAACAGTGTTATTATAAAGAACACTATGAGTAACATGCCAACTCTCACATATAACCGGGCGAACAGTGTTATTATAAAGAACGCGATGAGTAACATGCCAACTCTCACATATAACGGGCGAACAGTGTTATTATAAAGAACGCGATGAGTAACATGCCAACTCTCACATATAACCGGGGGAACAGTGTTATTATAAAGAACGCTATGAGCATCATGCCAACTCTCACATATAACCGGGCGAACAGTGTTATTATAAAGATCGCTATGAGCATCATGCCAACTCTCACATATAACCGGGCGAACAGTGTTATTATAAAGAACGCGATGAGTAACATGCCAACTCTCACATATAACCGGACGAACAGTGTTATTATAAAGAACGCTATGAGCATCATGCCAACTCTCACATATAACCGGGCGAACAGTGTTATTATAAAGAACGCTATGAGCAGCATGCCAACTCTCACATATAACCGGGCGAACAGTGTTATTATAAAGAACGCGATGAGTAACATGCCAACTCTCACATATAACCGGGCGAACAGTGTTATAATAAAGAACGCGATGAGCAGCATGCCAACTCTCACATATAACCGGGTGAACAGTGTTATTATAAAGAACGCGATGAGTAACATGCCAACTCTCACATATAACCGGGCGAACAGTGTTATTATAAAGAACGCGATGAGTAACATGCCAACTCTCACATATAACCGGGCGAACAGTGTTATAATAAAGAACGCTATGAGCAGCATGCCAACGCTCACATATAACCGGACGAACAGTGTTATTATAAAGAACGCTATGAGTAACATGCCAACTCTCACATATAACCGGGCGAACAGTGTTATTATAAAGAACGCGATGAGTAACATGCCAACGCTCACATATAACCGGGCGAACAGTGTTATTATAAAGAACGCTATGAGCAGCATGCCAACTCTCACATATAACCGGGCGAACAGTGTTATTATAAAGAACACGATGAGTAACATGCCAACTCTCACATATAACCGGGCGAACAGTGTTATTATAAAGAACGCGATGAGTAACATGCCAACTCTCACATATAACCGGGCGAACAGTGTTATTATAAAGAACGCTATGAGCATCACGCCAACTCTCACATATAACCGGGCGAACAGTGTTACTATAAAGAACGCTATGAGCAGCATGCCAACTCTCACATATAACCGGGCGAACAATGTTATTATAAAGAACGCGATGAGTAACATGCCGACTCTCACATATAACCGGGCGAACAGTGTTATAATAAAGAACGCTATGAGCAGCATGCCAACGCTCACATATAACCGGACGAACAGTGTTATTATAAAGAACGCGATGAGTAACATGCCAACTCTCACATATAACCGGGCGAACAGTGTTATTATAAAGAACGCGATGAGTAACATGCCAACGCTCACATATAACCGGGCGAACAGTGTTATTATAAAGAACGCTATGAGCAGCATGCCAACTCTCACATATAACCGGGCGAACAGTGTTATTATAAAGAACGCGATGAGTAACATGCCAACTCTCACATATAACCGGGCGAACAGTGTTATTATAAAGAACGCGATGAGTAACATGCCAACTCTCACATATAACCGGGCGAACAGTGTTATTATAAAGAACGCGATGAGTAACATGCCAACTCTCACATATAACCGGGCGAACAGTGTTATTATAAAGAACGCGATGAGTAACATGCCAACTCTCACATATAACCGGGCGAACAGTGTTATTATAAAGAACGCGATGAGTAACATGCCAACTCTCACATATAACCGGGCGAACAGTGTTATTATAAAGAACGCTATGAGCAGCATGCCAACTCTCACATATAACCGGGCGAACAGTGTTATTATAAAGAACGCTATGAGCATCATGCCAACTCTCACATATAACCGGGCGAACAGTGTTATTATAAAGAACGCGATGAGTAACATGCCAACTCTCACATATAACCGGGCGAACAGTGTTATTATAAAGAACGCTATGAGCATCATGCCAACGCTCACATATAACCGGGCGAACAGTGTTATTATAAAGAACGCTATGTGTAACATGCCGACTCTCACATATAACCGGGCGAACAGTGTTATTATAAAGAACGCGATGAGTAACATGCCAACTCTCACATATAACCGGGCGAACAGTGTTATTATAAAGAACGCTATGAGCATCATGCCAACTCTCACATATAACCGGGCGAACAGTGTTATTATAAAGAACTCTATGAGCAGCATGCCAACGCTCACATATAACCGGGCGAACAGTGTTATTATAAAGAACGCTATGAGCATCATGCCAACTCTCACATATAACCGGGCGAACAGTGTTATTATAAAGAACGCTATGAGCATCATGCCAACTCTCACATATAACCGGGCGAACAGTGTTATTATAAAGAACGCTATGAGCATCATGCCAACTCTCACATATAACCGGGCGAACAGTGTTATTATAAAGAACGCGATGAGTAACATGCCAACTCTCACATATAACCGGGGGAACAGTGTTATTATAAAGAACGCTATGAGCATCATGCCAACTCTCACATATAACCGGGCGAACAGTGTTATTATAAAGATCGCTATGAGCATCATGCCAACTCTCACATATAACCGGGCGAACAGTGTTATTATAAAGAACGCGATGAGTAACATGCCAACTCTCACATATAACCGGACGAACAGTGTTATTATAAAGAACGCTATGAGCATCATGCCAACTCTCACATATAACCGGGCGAACAGTGTTATTATAAAGAACGCTATGAGCAGCATGCCAACTCTCACATATAACCGGGCGAACAGTGTTATTATAAAGAACGCGATGAGTAACATGCCAACTCTCACATATAACCGGGCGAACAGTGTTATAATAAAGAACGCGATGAGCAGCATGCCAACTCTCACATATAACCGGGTGAACAGTGTTATTATAAAGAACGCGATGAGTAACATGCCAACTCTCACATATAACCGGGCGAACAGTGTTATTATAAAGAACGCGATGAGTAACATGCCAACTCTCACATATAACCGGGCGAACAGTGTTATAATAAAGAACGCTATGAGCAGCATGCCAACGCTCACATATAACCGGACGAACAGTGTTATTATAAAGAACGCTATGAGTAACATGCCAACTCTCACATATAACCGGGCGAACAGTGTTATTATAAAGAACGCGATGAGTAACATGCCAACGCTCACATATAACCGGGCGAACAGTGTTATTATAAAGAACGCTATGAGCAGCATGCCAACTCTCACATATAACCGGGCGAACAGTGTTATTATAAAGAACACGATGAGTAACATGCCAACTCTCACATATAACCGGGCGAACAGTGTTATTATAAAGAACGCGATGAGTAACATGCCAACTCTCACATATAACCGGGCGAACAGTGTTATTATAAAGAACGCTATGAGCATCACGCCAACTCTCACATATAACCGGGCGAACAGTGTTACTATAAAGAACGCTATGAGCAGCATGCCAACTCTCACATATAACCGGGCGAACAGTGTTATTATAAAGAACGCTATGAGCATCATGCCAACTCTCACATATAACCGGGCGAACAGTGTTATTATAAAGAACGCGATGAGTAACATGCCAACTCTCACATATAACCGGGCGAACAGTGCTATTATAAAGAACGCTATGAGCATCATGCCAACTCTCACATATAACCGGGCGAACAGTGTTATTATAAAGAACGCGATGAGTAACATGCCAACTCTCACATATAACCGGGCGAACAGTGTTATTATAAAGAACGCTATGAGCATCATGCCAACTCTCACATATAACCGGGCGAATAGTGTTATTATAAAGATCGCTATGAGCATCATGCCAACTCTCACATATAACCGGGGGAACAGTGTTATTATAAAGAACGCGATGAGTAACATGCCAACTCTCACATATAACCGGGCGAACAGTGTTATTATAAAGAACGCTATGAGCATCATGCCAACTCTCACATATAACCGGGCGAACAGTGTTATTATAAAGAACGCTATGAGCAGCATGCCAACTCTCACATATAACCGGGTGAACAGTGTTATTATAAAGAACGCGATGAGTAACATGCCGACTCTCACATATAACCGGGCGAACAGTGTTATTATAAAGAACGCTATGAGCAGCATGCCAACGCTCACATATAACCGGACGAACAGTGTTATTATAAAGAACGCGATGAGTAACATGCCAACTCTCACATATAACCGGGCGAACAATGTTATTATAAAGAACGCGATGAGTAACATGCCAACGCTCACATATAACCGGGCGAACAGTGTTATTATAAAGAACGCTATGAGCAGCATGCCAACTCTCACATATAACCGGGCGAACAGTGTTATTATAAAGAACGCGATGAGTAACATGCCGACTCTCACATATAACCGGGCGAACAGTGTTATAATAAAGAACGCTATGAGCAGCATGCCAACGCTCACATATAACCGGACGAACAGTGTTATTATAAAGAACGCGATGAGTAACATGCCAACTCTCACATATAACCGGGCGAACAGTCTTATTATAAAGAACGCGATGAGAAACATGCCAACTCTCACATATAACCGGGCGAACAGTGTTATTATAAAGAACGCGATGAGTAACATGCCAACTCTCACATATAACCGGGCGAACAGTGTTATTATAAAGAACGCGATGAGTAACATGCCAACTCTCACATATAACCGGGCGAACAGTGTTATTATAAAGAACGCGATGAGTAACATGCCAACTCTCACATATAAACGGGCGAACAGTGTTATTATAAAGAACGCTATGAGCAGCATGCCAACTCTCACATATAACCGGGCGAACAGTGTTATTATAAAGAACGCTATGAGCATCATGCCAACTCTCACATATAACCGGGCGAACAGTGTTATTATAAAGAACGCGATGAGTAACATGCCAACTCTCACATATAACCGGGCGAACAGTGTTATTATAAAGAACGCTATGAGCATCATGCCAACTCTCACATATAACCGGGCGAACAGTGTTATTATAAAGAACGCTATGAGCATCATGCCAACTCTCACATATAACCGGGCGAACAGTGTTATTATAAAGAACGCTATGAGCATCATGCCAACTCTCACATATAACCGGGCGAACAGTGTTATAATAAAGAACGCTATGTGTAACATGCTAACTCTCACATATAACCGGGCGAACAGTGTTATTATAAAGAACGCTATGTGTAACATGCCGACTCTCACATATAACCGGGCGAACAGTGTTATTATAAAGAACGCTATGAGCATCATGCCAACTCTCACATATAACCGGGCGAACAGTGTTATTATAAAGAACGCAATGAGTAACATGCCAACTCTCACATATAACCGGGCGAACAGTGTTATTATAAAGAACGCAATGGGCATCATGCCAACTCTTACATATAACCGGGCGAACAGTGTTATTATAAAGAACGCGATGAGTAACATGCCAACTCTCACATATAACCGGGCGAACAGTGTTATTATAAAGAACGCTATGAGCATCATGCCAACTCTCACATATAACCGGGCGAACAGTGTTATTATAAAGAACGCGATGAGTAACATGCCAACTCTCACATATAACCGGGCGAACAGTGTTATTATAAAGAACGCTATGTGTAACATGCCAACTCTCACATATAACCGGGCGAACAGTGTTATTATAAAGAACGCTATGAGCATCATGCCAACTCTCACATATAACCGGGCGAACAGTGTTATTATAAAGAACGCTATGAGCATCATGCCAACTCTCACATATAACCGGGCGAACAGTGTTATTATAAAGAACGCGATGAGTAACATGCCAACTCTCACATATAACCGGGCGAACAGTCTTATTATAAAGAACGCTATGTGTAACATGCCAACTCTCACATATAACCGGGCGAACAGTGTTATTATAAAGAAGGCTATGTGTAACATGCCAACTCTCACATATAACCGGGCAAACAGTGTTATTATAAAGAACGCTATGAGCATCATGCCAACTCTCACATATAACCGGGCGAACAGTGTTATTATAAAGAACGCTATGAGCATCATGCCAACTCCCACATATAACCGGGCGAACAGTGTTATTATAAAGAACGCTATGAGCAGCATGCCAACTCTCACATATAACGGGTGAACAGTGTTATTATAAAGAACGCGATGAGTAACATGCCGACTCTCACATATAACCGGGCGAACAGTGTTATTATAAAGAACGCGATGAGTAACATGCCGACTCTCACATATAACCGGGCGAACAGTGTTATTATAAAGAACGCTATGAGCAGCATGCCAACGCTCACATATAACCGGACGAACAGTGTTATTATAAAGAACGCGATGAGTAACATGCCAACTCTCACATATAACCGGGCGAACAGTGTTATTATAAAGAACGCGATGAGTAACATGCCAACTCTCACATATAACCGGGCGAACAGTGTTATTATAAAGAACGCGATGAGTAACATG
The DNA here is from genome assembly GCA_963680875.1 of Bathymodiolus brooksi. Lineage (NCBI taxonomy): Eukaryota > Metazoa > Mollusca > Bivalvia > Mytilida > Modiolidae > Bathymodiolus > Bathymodiolus brooksi. The sequence continues at coordinate 59,106,384 of OY804576.1, read as the reverse complement.
CCAACTCTCACATATAACCGGGCGAACAGTGTTATTATAAAGAACGCGATGAGTAACATGCCAACTCTCACATATAACCGGGCGAACAGTGTTATTATAAAGAACGCGATGAGTAACATGCCAACTCTCACATATAACCGGGCGAACAGTGTTATTATAAAGAACGGGATGAGTAACATGCCAACTCTCACATATAACCGGGCGAACAGTGTTATTATAAAGAACGCTATGAGCAGCATGCCAACTCTCACATATAACCGGGCGAACAGTGTTATTATAAAGAACGCTATGAGCATCATGCCAACTCTCATATATAACCGGGCGAACAGTGTTATTATAAAGAACGCGATGAGTAACATGCCAACTCTCACATATAACCGGGCGAACAGTGTTATTATAAAGAACGCTATGAGCATCATGCCAACGCTCACATATAACCGGGCGAACATTGTTATTATAAAGAACGCTATGTGTAACATGCCGACTCTCACATATAACCGGGCGAACAGTGTTATTATAAAGAACGCGATGAGTAACATGCCAACTCTCACATATAACCGGGCGAACAGTGTTATTATAAAGAACGCTATGAGCATCATGCCAACTCTCACATATAACCGGGCGAACAGTGTTATTATAAAGAACGCTATGAGCAGCATGCCAACGCTCACATATAACCGGGCGAACAGTGTTATTATAAAGAACGCTATGAGCATCATGCCAACTCTCACATATAACCGGGCGAACAGTGTTATTATAAAGAACGCTATGAGCATCATGCCAACTCTCACATATAACCGGGCGAACAGTGTTATTATAAAGAACGCTATGAGCATCATGCCAACTCTCACATATAACCGGGCGAACAGTGTTATTATAAAGAACGCGATGAGTAACATGCCAACTCTCACATATAACCGGGGGAACAGTGTTATTATAAAGAACGCTATGAGCATCATGCCAACTCTCACATATAACCGGGCGAACAGTGTTATTATAAAGATCGCTATGAGCATCATGCCAACTCTCACATATAACCGGGCGAACAGTGTTATTATAAAGAACGCGATGAGTAACATGCCAACTCTCACATATAACCGAACGAACAGTGTTATTATAAAGAACGCTATGAGCATCATGCCAACTCTCACATATAACCGGGCAAACAGTGTTATTATAAAGAACGCTATGAGCAGCATGCCAACTCTCACATATAACCGGGCGAACAGTGTTATTATAAAGAACGCGATGAGTAACATGCCAACTCTCACATATAACCGGGCGAACAGTGTTATAATAAAGAACGCTATGAGCAGCATGCCAACTCTCACATATAACCGGGCGAACAGTGTTATTATAAAGAACGCGATGAGTAACATGCCAACTCTCACATATAACCGGGCGAACAGTGTTATTATAAAGAACGCGATGAGTAACATGCCAACTCTCACATATAACCGGGCGAACAGTGTTATAATAAAGAACGCTATGAGCAGCATGCCAACGCTCACATATAACCGGGCGAACAGTGTTATTATAAAGAACGCTATGAGTAACATGCCAACTCTCACATATAACCGGGCGAACAGTGTTATTATAAAGAACGCGATGAGTAACATGCCAACGCTCACATATAACCGGGCGAACAGTGTTATTATAAAGAACGCTATGAGCAGCATGCCAACTCTCACATATAACCGGGCGAACAGTGTTATTATAAAGAACGCTATGCGCATCATGCCAACTCTCACATATAACCGGGCGAACAGTGTTACTATAAAGAACGCTATGAGCAGCATGCCAACGCTCACATATAACCGGGCGAACAGTGTTATTATAAAGAACGCGATGAGTAACATGCCAACTCTCACATATAACCGGGCGAACAGTGTTATTATAAAGAACGCTATGAGCATCACGCCAACTCTCACATATAACCGGGCGAACAGTGTTACTATAAAGAACGCTATGAGCAGCATGCCAACGCTCACATATAACCGGGCGAACAGTGTTATTATAAAGAACGCGATGAGTAACATGCCAACTCTCACATATAACCGGGCGAACAGTGTTATTATAAAGAACGCTATGAGCAGCATGCCAACGCTCACATATAACCGGGCGAACAGTGTTATTATAAAGAACGCTATGAGCAGCATGCCAACTCTCACATATAACCGGGCGAACAGTGTTATTATAAAGAACGCGATGAGTAACATGCCAACTCTCACATATAACCGGGCGAACAGTGTTATTATAAAGAACGCGATGAGTAACATGCCAACTCTCACATATAACCGGGCGAACAGTGTTATTATAAAGAACGCTATGAGCATCACGCCAACTCTCACATATAACCGGGCGAACAGTGTTACTATAAAGAACGCTATGAGCAGCATGCCAACTCTCACATATAACCGGGCGAACAGTGTTATTATAAAGAACGCTATGAGCATCATGCCAACTCTCACATATAACCGGGCGAACAGTGTTATTATAAAGAACGCGATGAGTAACATGCCAACTCTCACATATAACCGGGCGAACAGTGTTATTATAAAGAACGCTATGAGCATCATGCCAACTCTCACATATAACCGGGCGAACAGTGTTATTATAAAGAACGCGATGAGTAACATGCCAACTCTCACATATAACCGGGCGAACAGTATTATTATAAAGAACGCTATGAGCATCATGCCAACTCTCACATATAACCGGGCGAACAGTGTTATTATAAAGATCGCTATGAGCATCATGCCAACTCTCACATATAACCGGGCGAACAGTGTTATTATAAAGAACGCGATGAGTAACATGCCAACTCTCACATATAACCGGGCGAACAGTGTTATTATAAAGAACGCTATGCGCATCATGCCAACTCTCACATATAACCGGGCGAACAGTGTTATTATAAAGAACGCGATGAGTAACATGCCGACTCTCACATATAACCGGGCGAACAGTGTTATTATAAAGAACGCGATGAGCAGCATGCCAACGCTCACATATAACCGTACGAACAGTGTTATTATAAAGAACGCGATGAGTAACATGCCAACTCTCACATATAACCGGGCGAACAATGTTATTATAAAGAACGCGATGAGTAACATGCCAACGCTCACATATAACCGGGCGAACAATGTTATTATAAAGAACGCTATGAGCAGCATGCCAACTCTCACATATAACCGGGTGAACAGTGTTATTATAAAGAACGCGATGAGTAACATGCCTACTCTCACATATAACCGGGTGAACAGTGTTATAATAAAAAACGCTATGAGCAGCATGCCAACGCTCACATATAACCGGACGAACAGTGTTATTATAAAGAACGCGATGAGTAACATGCCAACTCTCACATATAACCGGGCGAACAATGTTATTATAAAGAACTCGATGAGTAACATGCCAACGCTCACATATAACCGGGCGAACAGTGTTATTATAAAGAACGCTATGAGCAGCATGCCAACTCTCACATATAACCGGGCGAACAGTGTTATTATAAAGAACGCGATGAGTAACATGCCAACTCTCACATATAACCGGGCGAACAGTCTTATTATAAAGAACGCGATGAGTAACATGCCAACTCTCACATATAACCGGGCGAACAGTGTTATTATAAAGAACGCGATGAGTAACATGCCAACTCTCACATATAACCGGGCGAACAGTGTTATTATAAAGAACGCGATGAGTAACATGCCAACTCTCACATATAACCGGGCGAACAGTGTTATTATAAAGAACGCGATGAGTAACATGCCAACTCTCACATATAACCGGGCGAACAGTGTTATTATAAAGAACGCTATGAGCAGCATGCCAACTCTCACATATAACCGGGCGAACAGTGTTATTATAAAGAACGCTATGAGCATCATGCCAACGCTCACATATAACCGGGCGAACAGTGTTATTATAAAGAACGCTATGTGTAAAATGCCGACTCTCACATATAACCGGGCGAACAGTGTTATTATAAAGAACGCTATGAGCAGCATGCCAACGCTCACATATAACCGGGCGAACAGTGTTATTATAAAGAACGCGATGAGTAACATGCCAACTCTCACATATAACCGGGCGAACAGTGTTATTATAAAGAACGCTATGAGCATCATGCCAACTCTCACATATAACCGGGCGAACAGTGTTATTATAAAGAACGCTATGAGCAGCATGCCAACGCTCACATATAACCGGGCGAATAGTGTTATTATAAAGAACGCTATGAGCATCATGCCAACTCTCACATATAACCGGGCGAACAGTGTTATTATAAAGAACGCGATGAGTAACATGCCAACTCTCACATATAACCGGGCGAACAGTGTTATTATAAAGAACGCGATGAGTAACATGCCAACTCTCACATATAACCGGGCGAACAGTGTTATTATAAAGAACGCTATGAGCATCATGCCAACTCTCACATATAACCGGGCGAACAGTGTTATTATAAAGATCGCTATGAGCATCATGCCAACTCTCATATATAACCGGGAGAACAGTGTTATTATAAAGAACGCTATGAGTAACATGCCAACTCTCACATATAACCGGGCGAACAGTGTTATTATAAAGAACGCTATGAGCATCATGCCAACTCTCACATATAACCGGGCGAACAGTGTTATTATAAAGAATGTTATGAGCATCATGACAACTCTCACATATAACCGGGCGAATAGTGTTATTATAAAGAACGCTATGAGCATCATGCCAACTCTCACATATAACCGGGCGAACAGTGTTATTATAAAGAACGCGATGAGTAACATGCCAACTCTCACATATAACCGGGCGAACAGTGTTATTATAAAGAACGCTATGAGCATCATGCCAACTCTCACATATAACCGGGCGAACAGTGTTATTATAAAGAACGCGATGAGTAACATGCCAACTCTCACATATAACCGGGCGAACAGTGTTATTATAAAGAACGCTATGAGCATCATGCCAACTCTCACATATAACCGGGCGAACAGTGTTATTATAAAGAACGCGATGAGTAACATGCCAACTCTCACATATAACCGGGCGAACAGTGTTATTATAAAGAACGCTATGAGCATCATGCCAACTCTCACATATAACCGGGCGAACAGTGTTATTATAAAAAACGCGATGAATAACATGCCAACTCTCACATATAACCGGGCGAACAGTGTTATTATAAAGAACGCTATGAGCATCATGCCAACTCTCACATATAACCGGGCGAACAGTGTTATTATAAAGAACGCTATGAGCAGCATGCCAACGCTCACATATAACCGGGCGAACAGTGTTATTATAAAGAACGCGATGAGTAACATGCCAACTCTCACATATAACCGGGCGAACAGTGTTATTATAAAGAACGCTATGAGCATCATGCCAACTCTCACATATAACCGGGCGAACAGTGTTATTATAAAGAACGCTATGAGCATCATGACAACTCTCACATATAACCGGGCGAACAGTGTTATTATAAAGAACGCGATGAGTAACATGCCAACTCTCACATATAACCGGGGGAACAGTGTTATTATAAAGAACGCTATGAGCATCATGCCAACTTTTACATATAACCGGGCGAACAGTGTTATTATAAAGAACACTATGAGTAACATGCCAACTCTCACATATAACCGGGCGAACAGTGTTATTATAAAGAACGCGATGAGTAACATGCCAACTCTCACATATAACGGGCGAACAGTGTTATTATAAAGAACGTTATGAGCATCATGCCAACTCTCACATATAACCGGGCGAACAGTGTTATTATAAAGAACGCTATGAGCATCATGCCAACTCTCACATATAACCGGGCGAACAGTGTTATTATAAAGAACGCTATGCGCATCATGCCAACTCTCACATATAACCGGGCGAACAGTGTTATTATAAAGATCGCTATGAGCATCATGCCAACTCTCACATATAACCGGGCGAACAGTGTTATTATAAAGAACGCTATGAGTAACATGCCAACTCTCACATATAACCGGGCGAACAGTGTTATTATAAAGAACGCTATGAGCATCATGCCAACTCTCACATATAACCGGGCGAACAGTGTTATTATAAAGATCGCTATGAGCATCATGCCAACTCTCACATATAACCGGGCGAACAGTGTTATTATAAAGAACGCTATGAGTAACATGCCAACTCTTACATATAACCGGGCGAACAGTGTTATTATAAAGAACGCTATGAGCATCATGCCAACTCTCACATATAACCGGGCGAACAGTGTTATTATAAAGAACGTTATGAGCATCATGCCAACTCTCACATATAACCGGGCGAACAGTGTTATTATAAAGAACGCTATGAGCATCATGCCAACTCTCACATATAACCGGGCGAACAGTGTTATTATAAAGAACGCTATGATTAACATGCCAACTCTCACATATAACCGGGCGAACAATGTTATTATAAAGAACGTGATGAGTAACATGCCAACTCTCACATATAACCGGGCGAACAGTGTTATTATAAAGAACGCTATGAGCATCATGCCAACTCTCACATATAACCGGGCGAACAGTGTTATTATAAAGAACGCGATGAGTAACATGCCAACTCTCACATATAACCGGGCGAACAGTGTTATTATAAAGAACGCTATGTGTAACATGCCAACTCTCACATATAACCAGGCGAACAGTGTTATTATAAAGAACGCGATGAGTAACATGCCAACTCTCACATATAACCGGGCGAACAGTGTTATTATAAAGAACGCTATGAGCATCATGCCAACTCTCACATATAACCGGGCGAACAGTGTTATTATAAAGAACGCTATGAGCATCATGACAACTCTCACATATAACCGGGCGAACAGTGTTATTATAAAGAACGCGATGAGTAACATGCCAACTCTCACATATAACCGGGGGAACAGTGTTATTATAAAGAACGCTATGAGCATCATGCCAACTTTTACATATAACCGGGCGAACAGTGTTATTATAAAGAACACTATGAGTAACATGCCAACTCTCACATATAACCGGGCGAACAGTGTTATTATAAAGAACGCGATGAGTAACATGCCAACTCTCACATATAACGGGCGAACAGTGTTATTATAAAGAACGTTATGAGCATCATGCCAACTCTCACATATAACCGGGCGAACAGTGTTATTATAAAGAACGCTATGAGCATCATGCCAACTCTCACATATAACCGGGCGAACAGTGTTATTATAAAGAACGCTATGCGCATCATGCCAACTCTCACATATAACCGGGCGAACAGTGTTATTATAAAGATCGCTATGAGCATCATGCCAACTCTCACATATAACCGGGCGAACAGTGTTATTATAAAGAACGCTATGAGTAACATGCCAACTCTCACATATAACCGGGCGAACAGTGTTATTATAAAGAACGCTATGAGCATCATGCCAACTCTCACATATAACCGGGCGAACAGTGTTATTATAAAGATCGCTATGAGCATCATGCCAACTCTCACATATAACCGGGCGAACAGTGTTATTATAAAGAACGCTATGAGTAACATGCCAACTCTTACATATAACCGGGCGAACAGTGTTATTATAAAGAACGCTATGAGCATCATGCCAACTCTCACATATAACCGGGCGAACAGTGTTATTATAAAGAACGCTATGAGCATCATGCCAACTGTCACATATAACCGGGCGAACAGTGTTATTATAAAGAACGCGATGAGTAACATGCCAACTCTCACATATAACCGGGCGAACAGTGTTATTATAAAGAACGCTATGAGCATCATGCCAACTCTCACATATAACCGGGCGAACAGTGTTATTATAACGAACGCGATGAGTAACATGCCAACTCTCACATATAACCGGGCGAACAGTGTTATTATAAAGAACGCTATGAGTAACATGCCAACTCTCACATATAACCGGGCGAACAGTGTTATTATAAAGAATGCTATGAGCAGCATGCCAACGCTCACATATAACCGGGCGAACAGTGTTATTATAAAGAACGCGATGAGCATCATGCCAACGCTCACATATAACCGGGCGAACAGTGTTATTATAAAGAACGCTATGAGCATCATGCCCACTCTCACATATAACCGGGCGAACAGTGTTATTATAAAGAACGCGATGAGTAACATGACAACTCTCACATATAACCGGGCGAACAGTGTTATTATAAAGAACGCTATGAGCATCATGACAACTTTCACATATAACCGGGCGAACAGTGTTATTATAAAGAACGCGATGAGTAACATGCCAACTCTCACATATAACCGGGCGAATAGTGTTATTATAAAGAACGCTATGTGTAACATGCCAACTCTCACATATAACCATGCGAACAGTGTTATTATAAAGAACGCTATGAGCATCATGTCAACTCTCACATATAACCGGGCGAACAGTGTTATTATAAAAAACGCGATGAATAACATGCCAACTCTCACATATAACCGGGCGAACAGTGTTATTATAAAGAACGCTATGAGCATCATGCCAACTCTCACATATAACAGGGCGAACAGTGTTATTATAAAGAACGCTATGAGCATCATGCCAACGCTCACATATAACCGGGCGAACAGTGTTATTATAAAGAACGCGATGAGTAACATGCCAACTCTCACATATAACCGGGCGAACAGTGTTATTATAGAGAACGCTATGAGCATCATGCCAACTTTCACATATAACCGGGCGAACAGTGTTATTATAAAGAACGCTATTAGTAACATGCCAACTCTCACATATAACCGGGCGAACAGTGTTATTATAAAGAACGCTATGAGCATCATGCCAACTCTCACATATAACCGGGCGAACAGTGTTATTATAAAGAACGTTATGAGCATCATGCCAACTCTCACATATAACCGGGCGAACAGTGTTATTATAAAGAACGCTATGAGCATCATGCCAACTCTCACATATAACCGGGCGAACAGTGTTATTATAAAGAACGCTATGATTAACATGCCAACTCTCACATATAACCGGGCGAACAATGTTATTATAAAGAACGTGATGAGTAACATGCCAACTCTCACATATAACCGGGCGAACAGTGTTATTATAAAGAACGCTATGAGCATCATGCCAACTCTCACATATAACCGGGCGAACAGTGTTATTATAAAGAACGCGATGAGTAACATGCCAACTCTCACATATAACCGGGCGAACAGTGTTATTATAAAGAACGCTATGTGTAACATGCCAACTCTCACATATAACCGGGCGAACAGTGTTATTATAAAGAACGCGATGAGTAACATGCCAACTCTCACATATAACCGGGCGAACAGTGTTATTATAAAGAACGCTATGAGCATCATGCCAACTCTCACATATAACCGGGCGAACAGTGTTATTATAAAGAACGCTATGAGCATCATGCCAACTCTCACATATAACCGGGCGAACAGTGTTATTATAAAGAACGCGATGAGTAACATGCCAACTCTCACATATAACCGGGCGAACAGTGTTATTATAAAGAACGCTATGAGCATCATGCCAACTCTCACATATAACCGGGCGAACAGTGTTATTATAAAGAACGCTATGAGCATCATGCCAACTCTCACATATAACCAGGCGAATAGTGTTATTATAAAGAACGCGATGAGTAACATGCCGACTCTCACATATAACCGGGCGAACAGTGTTATTATAAAGATCGCTATGAGCAGCATGCCAACTCTCACATATAACCGGGCGAACAGTGTTATTATAAAGAACGCGATGAGTAACATGCCAACTCTCACATATAACCGGGCGAACAGTGTTATTATAAAGAACGCTATGAGCATCATGCCAACGCTCACATATAACCGGGCGAACAGTGTTATTATAAAGAACGCTATGTGCAGCATGCCAACTCTCACATATAACCGGGCGAACAGTGTTATTATAAAGAACGCGATGAGTAACATGCCAACTCTCACATATAACCGGGCGAACAGTGTTATTATAGAGAACGCTATGAGCATCATGCCAACTTTCACATATAACCGGGCGAACAGTGTTATTATAAAGATCGCTATGAGCATCATGCCAACTCTCATATATAACCGGGAGAACAGTGTTATTATAAAGAACGCTATGAGTAACATGCCAACTCTCACATATAACCGGGCGAACAGTGTTATTATAAAGAACGCTATGAGCATCATGCCAACTCTCACATATAACCGGGCGAACAGTGTTATTATAAAGAACGCTATGAGCATCATGCCAACTCTCACATATAACCGGGCGAACAGTGTTATTATAAAGAATGTTATGAGCATCATGACAACTCTCACATATAACCGGGCGAATAGTGTTATTATAAAGAACGCTATGAGCATCATGCCAACTCTCACATATAACCGGGCGAACAGTGTTATTATAAAGAACGCGATGAGTAACATGCCAACTCTCACATATAACCGGGCGAACAGTGTTATTATAAAGAACGCTATGAGCATCATGCCAACTCTCACATATAACCGGGCGAACAGTGTTATTATAAAGAACGCGATGAGTAACATGCCAACTCTCACATATAACCGGGCGAACAGTGTTATTATAAAGAACGCTATGAGCATCATGCCAACTCTCACATATAACCGGGCGAACAGTGTTATTATAAAGAACGCGATGAGTAACATGCCAACTCTCACATATAACCGGGCGAACAGTGTTATTATAAAGAACGCTATGAGCATCATGCCAACTCTCACATATAACCGGGCGAACAGTGTTATTATAAAAAACGCGATGAATAACATGCCAACTCTCACATATAACCGGGCGAACAGTGTTATTATAAAGAACGCTATGAGCATCATGCCAACTCTCACATATAACCGGGCGAACAGTGTTATTATAAAGAACGCTATGAGCATCATGCCAACGCTCACATATAACCGGGCGAACAGTGTTATTATAAAGAACGCGATGAGTAACATGCCAACTCTCACATATAACCGGGCGAACAGTGTTATTATAAAGAACGCTATGAGCATCATGACAACTCTCACATATAACCGGGCGAACAGTGTTATTATAAAGAACGCTATGAGCATCATGACAACTCTCACATATAACCGGGCGAACAGTGTTATTATAAAGAACGCGATGAGTAACATGCCAACTCTCACATATAACCGGGGGAACAGTGTTATTATAAAGAACGCTATGAGCATCATGCCAACTCTCACATATAACCGGGCGAACAGTGTTATTATAAAGAACACTATGAGTAACATGCCAACTCTCACATATAACCGGGCGAACAGTGTTATTATAAAGAACGCGATGAGTAACATGCCAACTCTCACATATAACGGGCGAACAGTGTTATTATAAAGAACGTTATGAGCATCATGCCAACTCTCACATATAACCGGGCGAACAGTGTTATTATAAAGAACGCTATGAGCATCATGCCAACTCTCACATATAACCGGGCGAACAGTGTTATTATAAAGAACGCTATGCGCATCATGCCAACTCTCACATATAACCGGGCGAACAGTGTTATTATAAAGATCGCTATGAGCATCATGCCAACTCTCACATATAACCGGGCGAACAGTGTTATTATAAAGAACGCTATGAGTAACATGCCAACTCTCACATATAACCGGGCGAACAGTGTTATTATAAAGAACGCTATGAGCATCATGCCAACTCTCACATATAACCGGGCGAACAGTGTTATTATAAAGATCGCTATGAGCATCATGCCAACTCTCACATATAACCGGGCGAACAGTGTTATTTTAAAGAACGCTATGAATAACATGCCAACTCTTACATATAACCGGGGGAACAGTGTTATTATAAAGAACGCTATGAGCATCATGCCAACTCTCACATATAACCGGGCGAACAGTGTTATTATAAAGAACGCTATGAGCATCATGCCAACTGTCACATATAACCGGGCGAACAGTGTTATTATAAAGAACGCGATGAGTAACATGCCAACTCTCACATATAACCGGGCGAACAGTGTTATTATAAAGAACGCTATGAGCATCATGCCAACTCTCACATATAACCGGGCGAACAGTGTTATTATAACGAACGCGATGAGTAACATGCCAACTCTCACATATAACCGGGCGAACAGTGTTATTATAAAGAACGCTATGAGTAACATGCCAACTCTCACATATAACCGGGCGAACAGTGTTATTATAAAGAATGCTATGAGCAGCATGCCAACGCTCACATATAACCGGGCGAACAGTGTTATTATAAAGAACGCGATGAGCATCATGCCAACGCTCACATATAACCGGGCGAACAGTGTTATTATAAAGAACGCTCTGAGCATCATGCCCACTCTCACATATAACCGGGCGAACAGTGTTATTATAAAGAACGCGATGAGTAACATGACAACTCTCACATATAACCGGGCGAACAGTGTTATTATAAAGAACGCTATGAGCATCATGCCAACGCTCACATATAACCGGGCGAATAGTGTTATTATAAAGAACGCTATGTGTAACATGCCAACTCTCACATATAACCATGCGAACAGTGTTATTATAAAGAACGCTATGAGCATCATGCCAACTCTCACATATAACCGGGCGAACAGTGTTATTATAAAAAACGCGATGAATAACATGCCAACTCTCACATATAACCGGGCGAACAGTGTTATTATAAAGAACGCTATGAGCATCATGCCAACTCTCACATATAACAGGGCGAACAGTGTTATTATAAAGAACGCTATGAGCATCATGCCAACGCTCACATATAACCGGGCGAACAGTGTTATTATAAAGAACGCGATGAGTAACATGCCAACTCTCACATATAACCGGGCGAACAGTGTTATTATAGAGAACGCTATGAGCATCATGCCAACTTTCACATATAACCGGGCGAACAGTGTTATTATAAAGAACGCTATTAGTAACATGCCAACTCTCACATATAACCGGGCGAACAGTGTTATTATAAAGAACGCTATGAGCATCATGCCAACTCTCACATATAACCGGGCGAACAGTGTTATTATAAAGAACGTTATGAGCATCATGCCAACTCTCACATATAACCGGGCGAACAGTGTTATTATAAAGAACGCTATGAGCATCATGCCAACTCTCACATATAACCGGGCGAACAGTGTTATTATAAAGAACGCTATGATTAACATGCCAACTCTCACATATAACCGGGCGAACAATGTTATTATAAAGAACGTGATGAGTAACATGCCAACTCTCACATATAACCGGGCGAACAGTGTTATTATAAAGAACGCTATGAGCATCATGCCAACTCTCACATATAACCGGGCGAACAGTGTTATTATAAAGAACGCGATGAGTAACATGCCAACTCTCACATATAACCGGGCGAACAGTGTTATTATAAAGAACGCTATGTGTAACATGCCAACTCTCACATATAACCGGGCGAACAGTGTTATTATAAAGAACGCGATGAGTAACATGCCAACTCTCACATATAACCGGGCGAACAGTGTTATTATAAAAAACGCTATGAGCATCATGCCAACTCTCACATATAACCGGGCGAACAGTGTTATTATAAAGATCGCTATGAGCATCATGCCAACTCTCACATATAACCGGGCGAACAGTGTTATTATAAAGAACGCGATGAGTAACATGCCAACTCTCACATATAACCGGGCGAACAGTGTTATTATAAAGAACGCTATGAGCATCATGCCAACTCTCACATATAACCGGGCGAACAGTGTTATTATAAAGAACGCTATGAGCATCATGCCAACTCTCACATATAACCAGGCGAATAGTGTTATTATAAAGAACGCGATGAGTAACATGCCGACTCTCACATATAACCGGGCGAACAGTGTTATTATAAAGATCGCTATGAGCAGCATGCCAACTCTCACATATAACCGGGCGAACAGTGTTATTATAAAGAACGCGATGAGTAACATGCCAACTCTCACATATAACCGGGCGAACAGTGTTATTATAAAGAACGCTATGAGCATCATGCCAACGCTCACATATAACCGGGCGAACAGTGTTATTATAAAGAACGCTATGTGCAGCATGCCAACTCTCACATATAACCGGGCGAACAGTGTTATTATAAAGAACGCGATGAGTAACATGCCAACTCTCACATATAACCGGGCGAACAGTGTTATTATAGAGAACGCTATGAGCATCATGCCAACTTTCACATATAACCGGGCGAACAGTGTTATTATAAAGAACGCTATTAGTAACATGTCAACTCTCACATATAACCGGGCGAACAGTGTTATTATAAAGAACGCTATGAGCATCATGCCAACTCTCACATATAACCGGGCGAACAGTGTTATTATAAAGAACGTTATGAGCATCATGCCAACTCTCACATATAACCGGGCGAACAGTGTTATTATAAAGAACGCTATGAGCATCATGCCAACTCTCACATATAACCGGGCGAACAGTGCTATTATAAAGAACGCTATGATTAACATGCCAACTCTCACATATAACCGGGCGAATAATGTTAATATAAAGAACGTGATGAGTAACATGCCAACTCTCACATATAACCGGGCGAACAGTGTTATTATAAAGAACGCTATGAGCATCATGCCAACTCTCACATATAACCGGGCGAACAGTGTTATTATAAAGAACGCGATGAGAAACATGCCAACTCTCACATATAACCGGGCGAACAGTGTTATAATAAAGAACGCTATGTGTAACATGCCAACTCTCACATATAACCGGGCGAACAGTGTTATTATAAAGAACGCAATGAGTAACATGCCAACTCTCACATATAACCGGGCGAACAGTGTTATTATAAAGAACGCTATGAGCATCATGCCAACTCTCACATATAACCGGGCGAACAGTGTTATTATAAAGAACGCTATGAGCATCATGCAAACTCTCACATATAACCGGGCGAACAGTGTTATTATAAAGAACGCTATGAGCATCATGCCAACTCTCACATATAACCGGGCGAACAGTGTTATTATAAAGAACGCGATGAGTAACATGCCAACTCTCACATATAACCGGGCGAACAGTGTTATTATAAAGAACGCTATGAGCATCATGCCAACTCTCACATATAACCGGGCGAACAGTGTTATTATAAAGAACGCGATGAGTAACATGCCGACTCTCACATATAACCGGGCGAACAGTGTTATTATAAAGAACGCTATGAGCAGCATGCCAACTCTCACATATAACCGGGCGAACAGTGTTATTATAAAGAACGCGATGAGTAACATGCCAACTCTCACATATAACCGGGCGAACAGTGTTATTATAAAGAACGCTATGAGCATCATGCCAACGCTCACATATAACCGGGCGAACAGTGTTATTATAAAGAACGCTATGAGCATCATGCCAACTCTCACATATAACCGGGCGAACAGTGTTATTATAAAGAACGCGATGAGTAACATGCCAACTCTCACATATAACCGGGCGAACAGTGTTATTATAAAGAACGCTATGAGCATCATGCCAACTCTCACATATAACCGGGCGAACAGTGTTATTATAAAAAACGCGATGAATAACATGCCAACTCTCACATATAACCGGGCGAACAGTGTTATTATAAAGAACGCTATGAGCATCATGCCAACTCTCACATATAACCGGGCGAACAGTGTTATTATAAAGAACGCTATGAGCATCATGCCAACGCTCACATATAACCGGGCGAACAGTGTTATTATAAAGAACGCGATGAGTAACATGCCAACTCTCACATATAACCGGGCGAACAGTGTTATTATAAAGAACGCTATGAGCATCATGCCAACTCTCACATATAACCGGGCGAACAGTGTTATTATAAAGAACGCTATGAGCATCATGACAACTCTCACATATAACCGGGCGAACAGTGTTATTATAAAGAACGCGATGAGTAACATGCCAACTCTCACATATAACCGGGGGAACAGTGTTATTATAAAGAACGCTATGAGCATCATGCCAACTTTTACATATAACCGGGCGAACAGTGTTATTATAAAGAACACTATGAGTAACATGCCAACTCTCACATATAACCGGGCGAACAGTGTTATTATAAAGAACGCGATGAGTAACATGCCAACTCTCACATATAACGGGCGAACAGTGTTATTATAAAGAACGTTATGAGCATCATGCCAACTCTCACATATAACCGGGCGAACAGTGTTATTATAAAGAACGCTATGAGCATCATGCCAACTCTCACATATAACCGGGCGAACAGTGTTATTATAAAGAACGCTATGCGCATCATGCCAACTCTCACATATAACCGGGCGAACAGTGTTATTATAAAGATAGCTATGAGCATCATGCCAACTCTCACATATAACCGGGCGAACAGTGTTATTATAAAGAACGCTATGAGTAACATGCCAACTCTCACATATAACCTGGCGAACAGTGTTATTATAAAGAACGCTATGAGCATCATGCCAACTCTCACATATAACCGGGCGAACAGTGTTATTATAAAGATCGCTATGAGCATCATGCCAACTCTCACATATAACCGGGCGAACAGTGTTATTATAAAGAACGCTATGAGTAACATGCCAACTCTTACATATAACCGGGCGAACAGTGTTATTATAAAGAACGCTATGAGCATCATGCCAACTCTCACATATAACCGGGCGAACAGTGTTATTATAAAGAACGCTATGAGCATCATGCCAACTGTCACATATAACCGGGCGAACAGTGTTATTATAAAGAACGCGATGAGTAACATGCCAACTCTCACATATAACCGGGCGAACAGTGTTATTATAAAGAACGCTATGAGCATCATGCCAACTCTCACATATAACCGGGCGAACAGTGTTATTATAACGAACGCGATGAGTAACATGCCAACTCTCACATATAACCGGGCGAACAGTGTTATTATAAAGAACGCTATGAGTAACATGCCAACTCTCACATATAACCGGGCGAACAGTGTTATTATAAAGAATGCTATGAGCAGCATGCCAACGCTCACATATAACCGGGCGAACAGTGTTATTATAAAGAACGCGATGAGCATCATGCCAACGCTCACATATAACCGGGCGAACAGTGTTATTATAAAGAACGCTATGAGCATCATGCCCACTCTCACATATAACCGGGCGAACAGTGTTATTATAAAGAACGCGATGAGTAACATGACAACTCTCACATATAACCGGGCGAACAGTGTTATTATAAAGAACGCTATGAGCATCATGCCAACGCTCACATATAACCGGGCGAATAGTGTTATTATAAAGAACGCTATGTGTAACATGCCAACTCTCACATATAACCATGCGAACAGTGTTATTATAAAGAACGCTATGAGCATCATGCCAACTCTCACATATAACCGGGCGAACAGTGTTATTATAAAAAACGCGATGAATAACATGCCAACTCTCACATATAACCGGGCGAACAGTGTTATTATAAAGAACGCTATGAGCATCATGCCAACTCTCACATATAACAGGGCGAACAGTGTTATTATAAAGAACGCTATGAGCATCATGCCAACGCTCACATATAACCGGGCGAACAGTGTTATTATAAAGAACGCGATGAGTAACATGCCAACTCTCACATATAACCGGGCGAACAGTGTTATTATAGAGAACGCTATGAGCATCATGCCAACTTTCACATATAACCGGGCGAACAGTGTTATTATAAAGAACGCTATTAGTAACATGCCAACTCTCACATATAACCGGGCGAACAGTGTTATTATAAAGAACGCTATGAGCATCATGCCAACTCTCACATATAACCGGGCGAACAGTGTTATTATAAAGAACGTTATGAGCATCATGCCAACTCTCACATATAACCGGGCGAACAGTGTTATTATAAAGAACGCTATGAGCATCATGCCAACTCTCACATATAACCGGGCGAACAGTGTTATTATAAAGAACGCTATGATTAACATGCCAACTCTCACATATAACCGGGCGAACAATGTTATTATAAAGAACGTGATGAGTAACATGCCAACTCTCACATATAACCGGGCGAACAGTGTTATTATAAAGAACGCTATGAGCATCATGCCAACTCTCACATATAACCGGGCGAACAGTGTTATTATAAAGAACGCGATGAGTAACATGCCAACTCTCACATATAACCGGGCGAACAGTGTTATTATAAAGAACGCTATGTGTAACATGCCAACTCTCACATATAACCGGGCGAACAGTGTTATTATAAAGAACGCGATGAGTAACATGCCAACTCTCACATATAACCGGGCGAACAGTGTTATTATAAAGAACGCTATGAGCATCATGCCAACTCTCACATATAACCGGGCGAACAGTGTTATTATAAAGAACGCTATGAGCATCATGCCAACTCTCACATATAACCGGGCGAACAGTGTTATTATAAAGAACGCGATGAGTAACATGCCAACTCTCACATATAACCGGGCGAACAGTGTTATTATAAAGAACGCTATGAGCATCATGCCAACTCTCACATATAACCGGGCGAACAGTGTTATTATAAAGAACGCTATGAGCATCATGCCAACTCTCACATATAACCAGGCGAATAGTGTTATTATAAAGAACGCGATGAGTAACATGCCGACTCTCACATATAACCGGGCGAACAGTGTTATTATAAAGATCGCTATGAGCAGCATGCCAACTCTCACATATAACCGGGCGAACAGTGTTATTATAAAGAACGCGATGAGTAACATGCCAACTCTCACATATAACCGGGCGAACAGTGTTATTATAAAGAACGCTATGAGCATCATGCCAACGCTCACATATAACCGGGCGAACAGTGTTATTATAAAGAACGCTATGTGCAGCATGCCAACTCTCACATATAACCGGGCGAACAGTGTTATTATAAAGAACGCGATGAGTAACATGCCAACTCTCACATATAACCGGGCGAACAGTGTTATTATAGAGAACGCTATGAGCATCATGCCAACTTTCACATATAACCGGGCGAACAGTGTTATTATAAAGAACGCTATTAGTAACATGTCAACTCTCACATATAACCGGGCGAACAGTGTTATTATAAAGAACGCTATGAGCATCATGCCAACTCTCACATATAACCGGGCGAACAGTGTTATTATAAAGAACGTTATGAGCATCATGCCAACTCTCACATATAACCGGGCGAACAGTGTTATTATAAAGAACGCTATGAGCATCATGCCAACTCTCACATATAACCGGGCGAACAGTGTTATTATAAAGAACGCTATGATTAACATGCCAACTCTCACATATAACCGGGCGAATAATGTTAATATAAAGAACGTGATGAGTAACATGCCAACTCTCACATATAACCGGGCGAACAGTGTTATTATAAAGAACGCTATGAGCATCATGCCAACTCTCACATATAACCGGGCGAACAGTGTTATAATAAAGAACGCGATGAGAAACATGCCAACTCTCACATATAACCGGGCGAACAGTGTTATTATAAAGAACGCTATGTGTAACATGCCAACTCTCACATATAACCGGGCGAACAGTGTTATTATAAAGAACGCAATGAGTAACATGCCAACTCTCACATATAACCGGGCGAACAGTGTTATTATAAAGAACGCTATGAGCATCATGCCAACTCTCACATATAACCGGGCGAACAGTGTTATTATAAAGAACGCTATGAGCATCATGCAAACTCTCACATATAACCGGGCGAACAGTGTTATTATAAAGAACGCTATGAGCATCATGCCAACTCTCACATATAACCGGGCGAACAGTGTTATTATAAAGAACGCGATGAGTAACATGCCAACTCTCACATATAACCGGGCGAACAGTGTTATTATAAAGAACGCTATGAGCATCATGCCAACTCTCACATATAACCGGGCGAACAGTGTTATTATAAAGAACGCGATGAGTAACATGCCGACTCTCACATATAACCGGGCGAACAGTGTTATTATAAAGAACGCTATGAGCAGCATGCCAACTCTCACATATAACCGGGCGAACAGTGTTATTATAAAGAACGCGATGAGTAACATGCCAACTCTCACATATAACCGGGCGAACAGTGTTATTATAAAGAACGCTATGAGCATCATGCCAACGCTCACATATAACCGGGCGAACAGTGTTATTATAAAGAACGCTATGTGCAGCATGCCAACTCTCACATATAACCGGGCGAACAGTGTTATTATAAAGAACGCGATGAGTAACATGCCAACTCTCACATATAACCGGGCGAACAGTGTTATTATAAAGAACGCGATGAGTAACATGCCAACTCTCACATATAACCGGGCGAACAGTGTTATTATAAAGAACGCGATGAGTAACATGACAACTCTCACATATAACCGGGCGAACAGTGTTATTATAAAGAACGCGATGAGTAACATGCCAACTCTCACATATAACCGGGCGAACAGTGTTATTATAAAGAACGCGATGAGTAACATGCCAACTCTCACATATAACCGGGCGAACAGTGTTATTATAAAGAACGCTATGAGCAGCATGTCAACTCTCATATATAACCGGGCGAACAATGTTATTATAAAGAACGCTATGAGCATCATGCCAACTCTCACATATAACCGGGCGAACAGTGTTATTATAAAGAACGCGATGAGTAACATGCCAACTCTCACATATAACCGGGCGAACAGTGTTATTATAAAAAACGCTATGAGCATCATGCCAACGCTCACATATAACCGGGCGAACAGTGTTATTATAGAGAACGCTATGTGTAACATGCCGACTCTCACATATAACCGGGCGAAACAGTGTTATTATAAAGAACGCTATGAGCAGCATGCCAACGCTCACATATAACCGGGCGAACAGTGTTATTATAAAGAACTCGATGAGTAACATGCCAACTCTCACATATAACCGGACGAACAGTGTTATTATAAAGAACGCTATGAGCATCATGCCAACTCTCACATATAACCGGGCGAACAGTGTTATTATAAAGAACGCTATGAGCAGCATGCCAACGCTCACATATAACCGGGCGAACAGTGTTATTATAAAGAACGCTATGAGCATCATGCCAACTCTCACATATAACCGGGCGAACAGTGTTATTATAAAGAACGCGATGAGTAACATGCCAACTCTCACATATAACCGGGCGAACAGTGTTATTATAAAGAACGCTATGAGCATCATGCCAACTCTCACATATAACCGGGCGAACAGTGTTATTATAAAGAACGCTATGAGCAGCATGCCAACTCTCACATATAACCAGGCGAATAGTGTTATTATAAAGAACGCGATGAGTAACATGCCGACTCTCACATATAACCGGGCGAACAGTGTTATTATAAAGAACGCTATGAGCATCATGCCAACTCTCACATATAACCGGGCGAACAGTGTTATTATAAAGAACGCGATGAGTAACATGCCAACTCTCACATATAACCGGGCGAACAGTGTTATTATAAAGAACGCTATGAGCAGCATGCCAACTCTCACATATAACCGGGTGAACAGTGTTATTATAAAGAACGCGATGAGTAACATGCCAACTCTCACATATAACCGGGCGAACAGTGTTATTATAAAGAACGCGATGAGTAACATGCCAACTCTCACATATAACCGGGCGAACAGTGTTATTATAAAGAACGCGATGAGTAACATGCCAACTCTCACATATAACCGGGCAAACAGTGTTATTATAAAGAACGCGATGAGTAACATGCCAACTGTCACATATAACCGGGAGAACAGTGTTATTATAAAGAACGTGATGAGTAACATGCCAACTCTCACATATAACCGGGCGAACAGTGTTATTATAAAGAACGCTATGAGCAGCATGCCAACTCTCACATATAACCGGGCGAACAGTGTTATTATAAAGAACGCTATGAGCATCATGCGAACTCTTACATATAACCGGGCGAACAGTGTTATTATAAAGAACGTGATGAGTAACATGCCAACTCTCACATATAACCGGGCGAACAGTGTTATTATAAAGAACGCTATGAGCAGCATGCTAACGCTCACATATAACCGGGCGAACAGTGTTATTATAAAGAACGCGATGAGTAACATGCCAACTCTCACATATAACCGGGCGAACAGTGTTATTATAAAGAACGCTATGAGCATCATGCGAACGCTCACATATAACCGGGCGAACAGTGTTATTATAAAGAACGCTATGTGCAGCATGCCAACTCTCACATATAACCGGGCGAACAGTGTTATTATAAAGAACGCGATGAGTAACATGCCAACTCTCACATATAACCTGGCGAACAGTGTTATTATAAAGAACGCGATGAGTAACATGCCAACTCTCACATATAACCGGGCGAACAGTGTTATTATAAAGAACGCGATGAGTAACATGACAACTCTCACATATAACCGGGCGAACAGTGTTATTATAAAGAACGCGATGAGTAACATGCCAACTCTCACATATAACCGTTCGAACAGTGTTATTATAAAGAACGCGATGAGTAACATGCCAACTCTCACATATAACCGGGCGAACAGTGTTATTATAAA
This sequence comes from Bathymodiolus brooksi, assembly GCA_963680875.1. Classification (NCBI taxonomy): domain Eukaryota; kingdom Metazoa; phylum Mollusca; class Bivalvia; order Mytilida; family Modiolidae; genus Bathymodiolus; species Bathymodiolus brooksi. The sequence continues at coordinate 59,083,786 of OY804576.1, read as the reverse complement.
GAACGCTATGAGCAGCATGTCAACTCTCACATATAACCGGGCGAACAGTGTTATTATAAAGAACGCTATGAGCATCATGCCAACTCTCACATATAACCGGGCGAACAGTGTTATTATAAAGAACGCGATGAGTAACATGCCAACTCTCACATATAACCGGGCGAACAGTGTTATTATAAAGAACGCTATGAGCATCATGCCAACGCTCACAGATAACCGGGCGAACAGTGTTATTATAAAGAACGCTATGTGTAACATGCCGACTCTCACATATAACCGGGCGAACAGTGTTATTATAAAGAAGGCTATGAGCAGCATGAAAACGCTCACATATAACCGGGCGAACAGTGTTATTATAAAGAACGCTATGAGCAGCATGCCAACTCTCACATATAACCGGGCGAACAGTGTTATTATAAAGAACGCTATGAGCATCATGCCAACTCTTACATATAACCGGGCGAACAGTGTTATTATAAAGAACGTGATGAGTAACATGCCAACTCTCACATATAACCCGGCGAACAGTGTTATTATAAAGAACGCTATGAGCATCATGCCAACGCTCACATATAACCGGGCGAACAGTGTTATTATAAAGAACGCTATGTGTAACATGCCGACTCTCACATATAACCGGGCGAACAGTGTTATTATAAAGTACGCGATGAGTAACATGCCAACTCTCACATATAACCGGGCGAACAGTGTTATTATAAAGAACGCGATGAGTAACATGACAATTCTCACATATAACCGGGCGAACAGTGTTATTATAAAGAACGCGATGAGTAACATGCCAACTCTCACATATAACCGGTCGAACAGTGTTATTATAAAGAACGCGATGAGTAACATGCCAACTCTCACATATAACCGGGCGAACAGTGTTATTATAAAGAACGCTATGAGCATCATGCCAACGCTCACATATAACCGGGCGAATAGTGTTATTATAAAGAACGCTATGTGTAACATGCCGACTCTCACATATAACCGGGCGAACAGTGTTATTATAAAGAACGCGATGAGCAGCATGCCAACGCTCACATATAACCGGGCGAACAGTGTTTTTATAAAGAACGCTATGAGCATCATGTCAACTCTTACATATAACCGGGCGAACAGTGTTATTATAAAGAACGTGATGAGTAACATGCCAACTCTCACATATAACCCGGCGAACAGTGTTATTATAAAGAACGCTATGAGCATCATGCCAACGCTCACATATAACCGGGCGAACAGTGTTATTATAAAGAACGCTATGTGTAACATGCCGACTCTCACATATAACCGGGCGAACAGTGTTATTATAAAGAACGCGATGAGTAACATGCCAACTCTCACATATAACCGGGCGAACAGTGTTATTATAAAGAACGCGATGAGTAACATGACAATTCTCACATATAACCGGGCGAACAGTGTTATTATAAAGAACGCGAAGAGTAACATGCCAACTCTCACATAAAACCGGTCGAACAGTGTTATTATAAAGAACGCGATGAGTAACATGCCAACTCTCACATATAACCGGGCGAACAGTGTTATTATAAAGAACGCTATGAGCATCATGCCAACGCTCACATATAACCGGGCGAATAGTGTTATTATAAAGAACGCTATGTGTAACATGCCGACTCTCACATATAACCGGGCGAACAGTGTTATTATAAAGAACGCGATGAGCAGCATGCCAACGCTCACATATAACCGGGCGAACAGTGTTATTATAAAGAACGCGATGAGTAACATGCCAACTCTCACATATAACCGGGCGAACAGTGTTATTATAAAGAACGCTATGAGCATCATGCCAACTCTCACATATAACCGGGCGAACAGTGTTATTATAAAGAACGCTATGAGCAGCATGCCAACGCTCACATATAACCGGGCGAACAGTGTTATAATAAAGAACGCTATGAGCATCATGCCAACTCTCACATATAACCGGGCGAACAGTGTTATTATAAAGAACGCTATGAGCATCATGCCAACTCTCACATATAACCGGGCGAACAGTGTTATTATAAAGAACGCGATGAGTAGCATGCCAACTCTCACATATAACCGGGCGAACAGTGTTATTATAAAGAACGCTATGAGCATCATGCCAACTCTCATATATAACCGGGCGAACAGTGTTATTATAAAGAACGCTATGAGCAGCATGCCAACTCTCACATATAACCAGGCGAATAGTGTTATTATAAAGAACGCGATGAGTAACATGGCGACTCTCACATATAACCGGGCGAACAGTGTTATTATAAAGAACGCTATGAGCAGCATGCCAACTCTCACATATAACCGGGCGAACAGTGTTATTATAAAGAACGCGATGAGTAACATGCCAACTCTCACATATAACCGGGCGAACAGTGTTATTATAAAGAACGCATTGAGCAGCATGCCAACGCTCACATATAACCGGGCGAACAGTGTTATTATAAAGAACGCTATGAACATCATGCCGACTCTCACATATAACCGGGCGAACAGTGTTATTATAAAGAACGCGATGAGTAACATGCCAACTCTCACATATAACCGGGCGAACAGTGTTATTATAAAGAACGCGATGAGTAACATGCCAACTGTCACATATAACCGGGAGAACAGTGTTATTATAAAGAACGCGATGAGTAACATGCCAACTCTCACATATAACCGGGCGAACAGTGTTATTATAAAGAACGCTATGAGCATCATGCCAACGCTTACATATAACCGGGCGAACAGTGTTATTATAAAGAACGCTATGTGTAACATGCCGACTCTCACATATAACCGGGCGAACAGTGTTATTATAAAGAACGCTATGAGCAGCATGCCAACGCTCACATATAACCGGGCGAACAGTGTTATTATAAAGAACGCGATGAGTAACATGCCAACTCTCACATATAACCGGGCGAACAGTGTTATTATAAAGAACGCTATGAGCATCATGCCAACTCTCACATATAACCGGGCGAACAGTGTTATTATAAAGAACGCTATGAACATCATGCCGACTCTCACATATAACCGGACGAACAGTGTTATAATAAAGAACGTTATGAGCAGCATGCCAACGCTCACATATAACCGGACGAACAGTGTTATTATAAAGAACGCGATGAGTAACATGCCAACTCTCACATATAACCGGGCGAACAGTGTTATTATAAAGAACGCGATGAGTAACATGCCAACGCTCACATATAACCGGTCGAACAGTGTTATTATAAAGAACGCTATGAGCAGCATGCCAACTCTCACATATAACCGGGCGAACAGTGTTATCATAAAGAACGCGATGAGTAACATGCCAACTCTCACATATACCCGGGCGAACAGTGTTATTATAAAGAACGCGATGAGTAACATGCCAACGCTCACATATAACCGGGCGAACAGTGTTATTATAAAGAACGCGATGAGTAACATGACAACTCTCACATATAACCGGGCGAACAGTGTTATTATAAAGAACGCGATGAGTAACATGCCAACTCTCACATATAACCGGGCGAACAGTGTTATTATAAAGAAAGCGATGAGTAACATGCCAACTCTCACATATAACCGGGCGAACAGTGTTATTATAAAGAACGCTATGAGCAGCATGCCAACGCTCACATATAACCGGACGAACAGTGTTATTATAAAGAACGCGATGAGTAACATGCCAACTCTCACATATAACCGGGCGAACAGTGTTATTATAAAGAACGCGATGAGTAACATGCCAACTCTCACATATAACCGGGCGAACAGTGTTATTATAAAGAATCGCTATGAGCAGCATGCCAACTCTCACATATAACGGGGCGAACAGTGTTATTATAAAGAACGCTATGAGCAGCATGCCAACTCTCACATATAACCGGGCGAACAGTGTTATTATAAAGAACGTGATGAGTAACATGCCAACTCTCACATATAACCGGGCGAACAGTGTTATTATAAAGAACGCTATGAGCATCATGCCAACGCTCACATATAACCGGGCGAACAGTGTTATTATAAAGAACGCTATGTGTAACATGCCGACTCTCACATATAACCGGGCGAACAGTGTTATTATAAAGAACGCTATGAGCAGCATGCCAACGCTCACATATAACCGGGCGAACAGTGTTATTATAAAGAACGCGATGAGTAACATGCCAACTCTCACATATAACCGGGCGAACAGTGTTATTATAAAGAACGCTATGAGCATCATGCCAACTCTCACATATAACCGGGTGAACAGTGTTATTATAAAGAACGCTATGAACATCATGCCGACTCTCACATATAACCGGGCGAACAGTGTTATAATAAAGAACGCTATGAGCAGCATGCCAACGCTCACATATAACCGGACGAACAGTGTTATTATAAAGAACGTGATGAGTAACATGCCAACTCTCACATATAATCGGGAGAACAGTGTTATTATAAAGAACGCGATGAGTAACATGCCAACGCTCACATATAACCGGGCGAACAGTGTTATTATAAAGAACGTGATGAGTAACATGCCAACTCTCACATATAACCGGGCGAACAGTGTTATTATAAAGAACGCGATGAGTAACATGCCAACTGTCACATATAACCGGGCGATCAGTGTTATTATAAAGAACGCGATGAGTAACATGCCAACTCTCACATATAACCGGGCGAACAGTGTTATTATAAAGAACGCGATGAGTAACATGCCAACTCTCACATATAACCGAGCGAACAGTGTTATTATAAAGAACGCGATGAGTAACATGCCAACTCTCACATATAACCGGGCGAACAGTGTTATTATAAAGAACGCTATGAGCAGCATGCCAACTCTCACATATAACCGGGCGAACAGTGTTATTATAAAGAACGCTATGAGCATCAAGCCAACTCTCACATATAACCGGGAGAACAGTGTTATTATAAAGAACGCTATGAGCATCATGCCAACGCTCACATATAACCGGGAGAACAGTGTTATTATAAAGAACGCTATGTGTAACATTCCGACTCTCACATATAACCGGGCGAACAGTGTTATTATAAAGAACGCTATGAGCATCATGCCAACGCTCACATATAACCGGGAGAACAGTGTTATTATAAAGAACGCTATGTGTAACATTCCGACTCTCACATATAACCGGGCGAACAGTGTTATTATAAAGAACGCTATGAGCAGCATGCCAACGCTCACATATAACCGGGCGAACAATGTTATTATAAAGAACGCGATGAGTAACATGCCAACTCTCACATATAACCGGGCGAACAGTGTTATTATAAAGAACGCTATGAGCATCATGCCAATTCTCACATATAACCGGGCGAACAGTGTTATTATAAAGAACGCTATGAGCAGCATGCCAACGCTCACATATAACCGGGCGAACATAGTTATTATAAAGAACGCTATGAGCATCATGCCAACTCTCACATATAACCGGGCGAACAGTGTTATTATAAAGAACGCTATGAGCATCATGCCAACTCTCACATATAACCGGGCGAACAGTGTTATTATAAAGAACGCTATGAGCATCATGCCAACTCTCACATATAACCGGGCGAACAGTGTTATTATAAAGAACGCTATGAGCATCATGCCAACTCTCACATATAACCGGGCGAACAGTGTTATTATAAAGAACGCTATGAGCATCATGCCAACTCTCACATATAACCGGGCGAACAGTCTTATTATAAAGAACGTGATGAGTAACATGCCAACTCTCACATATAACCGGGCGAACAGTGTTATTATAAAGAACGCTATGAGCATCATGCCAACTCTCACATATAACCGGGCGAACAGTGTTATTATAAAGATCGCTATGAGCATCATGCCAACTCTCACATATAACCGGGCGAACAGTGTTATTATAAAGAACGCTATGAGTAACATGCCAACTCTCACATATAACCGGGTGAACAGTGTTATTATAAAGAACGCTATGAGCATCATGCCAACTCTCACATATAACCGGGCGAACAGTGTTATTATAAAGAACGCTATGAGCATCATGCCAACTCTCACATATAACCGGGCGAACAGTGTTATTATAAAGAACGCTATGAGCATCATGCCAACTCTCACATATAACCGGGCGAACAGTGTTATTATAAAGAACGCTATGAGCATCATGCCAATTCTCACATATAACCGGGCGAACAGTGTTATTATAAAGAACGCTATGAGCAGCATGCCAACGCTCACATATAACCGGGCGAACATAGTTATTATAAAGAACGCTATGAGCATCATGCCAACTCTCACATATAACCGGGCGAACAGTGTTATTATAAAGAACGCTATGAGCATCATGCCAACTCTCACATATAACCGGGCGAACAGTGTTATTATAAAGAACGCTATGAGCATCATGCCAACTCTCACATATAACCGGGCGAACAGTGTTATTATAAAGAACGCTATGAGCATCATGCCAACTCTCACATATAACCGGGCGAACAGTGTTATTATAAAGAACGCGATGAGTAACATGCCAACTCTCACATATAACCGGGAGAACAGTGTTATTATAAAGAACGCTATGAGTATCATGCCAACTCTCACATATAACCGGGCGAACAGTGTTATTATAAAGATCGCTATGAGCATCATGCCAACTCTCACATATAACCGGGCGAACAGTGTTATTATAAAGAACGCTATGAGTAACATGCCAACTCTCACATATAACCGGGCGAACAGTGTTATTATAAAGAACGCTATGAGCATCATGCCAACTCTCACATATAACCGGGCGAACAGTGTTATTATAAAGAACGTTATGAGCATCATGCCAACTCTCACATATAACCGGGCGAACAGTGTTATTATAAAGAACGCTATGAGCATCATGCCAACTCTCACATATAACCGGGCGAACAGTGTTATTATAAAGAACGCTATGCGTAACATGCCGACTCTCACATATAACCGGGCGAACAGTGTTATTATAAAGAACGCTATGAGCAGCATGCCAACGCTCATATATAACCGGGCGAACAGTGTTATTATAAAGAACGCTATGAGAATCATGCCAACTCTCACATATAACCGGGCGAACAGTGTTATTATAAAGAACGCTATGAGCATCATGCCAACTCTCACATATAACCGGGCGAACAGTGTTATTATAAAGAACGCGATGAGCAGCATGCCAACGCTCACATATAACCGGGCGAACAGTGTTATTATAAAGAATGCTATGAGCATCATGCCAACTCTCACATATAACCGGGCGAACAGTGTTATTATAAAGAAGGCGATGAGTAACATGCCAACTCTCACATATAACCGGGCGAACAGTGTTATTATAAAGAACGCTATGAGCATCATGCCAACTCTCACATATAACCGGGAGAACAGTGTTATTATAAAGAACGCGATGAGTAACATGCCAACGCTCACATATAACCGGGCGAACAGTGTTATTATAAAGAACGCTATGAGCAGCATGCGAACTCTCACATATAACCGGGCGAACAGTGTTATTATAAAGAACGTGATGAGTAACATGCCAACTCTCACATATAACCGGTCGAACAGTGTTATTATAAAGAACGCGATGAGTAACATGCCAACTCTCACATATAACCGGGCGAACAGTGTTATTATAAAGAACGCGATGAGTAACATGCCAACTCTCACATATAACCGGGCGAACAGTGTTATTATAAAGAACCCGATGAGTAACATGCCAACTCTCACATATAACCGGGCGAACAGTGTTATTATAAAGAACGCGATGAGTAACATGCCAACTCTCACATATAACCGAGCGAACAGTGTTATTATAAAGAACGCTATGAGCAGCATGCCAACTCTCACATATAACCGGGCGAACAGTGTTATTATAAAGAACGCTATGAGCATCAAGCCAACTCTCACATATAACCGGGCGAACAGTGTTATTATAAAGAACGCGATGAGTAACATGCCAACTCTCACATATAACCGGGCGAACAGTGTTATTATAAAGAACGCTATGAGCATCATGCCAACGCTCACATATAACCGGGCGAACAGTGTTATTATAAAGAACGCTATGTGTAACATGCCGACTCTCACATATAACCGGGCGAACAGTGTTATTATAAAGAACGCTATGAGCAGCATGCCAACGTTCACATATAACCGGGCGAACAATGTTATTATAAAGAACGCGATGAGTAACATGCCAACTCTCACATATAACCGGGCGAACAGTGTTATTATAAAGAACGCTATGAGCATCATGCCAACTCTCACATATAACCGGGCGAACAGTGTTATTATAAAGAACGCTATGAGCAGCATGCCAACGCTCACATATAACCGGGCGAACATAGTTATTATAAAGAACGCTATGAGCATCATGCCAACTCTCACATATAACCGGGCGAACAGTGTTATTATAAAGAACGCTATGAGCATCATGCCAACTCTCACATATAACCGGGCGAACAGTGTTATTATAAAGAACGCTATGAGCATCATGCCAACTCTCACATATAACCGGGCGTACAGTCTTATTATAAAGAACGCGATGAGTAACATGCCAACTCTCACATATAACCGGGCGAACAGTGTTATTATAAAGAACGCTATGAGCATCATGCCAACTCTCACATATAACCGGGCGAACAGTGTTATTATAAAGATCGCTATGAGCATCATGCCAACTCTCACATATAACCGGGCGAACAGTGTTATTATAAAGAACGCTATGAGTAACATGCCAACTCTCACATATAACCGGGCGAACAGTGTTATTATAAAGAACGCTATGAGCATCATGCCAACTCTCACATATAACCGGGCGAACAGTGTTATTATAAAGAACGTTATGAGCATCATGGCAACTCTCACATATAACCGGGCGAACAGTGTTATTATAAAGAACGCTATGAGCATCATGCCAACTCTCACATATAACCGGGCGAACAGTGTTATTATAAAGAACGCTATGTGTAACATGCCGACTCTCACATATAACCGGGCGAACAGTGTTATTATAAAGAACGCTATGAGCATCATGCCAACTCTCACATATAACCGGGCGAACAGTGTTATTATAAAGAACGCGATGAGTAACATGCCAACTCTCACATATAATCGGGCGAACAGTGTTATTATAAAGAACGTTATGAGCATCATGCCAACTCTCACATATAAAGGGGCGAACAATGTTATTATAAAGAACGCTATGAGCATCATGCCAACTCTCACATATAACCGGGCGAACAGTGTTATTATAAAGAACGCTATGAGTAACATGCCAACTCTCACATATAACCGGGCGAACAGTGTTATTATAAAGAACGCGATGAGTAACATGCCAACTCTCACATATAACCGGGCGAACAGTGTAATTATAAAGAACGCGATGAGTAACATGCCAACTCTCACATATAACCGGGCGAACAGTGTTATTATAAAGAACGCTATGAGCAGCATGCAAACTCTCACATAAAACCGGGCGAACAGTGTTATTATAAAGAACGCTATGAGCATCATGCCAACTCTCACATATAACCGGGCGAACAGTGTTATTATAAAGAACGCGATGAGTAACATGCCTACTCTCACATATAACCGGGCGAACAGTGTTATTATAAAGAACGCTATGAGCATCATGCCAACGCTCACATATAACCGGGCGAACAGTGTTATTATAAAGAACGCTATGTGTAACATGCCGCCTCTCACATATAACCGGGCGAACAGTGTTATTATAAAGAACGCTATGAGCAGCATGCCAACGCTCACATATAACCGGGCGAACAGTGTTATTATAAAGAACGCGATGAGTAACATGCCAACTCTCACATATAACCGGGCGAACAGTGTTATTATAAAGAACGCTATGAGCATCATGCCAACTCTCACATATAACCGGGCGAACACTGTTATTATAAAGAACGCTATGAGCAGCATGCCAACGCTCACATATAACCGGGCGAACACTGTTATTATAAAGAACGCTATGAGCAGCATGCCAACTCTCACATATAACCGGGCGAACAGTGTTATTATAAAGAACGCTATGAGCATCATGCCAACGCTCACATATAACCGGGCGAACAGTGTTATTATAAAGAACGATATGACATCATGCCAACTCTCACATATAACCGGGCGAACAGTGTTATTATAAAGAACGCTATGAGCATCATGCCAACTCTCACATATAACCGGGCGAACAGTGTTATTATAAAGAACGCGATGAGTAACATGCCAACTCTCACATATAACCGGGCGAACAGTGTTATTATAAAGAACGCTATGAGCATCATGCCAACTCTCACATATAACCGGGCGAACAGTGTTATTATAAAGAACGCTATGAGCATCATGCCAACTCTCACATATAACCTGGCGAAGTGTTATTATAAAGAACGCGATGAGTAACATGCCAACTCTCACATATAACCGGGCGAACAGTGTTATTATAAAGAACGCTATGAGCATCATGCCAACTCTCACATATAACCGGGCGAACAGTGTTATTATAAAGAACGCTATGTGTAACATGCCGACTCTCACATATAACCGGGCGAACAATGTTATTATAAAGAACGCTATGAGCAGCATGCCAACTCTCACATATAACTGGGCGAACAGTGTTATTATAAAGAACGCGATGAGTAACATGCCAACTCTCACATATAACCGGGCGAACAGTGTTATTATAAAGAACGCTATGAGCATCATGCCAACTCTCACATATAACCGGGCGAACAGTGTTATTATAAAGAACGCGATGAGCAGCATGCCAACGCTCATATATAACCGGGCGAACAGTGTTATTATAAAGAACGCTATGAGCATCATGCCAACTCTCACATATAACCGGGCGAACAGTGTTATTATAAAGAACGCGATGAGTAACATGCCAACTCTCACATATAACCGGGCGAACAGTGTTATTATAAAGAACGCTATGAGCATCATGCCAACTCTCACATATAACCGGGCGAACAGTGTTATTATAAAGAACGCTATGAGCATCATGCCAACTCTCACATATAACCGGGCGAACAGTGTTATTATAAAGAACGATATGAGCATCATGCCAACTCTCACATATAACCGGGCGAACAGTGTTATTATAAAGAACGCTATGGGCATCATGCCAACTCTCACATATAACCGGGCGAACAGTGTTATTATAAAGAACGCGATGAGTAACATGCCAACTCTCACATATAACCGGGTGAACAGTGTTATTATAAAGAACGCTATGAGCATCATGCCAACTCTCACATATAACCGGGCGAACAGTGTTATTATAAAGAACGCTATGAGCATCATGCCAACTCTCACATATAACCGGGCGAACAGTGTTATTATAAAGAACGCGATGAGTAACATGCCAACTCTCACATATAACCGGGCGAACAGTGTTATTATAAAGAACGCTATGAGCATCATGCCAACTCTCACATATAACCGGGCGAACAGTGTTATTATAAAGAACGCTATGAGCATCATGCCAACTCTCACATATAACCGGGCGAACAGTGTTATTATAAAGAACGCTATGAGCAGCATGCCAACGCTCACATATAACCGGGCGAACAGTGTTATTATAAAGAACGCGATGAGCATCATGCCAACGCTCACATATAACCGGGCGAACAGTGTTATTATAAAGAACGCTATGAGCATCATGCCAACTCTCACATATAACCGGGCGAACAGTGTTATTATAAAGAACGCGATGAGTAACATGCCAACTCTCACATATAACCGGGCGAACAGTGTTATTATAAAGAACGCTATGAGCATCATGCCAACTCTCACATATAACCGGGCGATCAGTGTTATTATAAAGAACGCGATGAGTAACATGCCAACTCTCACATATAACCGGGCGAACAGTATTATTATAAAGAACGCTATGAGCATCATGCCAACTCTCACATATAACCGGGCGAACATTGTTATTATAAAGATCGCTATGAGCATCATGCCAACTCTCACACATAACCGGGCGAACAGTGTTATTATAAAGAACGCTATGAGCATCATGCCAACTCTCACATATAACCGGGTGAACAGTGTTATTATAAAGAACGCGATGAGTAACATGCCAACTCTCACATATAACCGAGCGAACAGTGTTATAATAAAGAACGCTATGAGCAGCATGCCAATGCTCACATATAACCGGACGAACAGTGTTATTATAAAGAACGCGATGAGTAACATGCCAACTCTCACATATAACCGGGCGAACAATGTTATTATAAAGAACGCGATGAGTAACATGCCAACGCTCACATATAACCGGGCGAACAGTGTTATTATAAAGAACGCTATGAGCAGCATGCCAACTCTCACATATAACCGGGCGAACAGTGTTATTATAAAGAACGCTATGAGCATCATGCCAACTCTTACATATAACCGGGCGAACGGTATTATTATAAAGAACGCTATGAGCATCATGCCAACTCTCACATATAACCGGGCGAACAGTGTTATTATAAAGATCGCTATGAGCAGCATGCCAACTCTCACATATAACCGAGCGAACAGTGTTATTATAAAGAACGCTATGAGCATCATGCCAACTCTCACATATAACCGGGCGAACAGTGTTATTATAAAGAACGCGATGAGTAACATGCCAACTCTCACATATAACCGGGCGAACAGTGTTATTATAAAGAACGCGATGAGTAACATGCCAACTCTCACATATAACCGGGCGAACAGTGTTATTATAAAGAACGCGATGAGTAACATGCCAACTCTCACATATAACCGGGCGAACAGTGTTATTATAAAGAACGCGATGAGTAACATGCCAACTCTCACATATAACCGGGCGAACAGTATTATTATAAAGAACGCTATGAGCATCATGCCAACTCTCACATATAACCGGGCGAACAGTGTTATTATAAAGATCGCTATGAGCAGCATGCCAACTCTCACATATAACCGGGCGAACAGTGTTATTATAAAGAACGCTATGAGCATCATGCCAACTCTCACATATAACCGGGCGAACAGTGTTATTATAAAGAACGCGATGAGTAACATGCCCACTCTCACATATAACCGGGCGAACAGTGTTATTATAAAGAACGCTATGAGCATCATGCCAACTCTCACATATAACCGGGCGAACAGTGTTATTATAAAGAACGCTATGAGCATCATGCCAACTCTCACATATAACCGGGCGAACAGTGTTATTATAAAGAACGCTATGAGCATCATGCCAACTCTCACATATAACCGGGCGAACAGTGTTATTATAAAGAACGCGATGAGTAACATGCCAACTCTCACATATAACCGGGCGAACAGTGTTATTATAAAGATCGCTATGAACATCATGCCAACTCTCACATATAACCGGGCGAACAGTGTTATTATAAAGATCGCTATGAGCATCATGCCAACTCTCACATATAACCGGGGGAACAGTGTTATTATAAAGAACGCGATGAGTAACATGCCAACTCTCACATATAACCGGGCGAACAGTGTTATTATAAAGAACGCTATGAGCATCATGCCAACTCTCACATATAACCGGGCGAACAGTGTTATTATAAAGAACGCTATGAGCATCATGCCAACTCTCACATATAACCGGGCGAACAGTGTTATTATAAAGAACGCTATGAGCATCATGCCAACTCTCACATATAACCGGGCGAACAGTGTTATTATAAAGAACGCTATGAGCAGCATGCCAACGCTCACATATAACCGGGCGAACAGTGTTATTATAAAGAACGCTATGAGCATCATGCCAACTCTCACATATAACCTGGCGAACAGTGTTATTATAAAGAACGCGATGAGTAACATGCCAACTCTCACATATAACCGGGCGAACAGTGTTATTATAAAGAACGCTATGAGCATCATGCCAACTCTCACATATAACCGGGCGAACAGTGTTATTATAAAGAACGCTATGAGCATCATGCCAACTCTCACATATAACCGGGCGAACAGTGTTATTATAAAGAACGATATGAGCATCATGCCAACTCTCACATATAACCGGGCGAACAGTGTTATTATAAAGAACGCTATGAGCATCATGCCAACTCTCACATATAACCGGGCGAACAGTGTTATTATAAAGAACGCTATGAGCAGCATGCCAACGCTCACATTTAACCGGGCGAACAGTGTTATTATAAAGAACGCGATGAGCATCATGCCAACGCTCACATATAACCGGGCGAACAGTGTTATTATAAAGAACGCTATGAGCATCATGACAACTCTCACATATAACCGGGCGAACAGTGTTATTATAAAGAACGCTATGAGCATCATGCCAACTCTCACATATAACCGGGCGAACAGTGTTATTATAAAAAACGATATGAGCATCATGCCAACTCTCACATATAACCGGGAGAACAGTGTTATTATAAAGAACGCTATGAGCATCATGCCAACTCTCACATATAACCGGGCGAACAGTGTTATTATAAAGAACGCGATGAGTAACATGCCAACTCTCACATATAACCGGGCGAACAGTGTTATTATAAAGAACGCTATGAGCATCATGACAACTCTCACATATAACCGGGCGAACAGTGTTATTATAAAGAACGCTATGAGCATCATGCCAACTCTCACATATAACCGGGCGAACAGTGTTATTATAAAGAACGCTATGAGCAGCATGCCAACGCTCACATTTAACCGGGCGAACAGTGTTATTATAAAGAACGCGATGAGCATCATGCCAACGCTCACATATAACCGGGCGAACAGTGTTATTATAAAGAACGCTATGAGCATCATGCCAACTCTCACATATAACCGGGCGAACAGTGTTATTATAAAGAACGCGATGAGTAACATGCCGACTCTCACATATAACCGGGCGAACAGTGTTATTATAAAGAACGCTATGAGCATCATGCCAGCTCTCACATATAACCGGGCGAACAGTGTTATTATAAAGAACGCGATGAGTAACATGCCAACTCTCACATATAACCGGGCGAACAGTATTATTATAAAGAACGCTATGAGCATCATGCCAACTCTCACATATAACCGTGCGAACAGTGTTATTATAAAGATCGCTATGAGCATCATGCCAACTCTCACATATAACCGGGCGAACAGTGTTATTATAAAGAACGCTTTGAGCATCATGCCAACTCTCACATATAACCGGGCGAACAGTGTTATTATAAAGAACGCTATGAGCATCATGCCAACTCTCACATATAACCGGGCGAACAGTGTTATTATAAAGAACGCTATGAGCATCATGCCAACTCTCACATATAACCGGGCGAACAGTGTTATTATAAAGAACGATATGAGCATCATGCCAACTCTCACATATAACCGGGCGAACAGTGTTATTATAAAGAACGCTATGGGCATCATGCCAACTCTCACATATAACCGGGCGAACAGTGTTATTATAAAGAACGCGATGAGTAACATGCCAACTCTCACATATAACCGGGTGAACAGTGTTATTATAAAGAACGCTATGAGCATCATGCCAACTCTCACATATAACCGGGCGAACAGTGTTATTATAAAGAACGCTATGAGCATCATGCCAACTCTCACATATAACCGGGCGAACAGTGTTATTATAAAGAACGCGATGAGTAACATGCCAACTCTCACATATAACCGGGCGAACAGTGTTATTATAAAGAACGCTATGAGCATCATGCCAACTCTCACATATAACCGGGCGAACAGTGTTATTATAAAGAACGCTATGAGCATCATGCCAACTCTCACATATAACCGGGCGAACAGTGTTATTATAAAGAACGCTATGAGCAGCATGCCAACGCTCACATATAACCGGGCGAACAGTGTTATTATAAAGAACGCGATGAGCATCATGCCAACGCTCACATATAACCGGGCGAACAGTGTTATTATAAAGAACGCTATGAGCATCATGCCAACTCTCACATATAACCGGGCGAACAGTGTTATTATAAAGAACGCGATGAGTAACATGCCAACTCTCACATATAACCGGGCGAACAGTGTTATTATAAAGAACGCTATGAGCATCATGCCAACTCTCACATATAACCGGGCGATCAGTGTTATTATAAAGAACGCGATGAGTAACATGCCAACTCTCACATATAACCGGGCGAACAGTATTATTATAAAGAACGCTATGAGCATCATGCCAACTCTCACATATAACCGGGCGAACATTGTTATTATAAAGATCGCTATGAGCATCATGCCAACTCTCACACATAACCGGGCGAACAGTGTTATTATAAAGAACGCTATGAGCATCATGCCAACTCTCACATATAACCGGGTGAACAGTGTTATTATAAAGAACGCGATGAGTAACATGCCAACTCTCACATATAACCGAGCGAACAGTGTTATAATAAAGAACGCTATGAGCAGCATGCCAATGCTCACATATAACCGGACGAACAGTGTTATTATAATGAACGCGATGAGTAACATGCCAACTCTCACATATAACCGGGCGAACAATGTTATTATAAAGAACGCGATGAGTAACATGCCAACGCTCACATATAACCGGGCGAACAGTGTTATTATAAAGAACGCTATGAGCAGCATGCCAACTCTCACATATAACCGGGCGAACAGTGTTATTATAAAGAACGCTATGAGCATCATGCCAACTCTTACATATAACCGGGCGAACGGTATTATTATAAAGAACGCTATGAGCATCATGCCAACTCTCACATATAACCGGGCGAACAGTGTTATTATAAAGATCGCTATGAGCAGCATGCCAACTCTCACATATAACCGAGCGAACAGTGTTATTATAAAGAACGCTATGAGCATCATGCCAACTCTCACATATAACCGGGCGAACAGTGTTATTATAAAGAACGCGATGAGTAACATGCCAACTCTCACATATAACCGGGCGAACAGTGTTATTATAAAGAACGCGATGAGTAACATGCCAACTCTCACATATAACCGGGCGAACAGTGTTATTATAAAGAACGCGATGAGTAACATGCCAACTCTCACATATAACCGGGCGAACAGTGTTATTATAAAGAACGCGATGAGTAACATGCCAACTCTCACATATAACCGGGCGAACAGTATTATTATAAAGAACGCTATGAGCATCATGCCAACTCTCACATATAACCGGGCGAACAGTGTTATTATAAAGATCGCTATGAGCAGCATGCCAACTCTCACATATAACCGGGCGAACAGTGTTATTATAAAGAACGCTATGAGCATCATGCCAACTCTCACATATAACCGGGCGAACAGTGTTATTATAAAGAACGCGATGAGTAACATGCCCACTCTCACATATAACCGGGCGAACAGTGTTATTATAAAGAACGCTATGAGCATCATGCCAACTCTCACATATAACCGGGCGAACAGTGTTATTATAAAGAACGCTATGAGCATCATGCCAACTCTCACATATAACCGGGCGAACAGTGTTATTATAAAGAACGCTATGAGCATCATGCCAACTCTCACATATAACCGGGCGAACAGTGTTATTATAAAGAACGCGATGAGTAACATGCCAACTCTCACATATAACCGGGCGAACAGTGTTATTATAAAGATCGCTATGAGCATCATGCCAACTCTCACATATAACCGGGGGAACAGTGTTATTATAAAGAACGCGATGAGTAACATGCCAACTCTCACATATAACCGGGCGAACAGTGTTATTATAAAGAACGCTATGAGCATCATGCCAACTCTCACATATAACCGGGCGAACAGTGTTATTATAAAGAACGCTATGAGCATCATGCCAACTCTCACATATAACCGGGCGAACAGTGTTATTATAAAGATCGCTATGAGCAGCATGCCAACTCTCACATATAACCGGGCGAACAGTGTTATTATAAAGAACGCTATGAGCATCATGCCAACTCTCACATATAACCGGGCGAACAGTGTTATTATAAAGAACGCGATGAGTAACATGCCCACTCTCACATATAACCGGGCGAACAGTGTTATTATAAAGAACGCTATGAGCATCATGCCAACTCTCACATATAACCGGGCGAACAGTGTTATTATAAAGAACGCTATGAGCATCATGCCAACTCTCACATATAACCGGGCGAACAGTGTTATTATAAAGAACGCTATGAGCATCATGCCAACTCTCACATATAACCGGGCGAACAGTGTTATTATAAAGAACGCGATGAGTAACATGCCAACTCTCACATATAACCGGGCGAACAGTGTTATTATAAAGATCGCTATGAGCATCATGCCAACTCTCACATATAACCGGGGGAACAGTGTTATTATAAAGAACGCGATGAGTAACATGCCAACTCTCACATATAACCGGGCGAACAGTGTTATTATAAAGAACGCTATGAGCATCATGCCAACTCTCACATATAACCGGGCGAACAGTGTTATTATAAAGAACGCTATGAGCATCATGCCAACTCTCACATATAACCGGGCGAACAGTGTTATTATAAAGAACGCTATGAGCATCATGCCAACTCTCACATATAACCGGGCGAACAGTGTTATTATAAAGAACGCTATGAGCAGCATGCCAACGCTCACATATAACCGGGCGAACAGTGTTATTATAAAGAACGCTATGAGCATCATGCCAACTCTCACATATAACCTGGCGAACAGTGTTATTATAAAGAACGCGATGAGTAACATGCCAACTCTCACATATAACCGGGCGAACAGTGTTATTATAAAGAACGCTATGAGCATCATGCCAACTCTCACATATAACCGGGCGAACAGTGTTATTATAAAGAACGCTATGAGCATCATGCCAACTCTCACATATAACCGGGCGAACAGTGTTATTATAAAGAACGATATGAGCATCATGCCAACTCTCACATATAACCGGGCGAACAGTGTTATTATAAAGAACGCTATGAGCATCATGCCAACTCTCACATATAACCGGGCGAACAGTGTTATTATAAAGAACGCTATGAGCAGCATGCCAACGCTCACATTTAACCGGGCGAACAGTGTTATTATAAAGAACGCGATGAGCATCATGCCAACGCTCACATATAACCGGGCGAACAGTGTTATTATAAAGAACGCTATGAGCATCATGACAACTCTCACATATAACCGGGCGAACAGTGTTATTATAAAGAACGCTATGAGCATCATGCCAACTCTCACATATAACCGGGCGAACAGTGTTATTATAAAAAACGATATGAGCATCATGCCAACTCTCACATATAACCGGGAGAACAGTGTTATTATAAAGAACGCTATGAGCATCATGCCAACTCTCACATATAACCGGGCGAACAGTGTTATTATAAAGAACGCGATGAGTAACATGCCAACTCTCACATATAACCGGGCGAACAGTGTTATTATAAAGAACGCTATGAGCATCATGACAACTCTCACATATAACCGGGCGAACAGTGTTATTATAAAGAACGCTATGAGCATCATGCCAACTCTCACATATAACCGGGCGAACAGTGTTATTATAAAGAACGCTATGAGCAGCATGCCAACGCTCACATTTAACCGGGCGAACAGTGTTATTATAAAGAACGCGATGAGCATCATGCCAACGCTCACATATAACCGGGCGAACAGTGTTATTATAAAGAACGCTATGAGCATCATGCCAACTCTCACATATAACCGGGCGAACAGTGTTATTATAAAGAACGCGATGAGTAACATGTCGACTCTCACATATAACCGGGCGAACAGTGTTATTATAAAGAACGCTATGAGCATCATGCCAGCTCTCACATATAACCGGGCGAACAGTGTTATTATAAAGAACGCGATGAGTAACATGCCAACTCTCACATATAACCGGGCGAACAGTATTATTATAAAGAACGCTATGAGCATCATGCCAACTCTCACATATAACCGTGCGAACAGTGTTATTATAAAGATCGCTATGAGCATCATGCCAACTCTCACATATAACCGGGCGAACAGTGTTATTATAAAGAACGCTTTGAGCATCATGCCAACTCTCACATATAACCGGGTGAACAGTGTTATTATAAAGAACGCGATGAGTAACATGCCGACTCTCACATATAACCGGGCGAACAGTGTTATAATAAAGAACGCTATGAGCAGCATGCCAATGCTCACATATAACCGGACGAACAGTGTTATTATAAAGAACGCGATGAGTAACATGCCAACTCTCACATATAACCGGGCGAACAATGTTATTATAAAGAACGCGATGAGTAACATGCCAACGTTCACATATAACCGGGCGAACAGTGTTATTATAAAGAACGCTATGAGCAGCATGCCAACTCTCACATATAACCGGGCGAACAGTGTTATTATAAAGAACGCGATGAGTAACATGCCAACTCTCACATATAACCGGGCGAACAGTGTTATTATAAAGAACGCGATGAGTAACATGCCAACTCTCACATATAACCGGGCGAACAGTGTTATTATAAAGAACGCGATGAGTAACATGCCAACTCTCACATATAACCGGGCGAACAGTGTTATTATAAAGAACGCGATGAGTAACCTGCCAACTCTCACATATAACCGGTCGAACAGTGTTATTATAAAGAACGCTATGAGCATCATGCCAACTCTCACATATAACCGGGCGAACAGTGTTATTATAAAGAACGCGATGAGTAACATGCCAACTCTCACATATAACCGGGCGAACAGTGTTATTATAAAGAACGCTATGAGCATCATGCCAACTCTCACATATAACCGGGCGAACAGTGTTATTATAAAGAACGCTATGAGCATCATGCCAACTCTCACATATAACGGGCGAACAGTGTTATTATAAAGAACGCTATGAGCATCATGCCAACTCTCACATATAACCGGGCGAACAGTGTTATTATAAAGAACGCGATGAGTAACATGCCAACTCTCACATATAACCGGGCGTACAGTGTTATTATAAAGAACGCGATGAGCATCATGCCAACTCTCACATATAACCGGGCGAACAGTGTTATTATAAAGATCGCTATGAGCATCATGCCAACTCTCACATATAACCGGGCGAACAGTGTTATTATAAAGAACGCTATGAGTAACATGCCAACTCTCACATATAACCGGGCGAACAGTGTTATTATAAAGAACGCTATGAGCATCATGCCAACTCTCACATATAACCGGGCGAACAGTGTTATTATAAAGAACGCTATGAGCATCATGCCAACTCTCACATATAACCGGGCGAACAGTGTTATTATAAAGAACGTTATGAGCATCATGCCAACTCTCACATATAACCGGGCGAATAGTGTTATTATAAAGAACGCTATGAGCATCATGCCAACTCTCACATATAACCGGGCGAACAGTGTTATTATAAAGAACGCTATGAGTAACATGCCAACTCTCACATATAACCGGGCGAACAGTGTTATTATAAAGAACGCGATGAGTAACTTGCCAACTCTCACATATAACCGGGCGAACAGTGTTATTATAAAGAACGCTATGAGCATCATGCCAACTCTCACATATAACCGGGCGAACAGTGTTATTATAAAGAACGCGATGAGCATCATGCCAACTCTCACATATAACCGGGCGAACAGTGTTATTATAAAGAACGCTATGAGCATCATGCCAACTCTCACATATAACCGGGTGAACAGTGTTATTATAAAGAACGCGATGAGTAACATGCCGACTCTCACATATAACCGGGCGAACAGTGTTATAATAAAGAACGCTATGAGCAGCATGCCAATGCTCACATATAACCGGACGAACAGTGTTATTATAAAGAACGCGATGAGTAACATGCCAACTCTCACATATAACCGGGCGAACAATGTTATTATAAAGAACGCGATGAGTAACATGCCAACGCTCACATATAACCGGGCGAACAGTGTTATTATAAAGAACGCTATGAGCAGCATGCCAACTCTCACATATAACCGGGCGAACAGTGTTATTATAAAGAACGCGATGAGTAACATGCCAACTCTCACATATAACCGGGCGAACAGTGTTATTATAAAGAACGCGATGAGTAACATGCCAACTCTCACATATAACCGGGCGAACAGTGTTATTATAAAGAACGCGATGAGTAACATGCCAACTCTCACATATAACCGGGCGAACAGTGTTATTATAAAGAACGCGATGAGTAACATGCCAACTCTCACATATAACCGGGCGAACAGTGTTATTATAAAGAACGCGATGAGTAACATGCCAACTCTCACATATAACCGGTCGAACAGTGTTATTATAAAGAACGCTATGAGCAGCATGCCAACGCTCACATATAACCGGGCGAACAGTGTTATTATAAAGAACGCGATGAGCATCATGCCAACTCTCACATATAACCGGGCGAACAGTGTTATTATAAAGAACGCGATGAGTAACATGTCAACTCTCACATATAACCGGGCGAACAGTGTTATTATAAAGAACGCTATGAGCATCATGCCAACTCTCACATATAACCGGGCGAACAGTGTTATTATAAAGAACGCTATGAGCATCATGCCAACTCTCACATATAACCGGGCGAACAGTGTTATTATAAAGAACGCTATGAGCATCATGCCAACTCTCACATATAACCGGGCGAACAGTGTTATTATAAAGAACGCGATGAGTAACATGCCAACTCTCACATATAACCGGGCGAACAGTGTTATTATAAAGAACGCTATGAGTATCATGCCAACTCTCACATATAACCGGGCGAACAGTGTTATTATAAAGATCGCTATGAGCATCATGCCAACTCTCACATATAACCGGGCGAACAGTGTTATTATAAAGAACGCTATGAGTAACATGCCAACTCTCACATATAACCAGGCGAACAGTGTTATTATAAAGAACGCTATGAGCATCATGCCAACTCTCACATATAACCGGGCGAACAGTGTTATTATAAAGAACGCTATGAGCATCATGCCAACTCTCACATATAACGGGGCGAACAGTGTTATTATAAAGAACGTTATGAGCATCATGCCAACTCTCACATATAACCGGGCGAATAGTGTTATTATAAAGAACGCTATGAGCATCATGCCAACTCTCACATATAACCGGGCGAACAGTGTTATTATAAATAACGCTATGAGTAACATGCCAACTCTCACATATAACCGGGCGAACAGTGTTATTATAAAGAACGCGATGAGTAACTTGCCAACTCTCACATATAACCGGGCGAACAGTGTTATTATAAAGAACGCTATGAGCATCATGCCAACTCTCACATATAACCGGGCGAACAGTGTTATTATAAAGAACGCGATGAGTAACATGCCAACTCTCACATATAACCGGGCGAACAGTGTTATTATAAAGAACGCTATGAGCATCATGCCAACTCTCACATATAACCGGGCGAACAGTGTTATTATAAAGAACGCTATGAGCATCATGCCAACTCTCACATATAACCGGGCGAACAGTGTTATTATAACGAACGCGATGAGTAACATGCCAACTCTCACATATAACCGGGCGAACAGTGTTATTATAAAGATCGCTATGAGCATCATGCCAACTCTCACATATAACCGGGCGAACAGTGTTATTATAAAGAACGCTATGAGTAACATGCCAACTCTCACATATAACCGGGCCAACAGTGTTATTATAAAGAACGCTATGAGCATCATGCCAACTCTCACATATAACCGGGCGAACAGTGTTATTATAAAGAACGCGATGAGTAACATGCCAACTCTCAGATATAACCGGGCGAACAGTGTTATTATAAAGAACGCTATGAGCATCATGCCAACTGTCACATATAACCGGGCGAACAGTGTTATTATAAAGAACGCGATGAGTAACATGCCAACTCTCACATATAACCGGGCGAACAGTGTTATCATAAAGAACGCTATGAGCATCATGCCAACTCTCACATATAACCGGGCGAACAGTGTTATTATAAAGAACGCTATGAGCATCATGCCAACTCTCACATATAACAGGGCGAACAGTGTTATTATAACGAACGCGATGAGTAACATGCCAACTCTCACATATAACCGGGCGAACAGTGTTATTATAAAGAACGCGATGAGTAACATGCCAACTCTCACATATAACCGGGCGAACAGTGTTATTATAAAGAACGCTATGAGCAGCATGCCAACTCTCACATATAACCGGGCGAACAGTGTTATTATAAAGAACGCGATGAGCATCATGCCAACGCTCACATATAACCGGGCGAACAGTGTTATTATAAAGAACGCTATGAGCATCATGCCAACTCTCACATATAACCGGGCGAACAGTGTTATTATAAAGAACGCGATGAGTAACATGACAACTCTCACATATAACCGGGCGAACAGTGTTATTATAAAGAACGCTATGAGCATCATGCCAACGCTCACATATAACCGGGCGAACAGTGTTATTATAAAGAACGCTATGTGTAACATGCCGACTCTCACATATAACCGGGCGAACAGTGTTATTATAAAGAACGCTATGAGCATCATGCCAACGCTCACATATAACCGGGCGAACAGTGTTATTATAAAAAACCCGATGAATAACATGCCAACTCTCACATATAACCGGGCGAACAGTGTTATTATAAAGAACGCTATGAGCATCATGCCAACGCTCACATATAACCGGGCGAACAGTGTTATTATAAAGAACGCGATGAGTAACATGCCAACTCTCACATATAACCGGGCGAACAGTGTTATTATAAAGAACGCTATGAGCATCATGCCAACTCTCACATATAACCGGGCGAACAGTGTTATTATAAAGAACGCTATGAGCATCATGCCAACTCTCACATATAACCGGGCGAACAGTGTTATTATAACGAACGCGATGAGTAACATGCCAACTCTCACATATAACCGGGCGAACAGTGTTATTATAAAGATCGCTATGAGCATCATGCCAACTCTCACATATAACCGGGCGAACAGTGTTATTATAAAGAACGCTATGAGTAACATGCCAACTCTCACATATAACCGGGCGAACAGTGTTATTATAAAGAACGCTATGAGCATCATGCCAACTCTCACATATAACCGGGCGAACAGTGTTATTATAAAGAACGCGATGAGTAACATGCCAACTCTCAGATATAACCGGGCGAACAGTGTTATTATAAAGAACGCTATGAGCATCATGCCAACTGTCACATATAACCGGGCGAACAGTGTTATTATAAAGAACGCGATGAGTAACATGCCAACTCTCACATATAACCGGGCGAACAGTGTTATTATAAAGAACGCTATGAGCATCATGCCAACTCTCACATATAACCGGGCGAACAGTGTTATTATAAAGAACGCTATGAGCATCATGCCAACTCTCACATATAACCGGGCGAACAGTGTTATTATAACGAACGCGATGAGTAACATGCCAACTCTCACATATAACCGGGCGAACAGTGTTATTATAAAGAACGCGATGAGTAACATGCCAACTGTCACATATAACCGGGCGAACAGTGTTATTATAAAGAACGCTATGAGCAGCATGCCAACGCTCACATATAACCGGGCGAACAGTGTTATTATAAAGAACGCGATGAGCATCATGCCAACGCTCACATATAACCGGGCGAACAGTGTTATTATAAAGAACGCTATGAGCATCATGCCAACTCTCACATATAACCGGGCGAACAGTGTTATTATAAAGAACGCGATGAGTAACATGACAACTCTCACATATAACCGGGCGAACAGTGTTATTATAAAGAACGCTATGAGCATCATGCCAACGCTCACATATAACCGGGCGAACAGTGTTATTATAAAGAACGCGATGAGTAACATGCCAACTCTCACATATAAACGGGCGAACAGTGTTATTATAAAGAACGCTATGAGCATGATGCCAACTCTCACATATAACCGGGCGAATAGTGTTATTATAAAGAACGCTATGAGTATCATGCCAACTCTCACATATAACCGGGCGAACAGTGTTATTATAAAGAACGCGATGAGTAACATGCCGACTCTCACATATAACCGGGCGAACAGTGTTATTATAGAGAACGCTATGAGCATCATGTCAACTTTCACATATAACCGGGCGAACAGTGTTATTATAAAGAACGCTATTAGTAACATGCCAACTCTCACATATAACCGGGCGAACAGTGTTATTATAAAGAACGCTATGAGCATCATGTCAACTCTCACATATAACCGGGCGAACAGTGTTATTATAAAGAACGTTATGAGCATCATGCCAACTCTCACATATAACCGGGCGAACAATGTTATTATAAAGAACGCTATGAGCATCATGCCAACTCTCACATATAACCGGGCGAACAGTGTTATTATAAAGAACGCTATGATTAACATGCCAACTCTCACATATAACCGGGCGAACAATGTTATTATAAAGAACGTGATGAGTAACATGCCAACTCTCACATATAACCGGGCGAACAGTGTTATTATAAAGAACGCTATGAGCATCATGCCAACTCTCATATATAACCGGGCGAACAGTGTTATTATAAAGAACGCGATGAGTAACATGCAAACTCTCACATATAACCGGGCGAACAGTGTTATTATAAAGAACGCTATGTGTAACATGCCAACTCTCACATATAACCGGGCGAACAGTGTTATTATAAAGAACGCGATGAGTAACATGCCAACTCTCACATATAACCGGGCGAACAGTGTTATTATAAAGAACGCTATGAGCATCATGCCAACTCTCACATATAACCGGGCGAACAGTGTTATTATAAAGAACGCTATGAGCATCATGCCAACTCGCACATATAACCGGGCGAACAGTGTTATTATAAAGAACGCTATGAGCATCATGCCAACTCTCACATATAACCGGGCGAACAGTGTTATTACAAAGAACGCGATGAGTAACATGCCAACTCTCACATATAACCGGGCGAACAGTGTTATTATAAAGAACGCTATGAGCTTCATGCCAACTCTCACATATAATCGGGCGAACAGTGTTATTATAAAGAACGCTATGAGCAGCAGGCCAACTCTCACATATAACCGGGCGAATAGTGTTATTATAAAGAACGCGATGAGTAACATGCCGACTCTCACATATAACCGGGCGAACAGTGTTATTATAATGAACGCTATGAGCAGCATGCCAACTCTCACATATAACCGGGCGAACAGTGTTATTATAAAGAACGCGATGAGTAACATGCCAACTCTCACATATAACGGGGCGAACAGTGTTATTATAAAGAACGCTATGAGCATCATGCCAACGCTCACATATAACCGGGCGAACAGTGTTATTATAAAGAACGCTATGTGCAGCATGCCAACTCTCACATATAACCGGGCGAACAGTGTTATTATAAAGAACGCGATGAGTAACATGCCAACTCTCACATATAACCGGGCGAACAGTGTTATAATAGAGAACGCTATGAGCATCATGCCAACTTTCACATATAATCGGGCGAACAGTGTTATTATAAAGAACGCTATGTGTAACATGCCAACTCTCACATATAACCGGGCGAACAGTGTTATTATAAAGAACGCGATGAGTAACATGCCAACTCTCACATATAACCGGGCGAACAGTGTTATTATAAAGAACGCTATGAGCATCATGCCAACTCTCACATATAACCGGGCGAACAGTGTTATTATAAAGAACGCTATGAGCATCATGCCAACTCTCACATATAACCGGGCGAACAGTGTTATTATAAAGAACGCTATGAGCATCATGCCAACTCTCACATATAACCGGGCGAACAGAGTTATTACAAAGAACGCGATGAGTAACATGCCAACTCTCACATATAACCGGGCGAACAGTGTTATTATAAAGAACGCTATGAGCTTCATGCCAACTCTCACATATAACCGGGCGAACAGTGTTATTATAAAGAACGCTATGAGCAGCAGGCCAACTCTCACATATAACCGGGCGAATAGTGTTATTATAAAGAACGCGATGAGTAACATGCCGACTCTCACATATAACCGGGCGAACAGTGTTATTATAATGAACGCTATGAGCAGCATGCCAACTCTCACATATAACCGGGCGAACAGTGTTATTATAAAGAACGCGATGAGTAACATGCCAACTCTCACATATAACCGGGCGAACAGTGTTATTATAAAGAACGCTATGAGCATCATGCCAACTCTCACATATAACCGGGCGAACAGTGTTATTATAAAGAACGCGATGAGTAACATGCAAACTCTCACATATAACCGGGCGAACAGTGTTATTATAAAGAACGCTATGTGTAACATGCCAACTCTCACATATAACCGGGCGAACAGTGTTATTATAAAGAACGCAATCAGTAACATGCCAACTCTCACATATAACCGGGCGAACAGTGTTATTATAAAGAACGCTATGAGCATCATGCCAACTCTCACATATAACCGGGCGAACAGTGTTATTATAAAGAACGCTATGAGCATCATGCCAACTCTCACATATAACCGGGCGAACAGTGTTATTACAAAGAACGCGATGAGTAACATGCCAACTCTCACATATAACCGGGCGAACAGTGTTATTATAAAGAGCGCTATGAGCTTCATGCCAACTCTCACATATAACCGGGCGAACAGTGTTATTATAAAGAACGCTATGAGCAGCAGGCCAACTCTCACATATAACCGGGCGAATAGTGTTATTATAAAGAACGCGATGAGTAACATGCCGACTCTCACATATAACCGGGCGAACAGTGTTATTATAATGAACGCTATGAGCAGCATGCCAACTCTCACATATAACCGGGCGAACAGTGTTATTATAAAGAACGCGATGAGTAACATGCCAACTCTCACATATAACGGGGCGAACAGTGTTATTATAAAGAACGCTATGAGCATCATGCCAACGCTCACATATAACCGGGCGAACAGTGTTATTATAAAGAACGCTATGTGCAGCATGCCAACTCTCACATATAACCGGGCGAACAGTGTTATTATAAAGAACGCGATGAGTAACATGCCAACTCTCACATATAACCGGGCGAACAGTGTTATTATAGAGAACGCTATGAGGATCATGCCAACTTTCACATATAACCGGGCGAACAGTGTTATTATAAAGAACGCTATTAGTAACATGCCAACTCTCACATATAACCGTGCGAACAGTGTTATTATAAAGAACGCTATGAGCATCATGCCAACTCTCACATATAACCGGGCGAACAGTGTTATTATAAAGAACGTTATGAGCATCATGCCAACTCTCACATATAACCGGGCGAACAGTGTTATTATAAAGAACGCTATGAGCATCATGCCAACTCTCACATATAACCGGGCGAACAGTGTTATTATAAAGAACGCTATGATTAACATGCCAACTCTCACATATAACCGGGCGAACAATGTTAATATAAAGAACGTGATGAGTAACATGCCAACTCTCACATATAACCGGGCGAACAGTGTTATTATAAAGAACGCTATGAGCATCATGCCAACTCTCACATATAACCGGGCGAACAGTGTTATTATAAAGAACGCGATGAGTAACATGCCAACTCTCACATATAACCGGGCGAACAGTGTTATTATAAAGAACGCTATGTGTAACATGCCAACTCTCACATATAACCGGGCGAACAGTGTTATTATAAAGAACGCGATGAGTAACATGCCAACTCTCACATATAACCGGGCGAACAGTGTTATTATAAAGAACGCTATGAGCATCATGCCAACTCTCTTATATAACCGGGCGAACAGTGTTATTATAAAGAACGTTATGAGCATCATGCCAACTCTCACATATAACCGGGCGAACAGTGTTATTATAAAGAACGCTATGAGCATCATGCCAACTCTCACATATAACCGGGCGAACAGTGTTATTATAAAGAACGCTATGATTAACATGCCAACTCTCACATATAACCGGGCGAACAATGTTAATATAAAGAACGTGATGAGTAACATGCCAACTCTCACATATAACCGGGCGAACAGTGTTATTATAAAGAACGCTATGAGCATCATGCCAACTCTCACATATAACCGGGCGAACAGTGTTATTATAAAGAACGCGATGAGTAACATGCCAACTCTCACATATAACCGGGCGAACAGTGTTATTATAAAGAACGCTATGTGTAACATGCCAACTCTCACATATAACCGGGCGAACAGTGTTATTATAAAGAACGCGATGAGTAACATGCCAACTCTCACATATAACCGGGCGAACAGTGTTATTATAAAGAACGCTATGAGCATCATGCCAACTCTCTTATATAACCGGGCGAACAGTGTTATTATAAAGAACGCTATGAGCATCATGCCAACTCTCAAATATAACCGGGCGAACAGTGTTATTATAAAGAACGCTATGAGCATCATGCCGACTCTCACATATAACCGGGCGAACAGTGTTATTATAATGAACGCTATGAGCAGCATGCCAACTCTCACATATAACCGGGCGAACAGTGTTATTATAAAGAACGCGATGAGTAACATGCCAACTCTCACATATAACGGGGCGAACAGTGTTATTATAAAGAACGCTATGAGCATCATGCCAACGCTCACATATAACCGGGCGAACAGTGTTATTATAAAGAACGCTATGTGCAGCATGCCAACTCTCACATATAACCGGGCGAACAGTGTTATTATAAAGAACGCGATGAGTAACATGCCAACTCTCACATATAACCGGGCGAACAGTGTTATTATAGAGAACGCTATGAGCATCATGCCAACTTTCACATATAACCGGGCGAACAGTGTTATTATAAAGAACGCTATTAGTAACATGCCAACTCTCACATATAACCGTGCGAACAGTGTTATTATAAAGAACGCTATGAGCATCATGCCAACTCTCACATATAACCGGGCGAACAGTGTTATTATAAAGAACGTTATGAGCATCATGCCAACTCTCACATATAACCGGGCGAACAGTGTTATTATAAAGAACGCTATGAGCATCATGCCAACTCTCACATATAACCGGGCGAACAGTGTTATTATAAAGAACGCTATGATTAACATGCCAACTCTCACATATAACCGGGCGAACAATGTTAATATAAAGAACGTGATGAGTAACATGCCAACTCTCACATATAACCGGGCGAACAGTGTTATTATAAAGAACGCTATGAGCATCATGCCAACTCTCATATATAACCGGGCGAACAGTGTTATTATAAAGAACGCGATGAGTAACATGCCAACTCTCACATATAACCGGGCGAACAGTGTTATTATAAAGAACGCTATGTGTAACATGCCAACTCTCACATATAACCGGGCGAACAGTGTTATTATAAAGAACGCGATGAGTAACATGCCAACTCTCACATATAACCGGGCGAACAGTGTTATTATAAAGAACGCTATGAGCATCATGCCAACTCTCTTATATAACCGGGCGAACAGTGTTATTATAAAGAACGTTATGAGCATCATGCCAACTCTCACATATAACCGGGCGAACAGTGTTATTATAAAGAACGCTATGAGCATCATGCCAACTCTCACATATAACCGGGCGAACAGTGTTATTATAAAGAACGCTATGATTAACATGCCAACTCTCACATATAACCGGGCGAACAATGTTAATATAAAGAACGTGATGAGTAACATGCCAACTCTCACATATAACCGGGCGAACAGTGTTATTATAAAGAACGCTATGAGCATCATGCCAACTCTCACATATAACCGGGCGAACAGTGTTATTATAAAGAACGCGATGAGTAACATGCCAACTCTCACATATAACCGGGCGAACAGTGTTATTATAAAGAACGCTATGTGTAACATGCCAACTCTCACATATAACCGGGCGAACAGTGTTATTATAAAGAACGCGATGAGTAACATGCCAACTCTCACATATAACCGGGCGAACAGTGTTATTATAAAGAACGCTATGAGCATCATGCCAACTCTCTTATATAACCGGGCGAACAGTGTTATTATAAAGAACGCTATGAGCATCATGCCAACTCTCAAATATAACCGGGCGAACAGTGTTATTATAAAGAACGCTATGAGCATCATGCCAACTCTCACATATAACCGGGCGAACAGTGTTATTATAAAGAACGCGATGAGTAACATGCCAACTCTCACATATAACCGGGCGAACAGTGTTATTATAAAGAACGCTATGAGCATCAGGCCAACTCTCACATATAACCGGGCGAACAGTGTTATTATAAAGAACGCTATGAGCAGCATGCCAACTCTCACATATAACCAGGCGAATAGTGTTATTATAAAGAACGCGATGAGTAACATGCCGAATCTCACATATAACCGGGCGAACAGTGTTATTATAAAGAACGCTATGAGCAGCATGCCAACTCTCACATATAACCGGGCGAACAGTGTTATTATAAAGAACGCGATGAGTAACATGCCAACTCTCACATATAACCGGGCGAACAGTGTTATTATAAAGAACGCATTGAGCAGCATGCCAACGCTCACATATAACCGGGCGAACAGTGTTATTATAAAGAACGCTATGAACATCATGCCGACTCTCACATATAACCGGGCGAACAGTGTTATTATAAAGAACGCTATAAGCAGCATGCCAACGCTCACATATAACCGGACGAACAGTGTTATTATAAAGAACGCGATGAGTAACATGCCAACTCTCACATATAACCGGGAGAACAGTGTTATTATAAAGAAAGCGATGAGTAACATGCCAACGCTCACATATAACCGGGCGAACAGTGTTATTATAAAGAACGCTATGAGCAGCATGCCAACTCTCACATATAACCGGGCGAACAGTGTTATTATAAAGAACGCGATGAGTAACATGCCAACTCTCACATATAACCGGGCGAACAGTGTTATTATAAAGAACGCGATGAGTAACATGCCAACTCTCACATATAACCGGGCGAACAGTGTTATTATAAAGAACGCGATGAGTAACATGCCAACTCTCACATATAACCGGGCGAACAGTGTTATTATAAAGAACGCGATGAGTAACATGCCAACTGTCACATATAACCGGGAGAACAGTGTTATTATAAAGAACGCGATGAGTAACATGCCAACTCTCACATATAACCGGGCTAACAGTGTTATTATAAAGAACGCTATGAGCAGCATGCCAACTCTCACATATAACCGGGTGAACAGTGTTATTATAAAGAACGCTATGAGCATCATGCCAACTCTTACATATAACCGGGCGAACAGTGTTATTATAAAGAACGTGATGAGTAACATGCCAACTCTCACATATAACCGGGCGAACAGTGTTATTATAAAGAACGCTATGAGCATCATGCCAACGCTCACATATAACCGGGCGAACAGTGTTATTATAAAGAACGCTATGTGTAACATGCCGACTCTCACATATAACCGGGCGAACAGTGTTATTATAAAGAACGCTATGAGCAGCATGCCAACGCTCACATATAACCGGGCGAACAGTGTTATTATAAAGAACGCGATGAGAAAAATGCCAACTCTCACATATAACCGGGCGAACAGTGTTATTATAAAGAACGCTATGAGCATCATGCCAACGCTCACATATAACCGGGCGAACAATGTTATTATAAAGAACGCTATGTGCAGCATGCCAACTCTCACATATAACCGGGCGAACAGTGTTATTATAAAGAACGCGATGAGTAACTTGCCAACTCTCACATATAACCGGGCGAACAGTGTTATTATAAAGAACGCGATGAGTAACATGCCAACTCTCACATATAACCGGGCGAACAGTGTTATTATAAAGAACGCTATGAGCATCATGCCAACTCTCACATATAACCGGGCGAACAGTGTTATTATAAAGAACGCGATGAGTAACATGCCAACTCTCACATATAACCGGGCGAACAGTGTTATTATAAAGAACGCTATGAGCATCATGCCAACTCTCACATATAACCGGGGGAACAGTGTTATTATAAAGAACGCTATGAGCAGCATGCCAACTCTCACATATAACCAGGCGAATAGTGTTATTATAAAGAACGCGATGAGTAACATGCCGACTCTCACATATAACCGGGCGAACAGTGTTATTATAAAGAACGCTATGAGCATCATGCCAACTCTCACATATAACCGGGCGAACAGTGTTATTATAAAGAACGCGATGAGTAACATGCCAACTCTCACATATAACCGGGCGAACAGTGTTATTATAAAGAACGCTATGTGTAACATGCCAACTCTCACATATAACCGGGCGAACAGTGTTATTATAAAGAACGCGATGAGTAACATGCCAACTCTCACATATAACCGGGCGAACAGTGTTATTATAAAGAACGCTATGAGCATCATGCCAACTCTCTTATATAACCGGGCGAACAGTGTTATTATAAAGAACGCTATGAGCATCATGCCAACTCTCAAATATAACCGGGCGAACAGTGTTATTATAAAGAACGCTATGAGCATCATGCCAACTCTCACATATAACCGGGCGAACAGTGTTATTATAAAGAACGCGATGAGTAACATGCCAACTCTCACATATAACCGGGCGAACAGTGTTATTATAAAGAACGCTATGAGCATCATGCCAACTCTCACATATAACCGGGCGAACAGTGTTATTATAAAGAACGCTATGAGCAGCATGCCAACTCTCACATATAACCAGGCGAATAGTGTTATTATAAAGAACGCGATGAGTAACATGCCGAATCTCACATATAACCGGGCGAACAGTGTTATTATAAAGAACGCTATGAGCAGCATGCCAACTCTCACATATAACCGGGCGAACAGTGTTATTATAAAGAACGCGATGAGTAACATGCCAACTCTCACATATAACCGGGCGAACAGTGTTATTATAAAGAACGCATTGAGCAGCATGCCAACGCTCACATATAACCGGGCGAACAGTGTTATTATAAAGAACGCTATGAACATCATGCCGACTCTCACATATAACCGGGCGAACAGTGTTATTATAAAGAACGCTATAAGCAGCATGCCAACGCTCACATATAACCGGACGAACAGTGTTATTATAAAGAACGCGATGAGTAACATGCCAACTCTCACATATAACCGGGAGAACAGTGTTATTATAAAGAAAGCGATGAGTAACATGCCAACGCTCACATATAACCGGGCGAACAGTGTTATTATAAAGAACGCTATGAGCAGCATGCCAACTCTCACATATAACCGGGCGAACAGTGTTATTATAAAGAACGCGATGAGTAACATGCCAACTCTCACATATAACCGGGCGAACAGTGTTATTATAAAGAACGCGATGAGTAACATGCCAACTCTCACATATAACCGGGCGAACAGTGTTATTATAAAGAACGCGATGAGTAACATGCCAACTCTCACATATAACCGGGCGAACAGTGTTATTATAAAGAACGCGATGAGTAACATGCCAACTGTCACATATAACCGGGAGAACAGTGTTATTATAAAGAACGCGATGAGTAACATGCCAACTCTCACATATAACCGGGCTAACAGTGTTATTATAAAGAACGCTATGAGCAGCATGCCAACTCTCACATATAACCGGGTGAACAGTGTTATTATAAAGAACGCTATGAGCATCATGCCAACTCTCACATATAACCGGGCGAACAGTGTTATTATAAAGAACGTGATGAGTAACATGCCAACTCTCACATATAACCGGGCGAACAGTGTTATTATAAAGAACGCTATGAGCATCATGCCAACGCTCACATATAACCGGGCGAACAGTGTTATTATAAAGAACGCTATGTGTAACATGCCGACTCTCACATATAACCGGGCGAACAGTGTTATTATAAAGAACGCTATGAGCAGCATGCCAACGCTCACATATAACCGGGCGAACAGTGTTATTATAAAGAACGCGATGAGAAAAATGCCAACTCTCACATATATCCGGGCGAACAGTGTTATTATAAAGAACGCTATGAGCATCATGCCAACGCTCACATATAACCGGGCGAACAATGTTATTATAAAGAACGCTATGTGCAGCGTGCCAACTCTCACATATAACCGGGCGAACAGTGTTATTATAAAGAACGCGATGAGTAACTTGCCAACTCTCACATATAACCGGGCGAACAGTGTTATTATAAAGAACGCGATGAGTAACATGCCAACTCTCACATATAACCGGGCGAACAGTGTTATTATAAAGAACGCTATGAGCATCATGCCAACTCTCACATATAACCGGGCGAACAGTGTTATTATAAAGAACGCTATGAGCATCATGCCAACTCTCAAATATAACCGGGCGAACAGTGTTATTATAAAGAACGCTATGAGCATCATGCCAACTCTCACATATAACCGGGCGAACAGTGTTATTATAAAGAACGCGATGAGTAACATGCCAACTCTCACATATAACCGGGCGAACAGTGTTATTATAAAGAACGCTATGAGCATCATGCCAACTCTCACATATAACCGGGGGAACAGTGTTATTATAAAGAACGCTATGAGCAGCATGCCAACTCTCACATATAACCAGGCGAATAGTGTTATTATAAAGAACGCGATGAGTAACATGCCGACTCTCACATATAACCGGGCGAACAGTGTTATTATAAAGAACGCTATGAGCAGCATGCCAACTCTCACATATAACCGGGCGAACAGTGTTATTATAAAGAACCCGATGAGTAACATACCAAATCTCACATATAACCGGGCGAACAGTGTTATTATAAAGAACGCTATGAGCATCATGCCAACGCTCACATATAACCGGGCGAACAGTGTTATTATAAAGAACGCTATGTGCAGCATGCCAACTCTCACATATAACCGGGCGAACAGTGTTATTATAAAGAACGCGATGAGTAACATGCCAACTCTCACATATAACCGGGCGAACAGTGTTATTATAAAGAACGCGATGAGTAACATGACAACTCTCACATATAACCGGGCGAACAGTGTTATTATAAAGAACGCGATGAGTAACATGCCGACTCTCACATATAACCGGTCGAACAGTGTTATTATAAAGAACGCGATGAGTAACATGCTAACTCTCACATATAACCGGGCGAACAGTGTTATTATAAAGAACGCTATGAGCAGCATGTCAACTCTCACATATAACCGGGCGAACAGTGTTATTATAAAGAACGCTATGAGCATCATGCCAACTCTCACATATAACCGGGCGAACAGTGTTATTATAAAGAACGCTATGAGCAGCATGCCAACGCTTACATATAACCGGGCGAACAGTGTTATTATAAAGAACGCTATGAGCATCATGCCAACTCTCACATATAACCGGGCGAACAGTGTTATTATAAAGAACGCTATGAGCAACATGCCAACTCTCACATATAACCGGGCGAACAGTGTTATTATAAAGAACGCGATGAGTAACATGCCAACTCTCACATATAACCGGGCGAACAGTGTTATTATAAAGAACGCTATGAGCATCATGCCAACTCTCACATATAACCGGGCGAACAGTGTTATTATAAAGAACGCTATGAGCAGCATGCCAACTCTCACATATAACCAGGCGAATAGTGTTATTATAAAGAACGCGATGAGTAACATGCCGAATCTCACATATAACCGGGCGAACAGTGTTATTATAAAGAACGCTATGAGCAGCATGCCAACTCTCACATATAACCGGGCGAACAGTGTTATTATAAAGAACGCGATGAGTAACATGCCAACTCTCACATATAACCGGGCGAACAGTGTTATTATAAAGAACGCATTGAGCAGCATGCCAACGCTCACATATAACCGGGCGAACAGTGTTATTATAAAGAACGCTATGAACATCATACCGACTCTCACATATAACCGGGCGAACAGTGTTATTATAAAGAACGCTATGAGCAGCATGCCAACGCTCACATATAACCGGACGAACAGTGTTATTATAAAGAACGCGATGAGTAACATGCCAACTCTCACATATAACCGGGCGAACAGTGTTATTATAAAGAACGCGATGAGTAACATGCCAACGCTCACATATAACCGGGCGAACAGTGTTATTATAAAGAACGCTATGAGCAGCATGCCAACTCTCACATATAACCGGGCGAACAGTGTTATTATAAAGAACGCGATGAGTAACATGCCAACTCTCACATATAACCGGCGAACAGTGTTATTATAAAGAACGCGATGAGTAACATGCCAACTCTCACATATAACCGGGCGAACAGTGTTATTATAAAGAACGCGATGAGTAACATGCCAACTCTCACATATAACCGGGCGAACAGTGTTATTATAAAGAACGCGATGAGTAACATGCCAACTGTCACATATAACCGGGAGAACAGTGTTATTATAAAGAACGCGATGAGTAACATGCCAACTCTAACATATAACCGGGCTAACGGTGTTATTATAAAGAACGATATGAGCAGCATGCCAACTCTCACATATAACCGGGCGAACAGTGTTATTATAAAGAACGCTATGAGCATCATGCCAACTCTTACATATAACCGGGCGAACAGTGTTATTATAAAGAACGTGATGAGTAACATGCCAACTCTCACATATAACCGGGCGAACAGTGTTATTATAAAGAACGCTATGAGCATCATGCCAACGCTCACATATAACCGGGCGAACAGTGTTATTATAAAGAACGCTATGTGTAACATGCCGACTCTCACATATAACCATGCGAACAGTGTTATTATAAAGAACGCTATGAGCAGCATGCCAACGCTCACATATAACCGGGCGAACAGTGTTATTATAAAGAACGCGATGAGTAACATGCCAACTCTCACATATAACCGGGCGAACAGTGTTATTATAAAGAACGCTATGAGCATCATGCCAACGCTCACATATAACCGGGCGAACAGTGTTATTATAAAGAACGCTATGTGCAGCATGCCAACTCTCACATATAACCGGGCGAACAGTGTTATTATAAAGAACGCGATGAGTAACATGCCAACTCTCACATATAACCGGGCGAACAGTGTTATTATAAAGAACGCGATGAGTAACATGAAAACTCTCACATATAACCGGGCGAACAGTGTTATTATAAAGAACGCGATGAGTAACATGCCAACTCTCACATATAACCGGGCGAACAGTGTTATTATAAAGAACGCTATGAGCAGCATGTCAACTCTCACATATAACCGGGCGAACAGTGTTATTATAAAGAACGCTATGAGCATCATGCCAACTCTCACATATAACCAGGCGAACAGTGTTATTATAAAGAACGCGATGAGTAACATGCCAACTCTCACATATAACCGGGCGAACAGTGTTATTATAAAGAACGCTATGAGCATCATGCCAACGCTCACATATAACCGGGCGAACAGTGTTATTATAAAGAACGCTATGTGTAACATGCCGACTCTCACATATAACCGGGCGAACAGTGTTATTATAAAGAACGCGATGAGTAACATGCCAACTCTCACATATAACCGGGCGAACAGTGTTATTATAAAGAACGCGATGAGTAACATGCCAACTCTCACATATAACCGGGCGAACAGTGTTATTATAAAGAACGCGATGAGTAACATGCCAACTCTCACATATAACCGGGCGAACAGTGTTATTATAAAGAACGCGATGAGTAACATGCCAACTCTCACATATAACCGGTCGAACAGTGTTATTATAAAGAACGCGATGAGTAACATGCCAACTCTCACATATAACCGGGCGAACAGTGTTATTATAAAGAACGCTATGAGCAGCATGTCAACTCTCACATATAACCGGGCGAACAGTGTTATTATAAAGAACGCTATGAGCATCATGCCAACTTTCACATATAACCGGGCGAACAGTGTTATTATAAAGAACGCGATGAGTAACATGCCAACTCTCACATATAACCGGGCGAACATTGTTATTATAAAGAACGCGATGAGTAACATGCCAACTCTCACATATAACCGGGCGAACAGTGTTATTATAAAGAACGCGATGAGTAACATGCCAACTGTCACATATAAGTGGGAGAACAGTGTTATTATAAAGAACGCGATGAGTAACATGCCAATTCTCACATATAACCGGGCGAACAGTGTTATTATAAAGAACGCTATGAGCAGCATGCCAACTCTCACATATAACCGGGCGAACAGTGTTATTATAAAGAACGCTATGAGCATCATGCCAACTCTTACATATAACCGGGCGAACAGTGTTATTATAAAGAACGTGATGAGTAACATGCCAACTCTCACATATAACCGAGCGAACAGTGTTATTATAAAGAACGCTATGAGCATCATGCCAACGCTCACATATAACCGGGCGAACAGTGTTATTATAAAGAACGCTATGTGTAACATGCCGACTCTCACATATAACCGGGCGAACAGTGTTATTATAAAGAACGCTATGAGCAGCATGCCAACGCTCACATATAACCGGGCGAACAGTGTTATTATAAAGAACGCGATGAGTAACATGCCAACTCTCACATATAACCGGGCGAACAGTGTTATTATAAAGAACGCTATGAGCATCATGCCAACGCTCACATATAACCGGGCGAACAGTGTTATTATAAAGAACGCTATGTGCAGCATGCCAACTCTCACATATAACCGGGCGAACAGTGTTATTATAAAGAACGCGATGAGTAACATGCCAACTCTCACATATAACCGGGCGAACAGTGTTATTATAAAGAACGCGATGAGTAACATGACAACTCTCACATATAACCGGGCGAACAGTGTTATTATAAAGAACGCGATGAGTAACATGCCAACTCTCACATATAACCGGTCGAACAGTGTTATTATAAAGAACGCGATGAGTAACATGCCAACTCTCACATATAACCGGGCGAACAGTGTTATTATAAAGAACGCTATGAGCAGCATGTCAACTCTCACATATAACCGGGCGAACAGTGTTATTATAAAGAACGCTATGAGCATCATGCCAACTCTCACATATAACCGGGCGAACAGTGTTATTATAAAGAACGCGATGAGTAACATGCCAACTCTCACATATAACCGGGCGAACAGTGTTATTATAAAGAACGCTATGAGCATCATGCCAACGCTCACATATAACCGGGCGAACAGTGTTATTATAAAGAACGCTATGTGTAACATGCCAACTCTCACATATAACCGGGCGAACAGTGTTATTATAAAGAACGCTATGAGCAGCATGCCAACGCTCACATATAACCGGGCGAACAGTGTTATTATAAAGAACGCGATGAGTAACATGCCAACTCTCACATATAACCGTGCGAACAGTGTTATTATAAAGAACGCTATGAGCATCATGCCAACTCTCACATATAACCGGGCGAACAGTGTTATTATAAAGAACGCTATGAGCAGCATGCCAACGCTCACATATAACCGGGCGAACAGTGTTATTATAAAGAACGCTATGAGCATCATGCCAACTCTCACATATAACCGGGCGAACAGTGTTATTATAAAGAACGCGATGAGTAACATGCCAACTCTCACATATAACCGGGCGAACAGTGTTATTATAAAGAACGCTATGAGCATCATGCCAACTCTCACATATAACCGGGCGAACAGTGTTATTATAAAGAACGCTATGAGCAGCATGCCAACTCTCACATATAACCAGGCGAATAGTGTTATTATAAAGAACGCGATGAGTAACATGCCGAATCTCACATATAACCGGGCGAACAGTGTTATTATAAAGAACGCTATGAGCAGCATGCTAACTCTCACATATAACCGGGCGAACAGTGTTATTATAAAGAACGCGATGAGTAACATGCCAACTCTCACATATAACCGGGCGAACAGTGTTATTATAAAGAACGCATTGAGCAGCATGCCAACGCTCACATATAACCGGGCGAACAGTGTTATTATAAAGAACGCTATGAACATCATGCCGACTCTCACATATAACCGGGCGAACAGTGTTATTATAAAGAACGCTATGAGCAGCATGCCAACGCTCACATATAACCGGACGAACAGT
The DNA here is from genome assembly GCA_963680875.1 of Bathymodiolus brooksi. NCBI lineage: Eukaryota > Metazoa > Mollusca > Bivalvia > Mytilida > Modiolidae > Bathymodiolus > Bathymodiolus brooksi. The sequence continues at coordinate 59,041,801 of OY804576.1, read as the reverse complement.
GTTATTATAAAGAACGCGATGAGTAACATGCCAACTCTCACATATAACCGGGCGAACAGTGTTATTATAAAGAACGCGATGAGTAACATGCCAACGCTCACATATAACCGGGCGAACAGTGTTATTATAAAGAACGCTATGAGCAGCATGCCAACTCTCACATATAACCGGGCGAACAGTGTTATTATAAAGAACGCGATGAGTAACATGCCAACTCTCACATATAACCGGGCGAACAGTGTTATTATAAAGAACGCGATGAGTAACATGCCAACTCTCACATATAACCGGGCGAACAGTGTTATTATAAAGAACGCGATGAGTAACATGCCAACTCTCACATATAACCGGGCGAACAGTGTTATTATAAAGAACGCTATGAGCATCATGCCAACGCTCACATATAACCGGGCGAACAGTGTTATTATAAAGAACGCTATGGGTAACATGCCGACTCTCACATATAACCGGGCGAACAGTGTTATTATAAAGAACGCTATGAGCAGCATGCCAACGCTCACATATAACCGGGCGAACAGTGTTATTATAAAGAACGCGATGAGTAACATGCCAACTCTCACATATAACCGGGCGAACAGTTTTATTATAAAGAACGCTATGAGCATCATGCCAACGCTCACATATAACCGGGTGAACAGTGTTATTATAAAGAACGCTATGTGCAGCATGCCAACTCTCACATATAACCGGGCGAACAGTGTTATTATAAAGAACGCTATGAGCATCATGTCAACTCTCACATATAACCGGGCGAACAGTGTTATTATAAAGAACGCTATGAGCATCATGCCAACTCTCACATATAACCGGGCGAACAGTGTTATTATAAAGAACGCGATGAGTAACATGCCAACTCTCACATATAACCGGGCGAACAGTGTTATTATAAAGAACGCTATGAGCATCATGCCAACGCTCACATATAACCGGGCGAACAGTGTTATTATAAAGAACGCTATGTGTAACATGCCGACTCTCACATATAACCGGGCGAACAGTGTTATTATAAAGAACGCGATGAGTAACATGCCAACTCTCACATATAACCGGGCGAACAGTGTTATTATAAAGAACGCGATGAGTAACATGCCAACTCTCACATATAACCGGGCGAACAGTGTTATTATAAAGAACGCGATGAGTAACATGACAACTCTCACATATAACCGGGCGAACAGTGTTATTATAAAGAACGCGATGAGTAACATGCCAACTCTCACATATAACCGGTCGAACAGTGTTATTATAAAGAACGCGATGAGTAACATGCCAACTCTCACATATAACCGGGCGAACAGTGTTATTATAAAGAACGCTATGAGCAGCATGTCAACTCTCACATATAACCGGGCGAACAGTGTTATTATAAAGAACGCTATGAGCATCATGCCAACTCTCACATATAACCGGGCGAACAGTGTTATTATAAAGAACGCGATGAATAACATGCCAACTCTCACATATAACCGGCGAACAGTGTTATTATAAAGAACGCTATGAGCATCATGCCAACGCTCACATATAACCGGGCGAACAGTGTTATTATAAAGAACGCTATGTGTAACATGCCGACTCTCACATATAACCGGGCGAACAGTGTTATTATAAAGAACGCTATGAGCAGCATGCCAACTCTCACATATAACCGGGCGAACAGTGTTATTATAAAGAACGCGATGAGTAACATGCCAACTCTCACATATAACCGGGGGAACAGTGTTATTATAAAGAACGCTATGAGCATCATGCCAACTCTCACATATAACCGGGCGAACAGTGTTATTATAAAGAACGCTATGAGCAGCATGCCAACGCTCACATATAACCGGGCGAACAGTGTTATTATAAAGAACGCGATGAGTAACATGCCAACTCTCACATATAACCGGGCGAACAGTGTTATTATAAAGAACGCTATGAGCATCATGCCAACTCTCACATATAACCGGGCGAACAGTGTTATTATAAAGAACGCTATGAGCAGCTTGCCAACGCTCACATATAACCGGGCGAACAGTGTTATTATAAAGAACGTGATGAGTAACATGCCAACTCTCACATATAACCGGGCGAACAGTGTTATTATAAAGAACGCTATGAGCATCATGCCAACTCTCACATATAACCGGGCGAACAGTGTTATTATAAAGAACGCTATGAGCAGCATGCCAACGCTCACATATAACCGGGCGAACAGTGTTATTATAAAGAACGCTATGTGCAGCATGCCAACTCTCACATATAACCGGGCGAACAGTGTTATTATAAAGAACGCTATGAGTAACATGCCAACTCTCACATATAACCGGGCGAACAGTGTTATTATAATGAACGCGATGAGTAACATGACAACTCTCACATATAACCGGGCGAACAGTGTTATTATAAAGAACGCGATGAGTAACATGCCAACTCTCACATATAACCGGTCGAACAGTGTTATTATAAAGAACGCGATGAGTAACATGACGACTCTCACATATAACCGGGCGAACAGTGTTATTATAAAGAACGCTATGAGCAGCATGCCAACGCTCACATATAACCGGGCGAACAGTGTTATTATAAAGAACGCGATGAGTAACATGCCAACTCTCACATATAACCGGGCGAACAGTGTTATTATAAAGAACGCTATGAGCATCTTGCCAACTCTCACATATAACCGGGCGAACAGTGTTATTATAAAGAACGCTATGAGCAGCATGCCAACGCTCACATATAACCGGGCGAACAGTGTTATTATAAAGAACGCGATGAGTAACATGCCAACTCTCACATATAACCGGGCGAACAGTTTTATTATAAAGAACGCTATGAGCATCATGCCAACGCTCACATATAACCGGGTGAACAGTGTTATTATAAAGAACGCTATGTGCAGCATGCCAACTCTCACATATAACCGGGCGAACAGTGTTATTATAAAGAACGCTATGAGCATCATGTCAACTCTCACATATAACCGGGCGAACAGTGTTATTATAAAGAACGCTATGAGCATCATGCCAACTCTCACATATAACCGGGCGAACAGTGTTATTATAAAGAACGCGATGAGTAACATGCCAACTCTCACATATAACCGGGCGAACAGTGTTATTATAAAGAACGCTATGAGCATCATGCCAACGCTCACATATAACCGGGCGAACAGTGTTATTATAAAGAACGCTATGTGTAACATGCCGACTCTCACATATAACCGGGCGAACAGTGTTATTATAAAGAACGCGATGAGTAACATGCCAACTCTCACATATAACCGGGCGAACAGTGTTATTATAAAGAACGCGATGAGTAACATGCCAACTCTCACATATAACCGGGCGAACAGTGTTATTATAAAGAACGCGATGAGTAACATGACAACTCTCACATATAACCGGGCGAACAGTGTTATTATAAAGAACGCGATGAGTAACATGCCAACTCTCACATATAACCGGTCGAACAGTGTTATTATAAAGAACGCGATGAGTAACATGCCAACTCTCACATATAACCGGGCGAACAGTGTTATTATAAAGAACGCTATGAGCAGCATGTCAACTCTCACATATAACCGGGCGAACAGTGTTATTATAAAGAACGCTATGAGCATCATGCCAACTCTCACATATAACCGGGCGAACAGTGTTATTATAAAGAACGCGATGAATAACATGCCAACTCTCACATATAACCGGCGAACAGTGTTATTATAAAGAACGCTATGAGCATCATGCCAACGCTCACATATAACCGGGCGAACAGTGTTATTATAAAGAACGCTATGTGTAACATGCCGACTCTCACATATAACCGGGCGAACAGTGTTATTATAAAGAACGCTATGAGCAGCATGCCAACTCTCACATATAACCGGGCGAACAGTGTTATTATAAAGAACGCGATGAGTAACATGCCAACTCTCACATATAACCGGGGGAACAGTGTTATTATAAAGAACGCTATGAGCATCATGCCAACTCTCACATATAACCGGGCGAACAGTGTTATTATAAAGAACGCTATGAGCAGCATGCCAAAGCTCACATATAACCGGGCGAACAGTGTTATTATAAAGAACGCGATGAGTAACATGCCAACTCTCACATATAACCGGGCGAACAGTGTTATTATAAAGAACGCTATGAGCATCATGCCAACTCTCACATATAACCGGGCGAACAGTGTTATTATAAAGAACGCTATGAGCAGCTTGCCAACGCTCACATATAACCGGGCGAACAGTGTTATTATAAAGAACGTGATGAGTAACATGCCAACTCTCACATATAACCGGGCGAACAGTGTTATTATAAAGAACGCTATGAGCATCATGCCAACTCTCACATATAACCGGGCGAACAGTGTTATTATAAAGAACGCTATGAGCAGCATGCCAACGCTCACATATAACCGGGCGAACAGTGTTATTATAAAGAACGCTATGTGCAGCATGCCAACTCTCACATATAACCGGGCGAACAGTGTTATTATAAAGAACGCTATGAGTAACATGCCAACTCTCACATATAACCGGGCGAACAGTGTTATTATAATGAACGCGATGAGTAACATGACAACTCTCACATATAACCGGGCGAACAGTGTTATTATAAAGAACGCGATGAGTAACATGCCAACTCTCACATATAACCGGTCGAACAGTGTTATTATAAAGAACGCGATGAGTAACATGACGACTCTCACATATAACCGGGCGAACAGTGTTATTATAAAGAACGCTATGAGCAGCATGCCAACGCTCACATATAACCGGGCGAACAGTGTTATTATAAAGAACGCGATGAGTAACATGCCAACTCTCACATATAACCGGGCGAACAGTGTTATTATAAAGAACGCTATGAGCATCTTGCCAACTCTCACATATAACCGGGCGAACAGTGTTATTATAAAGAACGCTATGAGCAGCATGCCAACGCTCACATATAACCGGGCGAACAGTGTTATTATAAAGAACGCGATGAGTAACATGCCAACTCTCACATATAACCGGGCGAACAGTGTTATTATAAAGAACGCTATGAGCATCATGCCAACTCTCACATATAACCGGGCGAACAGTGTTATTATAAAGAACGCTATGAGCAGCATGCCAACGCTCACATATAACCGGGCGAACAGTGTTATTATAAAGAACGCTATGTGCAGCATGCCAACTCTCACATATAACCGGGCGAACAATGTTATTATAAAGAACGCGATGAGTAACATGCCAACTCTCACATATAACCGGGCGAACAGTGTTATTATAAAGAACGCGATGAGTAACATGACAACTCTCACATATAACCGGGCGAACAGTGTTATTATAAAGAACGCGATGAGTAACATGCCAACTCTCACATATAACCGGTCGAACAGTGTTATTATAAAGAACGCGATGAGTAACATGCCAACTCTCACATATAACCGGGCGAACAGTGTTATTATAAAGAACGCTATGAGCAGCATGTCAACTCTCACATATAACCGGGCGAACAGTGTTATTATAAAGAACGCTATGAGCATCATGCCAACTCTCACATATAACCGGGCGAACAGTGTTATTATAAAGAACGCTATGTGTAACATGCCGACTCTCACATATAACCGGGCGAACAGTGTTATTATAAAGAACGCGATGAGTAACATGCCAACTCTCACATATAACCGGGCGAACAGTGTTATTATAAAGAACGCGATGAGTAACATGCCAACTCTCACATATAACCGGGCGAACAGTGTTATTATAAAGAACGCTATGAGCAGCATGCCAACGCTCACATATAACCGGACGAACAGTGTTATTATAAAGAACGCGATGAGTAACATGCCAACTCTCACATATAACCGGGCGAACAGTGTTATTATAAAGAACGCGATGAGTAACATGCCAACGCTCACATATAACCGGGCGAACAGTGTTATTATAAAGAACGCTATGAGCAGCATGCCAACTCTCACATATAACCGGGCGAACAGTGTTATTTTAAAGAACGCGATGAGTAACATGCCAACTCTCACATATAACCGGGCGAACAGTGTTATTATAAAGAACGCGATGAGTAACATGCCAACTCTCACATATAACCGGGCGAACAGTGTTATTATAAAGAACGCGATGAGTAACATGCCAACTCTCACATATAACCGGGCGAACAGTGTTATTATAAAGAACGCGATGAGTAACATGCCAACTGTCACATATAACCGGGAGAACAGTGTTATTATAAAGAACGCGATGAGTAACATGCCAACTCTCACATATAACCGGGCGAACAGTGTTATTATAAAGAACGCTATGAGCAGCATGCCAACTCTCACATATAACCGGGCGAACAGTGTTATTATAAAGAACGCTATGAGCATCATGCCAACTCTTACATATAACCGGGCGAACAGTGTTATTATAAAGAACGTGATGAGTAACATGCCAACTCTCACATATAACCGGGCGAACAGTGTTATTATAAAGAACGCTATGAGCATCATGCCAACGCTCACATATAACCGGGCGAACAGTGTTATTATAAAGAACGCTATGTGTAACATGCCGACTCTCACATATAACCGGGCGAACAGTGTTATTATAAAGAACGCTATGAGCAGCATGCCAACGCTCACATATAACCGGGCGAACAGTGTTATTATAAAGAACGCGATGAGTAACATGCCAACTCTCACATATAACCGGGCGAACAGTGTTATTATAAAGAACGCTATGAGCATCATGCCAACGCTCACATATAACCGGGCGAACAGTGTTATTATAAAGAACGCTATGAGCAGCATGCCAACTCTCACATATAACCGGGCGAACAGTGTTATTATAAAGAACGCGATGAGTAACATGCCAACTCTCACATATAACCGGGCGAACAGTGTTATTATAAAGAACGCGATGAGTAACATGCCAACTCTCACATATAACCGGGCGAACAGTGTTATTATAAAGAACGCTATGGGTAACATGCCGACTCTCACATATAACCGGGCGAACAGTGTTATTATAAAGAACGCTATGAGCAGCATGCCAACGCTCACATATAACCGGGCGAACAGTGTTATTATAAAGAACGCGATGAGTAACATGCCAACTCTCACATATAACCGGGCGAACAGTTTTATTATAAAGAACGCTATGAGCATCATGCCAACGCTCACATATAACCGGGTGAACAGTGTTATTATAAAGAACGCTATGTGCAGCATGCCAACTCTCACATATAACCGGGCGAACAGTGTTATTATAAAGAACGCGATGAGTAACATGCCAACTCTCACATATAACCAGGCGAACAGTGTTATTATAAAGAACGCGATGAGTAACATGAAAACTGTCACATATAACCGGGCGAACAGTGTTATTATAAAGAACGCGATGAGTAACATGCCAACTCTCACATATAACCGGGCGAACAGTGTTATTATAAAGAACGCTATGAGCAGCATGACAACTCTCACATATAACCGGGCGAACAGTGTTATTATAAAGAACGCTATGAGCATCATGCCAACTCTCACATATAGCCAGGCGAACAGTGTTATTATAAAGAACGCGATGAGTAACATGCCAACTCTCACATATAACCGGGCGAACAGTGTTATTATAAAGAACGCTATGAGCATCATGCCAACGCTCACATATAACCGGGCGAACAGTGTTATTATAAAGAACGCTATGTGTAACATGCCGACTCTCACATATAACCGGGCGAACAGTGTTATTATAAAGAACGCGATGAGTAACATGCCAACTCTCACATATAACCGGGCGAACAGTGTTATTATAAAGAACGCGATGAGTAACATGCCAACTCTCACATATAACCGGGCGAACAGTGTTATTATAAAGAACGCGATGAGTAACATGACAACTCTCACATATAACCGGGCGAACAGTGTTATTATAAAGAACGCGATGAGTAACATGCCAACTCTCACATATAACCGGTCGAACAGTGTTATTATAAAGAACGCGATGAGTAACATGCCAACTCTCACATATAACCGGGCGAACAGTGTTATTATAAAGAACGCTATGAGCAGCATGTCAACTCTCACATATAACCGGGCGAACAGTGTTATTATAAAGAACGCTATGAGCATCATGCCAACTTTCACATATAACCGGGTGAACAGTGTTATTATAAAGAACGCGATGAGTAACATGCCAACTCTCACATATAACCGGGCGAACATTGTTATTATAAAGAACGCGATGAGTAACATGCCAACTCTCACATATAACCGGGCGAACAGTGTTATTATAAAGAACGCGATGAGTAACATGCCAACTGTCACATATAACTGGGAGAACAGTGTTATTATAAAGAACGCGATGAGTAACATGCCAATTCTCACATATAACCGGGCGAACAGTGTTATTATAAAGAACGCTATGAGCAGCATGCCAACTCTCACATATAACCGGGCGAACAGTGTTATTATAAAGAACGCTATGAGCATCATGCAAATCTTACATATAACCGGGCGAACAGTGTTATTATAAAGAACGTGATGAGTAACATGCCAACTCTCACATATAACCGGGCGAACAGTGTTATTATAAAGAACGCTATGAGCATCATGCCAACGCTCACATATAACCGGGCGAACAGTGTTATTATAAAGAACGCTATGTGTAACATGCCGACTCTCACATATAACCGGGCGAACAGTGTTATTATAAAGAACGCTATGAGCAGCATGCCAACGCTCACATATAACCGGGCGAACAGTGTTATTATAAAGAACGCGATGAGTAACATGCCAACTCTCACATATAACCGGGCGAACAGTGTTATTATAAAGAACGCTATGAGCCTCATGCCAACGCTCACATATAACCGGGCGAACAGTGTTATTATAAAGAACGCTATGTGCAGCATGCCAACTCTCACATATAACCGGGCGAACAGTGTTATTATAAAGAACGCGATGAGTAACATGCCAACTCTCACATATAACCGGGCGAACAGTGTTATTATAAAGAACGCGATGAGTAACATGACAACTCTCACATATAACCGGGCGAACAGTGTTATTATAAAGAACGCGATGAGTAACATGCCAACTCTCACATATAACCGGTCGAACAGTGTTATTATAAAGAACGCGATGAGTAACATGCCAACTCTCACATATAACCGGGCGAACAGTGTTATTATAAAGAACGCTATGAGCAGCATGTCAACTCTCACATATAACCGGGCGAACAGTGTTATTATAAAGAACGCTATGAGCATCATGCCAACTCTCACATATAACCGGGCGAACAGTGTTATTATAAAGAACGCGATGAGTAACATGCCAACTCTCACATATAACCGGGCGAACAGTGTTATTATAAAGAACGCTATGAGCATCATGCCAACGCTCACATATAACCGGGCGAACAGTGTTATTATAAAGAACGCTATGTGTAACATGCCGACTCTCACATATAACCGGGCGAACAGTGTTATTATAAAGAACGCGATGAGTAACATGCCAACTCTCACATATAACCGGGCGAACAGTGTTATTATAAAGAACGCGATGAGTAACATGCCAACTCTCACATATAACCGGGCGAACAGTGTTATTATAAAGAACGCGATGAGTAACATGACAACTCTCACATATAACCGGGCGAACAGTGTTATTATAAAGAACGCGATGAGTAACATGCCAACTCTCACATATAACCGGTCGAACAGTGTTATTATAAAGAACGCGATGAGTAACATGCCAACTCTCACATATAACCGGGCGAACAGTGTTATTATAAAGAACGCTATGAGCAGCATGTCAACTCTCACATATAACCGGGCGAACAGTGTTATTATAAAGAACGCTATGAGCATCATGCCAACTCTCACATATAACCGGGCGAACAGTGTTATTATAAAGAACGCGATGAATAACATGCCAACTCTCACATATAACCGGCGAACAGTGTTATTATAAAGAACGCTATGAGCATCATGCCAACGCTCACATATAACCGGGCGAACAGTGTTATTATAAAGAAAGCTATGTGTAACATGCCGACTCTCACATATAACCGGGCGAACAGTGTTATTATAAAGAACGCTATGAGCAGCATGCCAACTCTCACATATAACCGGGCGAACAGTGTTATTATAAAGAACGCGATGAGTAACATGCCAACTCTCACATATAACCGGGGGAACAGTGTTATTATAAAGAACGCTATGAGCATCATGCCAACTCTCACATATAACCGGGCGAACAGTGTTATTATAAAGAACGCTATGAGCAGCATGCCAACGCTCACATATAACCGGGCGAACAGTGTTATTATAAAGAACGCGATGAGTAACATGCCAACTCTCACATATAACCGGGCGAACAGTGTTATTATAAAGAACGCTATGAGCATCATGCCAACTCTCACATATAACCGGGCGAACAGTGTTATTATAAAGAACGCTATGAGCAGCTTGCCAACGCTCACATATAACCGGGCGAACAGTGTTATTATAAAGAACGTGATGAGTAACATGCCAACTCTCACATATAACCGGGCGAACAGTGTTATTATAAAGAACGCTATGAGCAGCATGCCAACGCTCACATATAACCGGGCGAACAGTGTTATTATAAAGAACGCTATGTGCAGCATGCCAACTCTCACATATAACCGGGCGAACAGTGTTATTATAAAGAACGCTATGAGTAACATGCCAACTCTCACATATAACCGGGCGAACAGTGTTATTATAATGAACGCGATGAGTAACATGACAACTCTCACATATAACCGGGCGAACAGTGTTATTATAAAGAACGCGATGAGTAACATGCCAACTCTCACATATAACCGGTCGAACAGTGTTATTATAAAGAACGCGATGAGTAACATGACGACTCTCACATATAACCGGGCGAACAGTGTTATTATAAAGAACGCTATGAGCAGCATGCCAACGCTCACATATAACCGGGCGAACAGTGTTATTATAAAGAACGCGATGAGTAACATGCCAACTCTCACATATAACCGGGCGAACAGTGTTATTATAAAGAACGCTATGAGCATCTTGCCAACTCTCACATATAACCGGGCGAACAGTGTTATTATAAAGAACGCTATGAGCAGCATGCCAACGCTCACATATAACCGGGCGGACAGTGTTATTATAAAGAACGCGATGAGTAACATGCCAACTCTCACATATAACCGGGCGAACAGTGTTATTATAAAGAACGCTATGAGCATCATGCCAACTCTCACATATAACCGGGCGAACAGTGTTATTATAAAGAACGCTATGAGCAGCATGCCAACGCTCACATATAACCGGGCGAACAGTGTTATTATAAAGAACGCTATGTGCAGCATGCCAACTCTCACATATAACCGGGCGAACAGTGTTATTATAAAGAACGCGATGAGTAACATGCCAACTCTCACATATAACCGGGCGAACAGTGTTATTATAAAGAACGCGATGAGTAACATGACAACTCTCACATATAACCGGGCGAACAGTGTTATTATAAAGAACGCGATGAGTAACATGCCAACTCTCACATATAACCGGTCGAACAGTGTTATTATAAAGAACGCGATGAGTAACATGCCAACTCTCACATATAACCGGGCGAACAGTGTTATTATAAAGAACGCTATGAGCAGCATGTCAACTCTCACATATAACCGGGCGAACAGTGTTATTATAAAGAACGCTATGAGCATCATGCCAACTCTCACATATAACCGGGCGAACAGTGTTATTATAAAGAACGCTATGTGTAACATGCCGACTCTCACATATAACCGGGCGAACAGTGTTATTATAAAGAACGCGATGAGTAACATGCCAACTCTCACATATAACCGGGCGAACAGTGTTATTATAAAGAACGCGATGAGTAACATGCCAACTCTCACATATAACCGGGCGTACAGTGTTATTATAAAGAACGCTATGAGCAGCATGCCAACGCTCACATATAACCGGACGAACAGTGTTATTATAAAGAACGCGATGAGTAACATGCCAACTCTCACATATAACCGGGCGAACAGTGTTATTATAAAGAACGCGATGAGTAACATGCCAACGCTCACATATAACCGGGCGAACAGTGTTATTATAAAGAACGCTATGAGCAGCATGCCAACTCTCACATATAACCGGGCGAACAGTGTTATTTTAAAGAACGCGATGAGTAACATGCCAACTCTCACATATAACCGGGCGAACAGTGTTATTATAAAGAACGCGATGAGTAACATGCCAACTCTCACATATAACCGGGCGAACAGTGTTATTATAAAGAACGCGATGAGTAACATGCCAACTCTCACATATAACCGGGCGAACAGTGTTATTATAAAGAACGCGATGAGTAACATGCCAACTGTCACATATAACCGGGAGAACAGTGTTATTATAAAGAACGCGATGAGTAACATGCCAACTCTCACATATAACCGGGCGAACAGTGTTATTATAAAGAACGCTATGAGCAGCATGCCAACTCTCACATATAACCGGGCGAACAGTGTTATTATAAAGAACGCTATGAGCATCATGCCAACTCTTACATATAACCGGGCGAACAGTGTTATTATAAAGAACGTGATGAGTAACATGCCAACTCTCACATATAACCGGGCGAACAGTGTTATTATAAAGAACGCTATGAGCATCATGCCAACGCTCACATATAACCGGGCGAACAGTGTTATTATAAAGAACGCTATGTGTAACATGCCGACTCTCACATATAACCGGGCGAACAGTGTTATTATAAAGAACGCTATGAGCAGCATGCCAACGCTCACATATAACCGGGCGAACAGTGTTATTATAAAGAACGCGATGAGTAACATGCCAACTCTCACATATAACCGGGCGAACAGTGTTATTATAAAGAACGCTATGAGCATCATGCCAACGCTCACATATAACCGGGCGAACAGTGTTATTATAAAGAACGCTATGAGCAGCATGCCAACTCTCACATATAACCGGGCGAACAGTGTTATTATAAAGAACGCGATGAGTAACATGCCAACTCTCACATATAACCGGGCGAACAGTGTTATTATAAAGAACGCGATGAGTAACATGAAAACTCTCACATATAACCGGTCGAACAGTGTTATTATAAAGAACGCGATGAGTAACATGCCAACTCTCACATATAACCGGGCGAACAGTGTTATTATAAAGAACGCTATGAGCAGCATGTCAACTCTCACATATAACCGGGCGAACAGTGTTATTATAAAGAACGCGATGAGTAACATGCCAACTGTCACATATAACCGGGAGAACAGTGTTATTATAAAGAACGCTATGTGTAACATGCCGACTCTCACATATAACCGGGCGAACAGTGTTATTATAAAGAACGCTATGAGCAGCATGCCAACGCTCACATATAACCGGGCGAACAGTGTTATTATAAAGAACGCGATGAGTAACATGCCAACTCTCACATATAACCGGGCGAACAGTGTTATTATAAAGAACGCTATGAGCATCATGCCAACGCTCACATATAACCGGGCGAACAGTGTTATTATAAAGAACGCTATGAGCAGCATGCCAACTCTCACATATAACCGGGCGAACAGTGTTATTATAAAGAACGCGATGAGTAACATGCCAACTCTCACATATAACCGGGCGAACAGTGTTATTATAAAGAACGCGATGAGTAACATGAAAACTCTCACATATAACCGGTCGAACAGTGTTATTATAAAGAACGCGATGAGTAACATGCCAACTCTCACATATAACCGGGCGAACAGTGTTATTATAAAGAACGCTATGAGCAGCATGTCAACTCTCACATATAACCGGGCGAACAGTGTTATTATAAAGAACGCGATGAGTAACATGCCAACTGTCACATATAACCGGTCGAACAGTGTTATTATAAAGAACGCGATGAGTAACATGCCAACTCTCACATATAACCGGGCGAACAGTGTTATTATAAAGAACGCGATGAGAATCATGCCAACGCTCACATATAACCGGGCGAACAGTGTTATTATAAAGAACGCTATGTGTAACATGCGACTCTCACATATAACCGGGCGAACAGTGTTATTATAAAGAACGCGATGAGTAACATGCCAACTCTCACATATAACCGGGCGAACAGTGTTATTATAAAGAACGCGATGAGTAACATGCCAACTCTCACATATAACCGGGCGAACAGTGTTATTATAAAGAACGCGATGAGTAACATGACAACTCTCACATATAACCGGGCGAACAGTGTTATTATAAAGAACGCGATGAGTAACATGCCAACTCTCGCATATAACCGGTCGAACAGTGTTATTATAAAGAACGCGATGAGTAACATGCCAACTCTCACATATAACCGGGCGAACAGTGTTATTATAAAGAACGCTATGAGCATCATGCCAACGCTCACATATAACCGGGCGAACAGTGTTATTATAAAGAACGCTATGTGCAGCATGCCAACTCTCACATATAACCGGGCGAACAGTGTTATTATAAAGAACGCGATGAGTAACATGCCAACTCTCACATATAACCGGGCGAACAGTGTTATTATAAAGAACGCGATGAGTAACATGACAACTCTCACATATAACCGGGCGAACAGTGTTATTATAAAGAACGCGATGAGTAACATGCCAACTCTCACATATAACCGGTCGAACAGTGTTATTATAAAGAACGCGATGAGTAACATGCCAACTCTCACATATAACCGGGCGAACAGTGTTATTATAAAGAACGCGATGAGCATCATGCCAACGCTCACATATAACCGGGCGAACAGTGTTATTATAAAGAACGCTATGTGTAACATGCCGACTCTCACATATAACCGGGCGAACAGTGTTATTATAAAGAACGCTATGAGCAGCATGCCAACGCTCACATATAACCGGGCGAACAGTGTTATTATAAAGAACGCGATGAGTAACATGCCAACTCTCACATATAACCGGGCGAACAGTGTTATTATAAAGAACGCTATGAGCATCATGCCAACGCTCACATATAACCGGGCGAACAGTGTTATTATAAAGAACGCTATGTGCAGCATGCCAACTCTCACATATAACCGGGCGAACAGTGTTATTATAAAGAACGCGATGAGTAACATGCCAACTCTCACATATAACCGGGCGAACAGTGTTATTATAAAGAACGCGATGAGTAACATGACAACTCTCACATATAACCGGGCGAACAGTGTTATTATAAAGAACGCGATGAGTAACATGCCAACTCTCACATATAACCGGGCGAACAGTGTTATTATAAAGAACGCTATGAGTAACATGCCAACTCTCACATATAACCGGGCGAACAGTGTTATTATAAAGAACGCTATGAGCAGCATGTCAACTCTCACATATAACCGGGCGAACAGTGTTATTATAAAGAACGCTATGAGCATCATGCCAACTCTCACATATAACCGGGCGAACAGTGTTATTATAAAGAACGCGATGAGTAACATGCCAACTCTCACATATAACCGGGCGAACAGTGTTATTATAAAGAACGCGATGAGTAACATGACAACTCTCACATATAACCGGGCGAACAGTGTTATTATAAAGAACGCGACGAGTAACATGCCAACTCTCACATATAACCGGTCGAACAGTGTTATTATAAAGAACGCGATGAGTAACATGCCAACTCTCACATATAACCGGGCGAACAGTGTTATTATAAAGAACGCTATGAGCAGCATGTCAACTCTCACATATAACCGGGCGTACAGTGTTATTATAAAGAACGCTATGAGCATCATGCCAACTCTCACATATAACCGGGCGAACAGTGTTATTATAAAGAACGCGATGAGTAACATGCCAACTCTCACATATAACCGGCGAACAGTGTTATTATAAAGAACGCTATGAGCATCATGCCAACGCTCACATATAACCGGGCGAACAGTGTTATTATAAAGAACGCTATGTGTAACATGCCGACTCTCACATATAACCGGGCGAACAGTGTTATTATAAAGAACGCTATGAGCAGCATGCCAACGCTCACATATAATCGGGCGAACAGTGTTATTATAAAGAACGCTATGAGCATCATGCCAACTCTCACATATAACCGGGCGAACAGTGTTATTATAAAGAACGCTATGAGCATCATGCCTACTCTCACATATAACCGGGCGAACAGTGTTATTATAAAGAACGCGATGAGTAACATGCCAACTCTCACATATAACCGGGCGAACAATGTTATTATAAAGAACGCTATGAGCATCATGCCAACTCTCACATATAACCGGGCGAACAGTGTTATTATAAAGAACGCTATGAGCAGCATGCCAACGCTCACATATAACCGGGCGAACAGTGTTATTATAAAGAACGCGATGAGTAACATGCCAACTCTCACATATAACCGGGCGAACAGTGTTATTATAAAGAACGCGATGAGTAACATGACAACTCTCACATATAACCGGGCGAACAGTGTTATTATAAAGAACGCGATGAGTAACATGCCAACTCTCACATATAACCGGTCGAACAGTGTTATTATAAAGAACGCGATGAGTAACATGCCAACTCTCACATATAACCGGGCGAACAGTGTTATTATAAAGAACGCTATGAGCAGCATGTCAACTCTCACATATAACCGGGCGAACAGTGTTATTATAAAGAACGCTATGAGCATCATGCCAACTCTCACATATAACCGGGCGAACAGTGTTATTATAAAGAACGCTATGTGTAACATGCCGACTCTCACATATAACCGGGCGAACAGTGTTATTATAAAGAACGCGATGAGTAACATGCCAACTCTCACATATAACCGGGCGAACAGTGTTATTATAAAGAACGCGATGAGTAACATGCCAACTCTCACATATAACCGGGCGAACAGTGTTATTATAAAGAACGCGATGAGTAACATGACAACTCTCACATATAACCGGGCGAACAGTGTTATTATAAAGAACGCGATGAGTAACATGCCAACTCTCACATATAACCGGGCGAACAGTGTTATTATAAAGAACGCGATGAGTAACAAGCCAACTCTCACATATAACCGGGCGAACAGTGTTATTATAAAGAACGCGATGAGTAACATGACAACTCTCACATATAACCGGGCGAACAGTGTTATTATAAAGAACGCGATGAGTAACATGCCAACTCTCACATATAACCGGGCGAACAGTGTTATTATAAAGAACGCGATGAGTAACATGCCAACTCTCACATATAACCGGGCGAACAGTGTTATTATAAAGAACGCTATGAGCAGCATGTCAACTCTCACATATAACCGGGCGAACAGTGTTATTATAAAGAACGCTATGAGTAACATGCCAACACTCACATATAACCGGGCGAACAGTATTATTATAAAGAACGCTATGAGCATCATGCCAACGCTCACATATAACCGGGCGAACAGTGTTATTATAAAGAACGCGATGAGTAACATGCCAACTGTCACATATAACCGGGAGAAAAGTGTTATTATAAAGAACGCGATGAGTAACATGCCAACTCTCACATATAACCGGGCGAACAGTGTTATTATAAAGAACGCGATGAGTAACATGCCAACTGTCACATATAACCGGGAGAACAGTGTTATTATAAAGAACGCGATGAGTAACATGCCAACTCTCACATATAACCGGGCGAACAGTGTTATTATAAAGAACGCTATGAGCAGCATGCCAACTCTCACATATAACCGGGCGAACAGTGTTATTATAAAGAACGCTATGAGCATCATGCCAACTCTTACATATAACCGGGCGAACAGTGTTATTATAAAGAACGTGATGAGTAACATGCCAACTCTCACATATAACCGGGCGAACAGTGTTATTATAAAGAACGCTATGAGCATCATGCCAACGCTCACATATAACCGGGCGAACAGTGTTATTATAAAGAACGCTATGTGTAACATGCCGACTCTCACATATAACCGGGCGAACAGTGTTATTATAAAGAACGCTATGAGCAGCATGCCAACGCTCACATATAACCGGGCGAACAGTGTTATTATAAAGAACGCGATGAGTAACATGCCAACTCTCACATATAACCGGGCGAACAGTGTTATTATAAAGAACGCTATGAGCATCATGCCAACGCTCACATATAACCGGGCGAACAGTGTTATTATAAAGAACGCTATGTGCAGCATGCCAACTCTCACATATAACCGGGCGAACAGTGTTATTATAAAGAACGCGATGAGTAACATGCCAACTCTCACATATAACCGGGCGAACAGTGTTATTATAAAGAACGCGATGAGTAACATGACAACTCTCACATATAACCGGGCGAACAGTGTTATTATAAAGAACGCGATGAGTAACATGCCAACTCTCACATATAACCGGTCGAACAGTGTTATTATAAAGAACGCGATGAGTAACATGCCAACTCTCACATATAACCGGGCGAACAGTGTTATTATAAAGAACGCTATGAGCAGCATGCCAACGCTCACATATAACCGGGCGAACAGTGTTATTATAAAGAACGCGATGAGCAACATGCCAACTCTCACATATAACCGGGCGAACAGTGTTATTATAAAGAACGCTATGAGCAGCATGTCAACTCTCACATATAACCGGGCGTACAGTGTTATTATAAAGAACGCTATGAGCATCATGCCAACTCTCACATATAACCGGGCGAACAGTGTTATTATAAAGAACGCGATGAGCAACATGCCAACTCTCACATATAACCGGCGAACAGTGTTATTATAAAGAACGCTATGAGCATCATGCCAACGCTCACATATAACCGGGCGAACAGTGTTATTATAAAGAACGCTATGTGTAACATGCCGACTCTCACATATAACCGGGCGAACAGTGTTATTATAAAGAACGCTATGAGCATCATGCCAACTCTCACATATAACCGGGCGAACAGTGTTATTATAAAGAACGCTATGAGCATCATGCCTACTCTCACATATAACCGGGCGAACAGTGTTATTATAAAGAACGCGATGAGTAACATGCCAACTCTCACATATAACCGGGCGAACAATGTTATTATAAAGAACGCTATGAGCATCATGCCAACTCTCACATATAACCGGGCGAACAGTGTTATTATAAAGAACGCTATGAGCAGCATGCCAACGCTCACATATAACCGGGCGAACAGTGTTATTATAAAGAACGCGATGAGTAACATGCCAACTCTCACATATAACCGGGCGAACAGTGTTATTATAAAGAACGCGATGAGTAACATGACAACTCTCACATATAACCGGGCGAACAGTGTTATTATAAAGAACGCGATGAGTAACATGCCAACTCTCACATATAACCGGTCGAACAGTGTTATTATAAAGAACGCGATGAGTAACATGCCAACTCTCACATATAACCGGGCGAACAGTGTTATTATAAAGAACGCTATGAGCAGCATGTCAACTCTCACATATAACCGGGCGAACAGTGTTATTATAAAGAACGCTATGAGCATCATGCCAACTCTCACATATAACCGGGCGAACAGTGTTATTATAAAGAACGCTATGTGTAACATGCCGACTCTCACATATAACCGGGCGAACAGTGTTATTATAAAGAACGCGATGAGTAACATGCCAACTCTCACATATAACCGGGCGAACAGTGTTATTATAAAGAACGCGATGAGTAACATGCCAACTCTCACATATAACCGGGCGAACAGTGTTATTATAAAGAACGCGATGAGTAACATGACAACTCTCACATATAACCGGGCGAACAGTGTTATTATAAAGAACGCGATGAGTAACATGCCAACTCTCACATATAACCGGGCGAACAGTGTTATTATAAAGAACGCGATGAGTAACAAGCCAACTCTCACATATAACCGGGCGAACAGTGTTATTATAAAGAACGCGATGAGTAACATGACAACTCTCACATATAACCGGGCGAACAGTGTTATTATAAAGAACGCGATGAGTAACATGCCAACTCTCACATATAACCGGGCGAACAGTGTTATTATAAAGAACGCGATGAGTAACATGCCAACTCTCACATATAACCGGGCGAACAGTGTTATTATAAAGAACGCTATGAGCAGCATGTCAACTCTCACATATAACCGGGCGAACAGTGTTATTATAAAGAACGCTATGAGTAACATGCCAACACTCACATATAACCGGGCGAACAGTATTATTATAAAGAACGCTATGAGCATCATGCCAACGCTCACATATAACCGGGCGAACAGTGTTATTATAAAGAACGCGATGAGTAACATGCCAACTGTCACATATAACCGGGAGAACAGTGTTATTATAAAGAACGCGATGAGTAACATGCCAACTCTCACATATAACCGGGCGAACAGTGTTATTATAAAGAACGCGATGAGTAACATGCCAACTGTCACATATAACCGGGAGAACAGTGTTATTATAAAGAACGCGATGAGTAACATGCCAACTCTCACATATAACCGGGCGAACAGTGTTATTATAAAGAACGCTATGAGCAGCATGCCAACTCTCACATATAACCGGGCGAACAGTGTTATTATAAAGAACGCTATGAGCATCATGCCAACTCTTACATATAACCGGGCGAACAGTGTTATTATAAAGAACGTGATGAGTAACATGCCAACTCTCACATATAACCGGGCGAACAGTGTTATTATAAAGAACGCTATGAGCATCATGCCAACGCTCACATATAACCGGGCGAACAGTGTTATTATAAAGAACGCTATGTGTAACATGCCGACTCTCACATATAACCGGGCGAACAGTGTTATTATAAAGAACGCTATGAGCAGCATGCCAACGCTCACATATAACCGGGCGAACAGTGTTATTATAAAGAACGCGATGAGTAACATGCCAACTCTCACATATAACCGGGCGAACAGTGTTATTATAAAGAACGCTATGAGCATCATGCCAACGCTCACATATAACCGGGCGAACAGTGTTATTATAAAGAACGCTATGTGCAGCATGCCAACTCTCACATATAACCGGGCGAACAGTGTTATTATAAAGAACGCGATGAGTAACATGCCAACTCTCACATATAACCGGGCGAACAGTGTTATTATAAAGAACGCGATGAGTAACATGACAACTCTCACATATAACCGGGCGAACAGTGTTATTATAAAGAACGCGATGAGTAACATGCCAACTCTCACATATAACCGGTCGAACAGTGTTATTATAAAGAACGCGATGAGTAACATGCCAACTCTCACATATAACCGGGCGAACAGTGTTATTATAAAGAACGCTATGAGCAGCATGCCAACGCTCACATATAACCGGGCGAACAGTGTTATTATAAAGAACGCGATGAGCAACATGCCAACTCTCACATATAACCGGGCGAACAGTGTTATTATAAAGAACGCTATGAGCATCATGCCAACTCTCACATATAACCGGGCGAACAGTGTTATAATAAAGAACGCTATGAGCAGCATGCCAACGCTCACATATAACCGGACGAACAGTGTTATTATAAAGAACGCGATGAGTAACATGCCAACTCTCACATATAACCGGGAGAACAGTGTTATTATAAAGAACGCGATGAGTAACATGCCAATGCTCACATATAACCGGGCGAACAGTGTTATTATAAAGAACGCTATGAGCAGCATGCGAACTCTCACATATAACCGGGCGAACAGTGTTATTATAAAGAACGTGATGAGTAACATGCCAACTCTCACATATAACCGGGCGAACAGTGTTATTATAAAGAACGCGATGAGTAACATGCCAACTCTCACATATAACCGGGCGAACAGTGTTATTATAAAGAACGCGATGAGTAACATGCCAACTCTCACATATAACCGGGCGAACAGTGTTATTATAAAGAACGCGATGAGTAACATGCCAACTCTCACATATAACCGGGCGAACAGTGTTATTATAAAGAACGCGATGAGTAACATGCCAACTCTCACATATAACCGGGCGAACAGTGTTATTATAAAGAACGCTATGAGCATCATGCCAACTCTCACATATAACCGGGCGAACAGTGTTATTATAAAGAACGCTATGAGCAGCTTGCCAACGCTCACATATAACCGGGCGAACAGTGTTATTATAAAGAACGCGATGAGTAACATGCCAACTCTCACATATAACCGGGCGAACAGTGTTATTATAAAGAACGCTATGAGCATCATGCCAACTCTCACATATAACCGGGCGAACAGTGTTATTATAAAGAACGCTATGAGCAGCATGCCAACGCTCACATATAACCGGGCGAACAGTGTTATTATAAAGAACGCTATGTGCAGCATGCCAACTCTCACATATAACCGGGCGAACAGTGTTATTATAAAGAACGCTATGAGTAACATGCCAACTCTCACATATAACCGGGCGAACAGTGTTATTATAATGAACGCGATGAGTAACATGACAACTCTCACATATAACCGGGCGAACAGTGTTATTATAAAGAACGCGATGAGTAACATGCCAACTCTCACATATAACCGGTCGAACAGTGTTATTATAAAGAACGCGATGAGTAACATGACGACTCTCACATATAACCGGGCGAACAGTGTTATTATAAAGAACGCTATGAGCAGCATGCCAACGCTCACATATAACCGGGCGAACAGTGTTATTATAAAGAACGCGATGAGTAACATGCCAACTCTCACATATAACCGGGCGAACAGTGTTATTATAAAGAACGCTATGAGCATCTTGCCAACTCTCACATATAACCGGGCGAACAGTGTTATTATAAAGAACACTATGAGCAGCATGCCAACGCTCACATATAACCGGGCGAACAGTGTTATTATAAAGAACGCGATGAGTAACATGCCAACTCTCACATATAACCGGGCGAACAGTGTTATTATAAAGAACGCTATGAGCATCATGCCAACTCTCACATATAACCGGGCGAACAGTGTTATTATAAAGAACGCTATGAGCAGCATGCCAACGCTCACATATAACCGGACGAACAGTGTTATTATAAAGAACGCGATGAGTAACATGCCAACTCTCACATATAACCGGGAGAACAGTGTTATTATAAAGAACGCGATGAGTAACATGCCAATGCTCACATATAACCGGGCGAACAGTGTTATTATAAAGAACGCTATGAGCAGCATGCGAACTCTCACATATAACCGGGCGAACAGTGTTATTATAAAGAACGTGATGAGTAACATGCCAACTCTCACATATAACCGGGCGAACAGTGTTATTATAAAGAACGCGATGAGTAACATGCCAACTCTCACATATAACCGGGCGAACAGTGTTATTATAAAGAACGCGATGAGTAACATGCCGACTCTCACATATAACCGGGCGAACAGTGTTATTATAAAGAACGCGATGAGTAACATGCCAACTCTCACATATAACCGGGCGAACAGTGTTATTATAAAGAACGCGATGAGTAACATGCCAACTCTCACATATAACCGGGCGAACAGTGTTATTATAAAGAACGCGATGAGTAACATGCCAACTCTCACATATAACCGGGCGAACAGTGTTATTATAAAGAACGCTATGAGCATCATGCCAACTCTCACATATAACCGGGCGAACAGTGTTGTTATAAAGAACGCTATGAGCAGCTTGCCAACGCTCACATATAACCGAGCGAACAGTGTTATTATAAAGAACGCGATGAGTAACATGCCAACTCTCACATATAACCGGGCGAACAGTGTTATTATAAAGAACGCTATGAGCATCATGCCAACTCTCACATATAACCGGGCGAACAGTGTTATTATAAAGAACGCTATGAGCAGCATGCCAACGCTCACATATAACCGGGCGAACAGTGTTATTATAAAGAACGTTATGTGCAGCATGCCAACTCTCACATATAACTGGGCGAACAGTGTTATTATAAAGAACGCTATGAGTAACATGCCAACTCTCACATATAACCGGGCGAACAGTGTTATTATAATGAAAGCGATGAGTAACATGACAACTCTCACATATAACCGGGCGAACAGTGTTATTATAAAGAACGCGATGAGTAACATGCCAACTGTCACATATAACCGGGAGAACAGTGTTATTATAAAGAACGCGATGAGTAACATGCCAACTCTCACATATAACCGGGCGAACAGTGTTATTATAAAGAACGCTATGAGCAGCATGCCAACTCTCACATATAACCGGGCGAACAGTGTTATTATAAAGAACGCTATGAGCATCATGCCAACTCTTACATATAACCGGGCGAACAGTGTTATTATAAAGAACGTGATGAGTAACATGCCAACTCTCACATATAACCGGGCGAACAGTGTTATTATAAAGAACGCTATGAGCATCATGCCAACGCTCACATATAACCGGGCGAACAGTGTTATTATAAAGAACGCTATGTGTAACATGCCGACTCTCACATATAACCGGGCGAACAGTGTTATTATAAAGAACGCTATGAGCAGCATGCCAACGCTCACATATAACCGGGCGAACAGTGTTATTATAAAGAACGCGATGAGTAACATGCCAACTCTCACATATAACCGGGCGAACAGTGTTATTATAAAGAACGCTATGAGCATCATGCCAACGCTCACATATAACCGGGCGAACAGTGTTATTATAAAGAACGCTATGTGCAGCATGCCAACTCTCACATATAACCGGGCGAACAGTGTTATTATAAAGAACGCGATGAGTAACATGCCAACTCTCACATATAACCGGGCGAACAGTGTTATTATAAAGAACGCGATGAGTAACATGACAACTCTCACATATAACCGGGCGAACAGTGTTATTATAAAGAACGCGATGAGTAACATGCCAACTCTCACATATAACCGGTCGAACAGTGTTATTATAAAGAACGCGATGAGTAACATGCCAACTCTCACATATAACCGGGCGAACAGTGTTATTATAAAGAACGCTATGAGCAGCATGCCAACGCTCACATATAACCGGGCGAACAGTGTTATTATAAAGAACGCGATGAGCAACATGCCAACTCTCACATATAACCGGGCGAACAGTGTTATTATAAAGAACGCTATGAGCATCATGCCAACTCTCACATATAACCGGGCGAACAGTGTTATAATAAAGAACGCTATGAGCAGCATGCCAACGCTCACATATAACCGGACGAACAGTGTTATTATAAAGAACGCGATGAGTAACATGCCAACTCTCACATATAACCGGGAGAACAGTGTTATTATAAAGAACGCGATGAGTAACATGCCAATGCTCACATATAACCGGGCGAACAGTGTTATTATAAAGAACGCTATGAGCAGCATGCGAACTCTCACATATAACCGGGCGAACAGTGTTATTATAAAGAACGTGATGAGTAACATGCCAACTCTCACATATAACCGGGCGAACAGTGTTATTATAAAGAACGCGATGAGTAACATGCCAACTCTCACATATAACCGGGCGAACAGTGTTATTATAAAGAACGCGATGAGTAACATGCCAACTCTCACATATAACCGGGCGAACAGTGTTATTATAAAGAACGCGATGAGTAACATGCCAACTCTCACATATAACCGGGCGAACAGTGTTATTATAAAGAACGCGATGAGTAACATGCCAACTCTCACATATAACCGGGCGAACAGTGTTATTATAAAGAACGCTATGAGCATCATGCCAACTCTCACATATAACCGGGCGAACAGTGTTATTATAAAGAACGCTATGAGCAGCTTGCCAACGCTCACATATAACCGGGCGAACAGTGTTATTATAAAGAACGCGATGAGTAACATGCCAACTCTCACATATAACCGGGCGAACAGTGTTATTATAAAGAACGCTATGAGCATCATGCCAACTCTCACATATAACCGGGCGAACAGTGTTATTATAAAGAACGCTATGAGCAGCATGCCAACGCTCACATATAACCGGGCGAACAGTGTTATTATAAAGAACGCTATGTGCAGCATGCCAACTCTCACATATAACCGGGCAAACAGTGTTATTATAAAGAACGCTATGAGTAACATGCCAACTCTCACATATAACCGGGCGAACAGTGTTATTATAATGAACGCGATGAGTAACATGACAACTCTCACATATAACCGGGCGAACAGTGTTATTATAAAGAACGCGATGAGTAACATGCCAACTCTCACATATAACCGGTCGAACAGTGTTATTATAAAGAACGCGATGAGTAACATGACGACTCTCACATATAACCGGGCGAACAGTGTTATTATAAAGAACGCTATGAGCAGCATGCCAACGCTCACATATAACCGGGCGAACAGTGTTATTATAAAGAACGCGATGAGTAACATGCCAACTCTCACATATAACCGGGCGAACAGTGTTATTATAAAGAACGCTATGAGCATCTTGCCAACTCTCACATATAACCGGGCGAACAGTGTTATTATAAAGAACGCTATGAGCAGCATGCCAACGCTCACATATAACCGGGCGAACAGTGTTATTATAAAGAACGCGATGAGTAACATGCCAACTCTCACATATAACCGGGCGAACAGTGTTATTATAAAGAACGCTATGAGCATCATGCCAACTCTCACATATAACCGGGCGAACAGTGTTATTATAAAGAACGCTATGAGCAGCATGCCAACGCTCACATATAACCGGACGAACAGTGTTATTATAAAGAACGCGATGAGTAACATGCCAACTCTCACATATAACCGGGAGAACAGTGTTATTATAAAGAACGCGATGAGTAACATGCCAATGCTCACATATAACCGGGCGAACAGTGTTATTATAAAGAACGCTATGAGCAGCATGCGAACTCTCACATATAACCGGGCGAACAGTGTTA
The DNA here is from genome assembly GCA_963680875.1 of Bathymodiolus brooksi. Classification (NCBI taxonomy): domain Eukaryota; kingdom Metazoa; phylum Mollusca; class Bivalvia; order Mytilida; family Modiolidae; genus Bathymodiolus; species Bathymodiolus brooksi. The sequence goes on along the minus strand of OY804576.1, from coordinate 59,014,924 downwards.
TTATAAAGAACGTGATGAGTAACATGCCAACTCTCACATATAACCGGGCGAACAGTGTTATTATAAAGAACGCGATGAGTAACATGCCAACTCTCACATATAACCGGGCGAACAGTGTTATTATAAAGAACGCGATGAGTAACATGCCGACTCTCACATATAACCGGGCGAACAGTGTTATTATAAAGAACGCGATGAGTAACATGCCAACTCTCACATATAACCGGGCGAACAGTGTTATTATAAAGAACGCGATGAGTAACATGCCAACTCTCACATATAACCGGGCGAACAGTGTTATTATAAAGAACGCGATGAGTAACATGCCAACTCTCACATATAACCGGGCGAACAGTGTTATTATAAAGAACGCTATGAGCATCATGCCAACTCTCACATATAACCGGGCGAACAGTGTTGTTATAAAGAACGCTATGAGCAGCTTGCCAACGCTCACATATAACCGAGCGAACAGTGTTATTATAAAGAACGCGATGAGTAACATGCCAACTCTCACATATAACCGGGCGAACAGTGTTATTATAAAGAACGCTATGAGCATCATGCCAACTCTCACATATAACCGGGCGAACAGTGTTATTATAAAGAACGCTATGAGCAGCATGCCAACGCTCACATATAACCGGGCGAACAGTGTTATTATAAAGAACGTTATGTGCAGCATGCCAACTCTCACATATAACTGGGCGAACAGTGTTATTATAAAGAACGCTATGAGTAACATGCCAACTCTCACATATAACCGGGCGAACAGTGTTATTATAATGAAAGCGATGAGTAACATGACAACTCTCACATATAACCGGGCGAACAGTGTTATTATAAAGAACGCGATGAGTAACATGCCAACTCTCACATATAACCGGTCGAACAGTGTTATTATAAAGAACGCGATGAGTAACATGACGACTCTCACATATAACCGGGCGAACAGTGTTATTATAAAGAACGCTATGAGCAGCATGCCAACGCTCACATATAACCGGGCGAACAGTGTTATTATAAAGAACGCGATGAGTAACATGCCAACTCTCACATATAACCGGGCGAACAGTGTTATTATAAAGAACGCTATGAGCATCTTGCCAACTCTCACATATAACCGGGCGAACAGTGTTATTATAAAGAACGCTATGAGCAGCATGCCAACGCTCACATATAACCGGGCGAACAGTGTTATTATAAAGAACGCGATGAGTAACATGCCAACTCTCACATATAACCGGGCGAACAGTGTTATTATAAAGAACGCTATGAGCATCATGCCAACTCTCACATATAACCGGGCGAACAGTGTTATTATAAAGAACGCTATGAGCAGCATGCCAACGCTCACATATAACCGGGCGAACAGTGTTATTATAAAGAACGCGATGAGTAACATGACAACTCTCACATATAACCGGGCGAACAGTGTTATTATAAAGAACGCGATGAGTAACATGCCAACTCTCACATATAACCGGGCGAACAGTGTTATTTTAAAGAACGCGATGAGTAACATGCCAACTCTCACATATAACCGGGCGAACAGTGTTATTATAAAGAACGCTATGAGCAGCATGTCAACTCTCACATATAACCGGGCGAACAGTGTTATTATAAAGAACGCTATGAGCATCATGCCAACTCTCACATATAACCGGGCGAACAGTGTTATTATAAAGAACGCTATTTGTAAAATGCCGACTCTCACATATAACCGGGCGAACAGTGTTATTATAAAGAACGCGATGAGTAACATGCCAACTCTCACATATAACCGGGCGAACAGTGTTATTATAAAGAACGCGATGAGTAACATGCCAACTCTCACATATAACCGGGCGAACAGTGTTATTATAAAGAACGCTATGAGCAGCATGCCAACGCTCACATATAACCGGACGAACAGTGTTATTATAAAGAACGCGATGAGTAACATGCCAACTCTCACATATAACCGGGCGAACAGTGTTATTATAAAGAACGCGATGAGTAACATGCCAACGCTCACATATAACCGGGCGAACAGTGTTATTATAAAGAACGCTATGAGCAGCATGCCAACTCTCACATATAACCGGGCGAACAGTGTTATTTTAAAGAACGCGATGAGTAACATGCCAACTCTCACATATAACCGGGCGAACAGTGTTATTATAAAGAACGCGATGAGTAACATGCCAACTCTCACATATAACCGGGCGAACAGTGTTATTATAAAGAACGCGATGAGTAACATGCCAACTCTCACATATAACCGGGCGAACAGTGTTATTATAAAGAACGCGATGAGTAACATGCCAACTGTCACATATAACCGGGAGAACAGTGTTATTATAAAGAACGCGATGAGTAACATGCCAACTCTCACATATAACCGGGCGAACAGTGTTATTATAAAGAACGCTATGAGCAGCATGCCAACTCTCACATATAACCGGGCGAACAGTGTTATTATAAAGAACGCTATGAGCAGCATGCCAACTCTCACATATAACCGGGCGAACAGTGTTATTATAAAGAACGTGATGAGTAACATGCCAACTCTCACATATAACCGGGCGAACAGTGTTATTATAAAGAACGCTATGAGCATCATGCCAACGCTCACATATAACCGGGCGAACAGTGTTATTATAAAGAACGCTATGTGTAACATGCCGACTCTCACATATAACCGGGCGAACAGTGTTATTATAAAGAACGCTATGAGCAGCATGCCAACGCTCACATATAACCGGGCGAACAGTGTTATTATAAAGAACGCGATGAGTAACATGCCAACTCTCACATATAACCGGGCGAACAGTGTTATTATAAAGAACGCTATGAGCATCATGCCAACGCTCACATATAACCGGGCGAACAGTGTTATTATAAAGAACGCTATGAGCAGCATGCCAACTCTCACATATAACCGGGCGAACAGTGTTATTATAAAGAACGCGATGAGTAACATGCCAACTCTCACATATAACCGGGCGAACAGTGTTATTATAAAGAACGCGATGAGTAACATGAAAACTCTCACATATAACCGGTCGAACAGTGTTATTATAAAGAACGCGATGAGTAACATGCCAACTCCCACATATAACCGGGCGAACAGTGTTATTATAAAGAACGCTATGAGCAGCATGTCAACTCTCACATATAACCGGGCGAACAGTGTTATTATAAAGAACGCGATGAGTAACATGCCAACTGTCACATATAACCGGGAGAACAGTGTTATTATAAAGAACGCGATGAGTAACATGCCAACTCTCACATATAACCGGGCGAACAGTGTTATTATAAAGAACGCGATGAGAATCATGCCAACGCTCACATATAAGCGGGCGAACAGTGTTATTATAAAGAACGCTATGTGTAACATGCGACTCTCACATATAACCGGGCGAACAGTGTTATTATAAAGAACGCGATGAGTAACATGCCAACTCTCACATATAACCGGGCGAACAGTGTTATTATAAAGGACGCGATGAGTAACATGCCAACTCTCACATATAACCGGGCGAACAGTGTTATTATAAAGAACGCGATGAGTAACATGACAACTCTCACATATAACCGGGCGAACAGTGTTATTATAATGAAAGCGATGAGTAACATGACAACTCTCACATATAACCGGGCGAACAGTGTTATTATAAAGAACGCGATGAGTAACATGCCAACTCTCACATATAACCGGTCGAACAGTGTTATTATAAAGAACGCGATGAGTAACATGACGACTCTCACATATAACCGGGCGAACAGTGTTATTATAAAGAACGCTATGAGCAGCATGCCAACGCTCACATATAACCGGGCGAACAGTGTTATTATAAAGAACGCGATGAGTAACATGCCAACTCTCACATATAACCGGGCGAGCAGTGTTATTATAAAGAACGCTATGAGCATCTTGCCAACTCTCACATATAACCGGGCGAACAGTGTTATTATAAAGAACGCTATGAGCAGCATGCCAACGCTCACATATAACCGGGCGAACAGTGTTATTATAAAGAACGCGATGAGTAACATGCCAACTCTCACATATAACCGGGCGAACAGTGTTATTATAAAGAACGCTATGAGTAACATGCCAACTCTCACATATAACCGGGCGAACAGTGTTATTATAAAGAACGCTATGAGCAGCATGTCAACTCTCACATATAACCGGGCGAACAGTGTTATTATAAAGAACGCGATGAGTAACATGACAACTCTCACATATAACCGGGCGAACAGTGTTATTATAAAGAACGCGATGAGTAACATGCCAACTCTCACATATAACCGGTCGAACAGTGTTATTATAAAGAACGCGATGAGTAACATGCCAACTCTCACATATAACCGGGCGAACAGTGTTATTATAAAGAACGCTATGAGCAGCATGTCAACTCTCACATATAACCGGGCGAACAGTGTTATTATAAAGAACGCTATGAGCATCATGCCAACTCTCACATATAACCGGGCGAACAGTGTTATTATAAAGAACGCTATGTGTAAAATGCCGACTCTCACATATAACCGGGCGAACAGTGTTATTATAAAGAACGCGATGAGTAACATGCCAACTCTCACATATAACCGGGCGAACAGTGTTATTATAAAGAACGCGATGAGTAACATGCCAACTCTCACATATAACCGGGCGAACAGTGTTATTATAAAGAACGCTATGAGCAGCATGCCAACGCTCACATATAACCGGACGAACAGTGTTATTATAAAGAACGCGATGAGTAACATGCCAACTCTCACATATAACCGGGCGAACAGTGTTATTATAAAGAACGCGATGAGTAACATGCCAACGCTCACATATAACCGGGCGAACAGTGTTATTATAAAGAACGCTATGAGCAGCATGCCAACTCTCACATATAACCGGGCGAACAGTGTTATTTTAAAGAACGCGATGAGTAACATGCCAACTCTCACATATAACCGGGCGAACAGTGTTATTATAAAGAACGCGATGAGTAACATGCCAACTCTCACATATAACCGGGCGAACAGTGTTATTATAAAGAACGCGATGAGTAACATGCCAACTCTCACATATAACCGGGCGAACAGTGTTATTATAAAGAACGCGATGAGTAACATGCCAACTGTCACATATAACCGGGAGAACAGTGTTATTATAAAGAACGCGATGAGTAACATGCCAACTCTCACATATAACCGGGCGAACAGTGTTATTATAAAGAACGCTATGAGCAGCATGCCAACTCTCACATATAACCGGGCGAACAGTGTTATTATAAAGAACGCTATGAGCATCATGCCAACTCTTACATATAACCGGGCGAACAGTGTTATTATAAAGAACGTGATGAGTAACATGCCAACTCTCACATATAACCGGGCGAACAGTGTTATTATAAAGAACGCTATGAGCATCATGCCAACGCTCACATATAACCGGGCGAACAGTGTTATTATAAAGAACGCTATGTGTAACATGCCGACTCTCACATATAACCGGGCGAACAGTGTTATTATAAAGAACGCTATGAGCAGCATGCCAACGCTCACATATAACCGGGCGAACAGTGTTATTATAAAGAACGCGATGAGTAACATGCCAACTCTCACATATAACCGGGCGAACAGTGTTATTATAAAGAACGCTATGAGCATCATGCCAACGCTCACATATAACCGGGCGAACAGTGTTATTATAAAGAACGCTATGAGCAGCATGCCAACTCTCACATATAACCGGGCGAACAGTGTTATTATAAAGAACGCGATGAGTAACATGCCAACTCTCACATATAACCGGGCGAACAGTGTTATTATAAAGAACGCGATGAGTAACATGAAAACTCTCACATATAACCGGTCGAACAGTGTTATTATAAAGACCGCGATGAGTAACATGCCAACTCTCACATATAACCGGGCGAACAGTGTTATTATAAAGAACGCTATGAGCAGCATGTCAACTCTCACATATAACCGGGCGAACAGTGTTATTATAAAGAACGCGATGAGTAACATGCCAACTGTCACATATAACCGGGAGAACAGTGTTATTATAAAGAACGCGATGAGTAACATGCCAACTCTCACATATAACCGGGCGAACAGTGTTATTATAAAGAACGCGATGAGAATCATGCCAACGCTCACATATAAGCGGGCGAACAGTGTTATTATAAAGAACGCTATGTGTAACATGCGACTCTCACATATAACCGGGCGAACAGTGTTATTATAAAGAACGCGATGAGTAACATGCCAACTCTCACATATAACCGGGCGAACAGTGTTATTATAAAGAACGCGATGAGTAACATGCCAACTCTCACATATAACCGGGCGAACAGTGTTATTATAAAGAACGCGATGAGTAACATGACAACTCTCACATATAACCGGGCGAACAGTGTTATTATAAAGAACGCGATGAGTAACATGCCAACTCTCGCATATAACCGGTCGAACAGTGTTATTATAAAGAACGCGATGAGTAACATGCCAACTCTCACATATAACCGGGCGAACAGTGTTATTATAAAGAACGCTATGAGCATCATGCCAACGCTCACATATAACCGGGCGAACAGTGTTATTATAAAGAACGCTATGTGCAGCATGCCAACTCTCACATATAACTGGGCGAACAGTGTTATTATAAAGAACGCGATGAGTAACATGCCAACTCTCACATATAACCGGGCGAACAATGTTATTATAAAGAACGCGATGAGTAACATGACAACTCTCACATATAACCGGGCGAACAGTGTTATTATAAAGAACGCGATGAGTAACATGCCAACTCTCACATATAACCGGTCGAACAGTGTTATTATAAAGAACGCGATGAGTAACATGCCAACTCTCACATATAACCGGGCGAACAGTGTTATTATAAAGAACGCTATGAGCATCATGCCAACGCTCACATATAACCGGGCGAACAGTGTTATTATAAAGAACGCTATGTGTAACATGCCGACTCTCACATATAACCGGGCGAACAGTGTTATTATAAAGAACGGTATGAGCAGCATGCCAACGCTCACATATAACCGGGCGAACAGTGTTATTATAAAGAACGCGATGAGTAACATGCCAACTCTCACATATAACCGGGCGAACAGTGTTATTATAAAGAACGCTATGAGCATCATGCCAACGCTCACATATAAGCGGGCGAACAGTGTTATTATAAAGAACGCTATGTGCAGCATGCCAACTCTCACATATAACCGGGCGAACAGTGTTAATATAAAGAACGCGATGAGTAACATGCCAACTCTCACATATAACCGGGCGAACAGTGTTATTATAAAGAACGCGATGAGTAACATGACAACTCTCACATATAACCGGGCGAACAGTGTTATTATAAAGAACGCGATGAGTAACATGCCAACTCTCACATATAACCGGGCGAACAGTGTTATTATAAAGAACGCTATGAGTAACATGCCAACTCTCACATATAACCGGGCGAACAGTGTTATTATAAAGAACGCTATGAGCAGCATGTCAACTCTCACATATAACCGGGCGAACAGTGTTATTATAAAGAACGCTATGAGCATCATGCCAACTCTCACATATAACCGGGCGAACAGTGTTATTATAAAGAACGCGATGAGTAACATGCCAACTCTCACATATAACCGGGCGAACAGTGTTATTATAAAGAACGCGATGAGTAACATGACAACTCTCACATATAACCGGGCGAACAGTGTTATTATAAAGAACGCGACGAGTAACATGCCAACTCTCACATATAACCGGTCGAACAGTGTTATTATAAAGAACGCTATGAGTAACATGCCAACTCTCACATATAACCGGGCGAACAGTGTTATTATAAAGAACGCTATGAGCAGCATGTCAACTCTCACATATAACCGGGCGAACAGTGTTATTATAAAGAACGCTATGAGCATCATGCCAACTCTCACATATAACCGGGCGAACAGTGTTATTATAAAGAACGCGATGAGTAACATGCCAACTCTCACATATAACCGGCGAACAGCGTTATTATAAAGAACGCTATGAGCATCATGCCAACGCTCACATATAACCGGGCGAACAGTGTTATTATAAAGAACGCTATGTGTAACATGCCGACTCTCACATATAAGCGGGCGAACAGTGTTATTATAAAGAACGCTATGAGCAGCATGCCAACGCTCACATATAACCGGGCGAACAGTGTTATTATAAAGAACGCGATGAGTAACATGCCAACTCTCACATATAACCGGGCGAACAGTGTTATTATAAAGAACGCTATGAGCATCATGCCAACTCTCACATATAACCGGGCGAACAGTGTTATTATAAAGAACGCTATGAGCAGCATGCCAACGCTCACATATAACCGGGCGAACAGTGTTATTATAAAGAACGATATGAGCATCATGCCAACTTTCACATATAACCGGGCAAACAGTGTTATTATAAAGAACGCTATGAGCATCATGCCAACGCTCACATATAACCGGGCGAACAGTGTTATTATAAAGAACGCTATGTGCATCATGCCAACTCTCACATATAACCGGGCGAACAGTGTTATTATAAAGAACGCGATGAGTAACATGCCAACTCTCACATATAACCGGGCGAACAGTGTTATTATAAAGAACGCGATGAGTAACATGACAACTCTCACATATAACCGGGCGAACAGTGTTATTATAAAGAACGCGATGAGTAACATGCCAACTCTCACATATAACCGGGCGAACAGTGTTATTATAAAGAACGCTATGAGTAACATGCCAACTCTCACATATAACCGGGCGAACAGTGTTATTATAAAGAACGCTATGAGCAGCATGTCAACTCTCACATATAACCGGGCGAACAGTGTTATTATAAAGAACGCTATGAGCATCATGCCAACTCTCACATATAACCGGGCGAACAGTGTTATTATAAAGAACGCGATGAGTAACATGCCAACTCTCACATATAACCGGGCGAACAGTGTTATTATAAAGAACGCGATGAGTAACATGACAACTCTCACATATAACCGGGCGAACAGTGTTATTATAAAGAACGCGACGAGTAACATGCCAACTCTCACATATAACCGGTCGAACAGTGTTATTATAAAGAACGCGATGAGTAACATGCCAACTCTCACATATAACCGGGCGAACAGTGTTATTATAAAGAACGCTATGAGCAGCATGTCAACTCTCACATATAACCGGGCGAACAGTGTTATTATAAAGAACGCTATGAGCATCATGCCAACTCTCACATATAACCGGGCGAACAGTGTTATTATAAAGAACGCGATGAGTAACATGCCAACTCTCACATATAACCGGCGAACAGTGTTATTATAAAGAACGCTATGAGCATCATGCCAACGCTCACATATAACCGGGCGAACAGTGTTATTATAAAGAACGCTATGTGTAACATGCCGACTCTCACATATAAGCGGGCGAACAGTGTTATTATAAAGAACGCTATGAGCAGCATGCCAACGCTCACATATAACCGGGCGAACAGTGTTATTATAAAGAACGCGATGAGTAACATGCCAACTCTCACATATAACCGGGCGAACAGTGTTATTATAAAGAACGCTATGAGCATCATGCCAACTCTCACATATAACCGGGCGAACAGTGTTATTATAAAGAACGCTATGAGCAGCATGCCAACGATCACATATAACCGGGCGAACAGTGTTATTATAAAGAACGCTATGAGCATCATGCCAACTCTAACATATAACCGGGCGAACAGTGTTATTATAAAGAACGCTATGAGCATCATGCCAACTCTCACATATAACCGGGCGAACAGTGTTATTATAAAGAACGCGATGAGTAACATGCCAACTCTCACATATAACCGGGCGAACAATGTTATTATAAAGAACGCTATGAGCATCATGCCAACTCTCACATATAACCGAGCGAACAGTGTTATTATAAAGAACGCTATGAGCAGCATGCCAACGCTCACATATAACCGGGCGAACAGTGTTATTATAAAGAACGCGATGAGTAACATGCCAACTCTCACATATAACCGGGCGAACAGTGTTATTATAAAGAACGCTATGAGCATCATGCCAACGCTCATATATAACCGTGCGAACAGTGTTATTATAAAGAACGCTATGTGCAGCATGCCAACTCTCACATATAACCGGGCGAACAGTGTTATTATAAAGAACGCGATGAGTAACATGCCAACTCTCACATATAACCGGGCGAACAGTGTTATTATAAAGAACGCGATGAGTAACATGACAACTCTCACATATAACCGGGCGAACAGTGTTATTATAAAGAACGCGATGAGTAACATGCCAACTCTCACATATAACCGGTCGAACAGTGTTATTATAAAGAACGCGATGAGTAACATGCCAACTCTCACATATAACCGGGCGAACAGTGTTATTATAAAGAACGCTATGAGCAGCATGTCAACTCTCACATATAACCGGGCGAACAGTGTTATTATAAAGAACGCTATGAGCATCATGCCAACTCTCACATATAACCGGGCGAACAGTGTTATTATAAAGAACGCTATGTGTAACATGCCGACTCTCACATATAACCGGGCGAACAGTGTTATTATAAAGAACGCGATGAGTAACATGCCAACTCTCACATATAACCGGGCGAACAGTGTTATTATAAAGAACGCGATGAGTAACATGCCAACTCTCACATATAACCGGGCGAACAGTGTTATTATAAAGAACGCGATGAGTAACATGACAACTCTCACATATAACCGGGCGAACAGTGTTATTATAAAGAACGCGATGAGTAACATGCCAACTCTCACATATAACCGGGCGAACAGTGTTATTATAAAGAACGCGATGAGTAACAAGCCAACTCTCACATATAACCGGGCGAACAGTGTTATTATAAAGAACGCGATGAGTAACATGACAACTCTCACATATAACCGGGCGAACAGTGTTATTATAAAGAACGCGATGAGTAACATGCCAACTCTCACATATAACCGGGCGAACAGTGTTATTATAAAGAACGCGATGAGTAACATGCCAACTCTCACATATAACCGGGCGAACAGTGTTATTATAAAGAACGCTATGAGCAGCATGTCAACTCTCACATATAACCGGGCGAACAGTGTTATTATAAAGAACGCTATGAGTAACATGCCAACACTCACATATAACCGGGCGAACAGTATTATTATAAAGAACGCTATGAGCATCATGTCAACGCTCACATATAACCGGGCGAACAGTGTTATTATAAAGAACGCGATGAGTAACATGCCAACTGTCACATATAACCGGGAGAACAGTGTTATTATAAAGAACGCGATGAGTAACATGCCAACTCTCACATATAACCGGGCGAACAGTGTTATTATAAAGAACGCGATGAGTAACATGCCAACAGTCACATATAACCGGGAGAACAGTGTTATTATAAAGAACGCAATGAGTAACATGCCAACTCTCACATATAACCGGGCGAACAGTGTTATTATAAAGAACGCTATGAGCAGCATGCCAACTCTCACATATAACCGGGCGAACAGTGTTATTATAAAGAACGCTATGAGCATCATGCCAACTCTTACATATAACCGGGCGAACAGTGTTATTATAAAGAACGTGATGAGTAACATGCCAACTCTCACATATAACCGGGCGAACAGTGTTATTATAAAGAACACTATGAGCATCATGACAACGCTCACATATAACCGGGCGAACAGTGTTATTATAAAGAACGCTATGTGTAACATGCCGACTCTCACATATAACCGGGCGAACAGTGTTATTATAAAGAACGCTATGAGCAGCATGCCAACGCTCACATATAACCGGGCGAACAGTGTTATTATAAAGAACGCGATGAGTAACATGCCAACTCTCACATATAAACGGGCGAACAGTGTTATTATAAAGAACGCTATGAGCATCATGCCAACGCTCACATATAACCGGGCGAACAGTGTTATTATAAAGAACGCTATGTGCAGCATGCCAACTCTCACATATAACCGGGCGAACAGTGTTATTATAAAGAACGCGATGAGTAACATGCCAACTCTCACATATAACCGGGCGAACAGTGTTATTATAAAGAACGCGATGAGTAACATGACAACTCTCACATATAACCGGGCGAACAGTGTTATTATAAAGAACGCGATGAGTAACATGCCAACTCTCACATATAACCGGGCGAACAGTGTTATTATAAAGAACGCTATGAGCAGCATGTCAACTCTCACATATAACCGGGCGAACAGTGTTATTATAAAGAACGCTATGAGCATCATGCCAACTCTCACATATAACCGGGCGAACAGTGTTATTATAAAGAACGCGATGAGTAACATGCCAACTCACACATATAACCGGCGAACAGTGTTATTATAAAGAACGCTATGAGCATCATGCCAACGCTCACATATAACCGGGCGAACAGTGTTATTATAAAGAACGCTATGTGTAACATGCCGACTCTCACATATAAGCGGGCGAACAGTGTTATTATAAAGAACGCTATGAGCAGCATGCCAACGCTCACATATAACCGGGCGAACAGTGTTATTATAAAGAACGTGATGAGTAACATGCCAACTCTCACATATAACCGGGCGAACAGTGTTATTATAAAGAACGCTATGAGCATCATGCCAACTCTCACATATAACCGGGCGAACAGTGTTATTATAAAGAACGCTATGAGCAGCATGCCAACGCTCACATATAACCGGGCGAACAGTGTTATTATAAAGAACGATATGAGCATCATGCCAACTTTCAAATATAACCGGGCGAACAGTGTTATTATAAAGAACGCTATGAGCATCATGCCAACGCTCACATATAACCGGGCGAACAGTGTTATTATAAAGAACGCTATGTGCAGCATGCCAACTCTCACATATAACCGGGCGAACAGTGTTATTATAAAGAACGCGATGAGTAACATGCCAACTCTCACATATAACCGGGCGAACAGTGTTATTATAAAGAACGCGATGAGTAACATGACAACTCTCACATATAACCGGGCGAACAGTGTTATTATAAAGAACGCGATGAGTAACATGCCAACTCTCACATATAACCGGGCGAACAGTGTTATTATAAAGAACGCTATGAGTAACATGCCAACTCTCACATATAACCGGGCGAACAGTGTTATTATAAAGAACGCTATGAGCAGCATGTCAACTCTCACATATAACCGGGCGAACAGTGTTATTATAAAGAACGCTATGAGCATCATGCCAACTCTCACATATAACCGGGCGAACAGTGTTATTATAAAGAACGCGATGAGTAACATGCCAACTCTCACATATAACCGGGCGAACAGTGTTATTATAAAGAACGCGATGAGTAACATGACAACTCTCACATATAACCGGGCGAACAGTGTTATTATAAAGAACGCGACGAGTAACATGCCAACTCTCACATATAACCGGTCGAACAGTGTTATTATAAAGAACGCGATGAGTAACATGCCAACTCTCACATATAACCGGGCGAACAGTGTTATTATAAAGAACGCTATGAGCAGCATGTCAACTCTCACATATAACCGGGCGAACAGTGTTATTATAAAGAACGCTATGAGCATCATGCCAACTCTCACATATAACCGGGCGAACAGTGTTATTATAAAGAACGCGATGAGTAACATGCCAACTCTCACATATAACCGGCGAACAGTGTTATTATAAAGAACGCTATGAGCATCATGCCAACGATCACATATAACCGGGCGAACAGTGTTATTATAAAGAACGCTATGTGTAACATGCCGACTCTCACATATAAGCGGGCGAACAGTGTTATTATAAAGAACGCTATGAGCAGCATGCCAACGCTCACATATAACCGGGCGAACAGTGTTATTATAAAGAACGCGATGAGTAACATGCCAACTCTCACATATAACCGGGCGAACAGTGTTATTATAAAGAACGCTATGAGCATCATGCCAACTCTCACATATAACCGGGCGAACAGTGTTATTATAAAGAACGCTATGAGCAGCATGCCAACGATCACATATAACCGGGCGAACAGTGTTATTATAAAGAACGCTATGAGCATCATGCCAACTCTAACATATAACCGGGCGAACAGTGTTATTATAAAGAACGCTATGAGCATCATGCCAACTCTCACATATAACCGGGCGAACAGTGTTATTATAAAGAACGCGATGAGTAACATGCCAACTCTCACATATAACCGGGCGAACAATGTTATTATAAAGAACGCTATGAGCATCATGCCAACTCTCACATATAACCGGGCGAACAGTGTTATTATAAAGAACGCTATGAGCAGCATGCCAACGCTCACATATAACCGGGCGAACAGTGTTATTATAAAGAACGCGATGAGTAACATGCCAACTCTCACATATAACCGGGCGAACAGTGTTATTATAAAGAACGCTATGAGCATCATGCCAACGCTCATATATAACCGTGCGAACAGTGTTATTATAAAGAACGCTATGTGCAGCATGCCAACTCTCACATATAACCGGGCGAACAGTGTTATTATAAAGAACGCGATGAGTAACATGCCAACTCTCACATATAACCGGGCGAACAGTGTTATTATAAAGAACGCGATGAGTAACATGACAACTCTCACATATAACCGGGCGAACAGTGTTATTATAAAGAACGCGATGAGTAACATGCCAACTCTCACATATAACCGGTCGAACAGTGTTATTATAAAGAACGCGATGAGTAACATGCCAACTCTCACATATAACCGGGCGAACAGTGTTATTATAAAGAACGCTATGAGCAGCATGTCAACTCTCACATATAACCGGGCGAACAGTGTTATTATAAAGAACGCTATGAGCATCATGCCAACTCTCACATATAACCGGGCGAACAGTGTTATTATAAAGAACGCTATGTGTAACATGCCGACTCTCACATATAACCGGGCGAACAGTGTTATTATAAAGAACGCGATGAGTAACATGCCAACTCTCACATATAACCGGGCGAACAGTGTTATTATAAAGAACGCGATGAGTAACATGCCAACTCTCACATATAACCGGGCGAACAGTGTTATTATAAAGAACGCGATGAGTAACATGACAACTCTCACATATAACCGGGCGAACAGTGTTATTATAAAGAACGCGATGAGTAACATGCCAACTCTCACATATAACCGGGCGAACAGTGTTATTATAAAGAACGCGATGAGTAACAAGCCAACTCTCACATATAACCGGGCGAACAGTGTTATTATAAAGAACGCGATGAGTAACATGACAACTCTCACATATAACCGGGCGAACAGTGTTATTATAAAGAACGCGATGAGTAACATGCCAACTCTCACATATAACCGGGCGAACAGTGTTATTATAAAGAACGCGATGAGTAACATGCCAACTCTCACATATAACCGGGCGAACAGTGTTATTATAAAGAACGCTATGAGCAGCATGTCAACTCTCACATATAACCGGGCGAACAGTGTTATTATAAAGAACGCTATGAGTAACATGCCAACACTCACATATAACCGGGCGAACAGTATTATTATAAAGAACGCTATGAGCATCATGCCAACGCTCACATATAACCGGGCGAACAGTGTTATTATAAAGAACGCGATGAGTAACATGCCAACTGTCACATATAACCGGGAGAACAGTATTATTATAAAGAACGCGATGAGTAACATGCCAACTCTCACATATAACCGGGCGAACAGTGTTATTATAAAGAACGCGATGAGTAACATGCCAACTGTCACATATAACCGGGAGAACAGTGTTATTATAAAGAACGCGATGAGTAACATGCCAACTCTCACATATAACCGGGCGAACAGTGTTATTATAAAGAACGCTATGAGCAGCATGCCAACTCTCACATATAACCGGGCGAACAGTGTTATTATAAAGAACGCTATGAGCATCATGCCAATTCTTACATATAACCGGGCGAACAGTGTTATTATAAAGAACGTGATGAGTAACATGCCAACTCTCACATATAACCGGGCGAACAGTGTTATTATAAAGAACGCTATGAGCATCATGACAACGCTCACATATAACCGGGCGAACAGTGTTATTATAAAGAACGCTATGTGTAACATGCCGACTCTCACATATAACCGGGCGAACAGTGTTATTATAAAGAACGCTATGAGCAGCATGCCAACGCTCACATATAACCGGGCGAACAGTGTTATTATAAAGAACGCGATGAGTAACATGCCAACTCTCACATATAACCGGGCGAACAGTGTTATTATAAAGAACGCTATGAGCATCATGCCAACGCTCACATATAACCGGGCGAACAGTGTTATTATAAAGAACGCTATGTGCAGCATGCCAACTCTCACATATAACCGGGCGAACAGTGTTATTATAAAGAACGCGATGAGTAACATGCCAACTCTCACATATAACCGGGCGAACAGTGTTATTATAAAGAACGCGATGAGTAACATGACAACTCTCACATATAACCGGGCGAACAGTGTTATTATAAAGAACGCGATGAGTAACATGCCAACTCTCACATATAACCGGTCGAACAGAGTTATTATAAAGAACGCGATGAGTAACATGCCAACTCTCACATATAACCGGGCGAACAGTGTTATTATAAAGAACGCTATGAGCAGCATGCCAACGCTCACATATAACCGGGCGAACAGTGTTATTATAAAGAACGCGATGAGTAACATGCCAACTCTCACATATAACCGGGCGAACAGTGTTATTATAAAGAACGCTATGAGCATCAAGCCAACTCTCACATATAACCGGGCGAACAGTGTTATAATAAAGAACGCTATGAGCAGCATGCCAACGCTCACATATAACCGGACGAACAGTGTTATTATAAAGAACGCGATGAGTAACATGCCAACTCTCACATATAACCGGGAGAACAGTGTTATTATAAAGAACGCGATGAGTAACATGCCAATGCTCACATATAACCGGGCGAACAGTGTTATTATAAAGAACGCTATGAGCAGCATGCGAACTCTCACATATAACCGGGCGAACAGTGTTATTATAAAGAACGTGATGAGTAACATGCCAACTCTCACATATAACCGGGCGAACAGTGTTATTATAAAGAACGCGATGAGTAACATGCCAACTCTCACATATAACCGGGCGAACAGTGTTATTATAAAGAACGCGATGAGTAACATGCCAACTCTCACATATAACCGGGCGAACAGTGTTATTATAAAGAACGCGATGAGTAACATGCCAACTCTCACATATAACCGGGCGAACAGTGTTATTATAAAGAACGCGATGAGTAACATGCCAACTCTCACATATAACCGGGCGAACAGTGTTATTATAAAGAACGCTATGAGCAGCATGCCAACTCTCACATATAACCGGGCGAACAGTGTTATTATAAAGAACGCTATGAGCATCATGCCAACTCTCATATATAACCGGGCGAACAGTGTTATTATAAAGAACGCTATGAGCATCATGCCAACTCTCACATATAACCGGGCGAACAGTGTTATTATAAAGAACGCTATGAGCATCATGCCAACTCTCACATATAACCGGGCGAACAATGTTATTATAAAGAACGCTATGAGCATCATGCCAACTCTCACATATAACCGGGCGAACAGTGTTATTATAAAGAACGCGATGAGTAACATGCCAACTCTCACATATAACCGGGCGAACAGTGTTATTATAAAGAACGCTATGAGCATCATGCCAACTCTCACATATAACCGGGCGAACAGTGTTATTATAAAGATCGCTATGAGCATCATGCCAACTCTCACATATAACCGGGCGAACAGTGTTATTATAAAGAACGCTATGAGTAACATGCCAACTCTCACATATAACCGGGCGAACAGTGTTATTATAAAGAACGCTATGAGCATCATGCCAACTCTCACATATAACCGGGCGAACAGTGTTATTATAAAGAACGTTATGAGCATCATGCCAACTCTCACATATAACCGGGCGAACAGTGTTATTATAAAGAACGCTATGAGCATCATGCCAACTCTCACATATAACCGGGCGAACAGTGTTATTATAAAGAACGCTATGTGTAACATGCCGACTCTCACATATAACCGGGCGAACAGTGTTATTATAAAGAACGCTATGAGCAGCATGCCAACTCTCACATATAACCGGGCGAACAGTGTTATTATAAAGAACGCGATGAGCAGCATGCCAACGCTCACATATAACCGGGCGAACAGTGTTATTATAAAGAACGCTATGAGCATCATGCCAACTCTCACATATAACCGGGCGAACAGTGTTATTATAAAGAACGCGATGAGTAACATGCCAACTCTCACATATAACCGGGCGAACAGTGTTATTATAAAGAACGCTATGAGCATCATGCCAACTCTCACATATAACCGGGCGAACAATGTTATTATAAAGAACGCTATGAACATCATGCCAACTCTCACATATAACCGGGCGAACAGTGTTATTATAAAGAACGCTATGAGCATCATGCCAACTCTCACATATAACCGGGCGAACAGTGTTATTATAAAGAACGCGATGAGTAACATGCCAACTCTCACATATAACCGGGCGAACAGTGTTATTATAAAGAACGCTATGAGCATCATGCCAACTCTCACATATAACCGGGCGAACAGTGTTATTATAAAGAACGCTATGAGCATCATGCCAACTCTCACATATAACCGGGCGAACAGTGTTATTATAAAGAACGTGATGAGTAACATGCCAACGCTCACATATAACCGGGCGAACAGTGTTATTATAAAGAACGCTATGAGCAGCATGCGAACTCTCACATATAACCGGGCGAACAGTGTTATTATAAAGAACGGGATGAGTAACATGCCAACTCTCACATATAACCGGGCGAACAGTGTTATTATAAAGAACGCGATGAGTAACATGCCAACTCTCACATATAACCGGGCGAACAGTGTTATTATAAAGAACGCGATGAGTAACATGCCAACTCTCACATATAACCGGGCGAACAGTGTTATTATAAAGAACGCGATGAGTAACATGCCAACTCTCACATATAACCGGGCGAACAGTGTTATTATAAAGAACGCGATGAGTAACATGCCAACTCTCACATATAACCGGGCGAACAGTGTTATTATAAAGAACGCTATGAGCAGCATGCCAACTCTCACATATAACCGGGCGAACAGTGTTATTATAAAGAACGCTATGAGCATCATGCCAACTCTCATATATAACCGGGCGAACAGTGTTATTATAAAGAACGCTATGAGCATCATGCCAACTCTCACATATAACCGGGCGAACAGTGTTATTATAAAGAACGCTATGAGCATCATGACAACTCTCACATATAACCGGGCGAACAATGTTATTATAAAGAACGCTATGAGCATCATGCCAACTCTCACATATAACCGGGCGAACAGTGTTATTATAAAGAACGCGATGAGTAACATGCCAACTCTCACATATAACCGGGCGAACAGTGTTATTATAAAGAACGCTATGAGCATCATGCCAACTCTCACATATAACCGGGCGAACAGTGTTATTATAAAGATCGCTATGAGCATCATGCCAACTCTCACATATAACCGGGCGAACAGTGTTATTATAAAGAACGCTATGAGTAACATGCCAACTCTCACATATAACCGGGCGAACAGTGTTATTATAAAGAACGCTATGAGCATCATGCCAACTCTCACATATAACCGGGCGAACAGTGTTATTATAAAGAACGCCATGAGCATCATGCCAACTCTCACATATAACCGGGCGAACAGTGTTATTATAAAGAACGCTATGAGCATCATGCCAACTCTCACATATAACCGGGCGAACAGTGTTATTATAAAGAACGCTATGTGTAACATGCCGAATCTCACATATAACCGGGCGAACAGTGTTATTATAAAGAACGCTATGAGCAGCATGCCAACGCTCATATATGACCGGGCGAATAGTGTTATTATAAAGAACGCTATGAGAATCATGCCAACTCTCACATATAACCGGGCGAACAGTGTTATTATAAAGAACGCTATGAGCATCATGCCAACTCTCACATATAACCGGGCGAACAGTGTTATTATAAAGAACGCGATGAGCAGCATGCCAACGCTCACATATAACCGGGCGAACAGTGTTATTATAAAGAACGCTATGAGCATCATGCCAACTCTCACATATAACCGGGCGAACAGTGTTATTATAAAGAACGCGATGAGTAACATGCCAACTCTCACATATAACCTGGCGAACAGTGTTATTATAAAGAACGCTATGAGCATCATGCCAACTCTCACATATAACCGGGCGAACAATGTTATTATAAAGAACGCTATGAACATCATGCCAACTCTCACATATAACCGGGCGAACAGTGTTATTATAAAGAACGCTATGAGCATCATGCCAACTCTCACATATAACCGGGCGAACAGTGTTATTATAAAGAACGCGATGAGTAACATGCCAACTCTCACATATAACCGGGCGAACAGTGTTATTATAAAGAACGCTATGAGCATCATGCCAACTCTCACATATAACCGGGCGAACAGTGTTATTATAAAGAACGCTATGAGCATCATGCCAACTCTCACATATAACCGGGCGAACAGTGTTATTATAAAGAACGTGATGAGTAACATGCCAACGCTCACATATAACCGGGCGAACAGTGTTATTATAAAGAACGCGATGAGTAACATGCCAACTCTCACATATAACCGGGCGAACAGTGTTATTATAAAGAACGCAATGAGTAACATGCCAACTCTCACATATAACCGGGCGAACAGTGTAATTATAAAGAACGCTATGAGCAGCATGCAAACTCTCACATATAACCGGGCGAACAGTGTTATTATAAAGAACGCGATGAGTAACATGCCAACTCTCACATATAACCGGGCGAACAGTGTTATTATAAAGAACGCTATGAGCATCATGCCAACGCTCACATATAACCGGGCGAACAGTGTTATTATAAAGAACGCGATGTGTAACATGCCGACTCTCACATATAACCGGGCGAACAGTGTTATTATAAAGAACGCTATGTGTAGCATGCCGACTCTCACATATAACCGGGCGAACAGTGTTATTATAAAGAACGCTATGAGCAGCATGCCAACGCTCACATATAACCGGGCGAACAGTGTTATTATAAAGAACGCTATGAGCATCATGCCAAATCTCACATATAACCGGGCGAACAGTGTTATTATAAAGAACGCTATGAGCAGCATGCCAACGCTCACATATAACCGGGCGAACAGTGTTATTATAAAGAACGCTATGAGCAGCATGCCAACGCTCACATATAACCGGGCGAACAGTGTTATTATAAAGAACGCTATGAGCATCATGCCAACTCTCACATATAACCGGGCGAACAGTGTTATTATAAAGAACGCGATGAGTAACATACCAACTCTCACATATAACCGGGCGAACAGTGTTATTATAAAGAACGCGATGAGTAACATGCCAACGCACACATATAACCGGGCGAACAGTGTTATTATAAAGAACGCTATGAGCAGCATGCGAACTCTCACATATAACCGGGCGAACAGTGTTATTATAAAGAACGTGATGAGTAACATGCCAACTCTCACATATAACCGGGAGAACAGTGTTATTATAAAGAACGCGATGAGTAACATGCCAACTCTCACATATAACCGGGCGAACAGTGTTATTATAAAGAACGCGATGAGTAACATGCCAACTCTCACATATAACCGGGCGAACAGTGTTATTATAAAGAACGCGATGAGTAACAAGCCAACTCTCACATATAACCGGGCGAACAATGTTATTATAAAGAACGCGATGAGTAACATGCCAACTCTCACATATAACCGGGCGAACAGTGTTATTATAAAGAACGCTATGAGCAGCATGCCAACTCTCACATATAACCGGGCGAACAGTGTTATTATAAAGAACGCAATGAGCATCATGCCAACTCTCACATATAACCGGGCGAACAGTGTTATTATAAAGAACGCTATGAGCATCATGCCAACTCTCACATATAACCGGGCGAACAGTGTTATTATAAAGAACGCTATGAGCAGCATGCCAACTCTCACATATAACCGGGCGAACAGTGTTATTATAAAGAACGCGATGAGTAACATGCCAACTCTCACATATAACCGGGCGAACAGTGTTATTATAAAGAACGCGATGAGTAACATGCCAACTCTCACATATAACCGGGCGAACAGTGTTATTATAAAGAACGCTATGAGCATCATGCCAACTCTCACATATAACCGGGCGAACAGTGTTATTATAAAGATCGCTATGAGCATCATGCCAACTCTCACATATAACCGGGCGAACAGTGTTATTATAAAGAACGCTATGAGTAACATGCCAACTCTCACATATAACCGGGCGAACAGTGTTATTATAAAGAACGCTATGAGCATCATGCCAACTCTCACATATAACCGGGCGAACAGTGTTATTATAAAGAACGTTATGAGCATCATGCCAACTCTCACATATAACCGGGCGAACAGTGTTATTATAAAGAACGCTATGAGCATCATGCCAACTCTCACATATAACCGGGCGAACAGTGTTATTATAAAGAACGCTATGTGTAACATGCCGACTCTCACATATAACCGGGCGAACAGTGTTATTATAAAGAACGCTATGAGCAGCATGCCAACGCTCATATATAACCGGGCGAACAGTGTTATTATAAAGAACGCTATGAGAATCATGCCAACTCTCACATATAACCGGGCGAACAGTGTTATTATAAAGAACGCTATGAGCATCATGCCAACGCTCACATATAACCGGGCGAACAGTGTTATTATAAAGAACGCGATGAGCAGCATGCCAACTCTCACATATAACCGGGCGAACAGTGTTATTATAAAGAACGCTATGAGCATCATGCCAACTCTCACATATAACCGGGCGAACAGTGTTATTATAAAGAACGCGATGAGTAACATGCCAACTCTCACATATAACCGGGCGAACAGTGTTATTATAAAGAACGCTATGAGCATCATGCCAACTCTCACATATAACCGGGCGAACAATGTTATTATAAAGAACGCTATGAGCATCATGCCAACTCTCACATATAACCGGGCGAACAGTGTTATTATAAAGAACTCTATGAGCATCATGCCAACTCTCACATATAACCGGGCGAACAGTGTTATTATAAAGAACGCGATGAGTAACATGCCAACTCTCACATATAACCGGGCGAACAGTGTTATTATAAAGAACGCTATGAGCATCATGCCAACTCTCACATATAACCGGGCGAACAGTGTTATTATAAAGAACGATATGAGCATCATGCCAACTCTCACATATAACCGGGCGAACAGTGTTATTATAAAGAACTCTATGAGCATCATGCCAACTCTCACATATAACCGGGCGTTCAGTGTTATTATAAAGAACGCTATGAGCATCATGCCAACGCTCACATATAACCGGGCGAACAGTGTTATTATAAAGAACGCGATGTGTAACATGCCGACTCTCACATATAACCGGGCGAACAGTGTTATTATAAAGAACGCTATGTGTAACATGCCGACTCTCACATATAACCGGGCGAACAGTGTAATTATAAAGAACGCTATGAGCAGCATGCAAACTCTCACATATAACCGGGCGAACAGTGTTATTATAAAGAACGCGATGAGTAACATGCCAACTCTCACATATAACCGGGCGAACAGTGTTATTATAAAGAACGCTATGAGCATCATGCCAACGCTCACATATAACCGGGCGAACAGTGTTATTATAAAGAACGCGATGTGTAACATGCCGACTCTCACATATAACCGGGCGAACAGTGTTATTATAAAGAACGCTATGTGTAACATGCCGACCCTCACATATAACCGGGCGAACAGTGTTATTATAAAGAACGCTATGAGCATCATGCCAACTCTCACATATAACCGGGCGAACAATGTTATTATAAAGAACGCTATGAGCATCATGCCAACTCTCACATATAACCGGGCGAACAGTGTTATTATAAAGAACTCTATGAGCATCATGCCAACTCTCACATATAACCGGGCGAACAGTGTTATTATAAAGAACGCGATGAGTAACATGCCAACTCTCACATATAACCGGGCGAACAGTGTTATTATAAAGAACGCTATGAGCATCATGCCAACTCTCACATATAACCGGGCGAACAGTGTTATTATAAAGAACGATATGAGCATCATGCCAACTCTCACATATAACCGGGCGAACAGTGTTATTATAAAGAACTCTATGAGCATCATGCCAACTCTCACATATAACCGGGCGTTCAGTGTTATTATAAAGAACGCTATGAGCATCATGCCAACGCTCACATATAACCGGGCGAACAGTGTTATTATAAAGAACGCGATGTGTAACATGCCGACTCTCACATATAACCGGGCGAACAGTGTTATTATAAAGAACGCTATGTGTAACATGCCGACTCTCACATATAACCGGGCGAACAGTGTAATTATAAAGAACGCTATGAGCAGCATGCAAACTCTCACATATAACCGGGCGAACAGTGTTATTATAAAGAACGCGATGAGTAACATGCCAACTCTCACATATAACCGGGCGAACAGTGTTATTATAAAGAACGCTATGAGCATCATGCCAACGCTCACATATAACCGGGCGAACAGTGTTATTATAAAGAACGCGATGTGTAACATGCCGACTCTCACATATAACCGGGCGAACAGTGTTATTATAAAGAACGCTATGTGTAACATGCCGACCCTCACATATAACCGGGCGAACAGTGTTATTATAAAGAACGCTATGAGCAGCATGCCAACGCTCACATATAACCGGGCGAACAGTGTTATTATAAAGAACGCTATGAGCATCATGCCAAATCTCACATATAACCGGGCGAACAGTGTTATTATAAAGAACGCTATGAGCAGCATGCCAACGCTCACATATAACCGGGCGAACAGTGTTATTATAAAGAACGCTATGAGCAGCATGCCAACGCTCACATATAACCGGGCGAACAGTGTTATTATAAAGAACGCTATGAGCATCATGCCAACTCTCACATATAACCGGGCGAACAGTGTTATTATAAAGAACGCGATGAGTAACATACCAACTCTCACATATAACCGGGCGAACAGGGTTATTATAAAGAACGCGATGAGTAACATGCCAACGCTCACATATAACCGGGCGAACAGTGTTATTATAAAGAACGCTATGAGCAGCATGCGAACTCTCACATATAACCGGGCGAACAGTGTTATTATAAAGAACGTGATGAGTAACATGCCAACTCTCACATATAACCGGGAGAACAGTGTTATTATAAAGAACGCGATGAGTAACATGCCAACTCTCACATATAACCGGGCGAACAGTGTTATTATAAAGAACGCGATGAGTAACATGCCAACTCTCACATATAACCGGGCGAACAGTGTTATTATAAAGAACGCGATGAGTAACATGCCAACTCTCACATATAACCGGGCGAACAATGTTATTATAAAGAACGCGATGAGTAACATGCCAACTCTCACATATAACCGGGCGAACAGTGTTATTATAAAGAACGCTATGAGCAGCATGCCAACTCTCACATATAACCGGGCGAACAGTGTTATTATAAAGAACGCAATGAGCATCATGCCAACTCTCACATATAACCGGGCGAACTGTGTTATTATAAAGAACGCTATGAGCATCATGCCAACTCTCACATATAACCGGGGGAACAGTGTTATTATAAAGAACGCTATGAGCATCATGCCAACTCTCACATATAACCGGGCGAACAGTGTTATTATAAAGAACGCTATGAGCATCATGCCAACTCTCACATATAACCGGGCGAACAGTGTTATTATAAAGAACGCGATGAGTAACATGCCAACTCTCACATATAACCGGGCGAACAGTGTTATTATAAAGAACGCTATGAGCATCATGCCAACTCTCACATATAACCGGGCGAACAGTGTTATTATAAAGATCGCTATGAGCATCATGCCAACTCTCACATATAACCGGGCGAACAGTGTTATTATAAAGAACGCTATGAGTAACATGCCAACTCTCACATATAACCGGGCGAACAGTGTTATTATAAAGAACGCTATGAGCATCATGCCAACTCTCACATATAACCGGGCGAACAGTGTTATTATAAAGAACGTTATGAGCATCATGCCAACTCTCACATATAACCGGGCGAACAGTGTTATTATAAAGAACGCTATGAGCATCATGCCAACTCTCACATATAACCGGGCGAACAGTGTTATTATAAAGAACGCTATGTGTAACATGCCGACTCTCACATATAACCGGGCGAACAGTGTTATTATAAAGAACGCTATGAGCAGCATGCCAACGCTCATATATAACCGGGCGAACAGTGTTATTATAAAGAACGCTATGAGAATCATGCCAACTCTCACATATAACCGGGCGAACAGTGTTATTATAAAGAACGCTATGAGCATCATGCCAACGCTCACATATAACCGGGCGAACAGTGTTATTATAAAGAACGCGATGAGCAGCATGCCAACGCTCACATATAACCGGGCGAACAGTGTTATTATAAAGAACGCTATGAGCATCATGCCAACTCTCACATATAACCGGGCGAACAGTGTTATTATAAAGAACGCGATGAGTAACATGCCAACTCTCACATATAACCGGGCGAACAGTGTTATTATAAAGAACGCTATGAGCATCATGCCAACTCTCACATATAACCGGGCGAACAATGTTATTATAAAGAACGCTATGAGCATCATGCCAACTCTCACATATAACCGGGCGAACAGTGTTATTATAAAGAATGCTATGAGCATCATGCCAACTCTCACATATAACCGGGCGAACAGTGTTATTATAAAGAACGCAATGAGTAACATGCCAACTCTCACATATAACCGGGCGAACAGTGTTATTATAAAGAACGCTATGAGCATCATGCCAACTCTCACATATAACCGGGCGAACAGTGTTATTATAAAGAACGATATGAGCATCATGCCAACTCTCACATATAACCGGGCGAACAGTGTTATTATAAAGAACTCTATGAGCATCATGCCAACTCTCACATATAACCGGGCGTTCAGTGTTATTATAAAGAACGCGATGAGTAACATGTCAACTCTCACATATAACAGACGAACAGTGTTATTATAAAGAACGCGATGAGTAACATGCCAACTCTCACATATAACCGGGCGAACAGTGTTATTATAAAGAACGCGATGAGTAATATGCCAACTCTCACATATAACGGACGAACAGTGTTATTATAAAGAACGCGATGAGCAACATGCTAACTCTCACATATAACCGGGCGAACAGTGTTATTATAAAGAACGCTATGAGCAGCATGCCACCTCTCACATATAACCGGGCGAACAGTGTTATTATAAAGAACGCGATGAGTAACATGCCAACTCTCACATATAACCGGGCGAACAATGTTATTATAAAGAACGCTATGAGCATCATGCCAACTCTCACATATAACCGGGCGAACAGTGTTATTATAAAGAACGCGATGAGCAGCATGCCAACGCTCACATATAACCGGGCGAACAGTGTTATTATAAAGAACGCGATGAGTAACATGCCAACTCTCACATATAACCGGGCGAACAGTGTTATTATAAAGAACGCTATGAGCATCATGCCAACGCTCATATATA
This sequence comes from Bathymodiolus brooksi, assembly GCA_963680875.1. NCBI lineage: Eukaryota > Metazoa > Mollusca > Bivalvia > Mytilida > Modiolidae > Bathymodiolus > Bathymodiolus brooksi. The sequence goes on along the minus strand of OY804576.1, from coordinate 58,987,110 downwards.
ACCGTGCGAACAGTGTTATTATAAAGAACGCTATGTGCAGCATGCCAACTCTCACATATAACCGGGCGAACAGTGTTATTATAAAGAACGCGATGAGTAACATGCCAACTCTCACATATAACCGGGCGAACAGTGTTATTATAAAGAACGCGATGAGTAACATGACAACTCTCACATATAACCGGGCGAACAGTGTTATTATAAAGAACGCGATGAGTAACATGCCAACTCTCACATATAACCGGTCGAACAGTGTTATTATAAAGAACGCGATGAGTAACATGCCAACTCTCACATATAACCGGGCGAACAATGTTATTATAAAGAACGCTATGAGCAGCATGTCAACTCTCACATATAACCGGGCGAACAGTGTTATTATAAAGAACGCTATGAGCATCATGCCAACTCTCACATATAACCGGGCGAACAGTGTTATTATAAAGAACGCTATGTGTAACATGCCGACTCTCACATATAACCGGGCGAACAGTGTTATTATAAAGAACGCGATGAGTAACATGCCAACTCTCACATATAACCGGGCGAACAGTGTTATTATAAAGAACGCGATGAGTAACATGCCAACTCTCACATATAACCGGGCGAACAGTGTTATTATAAAGAACGCGATGAGTAACATGACAACTCTCACATATAACCGGGCGAACAGTGTTATTATAAAGAACGCGATGAGTAACATGCCAACTCTCACATATAACCGGGCGAACAGTGTTATTATAAAGAACGCGATGAGTAACAAGCCAACTCTCACATATAACCGGGCGAACAGTGTTATTATAAAGAACGCGATGAGTAACATGACAACTCTCACATATAACCGGGCGAACAGTGTTATTATAAAGAACGCGATGAGTAACATGCCAACTCTCACATATAACCGGGCGAACAGTGTTATTATAAAGAACGCGATGAGTAACATGCCAACTCTCACATATAACCGGGCGAACAGTGTTATTATAAAGAACGCTATGAGCAGCATGTCAACTCTCACATATAACCGGGCGAACAGTGTTATTATAAAGAACGCTATGAGTAACATGCCAACACTCACATATAACCGGGCGAACAGTATTATTATAAAGAACGCTATGAGCATCATGCCAACGCTCACATATAACCGGGCGAACAGTGTTATTATAAAGAACGCGATGAGTAACATGCCAACTGTCACATATAACCGGGAGAACAGTGTTATTATAAAGAACGCGATGAGTAACATGCCAACTCTCACATATAACCGGGCGAACAGTGTTATTATAAAGAACGCGATGAGTAACATGCCAACTGTCACATATAACCGGGAGAACAGTGTTATTATAAAGAACGCGATGAGTAACATGCCAACTCTCACATATAACCGGGCGAACAGTGTTATTATAAAGAACGCTATGAGCAGCATGCCAACTCTCACATATAACCGGGCGAACAGTGTTATTATAAAGAACGCTATGAGCATCATGCCAACTCTTACATATAACCGGGCGAACAGTGTTATTATAAAGAACGTGATGAGTAACATGCCAACTCTCACATATAACCGGGCGAACAGTGTTATTATAAAGAACGCTATGAGCATCATGACAACGCTCACATATAACCGGGCGAACAGTGTTATTATAAAGAACGCTATGTGTAACATGCCGACTCTCACATATAACCGGGCGAACAGTGTTATTATAAAGAACGCTATGAGCAGCATGCCAACGCTCACATATAACCGGGCGAACAGTGTTATTATAAAGAACGCGATGAGTAACATGCCAACTCTCACATATAACCGGGCGAACAGTGTTATTATAAAGAACGCTATGAGCATCATGCCAACGCTCACATATAACCGGGCGAACAGTGTTATTATAAAGAACGCTATGTGCAGCATGCCAACTCTCACATATAACCGGGCGAACAGTGTTATTATAAAGAACGTGATGAGTAACATGCCAACTCTCACATATAACCGGGCGAACAGTGTTATTATAAAGAACGCTATGAGCATCATGACAACGCTCACATATAACCGGGCGAACAGTGTTATTATAAAGAACGCTATGTGTAACATGCCGACTCTCACATATAACCGGGAGAACAGTGTTATTATAAAGAACGCTATGAGCAGCATGCCAACGCTCACATATAACCGGGCGAACAGTGTTATTATAAAGAACGCGATGAGTAACATGCCAACTCTCACATATAACCGGGCGAATAGTGTTATTATAAAGAACGCTATGAGCAGCATGCCAACGCTCACATATAACCGGGCGAACAGTGTTATTATAAAGAACGCGATGAGTAACATGCCAACTCTCACATATAACCGGGCGAACAGTGTTATTATAAAGAACGCTATGAGCATCATGCCAACTCTCACATATAACCGGGCGAACAGTGTTATAATAAAGAACGCTATGAGCAGCATGCCAACGCTCACATATAACCGGACGAACAGTGTTATTATAAAGAACGCGATGAGTAACATGCCAACTCTCACATATAACCGGGAGAACAGTGTTATTATAAAGAACGCGATGAGTAACATGCCAATGCTCACATATAACCGGGCGAACAGTGTTATTATAAAGAACGCTATGAGCAGCATGCGAACTCTCACATATAACCGGGCGAACAGTGTTATTATAAAGAACGTGATGAGTAACATGCCAACTCTCACATATAACCGGGCGAACAGTGTTATTATAAAGAACGCGATGAGTAACATGCCAACTCTCACATATAACCGGGCGAACAGTGTTATTATAAAGAACGCGATGAGTAACATGCCACCTCTCACATATAACCGGGCGAACAGTGTTATTATAAAGAACGCGATGAGTAACATGCCAACTCTCACATATAACCGGGCGAACAGTGTTATTATAAAGAACGCGATGAGTAACATGCCAACTCTCACATATAACCGGGCGAACAGTGTTATTATAAAGAACGCTATGAGCAGCATGCCAACTCTCACATATAACCGGGCGAACAGTGTTATTATAAAGAACGCTATGAGCATCATGCCAACTCTCATATATAACCGGGCGAACAGTGTTATTATAAAGAACGCTATGAGCATCATGCCAACTCTCACATATAACCGGGCGAACAGTGTTATTATAAAGAACGCTATGAGCATCATGCCAACTCTCACATATAACCGGGCGAACAATGTTATTATAAAGAACGCTATGAGCATCATGCCAACTCTCACATATAACCGGGCGAACAGTGTTATTATAAAGAACGCGATGAGTAACATGCCAACTCTCACATATAACCGGGCGAACAGTGTTATTATAAAGAACGCTATGAGCATCATGCCAACTCTCACATATAACCGGGCGAACAGTGTTATTATAAAGATCGCTATGAGCATCATGCCAACTCTCACATATAACCGGGCGAACAGTGTTATTATAAAGAACGCTATGAGTAACATGCCAACTCTCACATATAACCGGGCGAACAGTGTTATTATAAAGAACGCTATGAGCATCATGCCAACTCTCACATATAACCGGGCGAACAGTGTTATTATAAAGAACGTTATGAGCATCATGCCAACTCTCACATATAACCGGGCGAACAGTGTTATTATAAAGAACGCTATGAGCATCATGCCAACTCTCACATATAACCGGGCGAACAGTGTTATTATAAAGAACGCTATGTGTAACATGCCGACTCTCACATATAACCGGGCGAACAGTGTTATTATAAAGAACGCTATGAGCAGCATGCCAACTCTCACATATAACCGGGCGAACAGTGTTATTATAAAGAACGCGATGAGCAGCATGCCAACGCTCACATATAACCGGGCGAACAGTATTATTATAAAGAACGCTATGAGCATCATGCCAACTCTCACATATAACCGGGCGAACAGTGTTATTATAAAGAACGCGATGAGTAACATGCCAACTCTCACATATAACCGGGCGAACAGTGTTATTATAAAGAACGCTATGAGCATCATGCCAACTCTCACATATAACCGGGCGAACAATGTTATTATAAAGAACGCTATGAACATCATGCCAACTCTCACATATAACCGGGCGAACAGTGTTATTATAAAGAACGCTATGAGCATCATGCCAACTCTCACATATAACCGGGCGAACAGTGTTATTATAAAGAACGCGATGAGTAACATGCCAACTCTCACATATAACCGGGCGAACAGTGTTATTATAAAGAACGCTATGAGCATCATGCCAACTCTCACATATAACCGGGCGAACAGTGTTATTATAAAGAACGCTATGAGCATCATGCCAACTCTCACATATAACCGGGCGAACAGTGTTATTATAAAAAACGTGATGAGTAACATGCCAACGCTCACATATAACCGGGCGAACAGTGTTATTATAAAGAACGCTATGAGCAGCATGCGAACTCTCACATATAACCGGGCGAACAGTGTTATTATAAAGAACGTGATGAGTAACATGCCAACTCTCACATATAACCGGGCGAACAGTGTTATTATAAAGAACGCGATGAGTAACATGCCAACTCTCACATATAACCGGGCGAACAGTGTTATTATAAAGAACGCGATGAGTAACATGCCAACTCTCACATATAACCGGGCGAACAGTGTTATTATAAAGAACGCGATGAGTAACATGCCAACTCTCACATATAACCGGGCGAACAGTGTTATTATAAAGAACGCGATGAGTAACATGCCAACTATCACATATAACCGGGCGAACAGTGTTATTATAAAGAACGCTATGAGCAGCATGCCAACTCTCACATATAACCGGGCGAACAGTGTTATTATAAAGAACGCTATGAGCATCATGCCAACTCTCATATATAACCGGGCGAACAGTGTTATTATAAAGAACGCTATGAGCATCATGCCAACTCTCACATATAACCGGGCGAACAGTGTTATTATAAAGAACGCTATGAGCATCATGCCAACTCTCACATATAACCGGGCGAACAATGTTATTATAAAGAACGCTATGAGCATCATGCCAACTCTCACATATAACCGGGCGAACAGTGTTATTATAAAGAACGCGATGAGTAACATGCCAACTCTCACATATAACCGGGCGAACAGTGTTATTATAAAGAACGCTATGAGCATCATGCCAACTCTCACATATAACCGGGCGAACAGTGTTATTATAAAGATCGCTATGAGCATCATGCCAACTCTCACATATAACCGGGCGAACAGTGTTATTATAAAGAACGCTATGAGTAACATGCCAACTCTCACATATAACTGGGCGAACAGTGTTATTATAAAGAACGCTATGAGCATCATGCCAACTCTCACATATAACCGGGCGAACAGTGTTATTATAAAGAACGTTATGAGCATCATGCCAACTCTCACATATAACCGGGCGAACAGTGTTATTATAAAGAACGCTATGAGCATCATGCCAACTCTCACATATAACCGGGCGAACAGTGTTATTATAAAGAACGCTATGAGCAGCATGCCAACGCTCATATATGACCGGGCGAATAGTGTTATTATAAAGAACGCTATGAGAATCATGCCAACTCTCACATATAACCGGGCGAACAGTGTTATTATAAAGAACGCTATGAGCATCATGCCAACTCTCACATATAACCGGGCGAACAGTGTTATTATAAAGAACGCGATGAGCAGCATGCCAACGCTCACATATAACCGGGCGAACAGTGTTATTATAAAGAACGCTATGAGCATCATGCCAACTCTCACATATAACCGGGCGAACAGTGTTATTATAAAGAACGCGATGAGTAACATGCCAACTCTCACATATAACCTGGCGAACAGTGTTATTATAAAGAACGCTATGAGCATCATGCCAACTCTCACATATAACCGGGCGAACAATGTTATTATAAAGAACGCTATGAACATCATGCCAACTCTCACATATAACCGGGCGAACAGTGTTATTATAAAGAACGCTATGAGCATCATGCCAACTCTCACATATAACCGGGCGAACAGTGTTATTATAAAGAACGCGATGAGTAACATGCCAACTCTCACATATAACCGGGCGAACAGTGTTATTATAAAGAACGCTATGAGCATCATGCCAACTCTCACATATAACCGGGCGAACAGTGTTATTATAAAGAACGCTATGAGCATCATGCCAACTCTCACATATAACCGGGCGAACAGTGTTATTATAAAGAACGTGATGAGTAACATGCCAACGCTCACATATAACCGGACGAACAGTGTTATTATAAAGAACGCGATGAGTAACATGCCAACTCTCACATATAACCGGGCGAACAGTGTTATTATAAAGAACGCAATGAGTAACATGCCAACTCTCACATATAACCGGGCGAACAGTGTAATTATAAAGAACGCTATGAGCAGCATGCAAACTCTCACATATAACCGGGCGAACAGTGTTATTATAAAGAACGCGATGAGTAACATGCCAACTCTCACATATAACCGGGCGAACAGTGTTATTATAAAGAACGCTATGAGCATCATGCCAACGCTCACATATAACCGGGCGAACAGTGTTATTATAAAGAACGCGATGTGTAACATGCCGACTCTCACATATAACCGGGCGAACAGTGTTATTATAAAGAACGCTATGTGTAGCATGCCGACTCTCACATATAACCGGGCGAACAGTGTTATTATAAAGAACGCTATGAGCAGCATGCCAACGCTCACATATAACCGGGCGAACAGTGTTATTATAAAGAACGCTATGAGCATCATGCCAAATCTCACATATAACCGGGCGAACAGTGTTATTATAAAGAACGCTATGAGCAGCATGCCAACGCTCACATATAACCGGGCGAACAGTGTTATTATAAAGAACGCTATGAGCAGCATGCCAACGCTCACATATAACCGGGCGAACAGGGTTATTATAAAGAACGCTATGAGCATCATGCCAACTCTCACATATAACAGGGCGAACAGTGTTATTATAAAGAACGCGATGAGTAACATACCAACTCTCACATATAACCGGGCGAACAGTGTTATTATAAAGAACGCGATGAGTAACATGCCAACGCTCACATATAACCGGGCGAACAGTGTTATTATAAAGAACGCTATGAGCAGCATGCGAACTCTCACATATAACCGGGCGAACAGTGTTATTATAAAGAACGTGATGAGTAACATGCCAACTCTCACATATAACCGGGAGAACAGTGTTATTATAAAGAACGCGATGAGTAACATGCCAACTCTCACATATAACCGGGCGAACAGTGTTATTATAAAGAACGCGATGAGTAACATGCCAACTCTCACATATAACCGGGCGAACAGTGTTATTATAAAGAACGCGATGAGTAACATGCCAACTCTCACATATAACCGGGCGAACAATGTTATTATAAAGAACGCGATGAGTAACATGCCAACTCTCACATATAACCGGGCGAACAGTGTTATTATAAAGAACGCTATGAGCAGCATGCCAACTCTCACATATAACCGGGCGAACAGTGTTATTATAAAGAACGCAATGAGCATCATGCCAACTCTCACATATAACCGGGCGAACAGTGTTATTATAAAGAACGCTATGAGCATCATGCCAACTCTCACATATAACCGGGCGAACAGTGTTATTATAAAGAACGCTATGAGCAGCATGCCAACTCTCACATATAACCGGGCGAACAGGGTTATTATAAAGAACGCGATGAGTAACATGCCAACTCTCACATATAACCGGGCGAACAGTGTTATTATAAAGAACGCGATGAGTAACATGCCAACTCTCACATATAACCGGGCGAACAGTGTTATTATAAAGAACGCTATGAGCATCATGCCAACTCTCACATATAACCGGGCGAACAGTGTTATTATAAAGATCGCTATGAGCATCATGCCAACTCTCACATATAACCGGGCGAACAGTGTTATTATAAAGAACGCTATGAGTAACATGCCAACTCTCACATATAACCGGGCGAACAGTGTTATTATAAAGAACGCTATGAGCATCATGCCAACTCTCACATATAACCGGGCGAACAGTGTTATTATAAAGAACGTTATGAGCATCATGCCAACTCTCACATATAACAGGGCGAACAGTGTTATTATAAAGAACGCTATGAGCATCATGCCAACTCTCACATATAACCGGGCGAACAGTGTTATTATAAAGAACGCTATGTGTAACATGCCGACTCTCACATATAACCGGGCGAACAGTGTTATTATAAAGAACGCTATGAGCAGCATGCCAACGCTCATATATAACCGGGCGAACAGTGTTATTATAAAAAACGCTATGAGAATCATGCCAACTCTCACATATAACCGGGCGAACAGTGTTATTATAAAGAACGCTATGAGCATCATGCCAACGCTCACATATAACCGGGCGAACAGTGTTATTATAAAGAACGCGATGAGCAGCATGCCAACGCTCACATATAACCGGGCGAACAGTGTTATTATAAAGAACGCTATGAGCATCATGCCAACTCTCACATATAACCGGGCGAACAGTGTTATTATAAAGAACGCGATGAGTAACATGCCAACTCTCACATATAACCGGGCGAACAGTGTTATTATAAAGAACGCTATGAGCATCATGCCAACTCTCACATATAACCGGGCGAACAATGTTATTATAAAGAACGCTATGAGCATCATGCCAACTCTCACATATAACCGGGCGAACAGTGTTATTATAAAGAATGCTATGAGCATCATGCCAACTCTCACATATAACCGGGCGAACAGTGTTATTATAAAGAACGCGATGAGTAACATGCCAACTCTCACATATAACCGGGCGAACAGTGTTATTATAAAGAACGCTATGAGCAGCATGCCAACTCTCACATATAACCGGGCGAACAGGGTTATTATAAAGAACGCGATGAGTAACATGCCAACTCTCACATATAACCGGGCGAACAGTGTTATTATAAAGAACGCGATGAGTAACATGCCAACTCTCACATATAACCGGGCGAACAGTGTTATTATAAAGAACGCTATGAGCATCATGCCAACTCTCACATATAACCGGGCGAACAGTGTTATTATAAAGATCGCTATGAGCATCATGCCAACTCTCACATATAACCGGGCGAACAGTGTTATTATAAAGAACGCTATGAGTAACATGCCAACTCTCACATATAACCGGGCGAACAGTGTTATTATAAAGAACGCTATGAGCATCATGCCAACTCTCACATATAACCGGGCGAACAGTGTTATTATAAAGAACGTTATGAGCATCATGCCAACTCTCACATATAACAGGGCGAACAGTGTTATTATAAAGAACGCTATGAGCATCATGCCAACTCTCACATATAACCGGGCGAACAGTGTTATTATAAAGAACGCTATGTGTAACATGCCGACTCTCACATATAACCGGGCGAACAGTGTTATTATAAAGAACGCTATGAGCAGCATGCCAACGCTCATATATAACCGGGCGAACAGTGTTATTATAAAAAACGCTATGAGAATCATGCCAACTCTCACATATAACCGGGCGAACAGTGTTATTATAAAGAACGCTATGAGCATCATGCCAACGCTCACATATAACCGGGCGAACAGTGTTATTATAAAGAACGCGATGAGCAGCATGCCAACGCTCACATATAACCGGGCGAACAGTGTTATTATAAAGAACGCTATGAGCATCATGCCAACTCTCACATATAATCGGGCGAACAGTGTTATTATAAAGAACGCGATGAGTAACATGCCAACTCTCACATATAACCGGGCGAACAGTGTTATTATAAAGAACGCTATGAGCATCATGCCAACTCTCACATATAACCGGGCGAACAATGTTATTATAAAGAACGCTATGAGCATCATGCCAACTCTCACATATAACCGGGCGAACAGTGTTATTATAAAGAATGCTATGAGCATCATGCCAACTCTCACATATAACCGGGCGAACAGTGTTATTATAAAGAACGCGATGAGTAACATGCCAACTCTCACATATAACCGGGCGAACAGTGTTATTATAAAGAACGCTATGAGCATCATGCCAACTCTCACATATAACCGGGCGAACAGTGTTATTATAAAGAACGATATGAGCATCATGCCAACTCTCACATATAACCGGGCGAACAGTGTTATTATAAAGAACTCTATGAGCATCATGCCAACTCTCACATATAACCGGGCGTTCAGTGTTATTATAAAGAACGCTATGAGCATCATGCCAACGCTCACATATAACCGGGCGAACAGTGTTATTATAAAGAACGCGATGTGTAACATGCCGACTCTCACATATAACCGGGCGAACAGTGTTATTATAAAGAACGCTATGTGTAACATGCCGACTCTCACATATAACCGGGCGAACAGTGTAATTATAAAGAACGCTATGAGCAGCATGCAAACTCTCACATATAACCGGGCGAACAGTGTTATTATAAAGAACGCGATGAGTAACATGCCAACTCTCACATATAACCGGGCGAACAGTGTTATTATAAAGAACGCTATGAGCATCATGCCAACGCTCACATATAACCGGGCGAACAGTGTTATTATAAAGAACGCGATGTGTAACATGCCGACTCTCACATATAACCGGGCGAACAGTGTTATTATAAAGAACGCTATGTGTAACATGCCGACCCTCACATATAACCGGGCGAACAGTGTTATTATAAAGAACGCTATGAGCAGCATGCCAACGCTCACATATAACCGGGCGAACAGTGTTATTATAAAGAACGCTATGAGCATCATGCCAAATCTCACATATAACCGGGCGAACAGTGTTATTATAAAGAACGCTATGAGCAGCATGCCAACGCTCACATATAACCGGGCGAACAGTGTTATTATAAAGAACGCTATGAGCAGCATGCCAACGCTCACATATAACCGGGCGAACAGTGTTATTATAAAGAACGCTATGAGCATCATGCCAACTCTCACATATAACCGGGCGAACAGTGTTATTATAAAGAACGCGATGAGTAACATACCAACTCTCACATATAACCGGGCGAACAGGGTTATTATAAAGAACGCGATGAGTAACATGCCAACGCTCACATATAACCGGGCGAACAGTGTTATTATAAAGAACGCTATGAGCAGCATGCGAACTCTCACATATAACCGGGCGAACAGTGTTATTATAAAGAACGTGATGAGTAACATGCCAACTCTCACATATAACCGTGAGAACAGTGTTATTATAAAGAACGCGATGAGTAACATGCCAACTCTCACATATAACCGGGCGAACAGTGTTATTATAAAAAACGCGATGAGTAACATGCCAACTCTCACATATAACCGGGCGAACAGTGTTATTATAAAGAACGCGATGAGTAACATGCCAACTCTCACATATAACCGGGCGAACAATGTTATTATAAAGAACGCGATGAATAACATGCCAACTCTCACATATAACCGGGCGAACAGTGTTATTATAAAGAACGCTATGAGCAGCATGCCAACTCTCACATATAACCGGGCGAACAGTGTTATTATAAAGAACGCAATGAGCATCATGCCAACTCTCACATATAACCGGGCGAACTGTGTTATTATAAAGAACGCTATGAGCATCATGCCAACTCTCACATATAACCGGGGGAACAGTGTTATTATAAAGAACGCTATGAGCATCATGCCAACTCTCACATATAACCGGGCGAACAGTGTTATTATAAAGAACGCTATGAGCATCATGCCAACTCTCACATATAACCGGGCGAACAGTGTTATTATAAAGAACGCGATGAGTAACATGCCAACTCTCACATATAACCGGGCGAACAGTGTTATTATAAAGAACGCTATGAGCATCATGCCAAATCTCACATATAACCGGGCGAACAGTGTTATTATAAAGATCGCTATGAGCATCATGCCAACTCTCACATATAACCGGGCGAACAGTGTTATTATAAAGAACGCTATGAGTAACATGCCAACTCTCACATATAACCGGGCGAACAGTGTTATTATAAAGAACGCTATGAGCATCATGCCAACTCTCACATATAACCAGGCGAACAGTGTTATTATAAAGAACGTTATGAGCATCATGCCAACTCTCACATATAACCGGGCGAACAGTGTTATTATAAAGAACGCTATGAGCATCATGCCAACTCTCACATATAACCGGGCGAACAGTGTTATTATAAAGAACGCTATGTGTAACATGCCGACTCTCACATATAACCGGGCGAACAGTGTTATTATAAAGAACGCTATGAGCAGCATGCCAACGCTCATATATAACCGGGCGAACAGTGTTATTATAAAGAACGCTATGAGAATCATGCCAACTCTCACATATAACCGGGCGAACAGTGTTATTATAAAGAACGCTATGAGCATCATGCCAACGCTCACATATAACCGGGCGAACAGTGTTATTATAAAGAACGCGATGAGCAGCATGCCAACGCTCACATATAACCGGGCGAACAGTGTTATTATAAAGAACGCTATGAGCATCATGCCAACTCTCACATATAACCGGGCGAACAGTGTTATTATAAAGAACGCGATGAGTAACATGCCAACTCTCACATATAACAGGGCGAACAGTGTTATTATAAAGAACGCTATGAGCATCATGCCAACTCTCACATATAACCGGGCGAACAATGTTATTATAAAGAACGCTATGAGCATCATGCCAACTCTCACATATAACCGGGCGAACAGTGTTATTATAAAGAATGCTATGAGCATCATGCCAACTTTCACATATAACCGGGCGAACAGTGTTATTATAAAGAACGCGATGAGTAACATGCCAACTCTCACATATAACCGGGCGAACAGTGTTATTATAAAGAACGCTATGAGCATCATGCCAACGCTCACATATAACCGGGCGAACAGTGTTATTATAAAGAACGATATGAGCATCATGCCAACTCTCACATATAACCGGGCGAACAGTGTTATTATAAAGAACGCTATGAGCATCATGCCAACTCTCACATATAACCGGGCGAACAGTGTTATTATAAAGAACGCTATGAGCATCATGCCAACGCTCACATATAACCGGGCGAACAGTGTTATTATAAAGAACGCTATGTGTAACATGCCGACTCTCACATATAACCGGGCGAACAGTGTTATTATAAAGAACGCTATGAGCAGCATGCCAACGCTCACATATAACAGGGCGAACAGTGTTATTATAAAGAACGCGATGAGTAACATGCCAACTCTCACATATAACCGGGCGAACAGTGTTATTATAAAGAACGCTATGAGCAGCATGCCAACGCTCACATATAACCGGGCGAACAGTGTTATTATAAAGAACGCTATGAGCATCATGCCAACTCTCACATATAACCTGGCGAACAGTGTTATTATAAAGAACGCTATGAGCATCATGCCAACTCTCACATATAACCGGGCGAACAGTGTTATTATAAAGAACGCTATGAGCATCATGCCAGCGCTCACATATAACCGGGCGAACAGTGATATTATAAAGAACGATATGAGCATCATGCCAACTCTCACATATAACCGGGCGAACAGTGTTATTATAAAGAACGCTATGAGCATCATGCCAACTCTCACATATAACCGGGCGAACAGTGTTATTATAAAGAACGATATGAGTAACATGCCAACTCTCACATATAACCGGGCGAACAGTGTTATTATAAAGAACGCTATGAGCATCATGCCAGCGCTCACATATAACCGGGCGAACAGTGATATTATAAAGAACGATATGAGCATCATGCCAACTCTCACATATAACCGGGCGAACAATGTTATTATAAAGAACGCTATGAGCATCATGCCAACTCTCACATATAACCGGGCGAACAGTGTTATTATAAAGAACGCTATGAGCATCATGCCAACGCTCACATATAACCGGGCGAACAGTGTTATTATAAAGAACGATATGAGCATCATGCCAACTCTCACATATAACCGGGCGAACAGTGTTATTATAAAGAACGCTATGAGCATCATGCCAACTCTCACATATAACCGGGCGAACAGTGTTATTATAAAGAACGCTATGAGCATCATGCCAACGCTCACATATAACCGGGCGAACAGTGTTATTATAAAGAACGCTATGTGTAACATGCCGACTCTCACATATAACCGGGCGAACAGTGTTATTATAAAGAACGCTATGAGCAGCATGCCAACGCTCACATATAACAGGGCAAACAGTGTTATTATAAAGAACGCGATGAGTAACATGCCAACTCTCACATATAACCGGGCGAACAGTGTTATTATAAAAAACGCTATGAGCAGCATGCCAACGCTCACATATAACCGGGCGAACAGTGTTATTATAAAGAACGCTATGAGCATCATGCCAACTCTCACATATAACCTGGCGAACAGTGTTATTATAAAGAACGCGATGAGTAACATGCCAACTCTCACATATAACCGGGCGAACAATGTTATTATAAAGAACGCTATGAGCATCATGCCAACTCTCACATATAACCGGGCGAACAGTGTTATTATAAAGAACGCTATGAGCATCATGCCAGCGCTCACATATAACCGGGCGAACAGTGATATTATAAAGAACGATATGAGCATCATGCCAACTCTCACATATAACCGGGCGAACAGTGTTATTATAAAGAACGCTATGAGCATCATGCCAACTCTCACATATAACCGGGCGAACAGTGTTATTATAAAGAACGCGATGAGTAACATGCCAACTCTCACATATAACCGGGTGAACAGTGTTATTATAAAGAACGCTATGAGCATCATGCCAACTCTCACATATAACCGGGCGAACAGTGTTATTATAAAGAACGCTATGAGCATCATGCCAACTCTCACATATAACCGGGCGAACAGTGTTATTATAAAGAAGGCTATGAGCATCATGCCAACGCTCACATATAACCGGGCGAACAGTGTTATTATAAAGAACGCTATGTGTAACATGCCGACTCTCACATATAACCGGGCGAACAATGTTATTATAAAGAACGCTATGAGCAGCATGCCAACGCTCACATATAACTGGGCGAACAGTGTTATTATAAAGAAAGCGATGAGTAACAAGCCATCTCTCACATATAACCGGGCGAACAGTGTTATTATAAAGAACGCTATGAGTATCATGCCAACTCTCACATATAACCGGGCGAACAGTGTTATTATAAAGAACGCTATGAGCATCATGCCAACGCTCACATATAACCGGGCGAACAGTGTTATTATAAAGAACGCTATGAGCATCATGCCAACTCTCACATATAACCTGGCGAACAGTGTTATTATAAAGAACGCGATGAGTAACATGCCAACTCTCACATATAACCGGGCGAACAGTGTTATTATAAAGAACGCTATGAGCATCATGCCAACTCTCACATATAACCGGGCGAACAGTGTTATTATAAAGAACGCTATGAGCATCATGCCAACTCTCACATATAACCGGGCGAACAGTGTTATTATAAAGAACGATATGAGCATCACGCCAACTGTCACATATAACCGGGCGAACAGTGTTATTATAAAGAACGCTATGGGCATCATGCCAACTCTCACATATAACCTGGCGAACAGTGTTATTATAAAGAACGCGATGAGTAACATGCCAACTCTCACATATAACCGGGTGAACAGTGTTATTATAAAGAACGCTATGAGCATCATGCCAACTCTCACATATAACCGGGCGAACAGTGTTATTATAAAGAACGCTATGAGCATCATGCCAACTCTCACATATAACCGGGCGAACAGTGTTATTATAAAGAACGCGATGAGTAACATGCCAACTCTCACATATAACCGGGCGAACAGTGTTATTATAAAGAACGCTATGAGCATCATGCCAACTCTCACATATAACCGGGCGAACAGTGTTATTATAAAGAACGCTATGAGCAGCATGCCAACGCTCACATATAACCGGGCGAACAGTGTTATTATAAAGAACGCGATGAGCATCATGCCAACGCTCACATATAACCGGGCGAACAGTGTTATTATAAAGAACGCTATGAGCAGTATGCCAACTCTCACATATAACCGGGCGAACAGTGTTATTATAAAGAACGCTATGAGCATCATGCCAACTCTCACATATAACCGGGCGAACAGTGTTATTTTAAAGAACGCGATGAGTAACATGCCAACTCTCACATATAACCGGGAGAACAGTGTTATTATAAAGAACGCTATGTGTAACATGCCAACTCTCACATATAACCGGGCGAACAGTGTTATTATAAAGAACGCTATGTGTAAAATGCCAAATCTCACATATAACCGGGCGAACAGTGTTATTATAAAGAACGCTATGAGCATCATGCCAACTCTCACATATAACCGGGCGAACAGTGTTATTATAAAGAACGCGATGAGTAACATGCCAACTCTCACATATAACCGGGCGAACAGTGTTATTATTAAGAACGCAATGTGTAACATGCCGACTCTCACATATAACCGGGCGAACAGTGTTATTATAAAGAACGCTATGAGCATCATGCCAACTCTCACATATAACCTGGCGAACAGTGTTATTATAAAGAACGCTATGTGTAACATGCCAACTCTCACATATAACCGGGCGAACAGTGTTATTATAAAGAACGCTATGAGCATCATGCCAACTCTCACATATAACCGGGCGAACAGTGTTATTATAAAGAACGCGATGAGTAACATGCCAACTCTCACATATAATCGGGCGAACAGTGTTATTATAAAGAACGCAATGTGTAACATGCCGACTCTCACATATAACCGGGCGAACAGTGTTATTATAAAGAACGCTATGAGCAGCATGCCAACGCTCACATATAACCGGTCGAACAGTGTTATTATAAAGAACGCTATGAGCATCATGCCAACTCTCACATATAACCTGGCGAACAGTGTTATTATAAAGAACGCGATGAGTAACATGCCAACTCTCACATATAACCGGGCGAACAATGTTATTATAAAGAACGCTATGAGCATCATGCCAACTCTCACATATAACCGGGCGAACAGTGTTATTATAAAGAACGCTATGAGCATCATGCCAGCGCTCACATATAACCGGGCGAACAGTGTTATTATAAAGAACGATATGAGCATCATGCCAACTCTCACATATAACCGGGCGAACAGTGTTATTATAAAGAACGCTATGAGCATCATGCCAACTCTCACATATAACCGGGCGAACAGTGTTATTATAAAGAACGCGATGAATAACATGCCAACTCTCACATATAACCGGGTGAACAGTGTTATTATAAAGAACGCTATGAGCATCATGCCAACTCTCACATATAACCGGGCGAACAGTGTTATTATAAAGAACGCTATGAGCATCATGCCAACTCTCACATATAACCGGGCGAACAGTGTTATTATAAAGAAGGCTATGAGCATCATGCCAACGCTCACATATAACCGGGCGAACAGTGTTATTATAAAGAACGCTATGTGTAACATGCCGACTCTCACATATAACCGGGCGAACAATGTTATTATAAAGAACGCTATGAGCAGCATGCCAACGCTCACATATAACTGGGCGAACAGTGTTATTATAAAGAAAGCGATGAGTAACATGCCATCTCTCACATATAACCGGGCGAACAGTGTTATTATAAAGAACGCTATGAGTATCATGCCAACTCTCACATATAACCGGGCGAACAGTGTTATTATAAAGAACGCTATGAGCATCATGCCAACGCTCACATATAACCGGGCGAACAGTGTTATTATAAAGAACGCTATGAGCATCATGCCAACTCTCACATATAACCTGGCGAACAGTGTTATTATAAAGAACGCGATGAGTAACATGCCAACTCTCACATATAACCGGGCGAACAGTGTTATTATAAAGAACGCTATGAGCATCATGCCAACTCTCACATATAACCGGGCGAACAGTGTTATTATAAAGAACGCTATGAGCATCATGCCAACTCTCACATATAACCGGGCGAACAGTGTTATTATAAAGAACGATATGAGCATCATGCCAACTCTCACATATAACCGGGCGAACAGTGTTATTATAAAGAACGCTATGGGCATCATGCCAACTCTCACATATAACCTGGCGAACAGTGTTATTATAAAGAACGCGATGAGTAACATGCCAACTCTCACATATAACCGGGTGAACAGTGTTATTATAAAGAACGCTATGAGCATCATGCCAACTCTCACATATAACCGGGCGAACAGTGTTATTATAAAGAACGCTATGAGCATCATGCCAACTCTCACATATAACCGGGCGAACAGTGTTATTATAAAGAACGCGATGAGTAACATGCCAACTCTCACATATAACCGGGCGAACAGTGTTATTATAAAGAACGCTATAAGCATCATGCCAACTCTCACATATAACCGGGCGAACAGTGTTATTATAAAGAACGCTATGAGCAGCATGCCAACGCTCACATATAACCGGGCGAACAGTGTTATTATAAAGAACGCGATGAGCATCATGCCAACGCTCACATATAACCGGGCGAACAGTGTTATTATAAAGAACGCTATGAGCAGCATGCCAACTCTCACATATAACCGGGCGAACAGTGTTATTATAAAGAACGCTATGAGCATCATGCCAACTCTCACATATAACCGGGCGAACAGTGTTATTTTAAAGAACGCGATGAGTAACATGCCAACTCTCACATATAACCGGGAGAACAGTGTTATTATAAAGAACGCTATGTGTAACATGCCAACTCTCACATATAACCGGGCGAACAGTGTTATTATAAAGAACGCTATGTGTAAAATGCCAAATCTCACATATAACCGGGCGAACAGTGTTATTATAAAGAACGCTATGAGCATCATGCCAACTCTCACATATAACCGGGCGAACAGTGTTATTATAAAGAACGCGATGAGTAACATGCCAACTCTCACATATAACCGGGCGAACAGTGTTATTATAAAGAACGCAATGTGTAACATGCCGACTCTCACATATAACCGGGCGAACAGTGTTATTATAAAGAACGCTATGAGCATCATGCCAACTCTCACATATAACCTGGCGAACAGTGTTATTATAAAGAACGCTATGTGTAACATGCCAACTCTCACATATAACCGGGCGAACAGTGTTATTATAAAGAACGCTATTAGCATCATGCCAACTCTCACATATAACCGGGCGAACAGTGTTATTATAAAGAACGCGATGAGAAACATGCCAACTCTCACATATAACCGGGCGAACAGTGTTATTATAAAGAACGCAATGTGTAACATGCCGACTCTCACATATAACCGGGCGAACAGTGTTATTATAAAGAACGCTATGAGCATCATGCCAACTCTCACATATAACCTGGCGAACAGTGTTATTATAAAGAACGCTATGAGTAACATGCCGACTCTCACATATAACCTGGCGAACAGTGTTATTATAAAGAACGCTATGAGCATCATGCCGACTCTCACATATAACCGGGCGAACAGTGTTATTATAAAGAACGCTATGAGCATCATGCCAACTCTCACATATAACCGGGCGAACAGTGTTATTATAAAGAACGCGATAACAGCATGTCAACGCTCACATATAACGGGCGAACAGTGTTATTATAAAGAACGCTATGAGCATCATGCCAACGCTCACATATAACCGGCCGAACAGTGTTATTATAAAGAACGCTATGTGTAACATGCCGACTCTCACATATAACCGGCGAACAGTGTTATTATAAAGAACGCTATGAGCAGCATGCCAACGCTCACATATAACCGGGCGAACAGTGTTATTATAAAGAACGCGATGAGTAACATGCCAACTCTCACATATAACCGGGCGAACAGTGTTATTATAAAGAACGCTATGAGCATCATGCCAACTCTCACATATAACCGGGCGAACAGTGTTATTATAAAGAACGCTATGAGCATCATGCCAACTCTCACATATAACCTGGCGAACAGTGTTATTATAAAGAACGCGATGAGTAACATGCCAACTCTCACATATAACCGGGCGAACAGTGTTATTATAAAGAACGCTATGAGCATCATGCCAACTCTCACATATAACCGGGCGAACAGTGTTATTATAAAGAACGATATGAGCATCATGCCAACTCTCACATATAACCGGGCGAACAGTGTTATTATAAAGAACGCTATGAGCATCATGCCAACTCTCACATATAACCGGGCGAACAGTGTTATTATAAAGAACGCGATGAGTAACATGCCAACTCTCACATATAACCGGGTGAACAGTGTTATTATAAAGAACGCTATGAGCATCATGCCAACTCTCACATATAACAGGGCGAACAGTGTTATTATAAAGAACGCTATGAGCATCATGCCAACTCTCACATATAACCGGGCGAACAGTGTTATTATAAAGAACGTGATGAGTAACATGCCAACTCTCACATATAACCGAGCGAACAGTGTTATTATAAAGAACGCGATGAGTAACATGTCAACTCTCACATATAACAGACGAACAGTGTTATTATAAAGAACGCTATGAGCATCATGCCAACTCTCACATATAACCGGGCGAACAGTGTTATTATAAAGAACGCTATGTGTAACATGCCAACTCTCACATATAACCGGGCGAACAGTGTTATTATAAAGAACGCTATGTGTAAAATGCCAAATCTCACATATAACCGGGCGAACAGTGTTATTATAAAGAACGCTATGAGCATCATGCCAACTCTCACATATAACCGGGCGAACAGTGTTATTATAAAGAACGCGATGAGTAACATGCCAACTCTCACATATAACCGGGCGAACAGTGTTATTATAAAGAACGCAATGTGTAACATGCCGACTCTCACATATAACCGGGCGAACAGTGTTATTATAAAGAACGCTATGAGCATCATGCCAACTCTCACATATAACCTGGCGAACAGTGTTATTATAAAGAACGCTATGTGTAACATGCCAACTCTCACATATAACCGGGCGAACAGTGTTATTATAAAGAACGCTATGTGTAAAATGCCAAATCTCACATATAACCGGGCGAACAGTGTTATTATAAAGAACGCTATGAGCAACATGCCAACTCTCACATATAACCGGGCGAACAGTGTTATTATAAAGAACGCGATGAGTAACATGCCAACTCTCACATATAACCGGGCGAACAGTGTTATTATAAAGAACGCAATGTGTAACATGCCGACTCTCACATATAACCGGGCGAACAGTGTTATTATAAAGAACGCTATGAGCATCATGCCAACTCTCACATATAACCTGGCGAACAGTGTTATTATAAAGAACGCTATGAGTAACATGCCGACTCTCACATATAACCGGGCGAACAGTGTTATTATAAAGAACGCTATGAGCATCATGCCGACTCTCACATATAACCGGGCGAACAGTGTTATTATAAAGAACGCTATGAGCATCATGCCAACTCTCACATATAACCGGGCGAACAGTGTTATTATAAAGAACGCGATGAGCAGCATGTCAACGCTCACATATAACCGGGCGAACAGTGTTATTATAAAGAACGCTATGAGCATCATGCCAACTCTCACATATAACCGGGCGAACAGTGTTATTATAAAGAACGCTATGAGCATCATGCCAACGCTCACATATAACCGGGCGAACAGTGTTATTATAAAGAACGCTATGTGTAACATGCCGACTCTCACATATAACCGGGCGAACAGTGTTATTATAAAGAACGCTATGAGCAGCATGCCAACGCTCACATATAACCGGGCAAACAGTGTTATTATAAAGAACGCGATGAGTAACATGCCAACTCTCACATATAACCGGGCGAACAGTGTTATTATAAAGAACGCTATGAGCATCATGCCAACTCTCACATATAACCGGGCGAACAGTGTTATTATAAAGAACGCTATGAGCATCATGCCAACTCTCACATATAACCAGGCGAACAGTGTTATTATAAAGAACGCTATGAGCATCATGCCAACTCTCACATATAACCGGGCGAACAGTGTTATTATAAAGAACGATATGAGCATCATGCCAACTCTCACATATAACCGGGCGAACAGTGTTATTATAAAGAACGCTATGAGCATCATGCCAACTCTCACATATAACCGGGCGAACAGTGTTATTATAAAGAACGCGATGAGTAACATGCCAACTCTCACATATAACCGGGTGAACAGTGTTATTATAAAGAACGCTATGAGCATCATGCCAACTCTCACATATAACAGGGCGAACAGTATTATTATAAAGAACGCTATGAGCATCATGCCAACTCTCACATATAACCGGGCGAACAGTGTTATTATAAAGAACGCGATGAGTAACATGCCAACTCTCACATATAACCGGGCGAACAGTGTTATTATAAAGAACGCGATGAGTAACATGTCAACTCTCACATATAACAGACGAACAGTGTTATTATAAAGAACGCTATGAGCATCATGCCAACTCTCACATATAACCGGGCGAACAGTGTTATTATAAAGAACGCTATGTGTAACATGCCAACTCTCACATATAACCGGGCGAACAGTGTTATTATAAAGAACGCTATGTGTAAAATGCCAAATCTCACATATAACCGGGCGAACAGTGTTATTATAAAGAACGCTATGAGCATCATGCCAACTCTCACATATAACCGGGCGAACAGTGTTATTATAAAGAACGCGATGAGTAACATGCCAACTCTCACATATAACCGGGCGAACAGTGTTATTATAAAGAACGCAATGTGTAACATGCCGACTCTCACATATAACCGGGCGAACAGTGTTATTATAAAGAACGCTATGAGCATCATGCCAACTCTCACATATAACCTGGCGAACAGTGTTATTATAAAGAACGCTATGTGTAACATGCCAACTCTCACATATAACCGGGCGAACAGTGTTATTATAAAGAACGCTATGTGTAAAATGCCAAATCTCACATATAACCGGGCGAACAGTGTTATTATAAAGAACGCTATGAGCAACATGCCAACTCTCACATATAACCGGGCGAACAGTGTTATTATAAAGAACGCGATGAGTAACATGCCAACTCTCACATATAACCGGGCGAACAGTGTTATTATAAAGAACGCAATGTGTAACATGCCGACTCTCACATATAACCGGGCGAACAGTGTTATTATAAAGAACGCTATGAGCATCATGCCAACTCTCACATATAACCTGGCGAACAGTGTTATTATAAAGAACGCTATGAGTAACATGCCGACTCTCACATATAACCGGGCGAACAGTGTTATTATAAAGAACGCTATGAGCATCATGCGGAATCTCACATATAACCGGGCGAACAGTGTTATTATAAAGAACGCTATGAGCATCATGCCAACTCTCACATATAACCTGGCGAACAGTGTTATTATAAAGAACGCTATGTGTAACATGCCAACTCTCACATATAACCGGGCGAACAGTGTTATTATAAAGAACGCGATGAGTAACATGCCAACTCTCACATATAACCGGGCGAACAGTGTTATTATAAAGAACGCTATGAGCATCATGCCAACTCTCACATATAACCAGGCGAACAGTGTTATTATAAAGAACGCTATGAGCACCATGCCAACTCTCACATATAACCGGGCGAACAGTGTTAGTATAAAGAACGATATGAGCATCATGCCAACTCTCACATATAACCGGGCGAACAGTGTTATTATAAAGAACGATATGAGCATCATGCCAACTCTCACATATAACCGGGCGAACAGTGTTATTATAAAGAACGCTATGAGCATCATGCCAACTCTCACATATAACCGGGCGAACAGTGTTATTATAAAGAACGCGATGAGTAACATGCCAACTCTCACATATAACCGGGTGAACAGTGTTATTATAAAGAACGCTATGAGCATCATGCCAACTCTCACATATAACAGGGCGAACAGTATTATTATAAAGAACGCTATGAGCATCATGCCAACTCTCACATATAACCGGGCGAACAGTGTTATTATAAAGAACGCGATGAGTAACATGCCAACTCTCACATATAACCGGGCGAACAGTGTTATTATAAAGAACGCGATGAGTAACATGTCAACTCTCACATATAACAGACGAACAGTGTTATTATAAAGAACGCGATGAGTAACATGCCAACTCTCACATATAACCGGGCGAACAGTGTTATTATAAAGAACGCGATGAGTAACATGCCAATTCTCATATATAACCGGGCGAACAGTGTTATTATAAAGAACGCTATGAGCATCATGCCAACGCTCACATATAACCGGGCGAACAGTGTTATTATAAAGAACGCAATGTGTAACATGCCAACTCTCACATATAACCGGGCGAACAGTGTTATTATAAAGAACGCTATGAGCAGCATGCCAACGCTCACATATAACCGGGCGAACAGTGTTATTATAAAGAACGCGATGAGTAACATGCCAACCCTCACATATAACCGGGCGAACAGTGTTATTATAAAGAACGCTATGAGCAGCATGCCAACGCTCACATATAACCTTGCGAAAAGTGTTATTATAAAGAACGCTATGAGCATCATGCCAACTCTCACATATAACCGGGCGAACAGTCTTATTATAAAGAACGCGATGAGTAACATGCCAACTCTCACATATAACCGGGCGAACAGTGTTATTATAAAGAACGCTATGAGCATCATGCCAACTCTCACATATAACCGGGCGAACAATGTTATTATAAAGAACGCGATGAGCATCATGCCAACTCTCACATATAACCGGGCGAACAGTGTTATTATAAAGAACGGGATGAGTAACATGCCAACTCTCACATATAACCGGGCGAACAGTGTTATTATAAAGAACGCGATGAGTAACATGCTAACTCTCACATATAACCGGGCGAACAGTGTTATTATAAAGAACGCGATGAGTAACATGCCAACTCTCACATATAACCGGGCGAACAGTGTTATTATAAAGAACGCTATGAGCAGCATGCAAACTCTCACATATAACCGGGCGAACAGTGTTATTATAAAGAACGATATGAGCATCATGCCAACTCTCACATATAATCGGGCGAACAGTGTTATTATAAAGAACGCGATGAGTAACATGCCTACTCTCACATATAACCGGGCGAACAGTGTTATTATAAAGAACGCTATGAGCATCATGCCAACGCTCACATATAACCGGGCGAACAGTGTTATTATAAAGAACGTTATGTGTAACATGCCGACTCTCACATACAACCGGGCGAACAGTGTTATTATAAAGAACGCTATGAGCAGCATGCCAACGCTCACATATAACCGGGCGAACAGTGTTATTATAAAGAACGCGATGAGTAACATGCTAACTCTCACATATAACCGGGCGAACAGTGTTATTATAAAGAACGCTATGAGCATCATGCCAACTCTCACATATAACCGGGCGAACAGTGTTATTATAAAGAACGCTATGAGCAGCATGCCAACGCTCACATATAACCGGGCGAACAGTGTTATTATAAAGAACGCTATTAGCATCATGCCAACTCTCACATATAACCTGGCGAACAGTGTTATTATAAAGAACGCGATGAGTAACATGCCAACTCTCACATATAACCGGGCGAACAATGTTATTATAAAGAACGCTATGAGCATCATGCCAACTCTCACATATAACCGGGCGAACAGTGTTATTATAAAGAACGATATGAGCATCATGCCAACGCTCACATATAACCGGGCGAACAGTGTTATTATAAAGAACGATATGAGCATCATGCCAACTCTCACATATAACCGGGCGAACAGTGTTATTATAAAGAACGCTATGAGCATCATGCCAACTCTCACATATAACCGGGCAAACAGTGTTATTATAAAGAACGCGATGAGTAACATACCAACTCTCACATATAACCGGGTGAACAATGTTATTATAAAGAACGCTATGAGCATCATGCCAACTCTCACATATAACCGGGCGAACAGTGTTATTATAAAGAACGCTATGAGCATCATGCCAACTCTCACATATAACCGGGCGAACAGTGTTATTATAAAGAACGCGATGAGTAACATGCCAACTCTAACATATAACCGGGCGAACAGTGTTATTATAAAGAACGCTATGAGCATCATGCCAACGCTCACATATAACCGGGCGAGCAGTGTTATTATAAAGAACGCTATGTGTAACATGCCGACTCTCACATATAACCGGGTGAACAATGTTATTATAAAGAACGCTATGAGCATCATGCCAACGCTCACATATAACTGGGCGAACAGTGTTATTATAAAGAACGCGATGAGTAACATGCCAACTCTCACATATAACCGGGCGAACAGTGTTATTATAAAGAACGCTATGAGCATCATGCCAACTCTCACATATAACCGGGCGAACAGTGTTATTATAAAGAACGCTATGAGCAGCATGCCAACGCTCACATATAACCGGGCGAACAGTGTTATTATAAAGAACGCTATGAGCATCATGCCAACTCTCACATATAACCGGGCGAACAGTGTTATTATAAAGAACGCTATGAGCAGCATGCCAACTCTCACATATAACCGGGCGAACAGTGTTATAATAAAGAACGCTATGAGCATCATGCCAACTTTCACATATAACCGGGCGAACAGTGTTATTATAAAGAACGCTATGAGCATCATGCCAACTCTCACATATAACCGGGCGAACAGTGTTATTATAAAGAACGATATGAGCATCATGCCAACTCTCACATATAACCGGGCGAACAGTGTTATTATAAAGAACGCTATGGGCATCATGCCAACTCTCACATATAACCGGGCGAACAGTGTTATTATAAAGAACGCGATGAGTAACATGCCAACTCTCACATATAACCGGGTGAACAGTGTTATTATAAAGAACGCTATGAGCATCATGCCAACTCTCACATATAACCGGGCGAACAGTGTTATTATAAAGAACGCTATGAGCATCATGCCAACTCTCACATATAACCGGGCGAACAGTGTTATTATAAAGAACGCTATGAGCATCATGCCAACTCTCACATATAACCGGGCGAACAGTGTTATTATAAAGAACGCTATGAGCAGCATGCCAACGCTCACATATAACCGGGCGAACAGTGTTATTATAAAGAACGCGATGATCATCATGCCAACGCTCACATATAACCGGGCGAACAGTGTTATTATAAAGAACGCTATGAGCAGCATGCCAACTCTCACATATAACCGGGCGAACAGTGTTATTATAAAGAACGCTATGAGCATCATGCCAACTCTCACATATAACCGGGCGAATAGTGTTATTTTAAAGAACGCGATGAGTAACATGCCAACTCTCACATATAACGGGCGAACAGTGTTATTATAAAGAACGCTATGTGTAACATGCCAACTCTCACGTATAACCGGGCGAACAGTGTTATTATAAAGAACGCTATGTGTAAAATGCCAAATCTCACATATAACCGGGCGAACAGTGTTATTATAAAGAACGCTATGAGCATCATGCCAACTCTCACATATAACCGGGCGAACAGTGTTATTATAAAGAACGCGATGAGTAACATGCCAACTCTCACATATAACCGGGCGAACAGTGTTATTATAAAGAACGCAATGTGTAACATGCCGACTCTCACATATAACCTGGCGAACAGTGTTATTATAAAGAACGCTATGAGTAACATGCCGACTCTGACATATAACCGGGCGAACAGTGTTATTATAAAGAACACTATGAGCATCATGCCAACTCTCACATATAACCGGGCGAACAGTGTTATTATAAAGAACGCTATGAGCATCATGCCAACTCTCACATATAACCGGGCGAACAGTGTTATTATAAAGAACGCTATGAGCAGCATGCCAACGCTCACATATAACCGGGCGAACAGTGTTATTATAAAGAACGCGATGAGTAACATGCCAACTCTCACATATAACCGGGCGAACAGTGTTATTATAAAGAACGCTATGAGCATCACGCCAACTCTCACATATAACCGGGCGAACAGTGTTATTATAAAGAACGCTATGAGCAACATGCCAACGCTCACATATAACCTTCCGAAAAGTGTTATTATAAAGAACGCTATGAGCATCATGCCAACTCTCACATATAACCGGGCGAACAGTCTTATTATAAAGAACGCGATGAGTAACATGCCAACTCTCACATATAACCGGGCGAACAGTGTTATTATAAAGAACGCTATGAGCATCATGCCAACTCTCACATATAACCGGGCGAACAATGTTATTATAAAGAACGCTATGAGCATCATGCCAACTCTCAAATATAACCGGGCGAACAGTGTTATTATAAAGAACGGGATGAGTAACATGCCAACTCTCACATATAACCGGGCGAACAGTGTTATTATAAAGAACGCGATGAGTAACATGCCAACTCTCACATATAACCGGGCGAACAGTGTTATTATAAAGAACGCGATGAGTAACATGCCAACTCTCACATATAACCGGGCGAACAGTGTTATTATAAAGAACGCTATGAGCAGCATGCAAACTCTCACATATAACCGGGCGAACAGTGTTATTATAAAGAACGCTATGAGCATCATGCCAACTCTCACATATAATCGGGCGAACAGTGTTATTATAAAGAACGCGATGAGTAACATGCCTACTCTCACATATAACCGGGCGAACAGTGTTATTATAAAGAACGCTATGAGCATCATGCCAACGCTCACATATAACCGGGCGAACAGTGTTATTATAAAGAACGTTATGTGTAACATGCCGACTCTCACATATAACCGGGCGAACAGTGTTATTATAAAGAACGCTATGAGCAGCATGCCAACGCTCACATATAACCGGGCGAACAGTGTTATTATAAAGAAAGCGATGAGTAACATGCTAACTCTCACATATAACCGGGCGAACAGTGTTATTATAAAGAACGCTATGAGCATCATGCCAACTCTCACATATAACCGGGCGAACAGTGTTATTATAAAGAACGCTATGAGCAGCATGCCAACGCTCACATATAACCGGGCGAACAGTGTTATTATAAAGAACGCTATTAGCATCATGCCAACTCTCACATATAACCTGGCGAACAGTGTTATTATAAAGAACGCGATGAGTAACATGCCAACTCTCACATATAACCGGGCGAACAATGTTATTATAAAGAACGCTATGAGCATCATGCCAACTCTCACATATAACCGGGCGAACAGTGTTATTATAAAGAACGCTATGAGCATCATGCCAACGCTCACATATAACCGGGCGAACAGTGTTATTATAAAGAACGATATGAGCATCATGCCAACTCTCACATATAACCGGGCGAACAGTGTTATTATAAAGAACGCTATGAGCATCATGCCAACTCTCACATATAACCGGGCGAACAGTGTTATTATAAAGAACGCGATGAGTAACATGCCAACTCTAACATATAACCGGGCGAACAGTGTTATTATAAAGAACGCTATGAGCATCATGCCAACGCTCACATATAACCGGGCGAACAGTGTTATTATAAAGAACGCAATGTGTAACATGCCAACTCTCACATATAACCGGGCGAACAGTGTTATTATAAAGAACGCTATGAGCAGCATGCCAACGCTCACATATAACCGGGCGAACAGTGTTATTATAAAGAACGCGATGAGTAACATGCCAACCCTCACATATAACCGGGCGAACAGTGTTATTATAAAGAACGCTATGAGCAGCATGCCAACGCTCACATATAACCTTGCGAAAAGTGTTATTATAAAGAACGCTATGAGCATCATGCCAACTCTCACATATAACCGGGCGAACAGTCTTATTATAAAGAACGCGATGAGTAACATGCCAACTCTCACATATAACCGGGCGAACAGTGTTATTATAAAGAACGCTATGAGCATCATGCCAACTCTCACATATAACCGGGCGAACAATGTTATTATAAAGAACGCGATGAGCATCATGCCAACTCTCACATATAACCGGGCGAACAGTGTTATTATAAAGAACGGGATGAGTAACATGCCAACTCTCACATATAACCGGGCGAACAGTGTTATTATAAAGAACGCGATGAGTAACATGCTAACTCTCACATATAACCGGGCGAACAGTGTTATTATAAAGAACGCGATGAGTAACATGCCAACTCTCACATATAACCGGGCGAACAGTGTTATTATAAAGAACGCTATGAGCAGCATGCAAACTCTCACATATAACCGGGCGAACAGTGTTATTATAAAGAACGATATGAGCATCATGCCAACTCTCACATATAATCGGGCGAACAGTGTTATTATAAAGAACGCGATGAGTAACATGCCTACTCTCACATATAACCGGGCGAACAGTGTTATTATAAAGAACGCTATGAGCATCATGCCAACGCTCACATATAACCGGGCGAACAGTGTTATTATAAAGAACGTTATGTGTAACATGCCGACTCTCACATACAACCGGGCGAACAGTGTTATTATAAAGAACGCTATGAGCAGCATGCCAACGCTCACATATAACCGGGCGAACAGTGTTATTATAAAGAACGCGATGAGTAACATGCTAACTCTCACATATAACCGGGCGAACAGTGTTATTATAAAGAACGCTATGAGCATCATGCCAACTCTCACATATAACCGGGCGAACAGTGTTATTATAAAGAACGCTATGAGCAGCATGCCAACGCTCACATATAACCGGGCGAACAGTGTTATTATAAAGAACGCTATTAGCATCATGCCAACTCTCACATATAACCTGGCGAACAGTGTTATTATAAAGAACGCGATGAGTAACATGCCAACTCTCACATATAACCGGGCGAACAATGTTATTATAAAGAACGCTATGAGCATCATGCCAACTCTCACATATAACCGGGCGAACAGTGTTATTATAAAGAACGATATGAGCATCATGCCAACGCTCACATATAACCGGGCGAACAGTGTTATTATAAAGAACGATATGAGCATCATGCCAACTCTCACATATAACCGGGCGAACAGTGTTATTATAAAGAACGCTATGAGCATCATGCCAACTCTCACATATAACCGGGCAAACAGTGTTATTATAAAGAACGCGATGAGTAACATACCAACTCTCACATATAACCGGGTGAACAATGTTATTATAAAGAACGCTATGAGCATCATGCCAACTCTCACATATAACCTGGCGAACAGTGTTATTATAAAGAACGCTATGAGCATCATGCCAACTCTCACATATAACCGGGCGAACAGTGTTATTATAAAGAACGCGATGAGTAACATGCCAACTCTAACATATAACCGGGCGAACAGTGTTATTATAAAGAACGCTATGAGCATCATGCCAACGCTCACATATAACCGGGCGAGCAGTGTTATTATAAAGAACGCTATGTGTAACATGCCGACTCTCACATATAACCGGGTGAACAATGTTATTATAAAGAACGCTATGAGCATCATGCCAACGCTCACATATAACTGGGCGAACAGTGTTATTATAAAGAACGCGATGAGTAACATGCCAACTCTCACATATAACCGGGCGAACAGTGTTATTATAAAGAACGCTATGAGCATCATGCCAACTCTCACATATAACCGGGCGAACAGTGTTATTATAAAGAACGCTATGAGCAGCATGCCAACGCTCACATATAACCGGGCGAACAGTGTTATTATAAAGAACGCTATGAGCATCATGCCAACTCTCACATATAACCGGGCGAACAGTGTTATTATAAAGAACGCTATGAGCAGCATGCCAACTCTCACATATAACCGGGCGAACAGTGTTATAATAAAGAACGCTATGAGCATCATGCCAACTTTCACATATAACCGGGCGAACAGTGTTATTATAAAGAACGCTATGAGCATCATGCCAACTCTCACATATAACCGGGCGAACAGTGTTATTATAAAGAACGATATGAGCATCATGCCAACTCTCACATATAACCGGGCGAACAGTGTTATTATAAAGAACGCTATGGGCATCATGCCAACTCTCACATATAACCGGGCGAACAGTGTTATTATAAAGAACGCGATGAGTAACATGCCAACTCTCACATATAACCGGGTGAACAGTGTTATTATAAAGAACGCTATGAGCATCATGCCAACTCTCACATATAACCGGGCGAACAGTGTTATTATAAAGAACGCTATGAGCATCATGCCAACTCTCACATATAACCGGGCGAACAGTGTTATTATAAAGAACGCTATGAGCATCATGCCAACTCTCACATATAACCGGGCGAACAGTGTTATTATAAAGAACGCTATGAGCAGCATGCCAACGCTCACATATAACCGGGCGAACAGTGTTATTATAAAGAACGCGATGATCATCATGCCAACGCTCACATATAACCGGGCGAACAGTGTTATTATAAAGAACGCTATGAGCAGCATGCCAACTCTCACATATAACCGGGCGAACAGTGTTATTATAAAGAACGCTATGAGCATCATGCCAACTCTCACATATAACCGGGCGAATAGTGTTATTTTAAAGAACGCGATGAGTAACATGCCAACTCTCACATATAACGGGCGAACAGTGTTATTATAAAGAACGCTATGTGTAACATGCCAACTCTCACGTATAACCGGGCGAACAGTGTTATTATAAAGAACGCTATCTGTAAAATGCCAAATCTCACATATAACCGGGCGAACAGTGTTATTATAAAGAACGCTATGAGCATCATGCCAACTCTCACATATAACCG
Source organism: Bathymodiolus brooksi (assembly GCA_963680875.1). NCBI lineage: Eukaryota > Metazoa > Mollusca > Bivalvia > Mytilida > Modiolidae > Bathymodiolus > Bathymodiolus brooksi. The sequence continues at coordinate 58,954,354 of OY804576.1, read as the reverse complement.
GGCGAACAGTGTTATTATAAAGAACGCGATGAGTAACATGCCAACTCTCACATATAACCGGGCGAACAGTGTTATTATAAAGAACGCAATGTGTAACATGCCGACTCTCACATATAACCGGGCGAACAGTGTTATTATAAAGAACGCTAGGAGCATCATGCCAACTCTCACATATAACCTGGCGAACAGTGTTATTATAAAGAACGCTATGAGTAACATGCCGACTCTCACATATAACCGGGCGAACAGTGTTATTATAAAGAACACTATGAGCATCATGCCAACTCTCACATATAACCGGGCGAACAGTGTTATTATAAAGAACGCTATGAGCATCATGCCAACTCTCACATATAACCGGGCGAACAGTGTTATTATAAAGAACGCTATGAGCAGCATGCCAACGCTCACATATAACCGGGCGAACAGTGTTATTATAAAGAACGCGATGAGTAACATGCCAACTCTCACATATAACCGGGCGAACAGTGTTATTATAAAGAACGCTATGAGCATCACGCCAACTCTCACATATAACCGGGCGAACAGTGTTATTATAAAGAACGCTATGAGCAACATGCCAACGCTCACATATAACCTTCCGAAAAGTGTTATTATAAAGAACGCTATGAGCATCATGCCAACTCTCACATATAACCGGGCGAACAGTCTTATTATAAAGAACGCGATGAGTAACATGCCAACTCTCACATATAACCGGGCGAACAGTGTTATTATAAAGAACGCTATGAGCATCATGCCAACTCTCACATATAACCGGGCGAACAATGTTATTATAAAGAACGCTATGAGCATCATGCCAACTCTCAAATATAACCGGGCGAACAGTGTTATTATAAAGAACGGGATGAGTAACATGCCAACTCTCACATATAACCGGGCGAACAGTGTTATTATAAAGAACGCGATGAGTAACATGCCAACTCTCACATATAACCGGGCGAACAGTGTTATTATAAAGAACGCGATGAGTAACATGCCAACTCTCACATATAACCGGGCGAACAGTGTTATTATAAAGAACGCTATGAGCAGCATGCAAACTCTCACATATAACCGGGCGAACAGTGTTATTATAAAGAACGCTATGAGCATCATGCCAACTCTCACATATAATCGGGCGAACAGTGTTATTATAAAGAACGCGATGAGTAACATGCCTACTCTCACATATAACCGGGCGAACAGTGTTATTATAAAGAACGCTATGAGCATCATGCCAACGCTCACATATAACCGGGCGAACAGTGTTATTATAAAGAACGTTATGTGTAACATGCCGACTCTCACATATAACCGGGCGAACAGTGTTATTATAAAGAACGCTATGAGCAGCATGCCAACGCTCACATATAACCGGGCGAACAGTGTTATTATAAAGAAAGCGATGAGTAACATGCTAACTCTCACATATAACCGGGCGAACAGTGTTATTATAAAGAACGCTATGAGCATCATGCCAACTCTCACATATAACCGGGCGAACAGTGTTATTATAAAGAACGCTATGAGCAGCATGCCAACGCTCACATATAACCGGGCGAACAGTGTTATTATAAAGAACGCTATTAGCATCATGCCAACTCTCACATATAACCTGGCGAACAGTGTTATTATAAAGAACGCGATGAGTAACATGCCAACTCTCACATATAACCGGGCGAACAATGTTATTATAAAGAACGCTATGAGCATCATGCCAACTCTCACATATAACCGGGCGAACAGTGTTATTATAAAGAACGCTATGAGCATCATGCCAACGCTCACATATAACCGGGCGAACAGTGTTATTATAAAGAACGATATGAGCATCATGCCAACTCTCACATATAACCGGGCGAACAGTGTTATTATAAAGAACGCTATGAGCATCATGCCAACTCTCACATATAACCGGGCGAACAGTGTTATTATAAAGAACGCGATGAGTAACATGCCAACTCTAACATATAACCGGGCGAACAGTGTTATTATAAAGAACGCTATGAGCATCATGCCAACGCTCACATATAACCGGGCGAACAGTGTTATTATAAAGAACGCAATGTGTAACATGCCGACTCTCACATATAACCGGGCGAACAATGTTATTATAAAGAACGCTATGAGCATCATGCCAATGCTCACATATAACTGGGCGAACAGTGTTATTATAAAGAACGCGATGAGTAACATGCCAACTCTCACATATAACCGGGCGAACAGTGTTATTATAAAGAACGCTATGAGCATCATGCCAACTCTCACATATAACCGGGCGAACAGTGTTATTATAAAGAACGCTATGAGCAGCATCCCAACGCTCATATATAACCGGGCGAACAGTGTTATTATAAAGAACGCTATGAGCATCATGCCAACTCTCACATATAACCGGGCGAACAGTGTTATTATAAAGAACGCTATGAGCAGCATGCCAACTCTCACATATAACCGGGCGAACAGTGTTATAATAAAGAACGCTATGAGCATCATGCCAACTTTCACATATAACCGGGCGAACAGTGTTATTATAAAGAACGCTATGAGCATCATGCCAACTCTCACATATAACCGGGCGAACAGTGTTATTATAAAGAACGATATGAGCATCATGCCAACTCTCACATATAACCGGGCGAACAGTGTTATTATAAAGAACGCTATGGGCATCATGCCAACTCTCACATATAACCGGGCGAACAGTGTTATTATAAAGAACGCGATGAGTAACATGCCAACTCTCACATATAACCGGGCGAACAGTGTTATTATAAAGAACGCTATGAGCATCATGCCAACTCTCACATATAACCGGGCGAACAGTGTTATTATAAAGAACGCTATGAGCATCATGCCAACTCTCACATATAACCGGGCGAACAGTGTTATTATAAAGAACGCTATGAGCAGCATGCCAACGCTCACATATAACCGGGCGAACAGTGTTATTATAAAGAACGCGATGATCATCATGCCAACGCTCACATATAACCGGGCGAACAGTGTTATTATAAAGAACGCTATGAGCAGCATGCCAACTCTCACATATAACCGGGCGAACAGTGTTATTATAAAGAACGCTATGAGCATCATGCCAACTCTCACATATAACTGGGCGAATAGTGTTATTTTAAAGAACGCGATGAGTAACATGCCAACTCTCACATATAACGGGCGAACAGTGTTATTATAAAGAACGCTATGTGTAACATGCCAACTCTCACATATAACCGGGCGAACAGTGTTATTATAAAGAACGCTATGTGTAAAATGCCAAATCTCACATATAACCGGGCGAACAGTGTTATTATAAAGAACGCTATGAGCATCATGCCAACTCTCACATATAACCGGGCGAACAGTGTTATTATAAAGAACGCGATGAGTAACATGCCAACTCTCACATATAACCGGGCGAACAGTGTTATTATAAAGAACGCAATGTGTAACATGCCGACTCTCACATATAACCGGGCGAACAGTGTTATTATAAAGAACGCTATGAGCATCATGCCAACTCTCACATATAACCTGGCGAACAGTGTTATTATAAAGAACGCTATGAGTAACATGCCGACTCTCACATATAACCGGGCGAACAGTGTTATTATAAAGAACGCTATGAGCATCATGCCAACTCTCACATATAACCGGGCGAACAGTGTTATTATAAAGAACGCTATGAGCATCATGCCAACTCTCACATATAACCGGGCGAACAGTGTTATTATAAAGAACGCGATGAGCAGCATGCCAACGCTCACATATAACCGGGCGAACAGTGTTATTATAAAGAACGCTATGAGCAGCATGCCAACTCTCACATATAACCGGGCGAACAGTGTTATTATAAAGAACGCTATGAGCATCATGCCAACGCTCACATATAACCGGGCGAACAGTGTTATTATAAAGAACGCTATGTGTAACATGCCGACTCTCACATATAACCGGGCGAACAGTGTTATTATAAAGAACGCTATGAGCAGCATGCCAACGCTCACATATAACCGGGCGAACAGTGTTATTATAAAGAACGCTATGAGCATCATGCCAACTCTCACATATAACCGGGCGAACAGTGTTATTATAAAGAACGCTATGAGCATCATGCCAACTCTCACATATAACCTGGCGAACAGTGTTATTATAAAGAACGCGATGAGTAACATGCCAACTCTCACATATAACCGGGAAAACAGTGTTATTATAAAGAACGCTATGAGCATCATGCTAACTCTCACATATAACCGGGCGAACAGTGTTATTATAAAGAACGCTATGAGCATCATGCCAACTCTCACATATAACCGGGCGAACAGTGTTATTATAAAGAACGATATGAGCATCATGCCAACTCTCACATATAACCGGGCGAACAGTGTTAGTATAAAGAACGCTATGAGCATCATGCCAACTCTCACATATAACCGGGCGAACAGTGTTATTATAAAGAACGCTATGAGTAACATGCCAACTCTCACATATAACCGGGTGAACAGTGTTATTATAAAGAACGCTATGAGCATCATGCCAACTCTCACATATAACCGGGCGAACAGTGTTATTATAAAGAACGCTATGAGCATCATGCCAACTCTCACATATAACCGGGCGAACAGTGTTATTATAAAGAACGCGATGAGTAACATGCCAACTCTCACATATAACCGGGCGAACAGTGTTATTATAAAGAACGCTATGAGCATCATGCCAACTCTCACATATAACCGGGCGAACAGTGTTATTATAAAGAACGCTATGAGCAGCATGCCAACGCTCACATATAACCGGGCGAACAGTGTTATTATAAAGAACGCGATGATCATCATGCCAACGCTCACATATAACCGGGCGAACAGTGTTATTATAAAGAACGCTATGAGCAGCATGCCAACTCTCACATATAACCGGGCGAACAGTGTTATTATAAAGAACGCTATGAGCATCATGCCAACTCTCACATATAACTGGGCGAATAGTGTTATTTTAAAGAACGCGATGAGTAACATGCCAACTCTCACATATAACGGGCGAACAGTGTTATTATAAAGAACGCTATGTGTAACATGCCAACTCTCACATATAACCGGGCGAACAGTGTTATTATAAAGAACGCTATGTGTAAAATGCCAAATCTCACATATAACCGGGCGAACAGTGTTATTATAAAGAACGCTATGAGCATCATGCCAACTCTCACATATAACCGGGCGAACAGTGTTATTATAAAGAACGCGATGAGTAACATGCCAACTCTCACATATAACCGGGCGAACAGTGTTATTATAAAGAACGCAATGTGTAACATGCCGACTCTCACATATAACCGGGCGAACAGTGTTATTATAAAGAACGCTATGAGCATCATGCCAACTCTCACATATAACCTGGCGAACAGTGTTATTATAAAGAACGCTATGAGTAACATGCCGACTCTCACATATAACCGGGCGAACAGTGTTATTATAAAGAACGCTATGAGCATCATGCCAACTCTCACATATAACCGGGCGAACAGTGTTATTATAAAGAACGCTATGAGCATCATGCCAACTCTCACATATAACCGGGCGAACAGTGTTATTATAAAGAACGCGATGAGCAGCATGCCAACGCTCACATATAACCGGGCGAACAGTGTTATTATAAAGAACGCTATGAGCAGCATGCCAACTCTCACATATAACCGGGCGAACAGTGTTATTATAAAGAACGCTATGAGCATCATGCCAACGCTCACATATAACCGGGCGAACAGTGTTATTATAAAGAACGCTATGTGTAACATGCCGACTCTCACATATAACCGGGCGAACAGTGTTATTATAAAGAACGCTATGAGCAGCATGCCAACGCTCACATATAACCGGGCGAACAGTGTTATTATAAAGAACGCGATGAGTAACATGCCAACTCTCACATATAACCGGGCGAACAGTGTTATTATAAAGAACGCTATGAGCATCATGCCAACTCTCACATATAACCGGGCGAACAGTGTTATTATAAAGAACGCTATGAGCATCATGCCAACTCTCACATATAACCTGGCGAACAGTGTTATTATAAAGAACGCGATGAGTAACATGCCAACTCTCACATATAACCGGGAAAACAGTGTTATTATAAAGAACGCTATGAGCATCATGCTAACTCTCACATATAACCGGGCGAACAGTGTTATTATAAAGAACGCTATGAGCATCATGCCAACTCTCACATATAACCGGGCGAACAGTGTTATTATAAAGAACGATATGAGCATCATGCCAACTCTCACATATAACCGGGCGAACAATGTTAGTATAAAGAACGCTATGAGCATCATGCCAACTCTCACATATAACCGGGCGAACAGTGTTATTATAAAGAACGCTATGAGTAACATGCCAACTCTCACATATAACCGGGTGAACAGTGTTATTATAAAGAACGCTATGAGCATCATGCCAACTCTCACATATAACCGGGCGAACAGTGTTATTATAAAGAACGCTATGAGCATCATGCCAACTCTCACATATAACCGGGCGAACAGTGTTATTATAAAGAACGCGATGAGTAACATGCCAACTCTCACATATAACCGGGTGAACAGTGTTATTATAAAGAACGCTATGAGCATCATGCCAACTCTCACATATAACCGGGCGAACAGTGTTATTATAAAGAACGCTATGAGCATCATGCCAACGCTCACATATAACCGGGCGAACAGTGTTATTTTAAAGAACGCGATGAGTAACATGCCAACTCTCACATATAACCGGGCGAACAGTGTTATCATAAAGAACGCTATGTGTAACATGCCAACTCTCACATATAACCGGGCGAACAGTGTTATTATAAAGAACGCTATGAGCAGCATGCAAACTCTCACATATAACCGGGCGAACAGTGTTATTATAAAGAACGCTATGAGCATCATGCCAACTCTCACATATAACCTGGCGAACAGTGTTATTATAAAGAACGCTATGAGCATCATGCCAACGCTCACATATAACCGGGCGAACAGTGTTATTTTAAAGAACGCGATGAGTAACATGCCAACTCTCACATATAACCGGGCGAACAGTGTTATTATAAAGAACGCAATGTGTAACATGCCGACTCTCACATATAACCGGGCGAACAGTGTTATTATAAAGAACGCTATGAGCATCATGCCAACTCTCACATATAACCGGGCGAACAGTGTTATTATAAAGAACGCTATGAGTAACATGCCGACTCTCACATATAACCGGGCGAACAGTGTTATTATAAAGAACGCTATGAGCATCATGCCGACTCTCACATATAACCGGGCGAACAGTGTTATTATAAAGAACGCGATGAGCAGCATGCCTACGCTCACATATAACCGCGCGAACAGTGTTATTATAAAGAACGCTATGAGCATCATGCCAACTCTCACATATAACCGGGCGAACAGTGTTATTATAAAGAACGCAATGAGTAACATGCCAACTCTCACATATAACCGGGCGAACAGTGTTATTATAAAGAACGCTATGAGCATCATGCCAACTCTCACATATAACCGGGCGAACAGTGTTATTATAAAGAACGCTATGAGCATCATGCCAACTCTCACATATAACCTGGCGAACAGTGTTATTATAAAGAACGCGATGAGTAACATGCCAACTCTCACATATAACCGGGCAAACAGTGTTATTATAAAGAACGCTATGAGCATCATGCCAACTCTCACATATAACCGGGCGAACAGTGTTATTATAAAGAACGCTATGAGCATCATGCCAACTCTCACATATAACCGGGCGAACAGTGTTATTATAAAGAACGCGATGAGTAACATGCCAACTCTCACATATAACCGGGTGAACAGTGTTATTATAAAGAACGCTATGAGCATCATGCCAACTCTCACATATAACCGGGCGAACAGTGTTACTATAAAGAACGCTATGAGCATCATGCCAACGCTCACATATAACCGGGCGAACAGTGTTATTTTAAAGAACGCGATGAATAACATGCCAACTCTCACATATAACCGGGCGAACAGTGTTATCATAAAGAACGCTATGTGTAACATGCCAACTCTCACATATAACCGGGCGAACAGTGTTATTATAAAGAACGCTATGAGCAGCATGCCAACTCTCACATATAACCGGGCGAACAGTGTTATTATAAAGAACGCTATGAGCATCATGCCAACGCTCACATATAACCGGGCGAACAGTGTTATTATAAAGAACGCTATGTGTAACATGCCGACTCTCACATATAACCGGGCGAACAGTGTTATTATAAAGAACGCTATGAGCAGCATGCCAACGCTCACATATAACCGGGCGAACAGTGTTATTATAAAGAACGCGATGAGTAACATGCCAACTCTCACATATAACCGGGCGAACAGTGTTATTATAAAGAACGCTATGAGCATCATGCCAACTCTCACATATAACCGGGCGAACAGTGTTATTATAAAGAACGCTATGAGCATCATGCCAACTCTCACATATAACCTGGCGAACAATGTTATTATAAAGAACGCGATGAGTAACATGCCAACTCTCACATATAACCGGGAAAACAGTGTTATTATAAAGAACGCTATGAGCATCATGCTAACTCTCACATATAACCGGGCGAACAGTGTTATTATAAAGAACGCTATGAGCATCATGCCAACTCTCACATATAACCGGGCGAACAGTGTTATTATAAAGAACGATATGAGTATCATGCCAACTCTCACATATAACCGGGCGAACAGTGTTAGTATAAAGAACGCTATGAGCATCATGCCAACTCTCACATATAACCGGGCGAACAGTGTTATTATAAAGAACGCTATGAGTAACATGCCAACTCTCACATATAACCGGGTGAACAGTGTTATTATAAAGAACGCTATGAGCATCATGCCAACTCTCACATATAACCGGGCGAACAGTGTTATTATAAAGAACGCTATGAGCATCATGCCAACTCTCACATATAACCGGGCGAACAGTGTTATTATAAAGAACGCGATGAGTAACATGCCAACTCTCACATATAACCGGGCGAACAGTGTTATTATAAAGAACGCTATGAGCATCATGCCAACTCTCACATATAACCGGGCGAACAGTGTTATTATAAAGAACGCTATGAGCAGCATGCCAACGCTCACATATAACCGGGCGAACAGTGTTATTATAAAGAACGCGATGATCATCATGCCAACGCTCACATATAACCGGGCGAACAGTGTTATTATAAAGAACGCTATGAGCAGCATGCCAACTCTCACATATAACCGGGCGAACAGTGTTATTATAAAGAACGCTATGAGCATCATGCCAACTCTCACATATAACTGGGCGAATAGTGTTATTTTAAAGAACGCGATGAGTAACATGCCAACTCTCACATATAACGGGCGAACAGTGTTATTATAAAGAACGCTATGTGTAACATGCCAACTCTCACATATAACCGGGCGAACAGTGTTATTATAAAGAACGCTATGTGTAAAATGCCAAATCTCACATATAACCGGGCGAACAGTGTTATTATAAAGAACGCTATGAGCATCATGCCAACTCTCACATATAACCGGGCGAACAGTGTTATTATAAAGAACGCGATGAGTAACATGCCAACTCTCACATATAACCGGGCGAACAGTGTTATTATAAAGAACGCAATGTGTAACATGCCGACTCTCACATATAACCGGGCGAACAGTGTTATTATAAAGAACGCTATGAGCATCATGCCAACTCTCACATATAACCTGGCGAACAGTGTTATTATAAAGAACGCTATGAGTAACATGCCGACTCTCACATATAACCGGGCGAACAGTGTTATTATAAAGAACGCTATGAGCATCATGCCAACTCTCACATATAACCGGGCGAACAGTGTTATTATAAAGAACGCTATGAGCATCATGCCAACTCTCACATATAACCGGGCGAACAGTGTTATTATAAAGAACGCGATGAGCAGCATGCCAACGCTCACATATAACCGGGCGAACAGTGTTATTATAAAGAACGCTATGAGCAGCATGCCAACTCTCACATATAACCGGGCGAACAGTGTTATTATAAAGAACGCTATGAGCATCATGCCAACGCTCACATATAACCGGGCGAACAGTGTTATTATAAAGAACGCTATGTGTAACATGCCGACTCTCACATATAACCGGGCGAACAGTGTTATTATAAAGAACGCTATGAGCAGCATGCCAACGCTCACATATAACCGGGCGAACAGTGTTATTATAAAGAACGCGATGAGTAACATGCCAACTCTCACATATAACCGGGCGAACAGTGTTATTATAAAGAACGCTATGAGCATCATGCCAACTCTCACATATAACCGGGCGAACAGTGTTATTATAAAGAACGCTATGAGCATCATGCCAACTCTCACATATAACCTGCCGAACAGTGTTATTATAAAGAACGCGATGAGTAACATGCCAACTCTCACATATAACCGGGAAAACAGTGTTATTATAAAGAACGCTATGAGCATCATGCTAACTCTCACATATAACCGGGCGAACAGTGTTATTATAAAGAACGCTATGAGCATCATGCCAACTCTCACATATAACCGGGCGAACAGTGTTATTATAAAGAACGATATGAGCATCATGCCAACTCTCACATATAACCGGGCGAACAGTGTTAGTATAAAGAACGCTATGAGCATCATGCCAACTCTCACATATAACCGGGCGAACAGTGTTATTATAAAGAACGCTATGAGTAACATGCCAACTCTCACATATAACCGGGTGAACAGTGTTATTATAAAGAACGCTATGAGCATCATGCCAACTCTCACATATAACCGGGCGAACAGTGTTATTATAAAGAACGCTATGAGCATCATGCCAACTCTCACATATAACCGGGCGAACAGTGTTATTATAAAGAACGCGATGAGTAACATGCCAACTCTCACATATAACCGGGTGAACAGTGTTATTATAAAGAACGCTATGAGCATCATGCCAACTCTCACATATAACCGGGCGAACAGTGTTATTATAAAGAACGCTATGAGCATCATGCCAACGCTCACATATAACCGGGCGAACAGTGTTATTTTAAAGAACGCGATGAGTAACATGCCAACTCTCACATATAACCGGGCGAACAGTGTTATCATAAAGAACGCTATGTGTAACATGCCAACTCTCACATATAACCGGGCGAACAGTGTTATTATAAAGAACGCTATGAGCAGCATGCAAACTCTCACATATAACCGGGCGAACAGTGTTATTATAAAGAACGCTATGAGCATCATGCCAACTCTCACATATAACCTGGCGAACAGTGTTATTATAAAGAACGCTATGAGCATCATGCCAACGCTCACATATAACCGGGCGAACAGTGTTATTTTAAAGAACGCGATGAGTAACATGCCAACTCTCACATATAACCGGGCGAACAGTGTTATTATAAAGAACGCAATGTGTAACATGCCGACTCTCACATATAACCGGGCGAACAGTGTTATTATAAAGAACGCTATGAGCATCATGCCAACTCTCACATATAACCGGGCGAACAGTGTTATTATAAAGAACGCTATGAGTAACATGCCGACTCTCACATATAACCGGGCGAACAGTGTTATTATAAAGAACGCTATGAGCATCATGCCGACTCTCACATATAACCGGGCGAACAGTGTTATTATAAAGAACGCGATGAGCAGCATGCCTACGCTCACATATAACCGCGCGAACAGTGTTATTATAAAGAACGCTATGAGCATCATGCCAACTCTCACATATAACCGGGCGAACAGTGTTATTATAAAGAACGCAATGAGTAACATGCCAACTCTCACATATAACCGGGCGAACAGTGTTATTATAAAGAACGCTATGAGCATCATGCCAACTCTCACATATAACCGGGCGAACAGTGTTATTATAAAGAACGCTATGAGCATCATGCCAACTCTCACATATAACCTGGCGAACAGTGTTATTATAAAGAACGCGATGAGTAACATGCCAACTCTCACATATAACCGGGCAAACAGTGTTATTATAAAGAACGCTATGAGCATCATGCCAACTCTCACATATAACCGGGCGAACAGTGTTATTATAAAGAACGCTATGAGCATCATGCCAACTCTCACATATAACCGGGCGAACAGTGTTATTATAAAGAACGCGATGAGTAACATGCCAACTCTCACATATAACCGGGTGAACAGTGTTATTATAAAGAACGCTATGAGCATCATGCCAACTCTCACATATAACCGGGCGAACAGTGTTACTATAAAGAACGCTATGAGCATCATGCCAACGCTCACATATAACCGGGCGAACAGTGTTATTTTAAAGAACGCGATGAGTAACATGCCAACTCTCACATATAACCGGGCGAACAGTGTTATCATAAAGAACGCTATGTGTAACATGCCAACTCTCACATATAACCGGGCGAACAGTGTTATTATAAAGAACGCTATGAGCAGCATGCAAACTCTCACATATAACCGGGCGAACAGTGTTATTATAAAGAACGCTATGAGCATCATGCCAACTCTCACATATAACCGGGCGAACAGTGTTATTATAAAGAACGCTATGAGCATCATGCCAACGCTCACATATAACCGGGCGAACAGTGTTATTTTAAAGAACGCGATGAGTAACATGCCAACTCTCACATATAACCGGGCGAACAGTGTTATTATAAAGAACGCAATGTGTAACATGCCGACTCTCACATATAACCGGGCGAACAGTGTTATTATAAAGAACGCTATGAGCATCATGCCAACTCTCACATATAACCGGGCGAACAGTGTTATTATAAAGAACGCTATGAGTAACATGCCGACTCTCACATATAACCGGGCGAACAGTGTTATTATAAAGAACGCTATGAGCATCATGCCGACTCTCACATATAACCGGGCGAACAGTGTTATTATAAAGAACGCGATGAGCAGCATGCCTACGCTCACATATAACCGGGCGAACAGTGTTATTATAAAGAACGCTATGAGCATCATGCCAACTCTCACATATAACCGGGCGAACAGTGTTATTATAAAGAACGCAATGAGTAACATGCCAACTCTCACATATAACCGGGCGAACAGTGTTATTATAAAGAACGCTATGAGCATCATGCCAACTCTCACATATAACCGGGCGAACAGTGTTATTATAAAGAACGCTATGAGCATCATGCCAACTCTCACATATAACCTGGCGAACAGTGTTATTATAAAGAACGCGATGAGTAACATGCCAACTCTCACATATAACCGGGCAAACAGTGTTATTATAAAGAACGCTATGAGCATCATGCTAACTCTCACATATAACCGGGCGAACAGTGTTATTATAAAGAACGCTATGAGCATCATGCCAACTCTCACATATAACGGGCGAACAGTGTTATTATAAAGAACGATATGAGCATCATGCCAACTCTCACATATAACCGGGCGAACAGTGTTAGTATAAAGAACGCTATGAGCATCATGCCAACTCTCACATATAACCGGGCGAACAGTGTTATTATAAAGAACGCTATGAGTAACATGCCAACTCTCACATATAACCGGGTGAACAGTGTTATTATAAAGAACGCTATGAGCATCATGCCAACTCTCACATATAACCGGGCGAACAGTGTTATTATAAAGAACGCTATGTGTAACATGCCGACTCTCACATATAACCGGGCGAACAGTGTTATTATAAAGAACGCTATGAGCAGCATGCCAACGCTCACATATAACCGGGCGAACAGTGTTATTATAAAGAACGCGATGAGTAACATGCCAACTCTCACATATATCCGGGCGAACAGTGTTATTATAAAGAACGCTATGAGCATCATGCCAACTCTCACATATAACCGGGCGAACAGTGTTATTATAAAGAACGCTATGAGCAGCATGCCAACTCTCACATATAACCGGGCGAACAGTGTTATTATAAAGAACGATATGAGCATCATGCCAACTCTCACATATAACCGGGCGAACAATGTTATTATAAAGAACGCTATGAGCATCATGCCAACTCTCACATATAACCGGGCGAACAGTGTTATTATAAAGAACGCGATGAGTAACATGCCAACTCTCAAATATAACCGGGTGAACAGTGTTATTATAAAGAACGCTATGAGCATCATGCCAACTCTCACATATAACAGGGCGAACAGTGTTATTATAAAGAACGCTATGAGCATCATGCCAACTCTCACATATAACCGGGCGAACAGTGTTATTATAAAGAACGCGATGAGTAACATGCCAACTCTCACATATATCCTGGCGAACAGTGTTATTATAAAGAACGCTATGAGCATCATGCCAACTCTCACATATAACCGGGCGAACAGTGTTATTATAAAGAACGCTATGAGCAGCATGCCAACGCTCACATATAACCGGGCGAACAGTGTTATTATAAAGAACGCTATGAGCATCATGCCAACTCTCACATATAACCTGGCGAACAGTGTTATTATAAAGAATGCGATGAGTAACATGCCAACTCTCACATATAACCGGGCGAACAGTGTTATTATAAAGAACGCTATGAGCATCATGCCAACTCTCACATATAACCGGGCGAACAGTGTTATTATAAAGAACGATATGAGCATCATGCCAACTCTCACATATAACCGGGCAAACAGTGTTATTATAAAGAACGCTATGAGCATCATGCCAACTCTCACATATAACCGGGCGAACAGTGTTATTATAAAGAACGCGATGAGTAACATGCCAACTCTCAAATATAACCGGGTGAACAGTGTTATTATAAAGAACGCTATGAGCATCATGCCAACTCTCACATATAACAGGGCGAACAGTGTTATTATAAAGAACGCTATGAGCATCATGCCAACTCTCACATATAACCGGGCGAACAGTGTTATTATAAAGAACGCGATGAGTAACATGCCAACTCTCACATATAACCGGGCGAACAGTGTTATTATAAAGAACGCTATGTGTAACATGCCAACTCTCACATATAACCGGGCGAACAGTGTTATTATAAAGAACGCTATGAGCAGCATGCAAACTCTCACATATAACCGGGCGAACAGTGTTATTATAAAGAACACGATGAGTAACATGCCAACTCTCACATATAACCGGGCGAACAGTGTTATTATAAAGAACGCAATGTGTAACATGCCAACTCTCACATATAACCGGGCGAACAGTGTTATTATAAAGAACGCTATGAGCATCATGCCAACTCTCACATATAACCGGGCGAACAGTGTTATTATAAAGAACGCGATGAGCAGCATGCCTACGCTCACATATAACCGGGCGAACAGTGTTATTATAAAGAACGCTAAGAGCATCATGCCAACTCTCACATATAACCGGGCGAACAGTGTTATTATAAAGAACGCTATGAGCATCATGCCAACGCCCACATATAACCGGGCGAACAGTGTTATTATAAAGAACGATATGTGTAACATGCCGACTCTCACATATAACCGGGCGAACAGTGTTATTATAAAGAACGCTATGAGCATCATGCCAACGCCCACATATAACCGGGCGAACAGTGTTATTATAAAGAACGCTATGAGCAGCATGCCAACGCTCACATATAACCGGGCGAACAGTGTTATTATAAAGAACGCGATGATCATCATGCCAACGCTCACATATAACCGGGCGAACAGTGTTATTATAAAGAACGCTATGAGCAGCATGCCAACTCTCACATATAACCGGGCGAACAGTGTTATTATAAAGAACGCTATGAGCATCATGCCAACTCTCACATATAACCGGGCGAATAGTGTTATTTTAAAGAACGCGATGAGTAACATGCCAACTCTCACATATAACGGGCGAACAGTGTTATTATAAAGAACGCTATGTGTAACATGCCAACTCTCACATATAACCGGGCGAACAGTGTTATTATAAAGAACGCTATGTGTAAAATGCCAAATCTCACATATAACCGGGCGAACAGTGTTATTATAAAGAACGCTATGAGCATCATGCCAACTCTCACATATAACCGGGCGAACAGTGTTATTATAAAGAACGCGATGAGTAACATGCCAACTCTCACATATAACCGGGCGAACAGTGTTATTATAAAGAACGCAATGTGTAACATGCCGACTCTCACATATAACCGGGCGAACAGTGTTATTATAAAGAACGCTATGAGCATCATGCCAACTCTCACATATAACCTGGCGAACAGTGTTATTATAAAGAACGCTATGAGTAACATGCCGACTCTCACATATAACCGGGCGAACAGTGTTATTATAAAGAACGCTATGAGCATCATGCCAACTCTCACATATAACCGGGCGAACAGTGTTATTATAAAGAACGCTATGAGCATCATGCCAACTCTCACATATAACCGGGCGAACAGTGTTATTATAAAGAACGCTATGAGCAGCATGCCAACGCTCACATATAACCGGGCGAACAGTGTTATTATAAAGAACGCGATGAGTAACATGCCAACTCTCACATATAACCGGGCGAACAGTGTTATTATAAAGAACGCTATGAGCATCACGCCAACTCTCACATATAACCGGGCGAACAGTGTTATTATAAAGAACGCTATGAGCAACATGCCAACGCTCACATATAACCTTGCGAAAAGTGTTATTATAAAGAACGCTATGAGCATCATGCCAACTCTCACATATAACCGGGCGAACAGTCTTATTATAAAGAACGGGATGAGTAACATGCCAACTCTCACATATAACCGGGCGAACAGTGTTATTATAAAGAACGCTATGAGCATCATGCCAACTCTCACATATAACCGGGCGAACAATGTTATTATAAAGAACGCTATGAGCATCATGCCAACTCTCACATATAACCGGGCGAACAGTGTTATTATAAAGAACGAGATGAGTAACATGCCAACTCTCACATATAACCGGGCGAACAGTGTTATTATAAAGAACGCGATGAGTAACATGCCAACTCTCACATATAACCGGGCGAACAGTGTTATTATAAAGAACGCGATGAGTAACATGCCAACTCTCACATATAACCGGGCGAACAGTGTTATTATAAAGAACGCTATGAGCAGCATGCAAACTCTCACATATAACCGGGCGAACAGTGTTATTATAAAGAACGCTATGAGCATCATGCCAACTCTCACATATAATCGGGCGAACAGTGTTATTATAAAGAACGCGATGAGTAACATGCCTACTCTCACATATAACCGGGCGAACAGTGTTATTATAAAGAACGCTATGAGCATCATGCCAACGCTCACATATAACCGGGCGAACAGTGTTATTATAAAGAACGTTATGTGTAACATGCCGACTCTCACATATAACCGGGCGAACAGTGTTATTATAAAGAACGCTATGAGCAGCATGCCAACGCTCACATATAACCGGGCGAACAGTGTTATTATAAAGAACGCGATGAGTAACATGCTAACTCTCACATATAACCGGGCGAACAGTGTTATTATAAAGAACGCTATGAGCATCATGCCAACTCTCACATATAACCGGGCGAACAGTGTTATTATAAAGAACGCTATGAGCAGCATGCCAACGCTCACATATAACCGGGCGAACAGTGTTATTATAAAGAACGCTATTAGCATCATGCCAACTCTCACATATAACCTGGCGAACAGTGTTATTATAAAGAACGCGATGAGTAACATGCCAACTCTCACATATAACCGGGCGAACAATGTTATTATAAAGAACGCTATGAGCATCATGCCAACTCTCACATATAACCGGGCGAACAGTGTTATTATAAAGAACGCTATGAGCATCATGCCAACGCTCACATATAACCGGGCGAACAGTGTTATTATAAAGAACGATATGAGCATCATGCCAACTCTCACATATAACCGGGCGAACAGTGTTATTATAAAGAACGCTATGAGCATCATGCCAACTCTCACATATAACCGGGCAAACAGTGTTATTATAAAGAACGCGATGAGTAACATACCAACTCTCACATATAACCGGGTGAACAATGTTATTATAAAGAACGCTATGAGCATCATGCCAACTCTCACATATAACCGGGCGAACAGTGTTATTATAAAGAACGCTATGAGCATCATGCCAACTCTCACATATAACCGGGCGAACAGTGTTATTATAAAGAACGCGATGAGTAACATGCCAACTCTAACATATAACCGGGCGAACAGTGTTATTATAAAGAACGCTATGAGCATCATGCCAACGCTCACATATAACCGGGCGAACAGTGTTATTATAAAGAACGCTATGTGTAACATGCCGATTCTCACATATAACCGGGCGAACAATGTTATTATAAAGAACGCTATGAGCATCATGCCAACGCTCACATATAACTGGGCGAACAGTGTTATTATAAAGAACGCGATGAGTAACATGCCAACTCTCACATATAACCGGGCGAACAGTGTTATTATAAAGAACGCTATGAGCATCATGCCAACTCTCACATATAACCGGGCGAACAGTGTTATTATAAAGAACGCTATGAGCAGCATCCCAAAGCTCACATATAACCGGGCGAACAGTGTTATTATAAAGAACGCTATGAGCATCATGCCAACTCTCACATATAACCGGGCGAACAGTGTTATTATAAAGAACGATATGAGCATCATGCCAACTCTCACATATAACCGGGCGAACAGTGTTATTATAAAGAACGCTATGGGCATCATGCCAACTCTCACATATAACCGGGCGAACAGTGTTATTATAAAGAACGCGATGAGTAACATGCCAACTCTCACATATAACCGGGTGAACAGTGTTATTATAAAGAACGCTATGAGCATCATGCCAACTCTCACATATAACCGGGCGAACAGTGTTATTATAAAGAACTCGATGATCATCATGCCAACGCTCACATATAACCGGGCGAACAGTGTTATTATAAAGAACGCTATGAGCAGCATGCCAACTCTCACATATAACCGGGCGAACAGTGTTATTATAAAGAACGCTATGAGCATCATGCCAACTCTCACATATAACCGGGCGAATAGTGTTATTATAAAGAACGCTATGAGCAGCATGCCAACTCTCACATATAACCGGGCGAACAGTGTTATTATAAAGAACGCGATGATCATCATGCCAACGCTCACATATAACCGGGCGAACAGTGTTATTATAAAGAACGCTATGAGCAGCATGCCAACTCTCACATATAACCGGGCGAACAGTGTTATTATAAAGAACGCTATGAGCATCATGCCAACTCTCACATATAACCGGGCGAATAGTGTTATTTTAAAGAACGCGATGTGTAACATGCCAACTCTCACATATAACGGGCGAACAGTGTTATTATAAAGAACGCTATGTGTAACATGCCAACTCTCACATATAACCGGGCGAACAGTGTTATTATAAAGAACGCTATGTGTAAAATGCCAAATCTCACATATAACCGGGCGAACAGTGTTATTATAAAGAACGCTATGAGCATCATGCCAACTCTCACATATAACCGGGCGAACAGTGTTATTATAAAGAACGCTATGAGTAACATGCCAACTCTCACATATAACCGGGCAAACAGTGTTATTATAAAGAACGCAATGTGTAACATGCCGACTCTCACATATAACCGGGCGAACAGTGTTATTATAAAGAACGCTATGAGCATCATGCCAACTCTCACATATAACCTGGCGAACAGTGTTATTATAAAGAACGCTATGAGTAACATGCCGACTCTCACATATAACCGGGCGAACAGTGTTATTATAAAGAACGCTATGAGCATCATGCCAACTCTCACATATAACCGGGCGAACAGTGTTATTATAAAGAACGCTATGAGTAACATGCCAACTCTCACATATAACCGGGTGAACAGTGTTATTATAAAGAACGCTATGAGCATCATGCCAACTCTCACATATAACCGGGCGAACAGTGTTATTATAAAGAACGCTATGAGCATCATGCCAACTCTCACATATAACCGGGCGAACAGTGTTATTATAAAGAACGCGATGAGTAACATGCCAACTCTAACATATAACCGGGCGAACAGTGTTATTATAAAGAACGCTATGAGCATCATGCCAACGCTCACATATAACCGGGCGAACAGTGTTATTATAAAGAACGCTATGTGTAACATGCCGACTCTCACATATAACCGGGCGAACAATGTTATTATAAAGAACGCTATGAGCATCATGCCAACGCTCACATATAACTGGGCGAACAGTGTTATTATAAAGAACGCGATGAGTAACATGCCAACTCTCACATATAACCGGGCGAACAGTGTTATTATAAAGAACGCTATGAGCATCATGCCAACTCTCACATATAACCGGGCGAACAGTGTTATTATAAAGAACGCTATGAGCAGCATCCCAACGCTCACATATAACCGGGCGAACAGTGTTATTATAAAGAACGCTATGAGCATCATGCCAACTCTCACATATAACCGGGCGAACAGTGTTATTATAAAGAATGCTATGAGCAGCATGCCAACTCTCACATATAACCGGGCGAACAGTGTTATAATAAAGAACGCTATGAGCATCATGCCAACTTTCACATATAACCGGGCGAACAGTGTTATTATAAAGAACGCTATGAGCATCATGCCAACTCTTACATATAACCGGGCGAACAGTGTTATTATAAAGAACGATATGAGCATCATGCCAACTCTCACATATAACCGGGCGAACAGTGTTATTATAAAGAACGCTATGGGCATCATGCCAACTCTCACATATAACCGGGCGAACAGTGTTATTATAAAGAACGCGATGAGTAACATGCCAACTCTCACATATAACCGGGTGAACAGTGTTATTATAAAGAACGCTATGAGCATCATGCCAACTCTCACATATAACCGGGCGAACAGTGTTATTATAAAGAACGCTATGAGTATCATGCCAACTCTCACATATAACCGGGCGAACAGTGTTATTATAAAGAACGCTATGAGCATCATGCCAACTCTCACATATAACCGGGCGAACAGTGTTATTATAAAGAACGCTATGAGCAGCATGCCAACGCTCACATATAACCGGGCGAACAGTTTTATTATAAAGAACGCGATGATCATCATGCCAACGCTCACATATAACCGGGCGAACAGTGTTATTATAAAGAACGCTATGAGCAGCATGCCAACTCTCACATATAACCGGGCGAACAGTGTTATTATAAAGAACGCTATGAGCATCATGCCAACTCTCACATATAACTGGGCGAATAGTGTTATTTTAAAGAACGCGATGAGTAACATGCCAACTCTCACATATAACGGGCGAACAGTGTTATTATAAAGAACGCTATGTGTAACATGCCAACTCTCACATATAACCGGGCGAACAGTGTTATTATAAAGAACGCTATGTGTAAAATGCCAAATCTCACATATAACCGGGCGAACAGTGTTATTATAAAGAACGCTATGAGCATCATGCCAACTCTCACATATAACCGGGCGAACAGTGTTATTATAAAGAACGCGATGAGTAACATGCCAACTCTCACATATAACCGGGCGAACAGTGTTATTATAAAGAACGCAATGTGTAACATGCCGACTCTCACATATAACCGGGCGAACAGTGTTATTATAAAGAACGCTATGAGCATCATGCCAACTCTCACATATAACCTGGCGAACAGTGTTATTATAAAGAACGCTATGAGTAACATGCCGACTCTCACATATAACCGGGCGAACAGTGTTATTATAAAGAACGCTATGAGCATCATGCCAACTCTCACATATAACCGGGCGAACAGTGTTATTATAAAGAACGCTATGAGCATCATGCCAACTCTCACATATAACCGGGCGAACAGTGTTATTATAAAGAACGCGATGAGCAGCATGCCAACGCTCACATATAACCGGGCGAACAGTGTTATTATAAAGAACGCGATGATCATCATGCCAACGCTCACATATAACCGGGCGAACAGTGTTATTATAAAGAACGCTATGAGCAGCATGCCAACTCTCACATATAACCGGGCGAACAGTGTTATTATAAAGAACGCTATGAGCATCATGCCAACTCTCACATATAACTGGGCGAATAGTGTTATTTTAAAGAACGCGATGAGTAACATGCCAACTCTCACATATAACGGGCGAACAGTGTTATTATAAAGAACGCTATGTGTAACATGCCAACTCTCACATATAACCGGGCGAACAGTGTTATTATAAAGAACGCTATGTGTAAAATGCCAAATCTCACATATAACCGGGCGAACAGTGTTATTATAAAGAACGCTATGAGCATCATGCCAACTCTCACATATAACCGGGCGAACAGTGTTATTATAAAGAACGCGATGAGTAACATGCCAACTCTCACATATAACCGGGCGAACAGTGTTATTATAAAGAACGCAATGTGTAACATGCCGACTCTCACATATAACCGGGCGAACAGTGTTATTATAAAGAACGCTATGAGCATCATGCCAACTCTCACATATAACCTGGCGAACAGTGTTATTATAAAGAACGCTATGAGTAACATGCCGACTCTCACATATAACCGGGCGAACAGTGTTATTATAAAGAACGCTATGAGCATCATGCCAACTCTCACATATAACCGGGCGAACAGTGTTATTATAAAGAACGCTATGAGCATCATGCCAACTCTCACATATAACCGGGCGAACAGTGTTATTATAAAGAACGTGATGAGCAGCATGCCAACGCTCACATATAACCGGGCGAACAGTGTTATTATAAAGAACGCTATGAGCAGCATGCCAACTCTCACATATAACCGGGCGAACAGTGTTATTATAAAGAACGCTATGAGCATCATGCCAACGCTCACATATAACCGGGCGAACAGTGTTATTATAAAGAACGCTATGTGTAACATGCCGACTCTCACATATAACCGGGCGAACAGTGTTATTATAAAGAACGCTATGAGCAGCATGCCAACGCTCACATATAACCGGGCGAACAGTGTTATTATAAAGAACGCGATGAGTAACATGCCGACTCTCACATATAACCGGGCGAACAGTGTTATTATAAAGAACGCTATGAGCATCATGCCAACTCTCACATATAACCGGGCGAACAGTGTTATTATAAAGAACGCTATGAGCATCATGCCAACTCTCACATATAACCTGGCGAACAGTGTTATTATAAAGAACGCGATGAGTAACATGCCAACTCTCACATATAACCGGGAAAACAGTGTTATTATAAAGAACGCTATGAGCATCATGCTAACTCTCACATATAACCGGGCGAACAGTGTTATTATAAAGAACGCTATGAGCATCATGACAACTCTCACATATAACCGGGCGAACAGTGTTATTATAAAGAACGCTATGAGCATCATGCCAACTCTCACATATAACCGGGCGAACAGTGTTAGTATAAAGAACGCTATGAGCATCATGCCAACTCTCACATATAACCGGGCGAACAGTGTTATTATAAAGAACGCTATGAGTAACATGCCAACTCTCACATATAACCGGGTGAACAGTGTTATTATAAAGAACGCTATGAGCATCATGCCAACTCTCACATATAACCGGGCGAACAGTGTTATTATAAAGAACGCTATGAGCATCATGCCAACTCTCACATATAACCGGGCGAACAGTGTTATTATAAAGAACGCGATGAGTAACATGCCAACTCTCACATATAACCGGGTGAACAGTGTTATTATAAAGAACGCTATGAGCATCATGCCAACTCTCACATATAACCGGGCGAACAGTGTTATTATAAAGAACGCTATGAGCATCATGCCAACGCTCACATATAACCGGGCGAACAGTGTTATTTTAAAGAACGCGATGAGTAACATGCCAACTCTCACATATAACCGGGCGAACAGTGTTATCATAAAGAACGCTATGTGTAACATGCCAACTCTCACATATAACCGGGCGAACAGTGTTATTATAAAGAACGCTATGAGCAGCATGCAAACTTTCACATATAACCGGGCGAACAGTGTTATTATAAAGAACGCTATGAGCATCATGCCAACTCTCACATATAACCGGGCGAACAGTGTTATTATAAAGAACGCTATGAGCATCATGCCAACGCTCACATATAACCGGGCGAACAGTGTTATTTTAAAGAACGCGATGAGTAACATGCCAACTCTCACATATAACCGGGCGAACAGTGTTATTATAAAGAACGCAATGTGTAACATGCCGACTCTCACATATAACCGGGCGAACAGTGTTATTATAAAGAACGCTATGAGCATCATGCCAACTCTCACATATAACCGGGCGAACAGTGTTATTATAAAGAACGCTATGAGTAACATGCCGACTCTCACATATAACCGGGCGAACAGTGTTATTATAAAGAACGCTATGAGCATCATGCCGACTCTCACATATAACCGGGCGAACAGTGTTATTATAAAGAACGCGATGAGCAGCATGCCTACGCTCACATATAACCGGGCGAACAGTGTTATTATAAAGAACGCTATGAGCATCATGCCAACTCTCACATATAACCGGGCGAACAGTGTTATTATAAAGAACGCAATGAGTAACATGCCAACTCTCACATATAACCGGGCGAACAGTGTTATTATAAAGAACGCTATGAGCATCATGCCAACTCTCACATATAACCGGGCGAACAGTGTTATTATAAAGAACGCGATGAGTAACATGCCAACTCTCACATATAACCGGGCAAACAGTGTTATTATAAAGAACGCTATGAGCATCATGCTAACCCTCACATATAACCGGGCGAACAGTGTTATTATAAAGAACGCTATGAGCATCATGCCAACTCTCACATATAACGGGCGAACAGTGTTATTATAAAGAACGATATGAGCATCATGCCAACTCTCACATATAACCGGGCGAACAGTGTTAGTATAAAGAACGCTATGAGCATCATGCCAACTCTCACATATAACCGGGCGAACAGTGTTATTATAAAGAACGCTATGAGTAACATGCCAACTCTCACATATAACCGGGTGAACAGTGTTATTATAAAGAACGCTATGAGCATCATGCCAACTCTCACATATAACCGGGCGAACAGTGTTATTATAAAGAACGCTATGTGTAACATGCCGACTCTCATATATAACCGGGCGAACAGTGTTATTATAAAGAACGCTATGAGCAGCATGCCAACGCTCACATATAACCGGGCGAACAGTGTTATTATAAAGAACGCGATGAGTAACATGCCAACTCTCACATATATCCGGGCGAACAGTGTTATTATAAAGAACGCTATGAGCATCATGCCAACTCTCACATATAACCGGGCGAACAGTGTTATTATAAAGAACGCTATGAGCAGCATGCCAACGCTCACATATAACCGGGCGAACAGTGTTATTATAAAGAACGCTATGAGCATCATGCCAACTCTCACATATAACCTGGCGAACAGTGTTATTATAAAGAACGCGATGAGTAACATGCCAACTCTCACATATAACCGGGCGAACAGTGTTATTATAAAGAACGCTATGAGCATCATGCCAACTCTCACATATAACCGGGCGAACAGTGTTATTATAAAGAACGCTATGAGCATCATGCCAACTCTCACATATAACCGGGCGAACAGTGTTATTATAAAGAACGATATGAGCATCATGCCAACTCTCACATATAACCGGGCGAACAATGTTATTATAAAGAACGCTATGAGCATCATGCCAACTCTCACATATAACCGGGCGAACAGTGTTATTATAAAGAACGCGATGAGTAACATGCCAACTCTCAAATATAACCGGGTGAACAGTGTTATTATAAAGAACGCTATGAGCATCATGCCAACTCTCACATATAACAGGGCGAACAGTGTTATTATAAAGAACGCTATGAGCATCATGCCAACTCTCACATATAACCGGGCGAACAGTGTTATTATAAAGAACGCGATGAGTAACATGCCAACTCTCACATATATCCGGGCGAACAGTGTTATTATAAAGAACGCTATGAGCATCATGCCAACTCTCACATATAACCGGGCGAACAGTGTTATTATAAAGAACGCTATGAGCAGCATGCCAACGCTCACATATAACCGGGCGAACAGTGTTATTATAAAGAACGCTATGAGCATCATGCCAACTCTCACATATAACCTGGCGAACAGTGTTATTATAAAGAACGCGATGAGTAACATGCCAACTCTCACATATAACCGGGCGAACAGTGTTATTATAAAGAACGCTATGAGCATCATGCCAACTCTCACATATAACCGGGCGAACAGTGTTATTATAAAGAACGCTATGAGCATCATGCCAACTCTCACATATAACCGGGCGAACAGTGTTATTATAAAGAACGATATGAGCATCATGCCAACTCTCACATATAACCGGGCGAACAGTGTTATTATAAAGAACGCTATGAGCATCATGCCAACTCTCACATATAACCGGGCGAACAGTGTTATTATAAAGAACGCGATGAGTAACATGCCAACTCTCAAATATAACCGGGTGAACAGTGTTATTATAAAGAACGCTATGAGCATCATGCCAACTCTCACATATAACAGGGCGAACAGTGTTATTATAAAGAACGCTATGAGCATCATGCCAACTCTCACATATAACCGGGCGAACAGTGTTATTATAAAGAACGCGATGAGTAACATGCCAACTCTCACATATAACCGGGCGAACAGTGTTATTATAAAGAACGATATGTGTAACATGCCGACTCTCACATATAACCGGGCGAACAGTGTTATTATAAAGAACGCTATGAGCATCATGCCAACGCCCACATATAACCGGGCGAACAGTGTTATTATAAAGAACGCTATGAGCAGCATGCCAACGCTCACATATAACCGGGCGAACAGTGTTATTATAAAGAACGCGATGATCATCATGCCAACGCTCACATATAACCGGGCGAACAGTGTTATTATAAAGAACGCTATGAGCAGCATGCCAACTCTCACATATAACCGGGCGAACAGTGTTATTATAAAGAACGCTATGAGCATCATGCCAACTCTCACATATAACCGGGCGAATAGTGTTATTTTAAAGAACGCGATGAGTAACATGCCAACTCTCACATATAACGGGCGAACAGTGTTATTATAAAGAACGCTATGTGTAACATGCCAACTCTCACATATAACCGGGCGAACAGTGTTATTATAAAGAACGCTATGTGTAAAATGCCAAATCTCACATATAACCGGGCGAACAGTGTTATTATAAAGAACGCTATGAGCATCATGCCAACGCCCACATATAACCGGGCGAACAGTGTTATTATAAAGAACGATATGTGTAACATGCCGACTCTCACATATAACCGGGCGAACAGTGTTATTATAAAGAACGCTATGAGCATCATGCCAACGCCCACATATAACCGGGCGAACAGTGTTATTATAAAGAACGCTATGAGCAGCATGCCAACGCTCACATATAACCGGGCGAACAGTGTTATTATAAAGAACGCGATGATCATCATGCCAACGCTCACATATAACCGGGCGAACAGTGTTATTATAAAGAACGCTATGAGCAGCATGCCAACTCTCACATATAACCGGGCGAACAGTGTTATTATAAAGAACGCTATGAGCATCATGCCAACTCTCACATATAACCGGGCGAATAGTGTTATTTTAAAGAACGCGATGAGTAACATGCCAACTCTCACATATAACGGGCGAACAGTGTTATTATAAAGAACGCTATGTGTAACATGCCAACTCTCACATATAACCGGGCGAACAGTGTTATTATAAAGAACGCTATGTGTAAAATGCCAAATCTCACATATAACCGGGCGAACAGTGTTATTATAAAGAACGCTATGAGCATCATGCCAACTCTCACATATAACCGGGCGAACAGTGTTATTATAAAGAACGCGATGAGTAACATGCCAACTCTCACATATAACCGGGCGAACAGTGTTATTATAAAGAACGCAATGTGTAACATGCCGACTCTCACATATAACCGGGCGAACAGTGTTATTATAAAGAACGCTATGAGCATCATGCCAACTCTCACATATAACCTGGCGAACAGTGTTATTATAAAGAACGCTATGAGTAACATGCCGACTCTCACATATAACCGGGCGAACAGTGTTATTATAAAGAACGCTATGAGCATCATGCCAACTCTCACATATAACCGGGCGAACAGTGTTATTATAAAGAACGCTATGAGCATCATGCCAACTCTCACATATAACCGGGCGAACAGTGTTATTATAAAGAACGCCATGAGCAGCATGCCAACGCTCACATATAACCGGGCGAACAGTGTTATTATAAAGAACGCGATGAGTAACATGCCAACTCTCACATATAACCGGGCGAACAGTGTTATTATAAAGAACGCTATGAGCATCACGCCAACTCTCACATATAACCGGGCGAACAGTGTTATTATAAAGAACGCTATGAGCAACATGCCAACGCTCACATATAACCTTGCGAAAAGTGTTATTATAAAGAACGCTATGAGCATCATGCCAACTCTCACATATAACCGGGCCAACAGTCTTATTATAAAGAACGCGATGAGTAACATGCCAACTCTCACATATTACCGGGCGAACAGTGTTATTATAAAGAACGCTATGAGCATCATGCCAACTCTCACATATAACCGGTCGAACAATGTTATTATAAAGAACGCTATGAGCATCATGTGAACTCTCACATATAACCGGGCGAACAGTGTTATTATAAAGAACGGGATGAGTAACATGCCAACTCTCACATATAACCGGGCGAACAGTGTTATTATAAAGAACGCGATGAGTAACATGCCAACTCTCACATATAACCGGGCGAACAGTGTTATTATAAAGAACGCGATGAGTAACATGCCAACTCTCACATATAACCGGGCGAACAGTGTTATTATAAAGAACGCTATGAGCAGCATGCAAACTCTCACATATAACCGGGCGAACAGTGTTATTATAAAGAACGCTATGAGCATCATGCCAACTCTCACATATAATCGGGCGAACAGTGTTATTATAAAGAACGCGATGAGTAACATGCCTACTCTCACATATAACCGGGCGAACAGTGTTATTATAAAGAACGCTATGAGCATCATGCCAACGCTCACATATAACCGGGCGAACAGTGTTATTATAAAGAACGTTATGTGTAACATGCCGACTCTCACATATAACCGGGCGAACAGTGTTATTATAAAGAACGCTATGAGCAGCATGCCAACGCTCACATATAACCGGGCGAACAGTGTTATTATAAAGAACGCGATGAGTAACATGCTAACTCTCACATATAACCGGGCGAACAGTGTTATTATAAAGAACGCTATGAGCATCATGCCAACTCTCACATATTACCGGGCGAACAGTGTTATTATAAAGAACGCTATGAGCAGCATGCCAACGCTCACATATAACCGGGCGAACAGTGTTATTATAAAGAACGCTATTAGCATCATGCCAACTCTCACATATAACCTGGCGAACAGTGTTATTATAAAGAACGCGATGAGTAACATGCCAACTCTCACATATAACCGGGCGAACAATGTTATTATAAAGAACGCTATGAGCATCATGCCAACTCTCACATATAACCGGGCGAACAGTGTTATTATAAAGAACGCTATGAGCATCATGCCAACGCTCACATATAACCGGGCGAACAGTGTTATTATATAGAACGCTATGTGTAACATGCCGACTCTCACATATAACCGGGCGAACAATGTTATTATAAAGAACGCTATGAGCATCATGCCAACGCTCACATATAACTGGGCGAACAGTGTTATTATAAAGAACGCGATGAGTAACATGCCAACTCTCACATATAACCGGGCGAACAGTGTTATTATAAAGAACGCTATGAGCATCATGCCAACTCTCACATATAACCGGGCGAACAGTGTTATTATAAAGAACGCTATGAGCAGCATCCCAAAGCTCACATATAATCAGGCGAACAGTGTTATTATAAAGAACGCTATGAGCATCATGCCAACTCTCACATATAACCGGGCGAACAGTGTTATTATAAAGAACGATATGAGCATCATGCCAACTCTCACATATAACCGGGCGAACAGTGTTATTATAAAGAACGCTATGGGCATCATGCCAACTCTCACATATAACCGGGCGAACAGTGTTATTATAAAGAACGCGATGAGTAACATGCCAACTCTCACATATAACCGGGTGAACAGTGTTATTATAAAGAACGCTATGAGCATCATGCCAACTCTCACATATAACCGGGCGAACAGTGTTATTATAAAGAACGCTATGAGCATCATGCCAACTCTCACATATAACCGGGCGAACAGTGTTATTATAAAGAACGCTATGAGCATCATGCCAACGCTCACATATAACCGGGCGAACAGTGTTATTATAAAGAACGCTATGAGCATCATGCCAACGCTCACATATAACCGGGCGAACAGTGTTATTATAAAGAACGCTATGTGTAACATGCCGACTCTCACATATAACCGGGCGAACAGTGTTATTATAAAGAACGCTATGAGCAGCATGCCAACGCTCACATATAACCGGGCGAACAGTGTTATTATAAAGAACGCGATGAGTAACATGCCAACTCTCACATATAACCGGGCGAACAGTGTTATTATAAAGAACGCTATGAGCATCATGCCAACTCTCACATATAACCGGGCGAACAGTGTTATTATAAAGAACGCTATGAGCATCATGCCAACTCTCACATATAACCTGGCGAACAGTGTTATTATAAAGAACGCGATGAGTAACATGCCAACTCTCACATATAACCGGGAAAACAGTGTTATTATAAAGAACGCTATGAGCATCATGCTAACTCTCACATATAACCGGGCGAACAGTGTTATTATAAAGAACGCTATGAGCATCATGCCAACTCTCACATATAACCGGGCGAACAGTGTTATTATAAAGAACGATATGAGCATCATGCCAACTCTCACATATAACCGGGCGAACAGTGTTATTATAAAGAACGCGATGAGTAACATGCCAACTCTCACATATAACCGGGTGAACAGTGTTATTATAAAGAACGCTATGAGCATCATGCCAACTCTCACATATAACCGGGCGAACAGTGTTATTATAAAGAACGCTATGAGCATCATGCCAACGCTCACATATAACCGGGCGAACAGTGTTATTTTAAAGAACGCGATGAGTAACATGCCAACTCTCACATATAACCGGGCGAACGGTGTTATCATAAAGAACGCTATGTGTAACATGCCAACTCTCACATATAACCGGGCGAACAGTGTTATTATAAAGAACGCTATGAGCAGCATGCAAACTCTCACATATAACCGGGCGAACAGTGTTATTATAAAGAACGATATGAGCATCATGCCAACTCTCACATATAACCGGGCGAACAGTGTTATTATAAAGAACGCTATGAGCAGCATGCCAACTCTCACATATAACCGGGCGAACAGTGTTATTATAAAGAACGCTATGAGCATCATGCCAACTCTCACATATAACCGGGCGAATAGTGTTATTTTAAAGAACGCGATGAGTAACATGCCAACTCTCACATATAACGGGCGAACAGTGTTATTATAAAGAACGCTATGTGTAACATGCCAACTCTCACATATAACCGGGCGAACAGTGTTATTATAAAGAACGCTATGTGTAAAATGCCAAATCTCACATATAACCGGGCGAACAGTGTTATTATAAAGAACGCTATGAGCATCATGCCAACGCCCACATATAACCGGGCGAACAGTGTTATTATAAAGAACGATATGTGTAACATGCCGACTCTCACATATAACCGGGCGAACAGTGTTATTATAAAGAACGCTATGAGCATCATGCCAACGCCCACATATAACCGGGCGAACAGTGTTATTATAAAGAACGCTATGAGCAGCATGCCAACGCTCACATATAACCGGGCGAACAGTGTTATTATAAAGAACGCGATGATCATCATGCCAACGCTCACATATAACCGGGCGAACAGTGTTATTATAAAGAACGCTATGAGCAGCATGCCAACTCTCACATATAACCGGGCGAACAGTGTTATTATAAAGAACGCTATGAGCATCATGCCAACTCTCACATATAACCGGGCGAATAGTGTTATTTTAAAGAACGCGATGAGTAACATGCCAACTCTCACATATAACGGGCGAACAGTGTTATTATAAAGAACGCTATGTGTAACATGCCAACTCTCACATATAACCGGGCGAACAGTGTTATTATAAAGAACGCTATGTGTAAAATGCCAAATCTCACATATAACCGGGCGAACAGTGTTATTATAAAGAACGCTATGAGCATCATGCCAACTCTCACATATAACCGGGCGAACAGTGTTATTATAAAGAACGCGATGAGTAACATGCCAACTCTCACATATAACCGGGCGAACAGTGTTATTATAAAGAACGCAATGTGTAACATGCCGACTCTCACATATAACCGGGCGAACAGTGTTATTATAAAGAACGCTATGAGCATCATGCCAACTCTCACATATAACCTGGCGAACAGTGTTATTATAAAGAACGCTATGAGTAACATGCCGACTCTCACATATAACCGGGCGAACAGTGTTATTATAAAGAACGCTATGAGCATCATGCCAACTCTCACATATAACCGGGCGAACAGTGTTATTATAAAGAACGCTATGAGCATCATGCCAACTCTCACATATAACCGGGCGAACAGTGTTATTATAAAGAACGCCATGAGCAGCATGCCAACGCTCACATATAACCGGGCGAACAGTGTTATTATAAAGAACGCGATGAGTAACATGCCAACTCTCACATATAACCGGGCGAACAGTGTTATTATAAAGAACGCTATGAGCATCACGCCAACTCTCACATATAACCGGGCGAACAGTGTTATTATAAAGAACGCTATGAGCAACATGCCAACGCTCACATATAACCTTGCGAAAAGTGTTATTATAAAGAACGCTATGAGCATCATGCCAACTCTCACATATAACCGGGCCAACAGTCTTATTATAAAGAACGCGATGAGTAACATGCCAACTCTCACATATTACCGGGCGAACAGTGTTATTATAAAGAACGCTATGAGCATCATGCCAACTCTCACATATAACCGGTCGAACAATGTTATTATAAAGAACGCTATGAGCATCATGTGAACTCTCACATATAACCGGGCGAACAGTGTTATTATAAAGAACGGGATGAGTAACATGCCAACTCTCACATATAACCGGGCGAACAGTGTTATTATAAAGAACGCGATGAGTAACATGCCAACTCTCACATATAACCGGGCGAACAGTGTTATTATAAAGAACGCGATGAGTAACATGCCAACTCTCACATATAACCGGGCGAACAGTGTTATTATAAAGAACGCTATGAGCAGCATGCAAACTCTCACATATAACCGGGCGAACAGTGTTATTATAAAGAACGCTATGAGCATCATGCCAACTCTCACATATAATCGGGCGAACAGTGTTATTATAAAGAACGCGATGAGTAACATGCCTACTCTCACATATAACCGGGCGAACAGTGTTATTATAAAGAACGCTATGAGCATCATGCCAACGCTCACATATAACCGGGCGAACAGTGTTATTATAAAGAACGTTATGTGTAACATGCCGACTCTCACATATAACCGGGCGAACAGTGTTATTATAAAGAACGCTATGAGCAGCATGCCAACGCTCACATATAACCGGGCGAACAGTGTTATTATAAAGAACGCGATGAGTAACATGCTAACTCTCACATATAACCGGGCGAACAGTGTTATTATAAAGAACGCTATGAGCATCATGCCAACTCTCACATATTACCGGGCGAACAGTGTTATTATAAAGAACGCTATGAGCAGCATGCCAACGCTCACATATAACCGGGCGAACAGTGTTATTATAAAGAACGCTATTAGCATCATGCCAACTCTCACATATAACCTGGCGAACAGTGTTATTATAAAGAACGCGATGAGTAACATGCCAACTCTCACATATAACCGGGCGAACAATGTTATTATAAAGAACGCTATGAGCATCATGCCAACTCTCACATATAACCGGGCGAACAGTGTTATTATAAAGAACGCTATGAGCATCATGCCAACGCTCACATATAACCGGGCGAACAGTGTTATTATAAAGAACGATATGAGCATCATGCCAACTCTCACATATAACCGGGCGAACAGTGTTATTATAAAGAACGCTATGAGCATCATGCCAACTCTCACATATAACCGGGCAAACAGTGTTATTATAAAGAACGCGATGAGTAACATACCAACTCTCACATATAACCGGGTGAACAATGTTATTATAAAGAACGCTATGAGCATCATGCCAACTCTCACATATAACCGGGCGAACAGTGTTATTATAAAGAACGCTATGAGCATCATGCCAACTCTCACATATAACCGGGCGAACAGTGTTATTATAAAGAACGCGATGAGTAACATGCCAACTCTAACATATAACCGGGCGAACAGTGTTATTATAAAGAACGCTATGAGCATCATGCCAACGCTCACATATAACCGGGCGAACAGTGTTATTATATAGAACGCTATGTGTAACATGCCGACTCTCACATATAACCGGGCGAACAATGTTATTATAAAGAACGCTATGAGCATCATGCCAACGCTCACATATAACTGGGCGAACAGTGTTATTATAAAGAACGCGATGAGTAACATGCCAACTCTCACATATAACCGGGCGAACAGTGTTATTATAAAGAACGCTATGAGCATCATGCCAACTCTCACATATAACCGGGCGAACAGTGTTATTATAAAGAACGCTATGAGCAGCATCCCAAAGCTCACATATAATCAGGCGAACAGTGTTATTATAAAGAACGCTATGAGCATCATGCCAACTCTCACATATAACCGGGCGAACAGTGTTATTATAAAGAACGATATGAGCATCATGCCAACTCTCACATATAACCGGGCGAACAGTGTTATTATAAAGAACGCTATGGGCATCATGCCAACTCTCACATATAACCGGGCGAACAGTGTTATTATAAAGAACGCGATGAGTAACATGCCAACTCTCACATATAACCGGGTGAACAGTGTTATTATAAAGAACGCTATGAGCATCATGCCAACTCTCACATATAACCGGGCGAACAGTGTTATTATAAAGAACGCTATGAGCATCATGCCAACTCTCACATATAACCGGGCGAACAGTGTTATTATAAAGAACGCTATGAGCATCATGCCAACGCTCACATATAACCGGGCGAACAGTGTTATTATAAAGAACGCTATGAGCATCATGCCAACGCTCACATATAACCGGGCGAACAGTGTTATTATAAAGAACGCTATGTGTAACATGCCGACTCTCACATATAACCGGGCGAACAGTGTTATTATAAAGAACGCTATGAGCAGCATGCCAACGCTCACATATAACCGGGCGAACAGTGTTATTATAAAGAACGCGATGAGTAACATGCCAACTCTCACATATAACCGGGCGAACAGTGTTATTATAAAGAACGCTATGAGCATCATGCCAACTCTCACATATAACCGGGCGAACAGTGTTATTATAAAGAACGCTATGAGCATCATGCCAACTCTCACATATAACCTGGCGAACAGTGTTATTATAAAGAACGCGATGAGTAACATGCCAACTCTCACATATAACCGGGAAAACAGTGTTATTATAAAGAACGCTATGAGCATCATGCTAACTCTCACATATAACCGGGCGAACAGTGTTATTATAAAGAACGCTATGAGCATCATGCCAACTCTCACATATAACCGGGCGAACAGTGTTATTATAAAGAACGATATGAGCATCATGCCAACTCTCACATATAACCGGGCGAACAGTGTTATTATAAAGAACGCGATGAGTAACATGCCAACTCTCACATATAACCGGGTGAACAGTGTTATTATAAAGAACGCTATGAGCATCATGCCAACTCTCACATATAACCGGGCGAACAGTGTTATTATAAAGAACGCTATGAGCATCATGCCAACGCTCACATATAACCGGGCGAACAGTGTTATTTTAAAGAACGCGATGAGTAACATGCCAACTCTCACATATAACCGGGCGAACGGTGTTATCATAAAGAACGCTATGTGTAACATGCCAACTCTCACATATAACCGGGCGAACAGTGTTATTATAAAGAACGCTATGAGCAGCATGCAAACTCTCACATATAACCGGGCGAACAGTGTTATTATAAAGAACGATATGAGCATCATGCCAACTCTCACATATAACCGGGCGAACAGTGTTATTATAAAGAACGCTATGGGCATCATGCCAACTCTCACATATAACCGGGCGAACAGTGTTATTATAAAGAACGCGATGAGTAACATGCCAACTCTCACATATAACCGGGTGAACAGTGTTATTATAAAGAACGCTATAAGCATCATGCCAACTCTCACATATAACCGGGCGAACAGTGTTATTATAAAGAACGCTATGAGCATCATGCCAACTCTCACATATAACCGGGCGAACAGTGTTATTATAAAGAACGCTATGAGCATCATGCCAACGCTCACATATAACCGGGCGAACAGTGTTATTATAAAGAACGCTATGAGCATCATGCCAACGCTCACATATAACCGGGCGAACAGTGTTATTATAAAGAACGCTATGTGTAACATGCCGACTCTCACATATAACCGGGCGAACAGTGTTATTATAAAGAACGCTATGAGCAGCATGCCAACGCTCACATATAACCGGGCGAACAGTGTTATTATAAAGAACGCGATGAGTAACATGCCAACTCTCACATATAACCGGGCGAACAGTGTTATTATAAAGAACGCTATGAGCATCATGCCAACTCTCACATATAACCGGGCGAACAGTGTTATTATAAAGAACGCTATGAGCATCATGCCAACTCTCACATATAACCTGGCGAACAGTGTTATTATAAAGAACGCGATGAGTAACATGCCAACTCTCACATATAACCGGGAAAACAGTGTTATTATAAAGAACGCTATGAGCATCATGCTAACTCTCACATATAACCGGGCGAACAGTGTTATTATAAAGAACGCTATGAGCATCATGCCAACTCTCACATATAACCGGGCGAACAGTGTTATTATAAAGAACGATATGAGCATCATGCCAACTCTCACATATAACCGGGCGAACAGTGTTAGTATAAAGAACGCTATGAGCATCATGCCAACTCTCACATATAACCGGGCGAACAGTGTTATTATAAAGAACGCTATGAGTAACATGCCAACTCTCACATATAACCGGGTGAACAGTGTTATTATAAAGAACGCTATGAGCATCATGCCAACTCTCACATATAACCGGGCGAACAGTGTTATTATAAAGAACGCTATGAGCATCATGACAACTCTCACATATAACCGGGCGAACAGTGTTATTATAAAGAACGCGATGAATAACATGCCAACTCTCACATATAACCGGGTGAACAGTGTTATTATAAAGAACGCTATGAGCATCATGCCAACTCTCACATATAACCGGGCGAACAGTGTTATTATAAAGAACGCTATGAGCATCATTCCAACGCTCACATATAACCGGGCGAACAGTGTTATTTTAAAGAACGCGATGAGTAACATGCCAACTCTCACATATAACCGGGCGAACAGTGTTATCATAAAGAACGCTATGCGTAACATGCCAACTCTCACATATAACCGGGCGAACAGTGTTATTATAAAGAACGCTATGAGCAGCATGCAAACTCTCACATATAACCGGGCGAACAGTGTTATTATAAAGAACGCTATGAGCATCATGCCAACTCTCACATATAACCGGGCGAACAGTGTTATTATAAAGAACGCTATGAGCATCATGCCAACGCTCACATATAACCGGGCGAACAGTGTTATTTTAAAGAACGCGATGAGTAACATGCCAACTCTCACATATAACCGGGCGAACAGTGTTATTATAAAGAACGCAATGTGTAACATGCCGACTCTCACATATAACCGGGCGAACAGTGTTATTATAAAGAACGCTATGAGCATCATGCCAACTCTCACATATAACCGGGCGAACAGTGTTATTATAAAGAACGCTATGAGTAACATGCCGACTCTCACATATAACCGGGCGAACAGTGTTATTATAAAGAACGCTATGAGCATCATGCCGACTCTCACATATAACCGGGCGAACAGTGTTATTATAAAGAACGCGATGAGCAGCATGCCTACGCTCACATATAACCGGGCGAACAGTGTTATTATAAAGAACGCTATGAGCATCATGCCAACTCTCACATATAACCGGGCGAACAGTGTTATTATAAAGAACGCAATGAGTAACATGCCAACTCTCACATATAACCGGGCGAACAGTGTTATTATAAAGAACGCTATGAGCATCATGCCAACTCTCACATATAACCGGGCGAACAGTGTTATTATAAAGAACGCTATGAGCATCATGCCAACTCTCACATATAACCTGGCGAACAGTGTTATTATAAAGAACGCGATGAGTAACATGCCAACTCTCACATATAACCGGGCGAACAGTGTTATTATAAAGAACGCTATGAGCATCATGCCAACTCTCACATATAACCGGGCAAACAGTGTTATTATAAAGAACGCTATGAGCATCATGCTAACTCTCACATATAACCGGGCGAACAGTGTTATTATAAAGAACGCTATGAGCATCATGCCAACTCTCACATATAACGGGCGAACAGTGTTATTATAAAGAACGATATGAGCATCATGCCAACTCTCACATATAACCGGGCGAACAGTGTTAGTATAAAGAACGCTATGAGCATCATGCCAACTCTCACATATAACCGGGCGAACAGTGTTATTATAAAGAACGCTATGAGTAACATGCCAACTCTCACATATAACCGGGTGAACAGTGTTATTATAAAGAACGCTATGAGCATCATGCCAACTCTCACATATAACCTGGCGAACAGTGTTATTATAAAGAACGCGATGAGTAACATGCCAACTCTCACATATAACCGGGCGAACAGTGTTATCATAAAGAACGCTATGTGTAAAATGCGAACTCTCACATATAACCGGGCGAACAGTGTTATTATAAAGAACGCTATGAGCATCATGCCAACTCTCACATATAACCGGGCGAACAGTGTTATTATAAAGAACGCGATGAATAACATGCCAACTCTCACATATAACCGGGCGAACAGTGTTATTATAAAGAACGCAATGTGTAACATGCCGACTCTCACATATAACCGGGCGAACAGTGTTATTATAAAGAACGCTATGAGCATCATGCCAACTCTCAAATATAACCGGGCGAACAGTGTTATTATAAAGAACGCTATGAGTAACATGCCGACTCTCACATATAACCGGGCGAACAGTGTTATTATAAAGAACGCTATGAGCATCATGCCGACTCTCACATATAACCGGGCGAACAGTGTTATTATAAAGAACGCGATGAGCAGCATGCCTACGCTCACATATAACCGGGCGAACAGTGTTATTATAAAGAACGCTATGAGCATCATGCCAACTCTCACATATAACCGGGCGAACAGTGTTATTATAAAGAACGCTATGAGCATCATGCCAACGCCCACATATAACCGGGCGAACAGTGTTATTATAAAGAACGCTATGTGTAACATGCCGACTCTCACATATAACCGGGCGAACAGTGTTATTATAAAGAACGCTATGAGCAGCATGCCAACGCTCACATATAACCGGGCGAACAGTGTTATTATAAAGAACGCGATGAGTAACATGCCAACTCTCACATATATCCGGGCGAACAGTGTTATTATAAAGAACGCTATGAGCATCATGCCAACTCTCACATATAACCGGGCGAACAGTGTTATTATAAAGAACGCTATGAGCAGCATGCCAACGCTCACATATAACCGGGCGAACAGTGTTATTATAAAGAACGCTATGAGCATCATGCCAACTCTCACATATAACCTGGCGAACAGTGTTATTATAAAGAACGCGATGAGTAACATGCCAACTCTCACATATAACCGGGCGAACAGTGTTATTATAAAGAACGCTATGAGCATCATGCCAACTCTCACATATAACCGGGCGAACAGTGTTATTATAAAGAACGCTATGAGCATCATGCCAACTCTCACATATAACCGGGCGAACAGTGTTATTATAAAGAACGATATGAGCATCATGCCAACTCTCACATATAACCGGGCGAACAATGTTATTATAAAGAACGCTATGAGCATCATGCCAACTCTCACATATAACCGGGCGAACAGTGTTATTATAAAGAACGCGATGAGTAACATGCTAACTCTCAAATATAACCGGGTGAACAGTGTTATTATAAAGAACGCTATGAGCATCATGCCAACTCTCACATATAACAGGGCGAACAGTGTTATTATAAAGAACGCTATGAGCATCATGCCAACTCTCACATATAACCGGGCGAACAGTGTTATTATAAAGAACGCGATGAGTAACATGCCAACTCTCACATATATCCGGGCGAACAGTGTTATTATAAAGAACGCTATGAGCATCATGCCAACTCTCACATATAACCGGGCGAACAGTGTTATTATAAAGAACGCTATGAGCAGTATGCCAACGCTCACATATAACCGGGCGAACAGTGTTATTATAAAGAACGCTATGAGCATCATGCCAACTCTCACATATAACCTGGCGAACAGTGTTATTATAAAGAACGCGATGAGTAACATGCCAACTCTCACATATAACCGGGCGAACAGTGTTATTATAAAGAACGCTATGAGCATCATGCCAACTCTCACATATAACCGGGCGAACAGTGTTATTATAAAGAACG
Source organism: Bathymodiolus brooksi (assembly GCA_963680875.1). Lineage (NCBI taxonomy): Eukaryota > Metazoa > Mollusca > Bivalvia > Mytilida > Modiolidae > Bathymodiolus > Bathymodiolus brooksi. The sequence goes on along the minus strand of OY804576.1, from coordinate 58,913,362 downwards.
CTATGAGCATCATGCCAACTCTCACATATAACCGGGCGAACAGTGTTATTATAAAGAACGCTATGAGCAGCATGCCAACGCTCACATATAACCGGGCGAACAGTGTTATTATAAAGAACGCGATGAGTAACATGCCAACTCTCACATATAACCGGGCGAACAGTGTTATTATAAAGAACGCTATGAGCATCACGCCAACTCTCACATATAACCGGGCGAACAGTGTTATTATAAAGAACGCTATGAGCAACATGCCAACGCTCACATATAACCTTGCGAAAAGTGTTATTATAAAGAACGCTATGAGCATCATGCCAACTCTCACATATAACCGGGCGAACAGTCTTATTATAAAGAACGCGATGAGTAACATGCCAACTCTCACATATAACCGGGCGAACAGTGTTATTATAAAGAACGCGATGAGTAACATGCCAACTCTCACATATAACCGGGCGAACAGTGTTATTATAAAGAACGCTATGAGCAGCATGCAAACTCTCACATATAACCGGGCGAACAGTGTTATTATAAAGAATGCTATGAGCATCATGCCAACTCTCACATATAATCGGGCGAACAGTGTTATTATAAAGAACGCGATGAGTAACATGCCTACTCTCACATATAACCGGGCGAACAGTGTTATTATAAAGAACGCTATGAGCATCATGCCAACGCTCACATATAACCGGGCGAACAGTGTTATTATAAAGAACGTTATGTGTAACATGCCGACTCTCACATATAACCGGGCGAACAGTGTTATTATAAAGAACGCTATGAGCAGCATGCCAACGCTCACATATAACCGGGCGAACAGTGTTATTATAAAGAACGCGATGAGTAACATGCCAACTCTCACATATAACCGGGCGAACAGTGTTATTATAAAGAACGCTATGAGCATCACGCCAACTCTCACATATAACCGGGCGAACAGTGTTATTATAAAGAACGCTATGAGCAACATGCCAACGCTCACATATAACCTTGCGAAAAGTGTTATTATAAAGAACGCTATGAGCATCATGCCAACTCTCACATATAACCGGGCGAACAGTCTTATTATAAAGAACGCGATGAGTAACATGCCAACTCTCACATATAACCGGGCGAACAGTGTTATTATAAAGAACGCGATGAGTAACATGCCAACTCTCACATATAACCGGGCGAACAGTGTTATTATAAAGAACGCTATGAGCAGCATGCAAACTCTCACATATAACCGGGCGAACAGTGTTATTATAAAGAACGCTATGAGCATCATGCCAACTCTCACATATAATCGGGCGAACAGTGTTATTATAAAGAACGCGATGAGTAACATGCCTACTCTCACATATAACCGGGCGAACAGTGTTATTATAAAGAACGCTATGAGCATCATGCCAACGCTCACATATAACCGGGCGAACAGTGTTATTATAAAGAACGTTATGTGTAACATGCCGACTCTCACATATAACCGGGCGAACAGTGTTATTATAAAGAACGCTATGAGCAGCATGCCAACGCTCACATATAACCGGGCGAACAGTGTTATTATAAAGAACGCGATGAGTAACATGCCAACTCTCACATATAACCGGGCGAACAGTGTTATTATAAAGAACGCTATGAGCATCACGCCAACTCTCACATATAACCGGGCGAACAGTGTTATTATAAAGAACGCTATGAGCAACATGCCAACGCTCACATATAACCTTGCGAAAAGTGTTATTATAAAGAACGCTATGAGCATCATGCCAACTCTCACATATAACCGGGCGAACAGTCTTATTATAAAGAACGCGATGAGTAACATGCCAACTCTCACATATAACCGGGCGAACAGTGTTATTATAAAGAACGCGATGAGTAACATGCCAACTCTCACATATAACCGGGCGAACAGTGTTATTATAAAGAACGCTATGAGCAGCATGCAAACTCTCACATATAACCGGGCGAACAGTGTTATTATAAAGAACGCTATGAGCATCATGCCAACTCTCACATATAATCGGGCGAACAGTGTTATTATAAAGAACGCGATGAGTAACATGCCTACTCTCACATATAACCGGGCGAACAGTGTTATTATAAAGAACGCTATGAGCATCATGCCAACGCTCACATATAACCGGGCGAACAGTGTTATTATAAAGAACGTTATGTGTAACATGCCGACTCTCACATATAACCGGGCGAACAGTGTTATTATAAAGAACGCTATGAGCAGCATGCCAACGCTCACATATAACCGGGCGAACAGTGTTATTATAAAGAACGCGATGAGTAACATGCCAACTCTCACATATAACCGGGCGAACAGTGTTATTATAAAGAACGCTATGAGCATCACGCCAACTCTCACATATAACCGGGCGAACAGTGTTATTATAAAGAACGCTATGAGCAACATGCCAACGCTCACATATAACCTTGCGAAAAGTGTTATTATAAAGAACGCTATGAGCATCATGCCAACTCTCACATATAACCGGGCGAACAGTCTTATTATAAAGAACGCGATGAGTAACATGCCAACTCTCACATATAACCGGGCGAACAGTGTTATTATAAAGAACGCGATGAGTAACATGCCAACTCTCACATATAACCGGGCGAACAGTGTTATTATAAAGAACGCTATGAGCAGCATGCAAACTCTCACATATAACCGGGCGAACAGTGTTATTATAAAGAACGCTATGAGCATCATGCCAACTCTCACATATAATCGGGCGAACAGTGTTATTATAAAGAACGCGATGAGTAACATGCCTACTCTCACATATAACCGGGCGAACAGTGTTATTATAAAGAACGCTATGAGCATCATGCCAACGCTCACATATAACCGGGCGAACAGTGTTATTATAAAGAACGTTATGTGTAACATGCCGACTCTCACATATAACCGGGCGAACAGTGTTATTATAAAGAACGCTATGAGCAGCATGCCAACGCTCACATATAACCGGGCGAACAGTGTTATTATAAAGAACGCGATGAGTAACATGCTAACTCTCACATATAACCGGGCGAACAGTGTTATTATAAAGAACGCTATGAGCATCATGCCAACTCTCACATATAACCGGGCGAACAGTGTTATTATAAAGAACGCTATGAGCAGCATGCCAACGCTCACATATAACCGGGCGAACAGTGTTATTATAAAGAACGCTATTAGCATCATGCCAACTCTCACATATAACCTGGCGAACAGTGTTATTATAAAGAACGCGATGAGTAACATGCCAACTCTCACATATAACCGGGCGAACAATGTTATTATAAAGAACGCTATGAGCATCATGCCAACTCTCACATATAACCGGGCGAACAGTGTTATTATAAAGAACGCTATGAGCATCATGCCAACGCTCACATATAACCGGGCGAACAGTGTTATTATAAAGAACGATATGAGCATCATGCCAACTCTCACATATAACCGGGCGAACAGTGTTATTATAAAGAACGCTATGAGCATCATGCCAACTCTCACATATAACCGGGCAAACAGTGTTATTATAAAGAACGCGATGAGTAACATACCAACTCTCACATATAACCGGGTGAACAATGTTATTATAAAGAACGCTATGAGCATCATGCCAACTCTCACATATAACCGGGCGAACAGTGTTATTATAAAGAACGCTATGAGCATCATGCCAACTCTCACATATAACCGGGCGAACAGTGTTATTATAAAGAACGCGATGAGTAACATGCCAACTCTAACATATAACCGGGCGAACAGTGTTATTATAAAGAACGCTATGAGCATCATGCCAACGCTCACATATAACCGGGCGAACAGTGTTATTATAAAGAACGCTATGTGTAACATGCCGACTCTCACATATAACCGGGCGAACAATGTTATTATAAAGAACGCTATGAGCATCATGCCAACGCTCACATATAACTGGGCGAACAGTGTTATTATAAAGAACGCGATGAGTAACATGCCAACTCTCACATATAACCGGGCGAACAGTGTTATTATAAAGAACGCTATGAGCATCATGCCAACTCTCACATATAACCGGGCGAACAGTGTTATTATAAAGAACGCGATGAGCAGCATCCCAAAGCTCACATATAACCGGGCGAACAGTGTTATTATAAAGAACGCTATGAGCATCATGCCAACTCTCACATATAACCGGGCGAACAGTGTTATTATAAAGAACGATATGAGCATCATGCCAACTCTCACATATAACCGGGCGAACAGTGTTATTATAAAGAACGCTATGGGCATCATGCCAACTCTCACATATAACCGGGCGAACAGTGTTATTATAAAGAACGCGATGAGTAACATGCCAACTCTCACATATAACCGGGTGAACAGTGTTATTATAAAGAACACTATGAGCATCATGCCAACTCTCACATATAACCGGGCGAACAGTGTTATTATAAAGAACGCTATGAGCATCATGCCAACTCTCACATATAACCGGGCGAACAGTGTTATTATAAAGAACGCTATGAGCATCATGCCAACGCTCACATATAACCGGGCGAACAGTGTTATTATAAAGAACGCTATGAGCATCATGCCAACGCTCACATATAACCGGGCGAACAGTGTTATTATAAAGAACGCTATGTGTAACATGCCGACTCTCACATATAACCGGGCGAACAGTGTTATTATAAAGAACGCTATGAGCAGCATGCCAACGCTCACATATAACCGGGCGAACAGTGTTATTATAAAGAACGCGATGAGTAACATGCCAACTCTCACATATAACCGGGCGAACAGTGTTATTATAAAGAACGCTATGAGCATCATGCCAACTCTCACATATAACCGGGCGAACAGTGTTATTATAAAGAACGCTATGAGCATCATGCCAACTCTCACATATAACCGGGCGAACAGTGTTATTATAAAGAACGCGATGAGTAACATGCCAACTCTCACATATAACCGGGAAAACAGTGTTATTATAAAGAACGCTATGAGCATCATGCTAACTCTCACATATAACCGGGCGAACAGTGTTATTATAAAGAACGCTATGAGCATCATGCCAACTCTCACATATAACCGGGCGAACAGTGTTATTATAAAGAACGCTATGAGCAGCATGCCAACGCTCACATATAACCGGGCGAACAGTGTTATTATAAAGAACGCTATTAGCATCATGCCAACTCTCACATATAACCGGGCGAACAATGTTATTATAAAGAACGCTATGAGCATCATGCCAACTCTCACATATAACCGGGCGAACAGTGTTATTATAAAGAACGCTATGAGCATCATGCCAACGCTCACATATAACCGGGCGAACAGTGTTATTATAAAGAACGATATGAGCATCATGCCAACTCTCACATATAACCGGGCGAACAGTGTTATTATAAAGAACGCTATGAGCATCATGCCAACTCTCACATATAACCGGGCAAACAGTGTTATTATAAAGAACGCGATGAGTAACATACCAACTCTCACATATAACCGGGTGAACAATGTTATTATAAAGAACGCTATGAGCATCATGCCAACTCTCACATATAACCGGGCGAACAGTGTTATTATAAAGAACGCTATGAGCATCATGCCAACTCTCACATATAACCGGGCGAACAGTGTTATTATAAAGAACGCGATGAGTAACATGCCAACTCTAACATATAACCGGGCGAACAGTGTTATTATAAAGAACGCTATGAGCATCATGCCAACGCTCACATATAACCGGGCGAACAGTGTTATTATAAAGAACGCTATGTGTAACATGCCGACTCTCACATATAACCGGGCGAACAATGTTATTATAAAGAACGCTATGAGCATCATGCCAACGCTCACATATAACTGGGCGAACAGTGTTATTATAAAGAACGCGATGAGTAACATGCCAACTCTCACATATAACCGGGCGAACAGTGTTATTATAAAGAACGCTATGAGCATCATGCCAACTCTCACATATAACCGGGCGAACAGTGTTATTATAAAGAACGCTATGAGCAGCATCCCAAAGCTCACATATAACCGGGCGAACAGTGTTATTATAAAGAACGCTATGAGCATCATGCCAACTCTCACATATAACCGGGCGAACAGTGTTATTATAAAGAACGATATGAGCATCATGCCAACTCTCACATATAACCGGGCGAACAGTGTTATTATAAAGAACGCTATGGGCATCATGCCAACTCTCACATATAACCGGGCGAACAGTGTTATTATAAAGAACGCGATGAGTAACATGCCAACTCTCACATATAACCGGGTGAACAGTGTTATTATAAAGAACGCTATGAGCATCATGCCAACTCTCACATATAACCGGGCGAACAGTGTTATTATAAAGAACGCTATGAGCATCATGCCAACTCTCACATATAACCGGGCGAACAGTGTTATTATAAAGAACGCTATGAGCATCATGCCAACGCTCACATATAACCGGGCGAACAGTGTTATTATAAAGAACGCTATGAGCATCATGCCAACGCTCACATATAACCGGGCGAACAGTGTTATTATAAAGAACGCTATGTGTAACATGCCGACTCTCACATATAACCGGGCGAACAGTGTTATTATAAAGAACGCTATGAGCAGCATGCCAACGCTCACATATAACCGGGCGAACAGTGTTATTATAAAGAACGCGATGAGTAACATGCCAACTCTCACATATAACCGGGCGAACAGTGTTATTATAAAGAACGCTATGAGCATCATGCCAACTCTCACATATAACCGGGCGAACAGTGTTATTATAAAGAACGCTATGAGCATCATGCCAACTCTCACATATAACCGGGCGAACAGTGTTATTATAAAGAACGCGATGAGTAACATGCCAACTCTCACATATAACCGGGAAAACAGTGTTATTATAAAGAACGCTATGAGCATCATGCTAACTCTCACATATAACCGGGCGAACAGTGTTATTATAAAGAACGCTATGAGCATCATGCCAACTCTCACATATAACCGGGCGAACAGTGTTATTATAAAGAACGATATGAGCATCATGCCAACTCTCACATATAACCGGGCGAACAGTGTTAGTATAAAGAACGCTATGAGCAGCATGCCAACTCTCACATATAACCGGGCGAACAGTGTTATTATAAAGAACGCTATGAGTAACATGCCAACTCTCACATATAACCGGGTGAACAGTGTTATTATAAAGAACGCTATGAGCATCATGCCAACTCTCACATATAACCGGGCGAACAGTGTTATTATAAAGAACGCTATGAGCATCATGCCAACTCTCACATATAACCGGGCGAACAGTGTTATTATAAAGAACGCGATGAGTAACATGCCAACTCTCACATATAACCGGGTGAACAGTGTTATTATAAAGAACGCTATGAGCATCATGCCAACTCTCACATATAACCGGGCGAACAGTGTTATTATAAAGAACGCTATGAGCATCATGCCAACGCTCACATATAACCGGGCGAACAGTGTTATTTTAAAGAACGCGATGAGTAACATGCCAACTCTCACATATAACCGGGCGAACAGTGTTATCATAAATAACGCTATGTGTAACATGCCAACTCTCACATATAACCGGGCGAACAGTGTTATTATAAAGAACGCTATGAGCAGCATGCAAACTCTCACATATAACCGGGCGAACAGTGTTATTATAAAGAACGCTATGAGCATCATGCCAACTCTCACATATAACCGGGCGAACAGTGTTATTATAAAGAACGCTATGAGCATCATGCCAACGCTCACATATAACCGGGCGAACAGTGTTATTTTAAAGAACGCGATGAGTAACATGCCAACTCTCACATATAACCGGGCGAACAGTGTTATTATAAAGAACGCAATGTGTAACATGCCGATTCTCACATATAACCGGGCGAACAGTGTTATTATAAAGAACGCTATGAGCATCATGCCAACTCTCACATATAACCGGGCGAACAGTGTTATTATAAAGAACGCGATGAGTAACATGCCAACTCTCACATATAACCGGGCGAACAATGTTATTATAAAGAACGCTATGAGCATCATGCCAACTCTCACATATAACCGGGCGAACAGTGTTATTATAAAGAACGCTATGAGCATCATGCCAACGCTCACATATAACCGGGCGAACAGTGTTATTATAAAGAACGATATGAGCATCATGCCAACTCTCACATATAACCGGGCGAACAGTGTTATTATAAAGAACGCTATGAGCATCATGCCAACTCTCACATATAACCGGGCAAACAGTGTTATTATAAAGAACGCGATGAGTAACATACCAACTCTCACATATAACCGGGTGAACAATGTTATTATAAAGAACGCTATGAGCATCATGCCAACTCTCACATATAACCGGGCGAACAGTGTTATTATAAAGAACGCTATGAGCATCATGCCAACTCTCACATATAACCGGGCGAACAGTGTTATTATAAAGAACGCGATGAGTAACATGCCAACTCTAACATATAACCGGGCGAACAGTGTTATTATAAAGAACGCTATGAGCATCATGCCAACGCTCACATATAACCGGGCGAACAGTGTTATTATAAAGAACGCTATGTGTAACATGCCGACTCTCACATATAACCGGGCGAACAATGTTATTATAAAGAACGCTATGAGCATCATGCCAACGCTCACATATAACTGGGCGAACAGTGTTATTATAAAGAACGCGATGAGTAACATGCCAACTCTCACATATAACCGGGCGAACAGTGTTATTATAAAGAACGCTATGAGCATCATGCCAACTCTCACATATAACCGGGCGAACAGTGTTATTATAAAGAACGCTATGAGCAGCATCCCAAAGCTCACATATAACCGGGCGAACAGTGTTATTATAAAGAACGCTATGAGCATCATGCCAACTCTCACATATAACCGGGCGAACAGTGTTATTATAAAGAACGATATGAGCATCATGCCAACTCTCACATATAACCGGGCGAACAGTGTTATTATAAAGAACGCTATGGGCATCATGCCAACTCTCACATATAACCGGGCGAACAGTGTTATTATAAAGAACGCGATGAGTAACATGCCAACTCTCACATATAACCGGGTGAACAGTGTTATTATAAAGAACGCTATGAGCATCATGCCAACTCTCACATATAACCGGGCGAACAGTGTTATTATAAAGAACGCTATGAGCATCATGCCAACTCTCACATATAACCGGGCGAACAGTGTTATTATAAAGAACGCTATGAGCATCATGCCAACGCTCACATATAACCGGGCGAACAGTGTTATTATAAAGAACGCTATGAGCATCATGCCAACGCTCACATATAACCGGGCGAACAGTGTTATTATAAAGAACGCTATGTGTAACATGCCGACTCTCACATATAACCGGGCGAACAGTGTTATTATAAAGAACGCTATGAGCAGCATGCCAACGCTCACATATAACCGGGCGAACAGTGTTATTATAAAGAACGCGATGAGTAACATGCCAACTCTCACATATAACCGGGCGAACAGTGTTATTATAAAGAACGCTATGAGCATCATGCCAACTCTCACATATAACCGGGCGAACAGTGTTATTATAAAGAACGCTATGAGCATCATGCCAACTCTCACATATAACCGGGCGAACAGTGTTATTATAAAGAACGCGATGAGTAACATGCCAACTCTCACATATAACCGGGAAAACAGTGTTATTATAAAGAACGCTATGAGCATCATGCTAACTCTCACATATAACCGGGCGAACAGTGTTATTATAAAGAACGCTATGAGCATCATGCCAACTCTCACATATAACTGGGCGAACAGTGTTATTATAAAGAACGATATGAGCATCATGCCAACTCTCACATATAACCGGGCGAACAGTGTTAGTATAAAGAACGCTATGAGCAGCATGCCAACTCTCACATATAACCGGGCGAACAGTGTTATTATAAAGAACGCTATGAGTAACATGCCAACTCTCACATATAACCGGGTGAACAGTGTTATTATAAAGAACGCTATGAGCATCATGCCAACTCTCACATATAACCGGGCGAACAGTGTTATTATAAAGAACGCTATGAGCATCATGCCAACTCTCACATATAACCGGGCGAACAGTGTTATTATAAAGAACGCGATGAGTAACATGCCAACTCTCACATATAACCGGGTGAACAGTGTTATTATAAAGAACGCTATGAGCATCATGCCAACTCTCACATATAACCGGGCGAACAGTGTTATTATAAAGAACGCTATGAGCATCATGCCAACGCTCACATATAACCGGGCGAACAGTGTTATTTTAAAGAACGCGATGAGTAACATGCCAACTCTCACATATAACCGGGCGAACAGTGTTATCATAAATAACGCTATGTGTAACATGCCAACTCTCACATATAACCGGGCGAACAGTGTTATTATAAAGAACGCTATGAGCAGCATGCAAACTCTCACATATAACCGGGCGAACAGTGTTATTATAAAGAACGCTATGAGCATCATGCCAACTCTCACATATAACCGGGCGAACAGTGTTATTATAAAGAACGCTATGAGCATCATGCCAACGCTCACATATAACCGGGCGAACAGTGTTATTTTAAAGAACGCGATGAGTAACATGCCAACTCTCACATATAACCGGGCGAACAGTGTTATTATAAAGAACGCAATGTGTAACATGCCGACTCTCACATATAACCGGGCGAACAGTGTTATTATAAAGAACGCTATGAGCATCATGCCAACTCTCACATATAACCGGGCGAACAGTGTTATTATAAAGAACGCTATGAGTAACATGCCGACTCTCACATATAACCGGGCGAACAGTGTTATTATAAAGAACGCTATGAGCATCATGCCGACTCTCACATATAACCGGGCGAACAGTGTTATTATAAAGAACGCGATGAGCAGCATGCCTACGCTCACATATAACCGGGCGAACAGTGTTATTATAAAGAACGCTATGAGCATCATGCCAACTCTCACATATAACCGGGCGAACAGTGTTATTATAAAGAACGCAATGAGTAACATGCCAACTCTCACATATAACCGGGCGAACAGTGTTATTATAAAGAACGATATGAGCATCATGCCAACTCTCACATATAACCGGGCGAACAGTGTTATTATAAAGAACGCTATGAGCATCATGCCAACTCTCACATATAACCTGGCGAACAGTGTTATTATAAAGAACGCGATGAGTAACATGCCAACTCTCACATATAACCGGGCAAACAGTGTTATTATAAAGAACGCTATGAGCATCATGCTAACTCTCACATATAACCGGGCGAACAGTGTTATTATAAAGAACGCTATGAGCATCATGCCAACTCTCACATATAACGGGCGAACAGTGTTATTATAAAGAACGATATGAGCATCATGCCAACTCTCACATATAACCGGGCGAACAGAGTTAGTATAAAGAACGCTATGAGCATCATGCCAACTCTCACATATAACCGGGCGAACAGTGTTATTATAAAGAACGCTATGAGTAACATGCCAACTCTCACATATAACCGGGTGAACAGTGTTATTATAAAGAACGCTATGAGCATCATGCCAACTCTCACATATAACCTGGCGAACAGTGTTATTATAAAGAACGCGATGAGTAACATGCCAACTCTCACATATAACCGGGCGAACAGTGTTATTATAAAGAACGCTATGTGTAAAATGCCAACTCTCACATATAACCGGGCGAACAGTGTTATTATAAAGAACGCTATGAGCAGCATGCAAACTCTCACATATAACCGGGCGAACAGTGTTATTATAAAGAACGCTATGAGCATCATGCCAACTCTCACATATAACCGGGCGAACAGTGTTATTATAAAGAACGCGATGAATAACATGCCAACTCTCACATATAACCGGGCGAACAGTGTTATTATAAAGAACGCAATGTGTAACATGCCGACTCTCACATATAACCGGGCGAACAGTGTTATTATAAAGAACGCTATGAGCATCATGCCAACTCTCAAATATAACCGGGCGAACAGTGTTATTATAAAGAACGCTATGAGTAACATGCCGACTCTCACATATAACCGGGCGAACAGTGTTATTATAAAGAACGCTATGAGCATCATGCCGACTCTCACATATAACCGGGCGAACAGTGTTATTATAAAGAACGCGATGAGCAGCATGCCTACGCTCACATATAACCGGGCGAACAGTGTTATTATAAAGAACGCTATGAGCATCATGCCAACTCTCACATATAACCGGGCGAACAGTGTTATTATAAAGAACGCTATGAGCATCATGCCAACGCCCACATATAACCGGGCGAACAGTGTTATTATAAAGAACGCTATGTGTAACATGCCGACTCTCACATATAACCGGGCGAACAGTGTTATTATAAAGAACGCTATGAGCAGCATGCCAACGCTCACATATAACCGGGCGAACAGTGTTATTATAAAGAACGCGATGAGTAACATGCCAACTCTCACATATATCCGGGCGAACAGTGTTATTATAAAGAACGCTATGAGCATCATGCCAACTCTCACATATAACCGGGCGAACAGTGTTATTATAAAGAACGCTATGAGCAGCATGCCAACGCTCACATATAACCGGGCGAACAGTGTTATTATAAAGAACGCTATGAGCATCATGCCAACTCTCACATATAACCTGGCGAACAGTGTTATTATAAAGAACGCGATGAGTAACATGCCAACTCTCACATATAACCGGGCGAACAGTGTTATTATAAAGAACGCTATGAGCATCATGCCAACTCTCACATATAACCGGGCGAACAGTGTTATTATAAAGAACGCTATGAGCATCATGCCAACTCTCACATATAACCGGGCGAACAGTGTTATTATAAAGAACGATATGAGCATCATGCCAACTCTCACATATAACCGGGCGAACAATGTTATTATAAAGAACGCTATGAGCATCATGCCAACTCTCACATATAACCGGGCGAACAGTGTTATTATAAAGAACGCGATGAATAACATGCCAACTCTCAAATATAACCGGGTGAACAGTGTTATTATAAAGAACGCTATGAGCATCATGCCAACTCTCACATATAACAGGGCGAACAGTGTTATTATAAAGAACGCTATGAGCATCATGCCAACTCTCACATATAACCGGGCGAACAGTGTTATTATAAAGAACGCGATGAGTAACATGCCAACTCTCACATATATCCGGGCGAACAGTGTTATTATAAAGAACGCTATGAGCATCATGCCAACTCTCACATATAACCGGGCGAACAGTGTTATTATAAAGAACGCTATGAGCAGCATGCCAACGCTCACATATAACCGGGCGAACAGTGTTATTATAAAGAACGCTATGAGCATCATGCCAACTCTCACATATAACCTGGCGAACAGTGTTATTATAAAGAACGCGATGAGTAACATGCCAACTCTCACATATAACCGGGCGAACAGTGTTATTATAAAGAACGCTATGAGCATCATGCCAACTCTCACATATAACCGGGCGAACAGTGTTATTATAAAGAACGCTATGAGCATCATGCCAACTCTCACATATAACCGGGCGAACAGTGTTATTATAAAGAACGATATGAGCATCATGCCAACTCTCACATATAACCGGGCGAACAGTGTTATTATAAAGAACGCTATGAGCATCATGCCAACTCTCACATATAACCGGGCGAACAGTGTTATTATAAAGAACGCGATGAGTAACATGCCAACTCTCAAATATAACCGGGTGAACAGTGTTATTATAAAGAACGCTATGAGCATCATGCCAACTCTCACATATAACAGGGCGAACAGTGTTATTATAAAGAACGCTATGAGCATCATGTCAACTCTCACATATAACCGGGCGAACAGTGTTATTATAAAGAACGCAATGAGTATCATGCCAACTCTCACATATAACCGGGCGAACAGTGTTATTATAAAGAACGCTATGTGTAACATGCCAACTCTCACATATAACTGGGCGAACAGTGTTATTATAAAGAACGCTATGAGCAGCATGCAAACTCTCACATATAACCGGGCGAACAGTGTTATTATAAAGAACACGATGAGTAACATGCCAACTCTCACATATAACCGGGCGAACAGTGTTATTATAAAGAACGCAATGTGTAACATGCCAACTCTCACATATAACCGGGCGAACAGTGTTAATATAAAGAACGCTATGAGCATCATGCCAACTCTCACATATAACCGGGCGAACAGTGTTATTATAAAGAACGCGATGAGCAGCATGCCTACGCTCACATATAACCGGGCGAACAGTGTTATTATAAAGAACGCTAAGAGCATCATGCCAACTCTCACATATAACCGGGCGAACAGTGTTATTATAAAGAACGCTATGAGCATCATGCCAACGCCCACATATAACCGGGCGAACAGTGTTATTATAAAGAACGCGATGAGTAACATGCCAACTCTCACATATAACCGGGTGAACAGTGTTATTATAAAGAACGCTATGAGCATCATGCCAACTCTCACATATAACCGGGCGAACAGTGTTATTATAAAGAACGCTATGAGCATCATGCCAACTCTCACATATAACCGGGCGAACAGTGTTATTATAAAGAACGCGATGAGTAACATGCCAACTCTCACATATAACCGGGCGAACAGTGTTATTATAAAGAACGCTATGAGCATCATGCCAACTCTCACATATAACCGGGCGAACAGTGTTATTATAAAGAACGCTATGAGCATCATGCCAACTCTCACATATAACCGGGCGAACAGTGTTATTATAAAGAACGCTATGAGCAGCATGCCAACGCTCACATATAACCGGGCGAACAGTGTTATTGTAAAGAACGCGATGAGCATCATGCCAACGCTCACATATAACCGGGCGAACAGTGTTATTATAAAGAACGCTATGAGCATCATGCCAACTCTCACATATAACCGGGCGAACAGTGTTATTATAAAGAACGCTATGATCAGCATGCCAACGCTCACATATAACCGGGCGAACAGTGTTATTATAAAGAACGCGATGAGTAACATGCCAACTCTCACATATAATCGGGCGAATAGTGTTATTATAAAGAAAGCGATGAGTAACATGCCAACTCTCACATATAACCGGGCGAACAGTGTTATTATAAAGAACGCTATGAGCAGCATGCCAACGCTCACATATAACCGGGCGAACAGTGTTATTATAAAGAACGCTATGAGTAACATGCCAACTCTCACATATAACCGGGCGAACAGTGTTATTATAAAGAACGCGATGAGTAACATGCCAACTCTCACATATAATCGGGCGAACAGTGTTATTATAAAGAACGCGATGTGTAACATGACAACTCTCACATATAACCGGGCGAACAGTGTTATTATAAAGAACGCTATGAGCATCATGCCGACTCTCACATATAACCGGGCGAACAGTGTTATTATAAAGAACGCTATGAGCAGCATGCCAACGCTCACATATAACCGGGCGAACAGTGTTATTATAAAGAACGCTATGAGCATCATGCCAACTCTCACATATAACGGGCGAAGAGTGTTATTATAAAGAACGCTATGAGCATCATGCCAACTCTCACATATAACCGGGCGAACAGTGGTATTATAAAGAACGCGATGAGTAACATGCCAACTCTCACATATAACCGGGCGAACAGTGTTATTATAAAGAACGCTATGAGCATCATGCCAACTCTCACATATAACCGGGCGAACAGTGTTATTATAAAGAACGCGATGAGTAACATGCCAACTCTCACATATAACCGGGCGAACAGTGTTATTATAAAGAACGCTATGAGCATCATGCCAACTCTCACATATAACCGGGCGAACAGTGTTATTATAAAGAACGCGATGAGTAACATGCCAACTCTCACATATAACCGGGCGAACAGTGTTATTATAAAGAACGCTATGTGTAACATGCCAACTATCACATATAACCGGGCGAACAGTGTTATTATAAAGAACGCGATGAGTAACATGCCAACTCTCACATATAACCGGGCGAACAATGTTATTATAAAGAACGCTATGAGCATCATGCCAACTCTCACATATAACCGGGCGAACAGTGTTATTATAAAGAACGCTATGTGTAACATTCCAACTCTCACATATAACCGGGCGAACAGTGTTATTATAAAGAACGCGATGAGTAACATGCCAACTCTCACATATAACCGGGCGAACAGTGTTATTATAAAGAACGCTATGAGCAGCATGCCAACGCTCACATATAACCGGGCGAACAGTGTTATTATAAAGAACGCTATGAGTAACATGCCAACTCTCACATATAACCGGGCGAACAGTGTTATTATAAAGAACGCGATGAGTAACATGCCAACTCTCACATATAATCGGGCGAACAGTGTTATTATAAAGAACGCGATGTGTAACATGACAACTCTCACATATAACCGGGCGAACAGTGTTATTATAAAGAACGCGATGAGCATCATGCCGACTCTCACATATAACCGGGCGAACAGTGTTATTATAAAGAACGCTATGAGCAGCATGCCAACGCTCACATATAACCGGGCGAACAGTGTTATTATAAAGAACGCTATGAGCATCATGCCAACTCTCACATATAACGGGCGAAGAGTGTTATTATAAAGAACGCTATGAGCATCATGCCAACTCTCACATATAACCGGGCGAACAGTGGTATTATAAAGAACGCGATGAGTAACATGCCAACTACCACATATAACCGGGCGAACAGTGTTATTATAAAGAACGCTATGAACATCATGCCAACTCTCACATATAACCGGGCGAACAGTGTTATTATAAAGAACGCGATGAGTAACATGCCAACTCTCACATATAACCGGGTGAACAGTGTTATTATAAAGAACGCTATGAGCATCATGCCAACTCTCACATATAACCTGGCGAACAGTGTTATTATAAAGAACGCGATGAGTAACATGCCAACTCTCACATATAACCGGGCGAACAGTGTTATCATAAAGAACGCTATGTGTAAAATGCCAACTCTCACATATAACCGGGCGAACAGTGTTATTATAAAGAACGCTATGAGCAGCATGCAAACTCTCACATATAACCGGGCGAACAGTGTTATTATAAAGAACGCTATGAGCATCATGCCAACTCTCACATATAACCGGGCGAACAGTGTTATTATAAAGAACGCGATGAATAACATGCCAACTCTCACATATAACCGGGCGAACAGTGTTATTATAAAGAACGCAATGTGTAACATGCCGACTCTCACATATAACCGGGCGAACAGTGTTATTATAAAGAACGCTATGAGCATCATGCCAACTCTCAAATATAACCGGGCGAACAGTGTTATTATAAAGAACGCTATGAGTAACATGCCGACTCTCACATATAACCGGGCGAACAGTGTTATTATAAAGAACGCTATGAGCATCATGCCGACTCTCACATATAACCGGGCGAACAGTGTTATTATAAAGAACGCGATGAGCAGCATGCCTACGCTCACATATAACCGGGCGAACAGTGTTATTATAAAGAACGCTATGAGCATCATGCCAACTCTCACATATAACCGGGCGAACAGTGTTATTATAAAGAACGCTATGAGCATCATGCCAACGCCCACATATAACCGGGCGAACAGTGTTATTATAAAGAACGCTATGTGTAACATGCCGACTCTCACATATAACCGGGCGAACAGTGTTATTATAAAGAACGCTATGAGCAGCATGCCAACGCTCACATATAACCGGGCGAACAGTGTTATTATAAAGAACGCGATGAGTAACATGCCAACTCTCACATATATCCGGGCGAACAGTGTTATTATAAAGAACGCTATGAGCATCATGCCAACTCTCACATATAACCGGGCGAACAGTGTTATTATAAAGAACGCTATGAGCAGCATGCCAACGCTCACATATAACCGGGCGAACAGTGTTATTATAAAGAACGCTATGAGCATCATGCCAACTCTCACATATAACCTGGCGAACAGTGTTATTATAAAGAACGCGATGAGTAACATGCCAACTCTCACATATAACCGGGCGAACAGTGTTATTATAAAGAACGCTATGAGCATCATGCCAACTCTCACATATAACCGGGCGAACAGTGTTATTATAAAGAACGCTATGAGCATCATGCCAACTCTCACATATAACCGGGCGAACAATGTTATTATAAAGAACGCGATGAGCATCATGCCAACTCTCACATATAACCGGGCGAACAGTGTTATTATAAAGAACGCGATGAGTAACATGCCAACTCTCAAATATAACCGGGTGAACAGTGTTATTATAAAGAACGCTATGAGCATCATGCCAACTCTCACATATAACAGGGCGAACAGTGTTATTATAAAGAACGCTATGAGCATCATGCCAACTCTCACATATAACCGGGCGAACAGTGTTATTATAAAGAACGCGATGAGTAACATGCCAACTCTCACATATATCCGGGCGAACAGTGTTATTATAAAGAACGCTATGAGCATCATGCCAACTCTCACATATAACCGGGCGAACAGTGTTATTATAAAGAACGCTATGAGCAGCATGCCAACGCTCACATATAACCGGGCGAACAGTGTTATTATAAAGAACGCTATGAGCATCATGCCAACTCTCACATATAACCTGGCGAACAGTGTTATTATAAAGAACGCGATGAGTAACATGCCAACTCTCACATATAACCGGGCGAACAGTGTTATTATAAAGAACGCTATGAGCATCATGCCAACTCTCACATATAACCGGGCGAACAGTGTTATTATAAAGAACGCTATGAGCATCATGCCAACTCTCACATATAACCGGGCGAACAGTGTTATTATAAAGAACGATATGAGCATCATGCCAACTCTCACATATAACCGGGCGAACAGTGTTATTATAAAGAACGCTATGAGCATCATGCCAACTCTCACATATAACCGGGCGAACAGTGTTATTATAAAGAACGCGATGAGTAACATGCCAACTCTCAAATATAACCGGGTGAACAGTGTTATTATAAAGAACGCTATGAGCATCATGCCAACTCTCACATATAACAGGGCGAACAGTGTTATTATAAAGAACGCTATGAGCATCATGTCAACTCTCACATATAACCGGGCGAACAGTGTTATTATAAAGAACGCAATGAGTATCATGCCAACTCTCACATATAACCGGGCGAACAGTGTTATTATAAAGAACGCTATGTGTAACATGCCAACTCTCACATATAACTGGGCGAACAGTGTTATTATAAAGAACGCTATGAGCAGCATGCAAACTCTCACATATAACCGGGCGAACAGTGTTATTATAAAGAACACGATGAGTAACATGCCAACTCTCACATATAACCGGGCGAACAGTGTTATTATAAAGAACGCAATGTGTAACATGCCAACTCTCACATATAACCGGGCGAACAGTGTTATTATAAAGAACGCTATGAGCATCATGCCAACTCTCACATATAACCGGGCGAACAGTGTTATTATAAAGAACGCGATGAGCAGCATGCCTCCGCTCACATATAACCGGGCGAACAGTGTTATTATAAAGAACGCTAAGAGCATCATGCCAACTCTCACATATAACCGGGCGAACAGTGTTATTATAAAGAACGCTATGAGCATCATGCCAACGCCCACATATAACCGGGCGAACAGTGTTATTATAAAGAACGATATGTGTAACATGCCGACTCTCACATATAACCGGGCGAACAGTGTTATTATAAAGAACGCTATGAGCAGCATGCCAACGCTCACATATAACCGGGCGAACAGTGTTATTATAAAGAACGCGATGAGTAACATGCCAACTCTCACATATAACCGGGCGAACAGTGTTATTATAAAGAACGCTATGAGCATCATGCCAACTCTCACATATAACCGGGCGAACAGTGTTATTATAAAGAACGCTATGAGCAGCATGCCAACGCTCACATATAACCGGGCGAACAGTGTTATTATAAAGAACGCTATGAGCATCATGCCAACTCTCACATATAACCTGGCGAACAGTGTTATTATAAAGAACGCGATGAGTAACATGCCAACTCTCACATATAACCGGGCGAACAGTGTTATTATAAAGAACGCTATGAGCATCATGCCAACTCTCACATATAACCGGGCGAACAGTGTTATTATAAAGAACGCTATGAGCATCATGCCAACTCTCACATATAACCGGGCGAACAGTGTTATTATAAAGAACGATATGAGCATCATGCCAACTCTCACATATAACCGGGCGAACAGTGTTATTATAAAGAACGCTATGAGCATCATGCCAACTCTCACATATAACCGGGCGAACAGTGTTATTATAAAGAACGCGATGAGTAACATGCCAACTCTCACATATAACCGGGTGAACAGTGTTATTATAAAGAACGCTATGAGCATCATGCCAACTCTCACATATAACCGGGCGAACAGTGTTATTATAAAGAACGCTATGAGCATCATGCCAACTCTCACATATAACCGGGCGAACAGTGTTATTATAAAGAACGCGATGAGTAACATGCCAACTCTCACATATAACCGGGCGAACAGTGTTATTATAAAGAACGCTATGAGCATCATGCCAACTCTCACATATAACCGGGCGAACAGTGTTATTATAAAGAACGCTATGAGCATCATGCCAACTCTCACATATAACCGGGCGAACAGTGTTATTATAAAGAACGCTATGAGCAGCATGCCAACGCTCACATATAACCGGGCGAACAGTGTTATTGTAAAGAACGCGATGAGCATCATGCCAACGCTCACATATAACCGGGCGAACAGTGTTATTATAAAGAACGCTATGAGCAGCATGCCAACTCTCACATATAACCGGGCGAACAGTGTTATTATAAAGAACGCTATGATCAGCATGCCAACGCTCACATATAACCGGGCGAACAGTGTTATTATAAAGAACGCGATGAGTAACATGCCAACTCTCACATATAATCGGGCGAACAGTGTTATTATAAAGAAAGCGATGAGTAACATGCCAACTCTCACATATAACCGGGCGAACAGTGTTATTATAAAGAACGCTATGTGTAACATGCCAACTCTCACATATAACCGGGCGAACAGTGTTATTATAAAGAACGCGATGAGTAACATGCCAACTCTCACATATAACCGGGCGAACAGTGTTATTATAAAGAACGCTATGAGCATCATGCCAACTCTCACATATAACCGGGCGAACAGTGTTATTATAAAGAACGCTATGTGTAACATTCCAACTCTCACATATAACCGGGCGAACAGTGTTATTATAAAGAACGCGATGAGTAACATGCCGACTCTCACATATAACCGGGCGAACAGTGTTATTATAAAGAACGCGATGAGTAACATGCCGACTCTCACATATAACCAGCCGAACAGTGTTACTATAAAGAACGGTATGAGCATCATGCCAACACTCACATATAACCGGGCGAACAGTGTTATTATAAAGAACGCTATGTGTAACATGCCGACTCTCACATATAACCGGGCGAACAGTGTTATTATAAAGAACGAGATGAGTAACATGCCGACTCTCACATATAACCAGGCGAACAGTGTTATTATAAAGAACGCTATGAGCAGCACGCCAACTCTCACATATAACCGGGCGAACAGTGCTATTATAAAGAACGCGATGAGTAACATGCCGACTCTCACATATAACCGGGCGAACAGTGTTATTATAAAGAACGAGATGAGTAACATGCCAACTCTCAGATATAACCGGGCGAACAGTGTTATTATAAAGAACGCTATGAGCATCATGCCAACTCTCACATATAACCGGGCGAACAGTGTTATTATAAAGAACGCTATGAGCATCATGCCAACTCTCACATATAACCGGGCGAACAGTGTTATTATAAAGAACGAGATGAGCATCATGCCAACTCTCACATATAACCGGGCGAACAGTGTTATTATAAAGAACGCGATGAGTAACATGCCAACTCTCACATATAACCGGGCGAACAGTGTTATTATAAAGAACGCGATGAGTAACATGCCGACTCTCACATATAACCGGGCGAACAGTGTTATTATAAAGAACGCTATGAGCATCATGCCAACTCTCACATATAATCGGGCGAACAGTGTTATTATAAAGAACGCTATGAGCATCATGCCAACTCTCACATATAACCGGGCGAACAGTGTTATTATAAAGAACGCGATGAGTAACATGACAACTCTCACATATAACCGGGCGAACAGTGTTATTATAAAGAACGCGATGAGGAGCATGCCAACTCTCACATATAACCGGGCGAACAGTGTTATTATAAAGAACGCTATGAGCAGCATGCCAACTCTCACATATAACCAGGCGAACAGTGTTATTATAAAGAACGCTATGAGCAGCATGCCAACTCTCACATATAACCGGGCGAACAGTGTTATTATAAAGAACGCGATGAGTAACATGCCGACTCTCACATATAACCGGGCGAACAGTGTTATTATAAAGAACGCGATGAGTAACATGCCGACTCTCACATATAACCAGGCGAACAGTGTTATTATAAAGGACGTTATGAGCATCATGCCAACTCTCACATATAACCGGGCGAACAGTGTTATTATAAAGAACGCTATGTGTAACATGCCGACTCTCACATATAACCGGGCGAACAGTGTTATTATAAAGAACGAGATGAGTAACATGCCGACTCTCACATATAACCAGGCAAACAGTGTTATTATAAAGAACGCTATGAGCAGCATGCCAACTCTCACATATAACCGGGCGAACAGTGTTATTATAAAGAACGCGATGAGTAACATGCCAACTCTCACATATAACCGGGCGAACAGTGTTATTATAAAGAACGCTATGAGCATCATGCCAACTCTCACATATAACCGGGCGAACAGTGTTATTATAAAGAACGCAATGAGTAACATGCCAACTCTCACATATAACCGGGCGAACAGTGTTATTATAAAGAACGCTATGTGTAACATGCCAACTCTCACATATAACCGGGCGAACAGTGTTATTATAAAGAACGCGATGAGTAACATGCCAACTCTCACTTATAACCGGGCGAACAGTGTTATTATAAAGAACGCTATGAGCATCATGCCAACTCTCACATATAACCGGGCGAAGAGTGTTATTATAAAGAACGCTATGTGTAACATTCCAACTCTCACATATAACCGGGCGAACAGTGTTATTATAAAGAACGCGATGAGTAACATGCCGACTCTCACATATAACCAGGCGAACAGTGTTACTATAAAGAACGGTATGAGCATCATGCCAACACTCACATATAACCGGGCGAACAGTGTTATTATAAAGAACGCTATGTGTAACATGCCAACTCTCACATATAACCGGGCGAACAGTGTTATTATAAAGAACGAGATGAGTAACATGCCGACTCTCACATATAACCAGGCGAACAGTGTTATTATAAAGAACGCTATGAGCAGCACGCCAACTCTCACATATAACCGGGCGAACAGTACTATTATAAAGAACGCGATGAGTAACATGCCAACTCTCACATATAACCGGGCGAACAGTGTTATTATAAAGAACGAGATGAGTAACATGCCAACTCTCAGATATAACCGGGCGAACAGTGTTATTATAAAGAACGCTATGAGCATCATGCCAACTCTCACATATAACCGGGCGAACAGTGTTATTATAAAGAACGCTATGAGCATCATGCCAACTCTCACATATAACCGGGCGAACAGTGTTATTATAAAGAACGAGATGAGCATCATGCCAACTCTCACATATAACCGGGCGAACAGTGTTATTATAAAGAACGCTATAAGCAGCATGCCAACTCTCACATATAACCGGGCGAACAGTGTTATTATAAAGAACGCGATGAGTAACATGCCAACTCTCACATATAACCGGGCGAACAGTGTTATTATAAAGAACGCTATGAGCATCATGCCAACTCTCACATATAACCGGGCGAACAGTGTTATTATAAAGAACGCTATGTGTAACATTCCAACTCTCACATATAACCGGGCGAACAGTGTTATTATAAAGAACGCGATGAGTAACATGCCGACTCTCACATATAACCGGGCGAACAGTGTTATTATAAAGAACGCGATGAGTAACATGCCGACTCTCACATATAACCAGCCGAACAGTGTTACTATAAAGAACGGTATGAGCATCATGCCAACACTCACATATAACCGGGCGAACAGTGTTATTATAAAGAACGCTATGTGTAACATGCCGACTCTCACATATAACCGGGCGAACAGTGTTATTATAAAGAACGAGATGAGTAACATGCCGACTCTCACATATAACCAGGCGAACAGTGTTATTATAAAGAACGCTATGAGCAGCACGCCAACTCTCACATATAACCGGGCGAACAGTGCTATTATAAAGAACGCGATGAGTAACATGCCGACTCTCACATATAACCGGGCGAACAGTGTTATTATAAAGAACGAGATGAGTAACATGCCAACTCTCAGATATAACCGGGCGAACAGTGTTATTATAAAGAACGCTATGAGCATCATGCCAACTCTCACATATAACCGGGCGAACAGTGTTATTATAAAGAACGCTATGAGCATCATGCCAACTCTCACATATAACCGGGCGAACAGTGTTATTATAAAGAACGAGATGAGCATCATGCCAACTCTCACATATAACCGGGCGAACAGTGTTATTATAAAGAACGCGATGAGTAACATGCCAACTCTCACATATAACCGGGCGAACAGTGTTATTATAAAGAACGCGATGAGTAACATGCCGACTCTCACATATAACCGGGCGAACAGTGTTATTATAAAGAACGCTATGAGCATCATGCCAACTCTCACATATAATCGGGCGAACAGTGTTATTATAAAGAACGCTATGAGCATCATGCCAACTCTCACATATAACCGGGCGAACAGTGTTATTATAAAGAACGCGATGAGTAACATGACAACTCTCACATATAACCGGGCGAACAGTGTTATTATAAAGAACGCGATGAGGAGCATGCCAACTCTCACATATAACCGGGCGAACAGTGTTATTATAAAGAACGCTATGAGCAGCATGCCAACTCTCACATATAACCAGGCGAACAGTGTTATTATAAAGAACGCTATGAGCAGCATGCCAACTCTCACATATAACCGGGCGAACAGTGTTATTATAAAGAACGCGATGAGTAACATGCCGACTCTCACATATAACCGGGCGAACAGTGTTATTATAAAGAACGCGATGAGTAACATGCCGACTCTCACATATAACCAGGCGAACAGTGTTATTATAAAGGACGTTATGAGCATCATGCCAACTCTCACATATAACCGGGCGAACAGTGTTATTATAAAGAACGCTATGTGTAACATGCCGACTCTCACATATAACCGGGCGAACAGTGTTATTATAAAGAACGAGATGAGTAACATGCCGACTCTCACATATAACCAGGCAAACAGTGTTATTATAAAGAACGCTATGAGCAGCATGCCAACTCTCACATATAACCGGGCGAACAGTGTTATTATAAAGAACGCGATGAGTAACATGCCAACTCTCACATATAACCGGGCGAACAGTGTTATTATAAAGAACGCTATGAGCATCATGCCAACTCTCACATATAACCGGGCGAACAGTGTTATTATAAAGAACGCAATGAGTAACATGCCAACTCTCACATATAACCGGGCGAACAGTGTTATTATAAAGAACGCTATGTGTAACATGCCAACTCTCACATATAACCGGGCGAACAGTGTTATTATAAAGAACGCGATGAGTAACATGCCAACTCTCACTTATAACCGGGCGAACAGTGTTATTATAAAGAACGCTATGAGCATCATGCCAACTCTCACATATAACCGGGCGAAGAGTGTTATTATAAAGAACGCTATGTGTAACATTCCAACTCTCACATATAACCGGGCGAACAGTGTTATTATAAAGAACGCGATGAGTAACATGCCGACTCTCACATATAACCAGGCGAACAGTGTTACTATAAAGAACGGTATGAGCATCATGCCAACACTCACATATAACCGGGCGAACAGTGTTATTATAAAGAACGCTATGTGTAACATGCCAACTCTCACATATAACCGGGCGAACAGTGTTATTATAAAGAACGAGATGAGTAACATGCCGACTCTCACATATAACCAGGCGAACAGTGTTATTATAAAGAACGCTATGAGCAGCACGCCAACTCTCACATATAACCGGGCGAACAGTACTATTATAAAGAACGCGATGAGTAACATGCCAACTCTCACATATAACCGGGCGAACAGTGTTATTATAAAGAACGAGATGAGTAACATGCCAACTCTCAGATATAACCGGGCGAACAGTGTTATTATAAAGAACGCTATGAGCATCATGCCAACTCTCACATATAACCGGGCGAACAGTGTTATTATAAAGAACGCTATGAGCATCATGCCAACTCTCACATATAACCGGGCGAACAGTGTTATTATAAAGAACGAGATGAGCATCATGCCAACTCTCACATATAACCGGGCGAACAGTGTTATTATAAAGAACGCTATAAGCAGCATGCCAACTCTCACATATAACCGGGCGAACAGTGTTATTATAAAGAACGCGATGAGTAACATGCCAACTCTCACATATAACCGGGCGAACAGTGTTATTATAAAGAACGCTATGAGCATCATGCCAACTCTCACATATAACCGGGCGAACAGTGTTATTATAAAGAACGCTATGTGTAACATTCCAACTCTCACATATAACCGGGCGAACAGTGTTATTATAAAGAACGCGATGAGTAACATGCCGACTCTCACATATAACCGGGCGAACAGTGTTATTATAAAGAACGCGATGAGTAACATGCCGACTCTCACATATAACCAGCCGAACAGTGTTACTATAAAGAACGGTATGAGCATCATGCCAACACTCACATATAACCGGGCGAACAGTGTTATTATAAAGAACGCTATGTGTAACATGCCGACTCTCACATATAACCGGGCGAACAGTGTTATTATAAAGAACGAGATGAGTAACATGCCGACTCTCACATATAACCAGGCGAACAGTGTTATTATAAAGAACGCTATGAGCAGCACGCCAACTCTCACATATAACCGGGCGAACAGTGCTATTATAAAGAACGCGATGAGTAACATGCCGACTCTCACATATAACCGGGCGAACAGTGTTATTATAAAGAACGAGATGAGTAACATGCCAACTCTCAGATATAACCGGGCGAACAGTGTTATTATAAAGAACGCTATGAGCATCATGCCAACTCTCACATATAACCGGGCGAACAGTGTTATTATAAAGAACGCTATGAGCATCATGCCAACTCTCACATATAACCGGGCGAACAGTGTTATTATAAAGAACGAGATGAGCATCATGCCAACTCTCACATATAACCGGGCGAACAGTGTTATTATAAAGAACGCGATGAGTAACATGCCAACTCTCACATATAACCGGGCGAACAGTGTTATTATAAAGAACGCGATGAGTAACATGCCGACTCTCACATATAACCGGGCGAACAGTGTTATTATAAAGAACGCTATGAGCATCATGCCAACTCTCACATATAATCGGGCGAACAGTGTTATTATAAAGAACGCTATGAGCATCATGCCAACTCTCACATATAACCGGGCGAACAGTGTTATTATAAAGAACGCGATGAGTAACATGACAACTCTCACATATAACCGGGCGAACAGTGTTATTATAAAGAACGCGATGAGGAGCATGCCAACTCTCACATATAACCGGGCGAACAGTGTTATTATAAAGAACGCTATGAGCAGCATGCCAACTCTCACATATAACCAGGCGAACAGTGTTATTATAAAGAACGCTATGAGCAGCATGCCAACTCTCACATATAACCGGGCGAACAGTGTTATTATAAAGAACGCGATGAGTAACATGCCGACTCTCACATATAACCGGGCGAACAGTGTTATTATAAAGAACGCGATGAGTAACATGCCGACTCTCACATATAACCAGGCGAACAGTGTTATTATAAAGGACGTTATGAGCATCATGCCAACTCTCACATATAACCGGGCGAACAGTGTTATTATAAAGAACGCTATGTGTAACATGCCGACTCTCACATATAACCGGGCGAACAGTGTTATTATAAAGAACGAGATGAGTAACATGCCGACTCTCACATATAACCAGGCAAACAGTGTTATTATAAAGAACGCTATGAGCAGCATGCCAACTCTCACATATAACCGGGCGAACAGTGTTATTATAAAGAACGCGATGAGTAACATGCCAACTCTCACATATAACCGGGCGAACAGTGTTATTATAAAGAACGCTATGAGCATCATGCCAACTCTCACATATAACCGGGCGAACAGTGTTATTATAAAGAACGCAATGAGTAACATGCCAACTCTCACATATAACCGGGCGAACAGTGTTATTATAAAGAACGCTATGTGTAACATGCCAACTCTCACATATAACCGGGCGAACAGTGTTATTATAAAGAACGCGATGAGTAACATGCCAACTCTCACTTATAACCGGGCGAACAGTGTTATTATAAAGAACGCTATGAGCATCATGCCAACTCTCACATATAACCGGGCGAAGAGTGTTATTATAAAGAACGCTATGTGTAACATTCCAACTCTCACATATAACCGGGCGAACAGTGTTATTATAAAGAACGCGATGAGTAACATGCCGACTCTCACATATAACCAGGCGAACAGTGTTACTATAAAGAACGGTATGAGCATCATGCCAACACTCACATATAACCGGGCGAACAGTGTTATTATAAAGAACGCTATGTGTAACATGCCAACTCTCACATATAACCGGGCGAACAGTGTTATTATAAAGAACGAGATGAGTAACATGCCGACTCTCACATATAACCAGGCGAACAGTGTTATTATAAAGAACGCTATGAGCAGCACGCCAACTCTCACATATAACCGGGCGAACAGTACTATTATAAAGAACGCGATGAGTAACATGCCAACTCTCACATATAACCGGGCGAACAGTGTTATTATAAAGAACGAGATGAGTAACATGCCAACTCTCAGATATAACCGGGCGAACAGTGTTATTATAAAGAACGCTATGAGCATCATGCCAACTCTCACATATAACCGGGCGAACAGTGTTATTATAAAGAACGCTATGAGCATCATGCCAACTCTCACATATAACCGGGCGAACAGTGTTATTATAAAGAACGAGATGAGCATCATGCCAACTCTCACATATAACCGGGCGAACAGTGTTATTATAAAGAACGCTATAAGCAGCATGCCAACTCTCACATATAACCGGGCGAACAGTGTTATTATAAAGAACGCGATGAGTAACATGCCAACTCTCACATATAACCGGGCGAACAGTGTTATTATAAAGAACGCTATGAGCATCATGCCAACTCTCACATATAACCGGGCGAACAGTGTTATTATAAAGAACGCTATGTGTAACATTCCAACTCTCACATATAACCGGGCGAACAGTGTTATTATAAAGAACGCGATGAGTAACATGCCGACTCTCACATATAACCGGGCGAACAGTGTTATTATAAAGAACGCGATGAGTAACATGCCGACTCTCACATATAACCAGCCGAACAGTGTTACTATAAAGAACGGTATGAGCATCATGCCAACACTCACATATAACCGGGCGAACAGTGTTATTATAAAGAACGCTATGTGTAACATGCCGACTCTCACATATAACCGGGCGAACAGTGTTATTATAAAGAACGAGATGAGTAACATGCCGACTCTCAC
Organism: Bathymodiolus brooksi; assembly: GCA_963680875.1. NCBI lineage: Eukaryota > Metazoa > Mollusca > Bivalvia > Mytilida > Modiolidae > Bathymodiolus > Bathymodiolus brooksi. The sequence continues at coordinate 58,883,460 of OY804576.1, read as the reverse complement.
ATATAACCAGGCGAACAGTGTTATTATAAAGAACGCTATGAGCAGCACGCCAACTCTCACATATAACCGGGCGAACAGTGCTATTATAAAGAACGCGATGAGTAACATGCCGACTCTCACATATAACCGGGCGAACAGTGTTATTATAAAGAACGAGATGAGTAACATGCCAACTCTCAGATATAACCGGGCGAACAGTGTTATTATAAAGAACGCTATGAGCATCATGCCAACTCTCACATATAACCGGGCGAACAGTGTTATTATAAAGAACGCTATGAGCATCATGCCAACTCTCACATATAACCGGGCGAACAGTGTTATTATAAAGAACGAGATGAGCATCATGCCAACTCTCACATATAACCGGGCGAACAGTGTTATTATAAAGAACGCGATGAGTAACATGCCAACTCTCACATATAACCGGGCGAACAGTGTTATTATAAAGAACGCGATGAGTAACATGCCGACTCTCACATATAACCGGGCGAACAGTGTTATTATAAAGAACGCTATGAGCATCATGCCAACTCTCACATATAATCGGGCGAACAGTGTTATTATAAAGAACGCTATGAGCATCATGCCAACTCTCACATATAACCGGGCGAACAGTGTTATTATAAAGAACGCGATGAGTAACATGACAACTCTCACATATAACCGGGCGAACAGTGTTATTATAAAGAACGCGATGAGGAGCATGCCAACTCTCACATATAACCGGGCGAACAGTGTTATTATAAAGAACGCTATGAGCAGCATGCCAACTCTCACATATAACCAGGCGAACAGTGTTATTATAAAGAACGCTATGAGCAGCATGCCAACTCTCACATATAACCGGGCGAACAGTGTTATTATAAAGAACGCGATGAGTAACATGCCGACTCTCACATATAACCGGGCGAACAGTGTTATTATAAAGAACGCGATGAGTAACATGCCGACTCTCACATATAACCAGGCGAACAGTGTTATTATAAAGGACGTTATGAGCATCATGCCAACTCTCACATATAACCGGGCGAACAGTGTTATTATAAAGAACGCTATGTGTAACATGCCGACTCTCACATATAACCGGGCGAACAGTGTTATTATAAAGAACGAGATGAGTAACATGCCGACTCTCACATATAACCAGGCAAACAGTGTTATTATAAAGAACGCTATGAGCAGCATGCCAACTCTCACATATAACCGGGCGAACAGTGTTATTATAAAGAACGCGATGAGTAACATGCCAACTCTCACATATAACCGGGCGAACAGTGTTATTATAAAGAACGCTATGAGCATCATGCCAACTCTCACATATAACCGGGCGAACAGTGTTATTATAAAGAACGCAATGAGTAACATGCCAACTCTCACATATAACCGGGCGAACAGTGTTATTATAAAGAACGCTATGTGTAACATGCCAACTCTCACATATAACCGGGCGAACAGTGTTATTATAAAGAACGCGATGAGTAACATGCCAACTCTCACTTATAACCGGGCGAACAGTGTTATTATAAAGAACGCTATGAGCATCATGCCAACTCTCACATATAACCGGGCGAAGAGTGTTATTATAAAGAACGCTATGTGTAACATTCCAACTCTCACATATAACCGGGCGAACAGTGTTATTATAAAGAACGCGATGAGTAACATGCCGACTCTCACATATAACCAGGCGAACAGTGTTACTATAAAGAACGGTATGAGCATCATGCCAACACTCACATATAACCGGGCGAACAGTGTTATTATAAAGAACGCTATGTGTAACATGCCAACTCTCACATATAACCGGGCGAACAGTGTTATTATAAAGAACGAGATGAGTAACATGCCGACTCTCACATATAACCAGGCGAACAGTGTTATTATAAAGAACGCTATGAGCAGCACGCCAACTCTCACATATAACCGGGCGAACAGTACTATTATAAAGAACGCGATGAGTAACATGCCAACTCTCACATATAACCGGGCGAACAGTGTTATTATAAAGAACGAGATGAGTAACATGCCAACTCTCAGATATAACCGGGCGAACAGTGTTATTATAAAGAACGCTATGAGCATCATGCCAACTCTCACATATAACCGGGCGAACAGTGTTATTATAAAGAACGCTATGAGCATCATGCCAACTCTCACATATAACCGGGCGAACAGTGTTATTATAAAGAACGAGATGAGCATCATGCCAACTCTCACATATAACCGGGCGAACAGTGTTATTATAAAGAACGCTATAAGCAGCATGCCAACTCTCACATATAACCGGGCGAACAGTGTTATTATAAAGAACGCGATGAGTAACATGCCAACTCTCACATATAACCGGGCGAACAGTGTTATTATAAAGAACGCTATGAGCATCATGCCAACTCTCACATATAACCGGGCGAACAGTGTTATTATAAAGAACGCTATGTGTAACATTCCAACTCTCACATATAACCGGGCGAACAGTGTTATTATAAAGAACGCGATGAGTAACATGCCGACTCTCACATATAACCGGGCGAACAGTGTTATTATAAAGAACGCGATGAGTAACATGCCGACTCTCACATATAACCAGCCGAACAGTGTTACTATAAAGAACGGTATGAGCATCATGCCAACACTCACATATAACCGGGCGAACAGTGTTATTATAAAGAACGCTATGTGTAACATGCCGACTCTCACATATAACCGGGCGAACAGTGTTATTATAAAGAACGAGATGAGTAACATGCCGACTCTCACATATAACCAGGCGAACAGTGTTATTATAAAGAACGCTATGAGCAGCACGCCAACTCTCACATATAACCGGGCGAACAGTGCTATTATAAAGAACGCGATGAGTAACATGCCGACTCTCACATATAACCGGGCGAACAGTGTTATTATAAAGAACGAGATGAGTAACATGCCAACTCTCAGATATAACCGGGCGAACAGTGTTATTATAAAGAACGCTATGAGCATCATGCCAACTCTCACATATAACCGGGCGAACAGTGTTATTATAAAGAACGCTATGAGCATCATGCCAACTCTCACATATAACCGGGCGAACAGTGTTATTATAAAGAACGAGATGAGCATCATGCCAACTCTCACATATAACCGGGCGAACAGTGTTATTATAAAGAACGCGATGAGTAACATGCCAACTCTCACATATAACCGGGCGAACAGTGTTATTATAAAGAACGCGATGAGTAACATGCCGACTCTCACATATAACCGGGCGAACAGTGTTATTATAAAGAACGCTATGAGCATCATGCCAACTCTCACATATAATCGGGCGAACAGTGTTATTATAAAGAACGCTATGAGCATCATGCCAACTCTCACATATAACCGGGCGAACAGTGTTATTATAAAGAACGCGATGAGTAACATGACAACTCTCACATATAACCGGGCGAACAGTGTTATTATAAAGAACGCGATGAGGAGCATGCCAACTCTCACATATAACCGGGCGAACAGTGTTATTATAAAGAACGCTATGAGCAGCATGCCAACTCTCACATATAACCAGGCGAACAGTGTTATTATAAAGAACGCTATGAGCAGCATGCCAACTCTCACATATAACCGGGCGAACAGTGTTATTATAAAGAACGCGATGAGTAACATGCCGACTCTCACATATAACCGGGCGAACAGTGTTATTATAAAGAACGCGATGAGTAACATGCCGACTCTCACATATAACCAGGCGAACAGTGTTATTATAAAGGACGTTATGAGCATCATGCCAACTCTCACATATAACCGGGCGAACAGTGTTATTATAAAGAACGCTATGTGTAACATGCCGACTCTCACATATAACCGGGCGAACAGTGTTATTATAAAGAACGAGATGAGTAACATGCCGACTCTCACATATAACCAGGCAAACAGTGTTATTATAAAGAACGCTATGAGCAGCATGCCAACTCTCACATATAACCGGGCGAACAGTGTTATTATAAAGAACGCGATGAGTAACATGCCAACTCTCACATATAACCGGGCGAACAGTGTTATTATAAAGAACGCTATGAGCATCATGCCAACTCTCACATATAACCGGGCGAACAGTGTTATTATAAAGAACGCAATGAGTAACATGCCAACTCTCACATATAACCGGGCGAACAGTGTTATTATAAAGAACGCTATGTGTAACATGCCAACTCTCACATATAACCGGGCGAACAGTGTTATTATAAAGAACGCGATGAGTAACATGCCAACTCTCACTTATAACCGGGCGAACAGTGTTATTATAAAGAACGCTATGAGCATCATGCCAACTCTCACATATAACCGGGCGAAGAGTGTTATTATAAAGAACGCTATGTGTAACATTCCAACTCTCACATATAACCGGGCGAACAGTGTTATTATAAAGAACGCGATGAGTAACATGCCGACTCTCACATATAACCAGGCGAACAGTGTTACTATAAAGAACGGTATGAGCATCATGCCAACACTCACATATAACCGGGCGAACAGTGTTATTATAAAGAACGCTATGTGTAACATGCCAACTCTCACATATAACCGGGCGAACAGTGTTATTATAAAGAACGAGATGAGTAACATGCCGACTCTCACATATAACCAGGCGAACAGTGTTATTATAAAGAACGCTATGAGCAGCACGCCAACTCTCACATATAACCGGGCGAACAGTACTATTATAAAGAACGCGATGAGTAACATGCCAACTCTCACATATAACCGGGCGAACAGTGTTATTATAAAGAACGAGATGAGTAACATGCCAACTCTCAGATATAACCGGGCGAACAGTGTTATTATAAAGAACGCTATGAGCATCATGCCAACTCTCACATATAACCGGGCGAACAGTGTTATTATAAAGAACGCTATGAGCATCATGCCAACTCTCACATATAACCGGGCGAACAGTGTTATTATAAAGAACGAGATGAGCATCATGCCAACTCTCACATATAACCGGGCGAACAGTGTTATTATAAAGAACGCTATAAGCAGCATGCCAACTCTCACATATAACCGGGCGAACAGTGTTATTATAAAGAACGCGATGAGTAACATGCCAACTCTCACATATAACCGGGCGAACAGTGTTATTATAAAGAACGCTATGAGCATCATGCCAACTCTCACATATAACCGGGCGAACAGTGTTATTATAAAGAACGCTATGTGTAACATTCCAACTCTCACATATAACCGGGCGAACAGTGTTATTATAAAGAACGCGATGAGTAACATGCCGACTCTCACATATAACCGGGCGAACAGTGTTATTATAAAGAACGCGATGAGTAACATGCCGACTCTCACATATAACCAGCCGAACAGTGTTACTATAAAGAACGGTATGAGCATCATGCCAACACTCACATATAACCGGGCGAACAGTGTTATTATAAAGAACGCTATGTGTAACATGCCGACTCTCACATATAACCGGGCGAACAGTGTTATTATAAAGAACGAGATGAGTAACATGCCGACTCTCACATATAACCAGGCGAACAGTGTTATTATAAAGAACGCTATGAGCAGCACGCCAACTCTCACATATAACCGGGCGAACAGTGCTATTATAAAGAACGCGATGAGTAACATGCCGACTCTCACATATAACCGGGCGAACAGTGTTATTATAAAGAACGAGATGAGTAACATGCCAACTCTCAGATATAACCGGGCGAACAGTGTTATTATAAAGAACGCTATGAGCATCATGCCAACTCTCACATATAACCGGGCGAACAGTGTTATTATAAAGAACGCTATGAGCATCATGCCAACTCTCACATATAACCGGGCGAACAGTGTTATTATAAAGAACGAGATGAGCATCATGCCAACTCTCACATATAACCGGGCGAACAGTGTTATTATAAAGAACGCGATGAGTAACATGCCAACTCTCACATATAACCGGGCGAACAGTGTTATTATAAAGAACGCGATGAGTAACATGCCGACTCTCACATATAACCGGGCGAACAGTGTTATTATAAAGAACGCTATGAGCATCATGCCAACTCTCACATATAATCGGGCGAACAGTGTTATTATAAAGAACGCTATGAGCATCATGCCAACTCTCACATATAACCGGGCGAACAGTGTTATTATAAAGAACGCGATGAGTAACATGACAACTCTCACATATAACCGGGCGAACAGTGTTATTATAAAGAACGCGATGAGGAGCATGCCAACTCTCACATATAACCGGGCGAACAGTGTTATTATAAAGAACGCTATGAGCAGCATGCCAACTCTCACATATAACCAGGCGAACAGTGTTATTATAAAGAACGCTATGAGCAGCATGCCAACTCTCACATATAACCGGGCGAACAGTGTTATTATAAAGAACGCGATGAGTAACATGCCGACTCTCACATATAACCGGGCGAACAGTGTTATTATAAAGAACGCGATGAGTAACATGCCGACTCTCACATATAACCAGGCGAACAGTGTTATTATAAAGGACGTTATGAGCATCATGCCAACTCTCACATATAACCGGGCGAACAGTGTTATTATAAAGAACGCTATGTGTAACATGCCGACTCTCACATATAACCGGGCGAACAGTGTTATTATAAAGAACGAGATGAGTAACATGCCGACTCTCACATATAACCAGGCAAACAGTGTTATTATAAAGAACGCTATGAGCAGCATGCCAACTCTCACATATAACCGGGCGAACAGTGTTATTATAAAGAACGCGATGAGTAACATGCCAACTCTCACATATAACCGGGCGAACAGTGTTATTATAAAGAACGCTATGAGCATCATGCCAACTCTCACATATAACCGGGCGAACAGTGTTATTATAAAGAACGCAATGAGTAACATGCCAACTCTCACATATAACCGGGCGAACAGTGTTATTATAAAGAACGCTATGTGTAACATGCCAACTCTCACATATAACCGGGCGAACAGTGTTATTATAAAGAACGCGATGAGTAACATGCCAACTCTCACTTATAACCGGGCGAACAGTGTTATTATAAAGAACGCTATGAGCATCATGCCAACTCTCACATATAACCGGGCGAAGAGTGTTATTATAAAGAACGCTATGTGTAACATTCCAACTCTCACATATAACCGGGCGAACAGTGTTATTATAAAGAACGCGATGAGTAACATGCCGACTCTCACATATAACCAGGCGAACAGTGTTACTATAAAGAACGGTATGAGCATCATGCCAACACTCACATATAACCGGGCGAACAGTGTTATTATAAAGAACGCTATGTGTAACATGCCAACTCTCACATATAACCGGGCGAACAGTGTTATTATAAAGAACGAGATGAGTAACATGCCGACTCTCACATATAACCAGGCGAACAGTGTTATTATAAAGAACGCTATGAGCAGCACGCCAACTCTCACATATAACCGGGCGAACAGTACTATTATAAAGAACGCGATGAGTAACATGCCAACTCTCACATATAACCGGGCGAACAGTGTTATTATAAAGAACGAGATGAGTAACATGCCAACTCTCAGATATAACCGGGCGAACAGTGTTATTATAAAGAACGCTATGAGCATCATGCCAACTCTCACATATAACCGGGCGAACAGTGTTATTATAAAGAACGCTATGAGCATCATGCCAACTCTCACATATAACCGGGCGAACAGTGTTATTATAAAGAACGAGATGAGCATCATGCCAACTCTCACATATAACCGGGCGAACAGTGTTATTATAAAGAACGCTATAAGCAGCATGCCAACTCTCACATATAACCGGGCGAACAGTGTTATTATAAAGAACGCGATGAGTAACATGCCAACTCTCACATATAACCGGGCGAACAGTGTTATTATAAAGAACGCTATGAGCATCATGCCAACTCTCACATATAACCGGGCGAACAGTGTTATTATAAAGAACGCTATGTGTAACATTCCAACTCTCACATATAACCGGGCGAACAGTGTTATTATAAAGAACGCGATGAGTAACATGCCGACTCTCACATATAACCGGGCGAACAGTGTTATTATAAAGAACGCGATGAGTAACATGCCGACTCTCACATATAACCAGCCGAACAGTGTTACTATAAAGAACGGTATGAGCATCATGCCAACACTCACATATAACCGGGCGAACAGTGTTATTATAAAGAACGCTATGTGTAACATGCCGACTCTCACATATAACCGGGCGAACAGTGTTATTATAAAGAACGAGATGAGTAACATGCCGACTCTCACATATAACCAGGCGAACAGTGTTATTATAAAGAACGCTATGAGCAGCACGCCAACTCTCACATATAACCGGGCGAACAGTGCTATTATAAAGAACGCGATGAGTAACATGCCGACTCTCACATATAACCGGGCGAACAGTGTTATTATAAAGAACGAGATGAGTAACATGCCAACTCTCAGATATAACCGGGCGAACAGTGTTATTATAAAGAACGCTATGAGCATCATGCCAACTCTCACATATAACCGGGCGAACAGTGTTATTATAAAGAACGCTATGAGCATCATGCCAACTCTCACATATAACCGGGCGAACAGTGTTATTATAAAGAACGAGATGAGCATCATGCCAACTCTCACATATAACCGGGCGAACAGTGTTATTATAAAGAACGCGATGAGTAACATGCCAACTCTCACATATAACCGGGCGAACAGTGTTATTATAAAGAACGCGATGAGTAACATGCCGACTCTCACATATAACCGGGCGAACAGTGTTATTATAAAGAACGCTATGAGCATCATGCCAACTCTCACATATAATCGGGCGAACAGTGTTATTATAAAGAACGCTATGAGCATCATGCCAACTCTCACATATAACCGGGCGAACAGTGTTATTATAAAGAACGCGATGAGTAACATGACAACTCTCACATATAACCGGGCGAACAGTGTTATTATAAAGAACGCGATGAGGAGCATGCCAACTCTCACATATAACCGGGCGAACAGTGTTATTATAAAGAACGCTATGAGCAGCATGCCAACTCTCACATATAACCAGGCGAACAGTGTTATTATAAAGAACGCTATGAGCAGCATGCCAACTCTCACATATAACCGGGCGAACAGTGTTATTATAAAGAACGCGATGAGTAACATGCCGACTCTCACATATAACCGGGCGAACAGTGTTATTATAAAGAACGCGATGAGTAACATGCCGACTCTCACATATAACCAGGCGAACAGTGTTATTATAAAGGACGTTATGAGCATCATGCCAACTCTCACATATAACCGGGCGAACAGTGTTATTATAAAGAACGCTATGTGTAACATGCCGACTCTCACATATAACCGGGCGAACAGTGTTATTATAAAGAACGAGATGAGTAACATGCCGACTCTCACATATAACCAGGCAAACAGTGTTATTATAAAGAACGCTATGAGCAGCACGCCAACTCTCACATATAACCGGGCGAACAGTGCTATTATAAAGAACGCGATGAGTAACATGCCAACTCTCAGATATAATCGGGCGAACAGTGTTATTATAAAGAACGCTATGAGCAGCATGCCAACTCTCACATATAACCAGGCGAACAGTGTTATTATAAAGAACGCTATGAGCAGCATGCCAACTCTCACATATAACCGGGCGAACAGTGTTATTATAAAGAACGCGATGAGTAACATGCCAACTCTCACATATAACCGGGCGAACAGTGTTATTATAAAGAACGCTATGAGCATCATGCCAACTCTCACATATAACCGGGCGAACAGTGTTATTATAAAGAACGCAATGAGTAACATGCCAACTCTCACATATAACCGGGCGAACAGTGTTATTATAAAGAACGCTATGTGTAACATGCCAACTCTCACATATAACCGGGCGAACAGTGTTATTATAAAGAACGCGATGAGTAACATGCCAACTCTCACTTATAACCGGGCGAACAGTGTTATTATAAAGAACGCTATGAGCATCATGCCAACTCTCACATATAACCGGGCGAAGAGTGTTATTATAAAGAACGCTATGTGTAACATTCCAACTCTCACATATAACCGGGCGAACAGTGTTATTATAAAGAACGCGATGAGTAACATGCCGACTCTCACATATAACCAGGCGAACAGTGTTACTATAAAGAACGGTATGAGCATCATGCCAACACTCACATATAACCGGGCGAACAGTGTTATTATAAAGAACGCTATGTGTAACATGCCAACTCTCACATATAACCGGGCGAACAGTGTTATTATAAAGAACGAGATGAGTAACATGCCGACTCTCACATATAACCAGGCGAACAGTGTTATTATAAAGAACGCTATGAGCAGCACGCCAACTCTCACATATAACCGGGCGAACAGTACTATTATAAAGAACGCGATGAGTAACATGCCAACTCTCACATATAACCGGGCGAACAGTGTTATTATAAAGAACGAGATGAGTAACATGCCAACTCTCAGATATAACCGGGCGAACAGTGTTATTATAAAGAACGCTATGAGCATCATGCCAACTCTCACATATAACCGGGCGAACAGTGTTATTATAAAGAACGCTATGAGCATCATGCCAACTCTCACATATAACCGGGCGAACAGTGTTATTATAAAGAACGAGATGAGCATCATGCCAACTCTCACATATAACCGGGCGAACAGTGTTATTATAAAGAACGCTATAAGCAGCATGCCAACTCTCACATATAACCGGGCGAACAGTGTTATTATAAAGAACGCGATGAGTAACATGCCAACTCTCACATATAACCGGGCGAACAGTGTTATTATAAAGAACGCTATGAGCATCATGCCAACTCTCACATATAACCGGGCGAACAGTGTTATTATAAAGAACGCTATGTGTAACATTCCAACTCTCACATATAACCGGGCGAACAGTGTTATTATAAAGAACGCGATGAGTAACATGCCGACTCTCACATATAACCGGGCGAACAGTGTTATTATAAAGAACGCGATGAGTAACATGCCGACTCTCACATATAACCAGGCGAACAGTGTTACTATAAAGAACGGTATGAGCATCATGCCAACACTCACATATAACCGGGCGAACAGTGTTATTATAAAGAACGCTATGTGTAACATGCCGACTCTCACATATAACCGGGCGAACAGTGTTATTATAAAGAACGAGATGAGTAACATGCCGACTCTCACATAAAACCAGGCGAACAGTGTTATTATAAAGAACGCTATGAGCAGCACGCCAACTCTCACATATAACCGGGCGAACAGTGCTATTATAAAGAACGCGATGAGTAACATGCCGACTCTCACATATAACCGGGCGAACAGTGTTATTATAAAGAACGAGATGAGTAACATGCCAACTCTCAGATATAACCGGGCGAACAGTGTTATTATAAAGAACGATATGAGCATCATGCCAACTCTCACATATAACCGGGCGAACAGTGTTATTATAAAGAACGCTATGAGCATCATGCCAACTCTCACATATAACCGGGCGAACAGTGTTATTATAAAGAACGCTATGAGCATCATGCCAACTCTCACATATAACCGGGCGAACAGTGTTATTATAAAGAACGCGATGAGTAACATGCCGACTCTCACATATAACCTGGCGAACAGTGTTATTATAAAGAACGCGATGAGCATCATGCCAACTCTCACATATAATCGGGCGAACAGTGTTATTATAAAGAACGCTATGAGCATCATGCCAACTCTCACATATAACCGGGCGAACAGTGTTATTATAAAGAACGCGATGAGTAACATGACAACTCTCACATATAACCGGGCGAACAGTGTTATTATAAAGAACGCTATGAGCATCATGCCAACTCTCACATATAACCGGGCGAACAGTGTTATTATAAAGAACGCTATGAGCATCATGCCAACTCTCACATATAACCGGGCGAACAGTGTTATTATAAAGAACGCTATGTGTAACATGCCGACTCTCACATATAACCGGGCGAACAGTGTTATTATAAAGAACGAGATGAGTAACATGCCGACTCTCACATATAACCAGGCGAACAGTGTTATTATAAAGAACGCTATGAGCAGCACGCCAACTCTCACATATAACCGGGCGAACAGTGCTATTATAAAGAACGCGATGAGTAACATGCCGACTCTCACATATAACCGGGCGAACAGTGTTATTATAAAGAACGAGATGAGTAACATGCCAACTCTCAGATATAACCGGGCGAACAGTGTTATTATAAAGAACGCTATGAGCATCATGCCAACTCTCACATATAACCGGGCGAACAGTGTTATTATAAAGAACGCTATGAGCATCATGCCAACTCTCACATATAACCGGGCGAACAGTGTTATTATAAAGAACGAGATGAGCATCATGCCAACTCTCACATATAACCGGGCGAACAGTGTTATTATAAAGAACGCGATGAGCAACATGCCAACTCTCACATATAACCGGGCGAACAGTGTTATTATAAAGAACGCGATGAGTAACATGCCGACTCTCACATATAACCGGGCGAACAGTGTTATTATAAAGAACGCTATGAGCATCATGCCAACTCTCACATATAATCGGGCGAACAGTGTTATTATAAAGAACGCTATGAGCATCATGCCAACTCTCACATATAACCGGGCGAACAGTGTTATTATAAAAAACGCGATGAGTAACATGACAACTCTCACATATAACCGGGCGAACAGTGTTATTATAAAGAACGCGATGAGGAGCATGCCAACTCTCACATATAACCGGGCGAACAGTGTTATTATAAAGAACGCTATGAGCAGCATGCCAACTCTCACATATAACCAGGCGAACAGTGTTATTATAAAGAACGCTATGAGCAGCATGCCAACTCTCACATATAACCGGGCGAACAGTGTTATTATAAAGAACGCGATGAGTAACATGACAACTCTCACATATAACCGGGCGAACAGTGTTATTATAAAGAACGCTATGATCATCATGCCAACTCTCACATATAACAGGGCGAACAGTGTTATTATAAAGAACGCTATGAGCATCATGCCAACTCTCACATATAACCGGGCGAACAGTGTTATTATAAAGAACGCGATGAGTAACATGCCGACTCTCACATATAACCGGGCGAACAGTGTTATTATAAAGAACGCGATGAGTAACATGCCGACTCTCACATATAACCAGGCGAACAGTGTTATTATAAAGGACGTTATGAGCATCATGCCAACTCTCACATATAACCGTGCGAACAGTGTTATTATAAAGAACGCTATGTGTAACATGCCGACTCTCACATATAACCGGGCGAACAGTGTTATTATAAAGAACGAGATGAGTAACATGCCGACTCTCACATATAACCAGGCAAACAGTGTTATTATAAAGAACGCTATGAGCAGCACGCCAACTCTCACATATAACCGGGCGAACAGTGCTATTATAAAGAACGCGATGAGTAACATGCCAACTCTCAGATATAATCGGGCGAACAGTGTTATTATAAAGAACGCTATGAGCAGCATGCCAACTCTCACATATAACCAGGCGAACAGTGTTATTATAAAGAACGCTATGAGCAGCATGCCAACTCTCACATATAACCGGGCGAACAGTGTTATTATAAAGAACGCGATGAGTAACATGCCAACTCTCACATATAACCGGGCGAACAGTGTTATTATAAAGAACGCTATGAGCATCATGCCAACTCTCACATATAACGGGGCGAACAGTGTTATTATAAAGAACGCAATGAGTAACATGCCAACTCTCACATATAACCGGGCGAACAGTGTTATTATAAAGAACGCTATGTGTAACATGCCAACTCTCACATATAACCGGGCGAACAGTGTTATTATAAAGAACGCGATGAGTAACATGCCAACTCTCACTTATAACCGGGCGAACAGTGTTATTATAAAGAACGCTATGAGCATCATGCCAACTCTCACATATAACCGGGCGAACAGTGTTATTATAAAGAACGCTATGTGTAACATTCCAACTCTCACATATAACCGGGCGAACAGTGTTATTATAAAGAACGCGATGAGTAACATGCCGACTCTCACATATAACCAGGCGAACAGTGTTATTATAAAGAACGCGATGAGTAACATGCCGACTCTCACATATAACCAGGCGAACAGTGTTACTATAAAGAACGGTATGAGCATCATGCCAACACTCACATATAACCGGGCGAACAGTGTTATTATAAAGAACGCTATGTGTAACATGCCGACTCTCACATATAACCGGGCGAACAGTGTTATTATAAAGAACGAGATGAGTAACATGCCGACTCTCACATATAACCGGGCGAACAGTGTTATTATAAAGAACGCTATGAGCAGCACGCCAACTCTCACATATAACCGGGCGAACAGTACTATTATAAAGAACGCGATGAGTAACATGCCAACTCTCACATATAACCGGGCGAACAGTGTTATTATAAAGAACGAGATGAGTAACATGTCAACTCTCAGATATAACCGGGCGAACAGTGTTATTATAAAGAACGCTATGAGCATCATGCCAACTCTCACATATAACCGGGCGAACAGTGTTATTATAAAGAACGCAATGAGCATCATGCCAACTCTCACATATAACCGGGCGAACAGTGTTATTATAAAGAACGAGATGAGCATCATGCCAACTCTCACATATAACCGGGCGAACAGTGGTATTATAAAGAACGCTATGAGCATCATGCCAACTCTCACATATAACCGGGCGAACAGTGTTATTATAAAGAACGCGATGAGTAACATGCCAACTCTCACATATAACCGGGCGAACAGTGTTATTTTAAAGAACGCTATGTGTAACATGCCAACTCTCACATATAACCGGGCGAACAGTGTTATTATAAAGAACGCGATGAGTAACATGCCAAATCTCACATATAACCGGGCGAACAGTGTTATTATAAAGAACGCTATGAGCATCATGCCAACTCTCACATATAACCGGGCGAACAGTGTTATTATAAAGAACGCTATGTGTAACATTCCAACTCTCACATATAACCGGGCGAACAGTGTTATTATAAAGAACGCGATGAGTAACATGCCGACTCTCACATATAACCGGGCGAACAGTGTTATTATAAAGAACGCGATGAGTAACATGCCGACTCTCACATATAACCAGGCGAACAGTGTTACTATAAAGAACGGTATGAGCATCATGCCAACACTCACATATAACCGGGCGAACAGTGTTATTATAAAGAACGCTATGAGCATCATGCCAACTCTCACATATAACCGGGCGAACAGTGTTATTATAAAGAACGCGATGAGTAACATGCCGACTCTCACATATAACCTGGCGAACAGTGTTATTATAAAGAACGCGATGAGCATCATGCCAACTCTCACATATAATCGGGCGAACAGTGTTATTATAAAGAACGCTATGAGCATCATGCCAACTCTCACATATAACCGGGCGAACAGTGTTATTATAAAGAACGCGATGAGTAACATGACAACTCTCACATATAACCGGGCGAACAGTGTTATTATAAAGAACGCTATGAGCATCATGCCAACTCTCACATATAACCGGGCGAACAGTGTTATTATAAAGAACGCTATGAGCATCATGCCAACTCTCACATATAACCGGGCGAACAGTGTTATTATAAAGAACGCTATGTGTAACATGCCGACTCTAACATATAACCGGGCGAACAGTGTTATTATAAAGAACGAGATGAGTAACATGCCGACTCTCACATATAACCAGGCGAACAGTGTTATTATAAAGAACGCTATGAGCAGCACGCCAACTCTCACATATAACCGGGCGAACAGTGCTATTATAAAGAACGCGATGAGTAACATGCCGACTCTCACATATAACCGGGCGAACAGTGTTATTATAAAGAACGCGATGAGTAACATGCCAACTCTCACATATAACCGGGCGAACAGTGTTATTATAAAGAACGCTATGAGCATCATGCCAACTCTCACATATAACCGGGCGAACAGTGTTATTATAAAGAACGCTATGTGTAACATTCCAACTCTCACATATAACCGGGCGAACAGTGTTATCATAAAGAACGCGATGAGTAACATGCCGGCTCTCACATATAACCAGGCGAACAGTGTTATTATAAAGAACGCGATGAGTAACATGCCGACTCTCACATATAACCAGGCGAACAGTGTTACTATAAAGAACGGTATGAGCATCATGCCAACACTCACATATAACCGGGCGAACAGTGTTATTATAAAGAACGCTATGTGTAACATGCCGACTCTCACATATAACCGGGCGAACAGTGTTATTATAAAGAACGAGATGAGTAACATGCCGACTCTCACATATAACCAGGCGAACAGTGTTATTATAAAGAACGCTATGAGCAGCACGCCAACTCTCACATATAACCGGGCGAACAGTGCTATTATAAAGAACGCGATGAGTAACATGCCGACTCTCACATATAACCGGGCGAACAGTGTTATTATAAAGAACGAGATGAGTAACATGCCAACTCTCAGATGTAACCGGGCGAACAATGTTATTATAAAGAACGCTATGAGCATCATGCCAACTCTCACATATAACCGGGCGAACAGTGTTATTATAAAGAACACTATGAGCATCATGCCAACTCTCACATATAACCGGGCGAACAGTGTTATTATAAAGAACGCTATGAGCATCATGCCAACTCTCACATATAACCGGGCGAACAGTGTTATTATAAAGAACGCGATGAGTAACATGCCAACTCTCACATATAACCGGGCGAACAGTGTTATTATAAAGAACGCGATGAGTAACATGCCGACTCTCACATATAACCTGGCGAACAGTGTTATTATAAAGAACGCGATGAGCATCATGCCAACTCTCACATATAATCGGGCGAACAGTGTTATTATAAAGAACGCTATGAGCATCATGCCAACTCTCACATATAACCGGGCGAACAGTGTTATTATAAAGAACGCGATGAGTAACATGACAACTCTCACATATAACCGGGCGAACAGTGTTATTATAAAGAACGCTATGAGCATCATGCCAACTCTCACATATAACCGGGCGAACAGTGTTATTATAAAGAACGCTATGAGCATCATGCCAACTCTCACATATAACCGGGCGAACAGTGTTATTATAAAGAACGCGATGAGTAACATGCCGACTCTCACATATAACCGGGCGAACAGTGTTATTATAAAGAACGCGATGAGTAACATGCCGACTCTCACATATAACCAGGCGAACAGTGTTATTATAAAGGACGTTATGAGCATCATGCCAACTCTCACATATAACCGGGCGAACAGTGTTATTATAAAGAACGCTATGTGTAACATGCCGACTCTCACATATAACCGGGCGAACAGTGTTATTATAAAGAACGAGATGAGTAACATGCCGACTCTCACATATAACCAGGCGAACAGTGTTATTATAAAGAACGCTATGAGCAGCACGCCAACTCTCCGATATAACCGGGCGAACAGTGTTATTATAAAGAACGCTATGAGCATCATGCCAACTCTCACATATAACCGGGCGAACAGTGTTATTATAAAGAACGCTATGAGCATCATGCCAACTCTCACATATAACCGGGCGAACAGTGTTATTATAAAGAACGAGATGAGCATCATGCCAACTCTCACATATAACCGGGTGAACAGTGTTATTATAAAGAACGCGATGAGTAACATGCCAACTCTCACATATAACCGGGCGAACAGTGTTATTATAAAGAACGCGATGAGTAACATGCCGACTCTCACATATAACCGGGCGAACAGTGTTATTATAAAGAACGCGATGAGCATCATGCCAACTCTCACATATAATCGGGCGAACAGTGTTATTATAAAGAACGCTATGAGCATCATGCCAACTCTCACATATAACCGGGCGAACAGTGTTATTATAAAGAACGCGATGAGTAACATGACAACTCTCACATATAACCGGGCGAACAGTGTTATTATAAAGAACGCGATGAGGAGCATGCCAACTCTCACATATAACCGGGCGAACAGTGTTATTATAAAGAACGCTATGAGCAGCATGCCAACTCTCACATATAACCAGGCGAACAGTGTTATTATAAAGAACGCTATGAGCAGCATGCCAACTCTCACATATAACCGGGCGAACAGTGTTATTATAAAGAACGCGATGAGTAACATGACAACTCTCACATATAACCGGGCGAACAGTGTTATTATAAAAAACGCTATGAGCATCATGCCAACTCTCACATATAACCGGGCGAACAGTGTTATTATAAAAAACGCTATGAGCATCATGCAAACTCTCACATATAACCGGGCGAACAGTGTTATTATAAAGAACGCGATGAGTAACATGCCGACTCTCACATATAACCGGGCGAACAGTGTTATTATAAAGAACGCGATGAGTAATATGCCGACTCTCACATATAACCAGGCGAACAGTGTTATTATAAAGGACGTTATGAGCATCATGCCAACTCTCACATATAACCGGGCGAACAGTGTTATTATAAAGAACGCTATGTGTAACATGCCGACTCTCACATATAACCGGGCGAACAGTGTTATTATAAAGAACGAGATGAGTAACATGCCGACTCTCACATATAACCAGGCGAACAGTGTTATTATAAAGAACGCTATGAGCAGCACGCCAACTCTCACATATAACCGGGCGAACAGTGCTATTATAAAGAACGCAATGGTTAACATGCCGACTCTCACATAAAACCGGGCGAACAGTGTTATTATAAAGAACGAGATGAGTAACATGCCAACTCTCAGATATAATCGGGCGAACAGTGTTATTATAAAGAACGCTATGAGCATCATGCCAACTCTCACATATAACCGGGCGAACAGTGTTATTATAAAGAACGCTATGAGCATCATGCCAACTCTTACATATAACCGGGCGAACAGTGTTATTATAAAGAACGCTATGAGCATCATGCCAACTCTCACATATAACCGGGCGAACAGTGTTATTATAAAGAACGCGATGAGTAGCATGCCAACTCTCACATATAACCGGGCGAACAGTGTTATTATAAAGAACGAGATGAGTAACATGCCGACTCTCACATATAACCGGGCGAACAGTGTTATTATAAAGAACGCTATGAGCATCATGCCAACTCTCACATATAATCGGGCGAACATTGTTATTATAAAGAACGCTATGAGCATCATGCCAACTCTCACATATAACCGGGCGAACAGTGTTATTATAAAGAACGCGATGAGTAACATGCCAACTCTCACATATAACCGGGCAAACAGTGTTATTATAAATAACGCGATGAGGAGCATGCCAACTCTCACATATAACCGGGAGAACAGTGTTATTATAAAGAACGCTATGAGCAGCATGCCAACTCTCACATATAACCAGGCGAACAGTGTTATTATAAAGAACGCGATGAGTAACATGCCAACTCTCACATATAACCGGGCGAACAGTGTTATTATAAAGAACGCTATGAGCATCATGCCAACTCTCACATATAACCGGGCGAACAGTGTTATTATAAAGAACGCGATGAGTAACATGCCAACTCTCACATATAACCGGGCGAACAGTGTTATTATAAAGAACGCTATGAGCATCATGCCAACTCTCACATATAACCGGGCGAACATTGTTATTATAAAGAACGCTATGTGTAACATGCCGACTCTCACATATAACCGAGCGAACAGTGTTATTATAAAGAACGCGATGACTAACATGCCAACTCTCACATATAACCGGGCGAACAGTGTTATTATAAAGAACGCTATGAGCATCATGCCAACTGTCACATATAACCGGGCGAACAGTGTTATTATAAAGAACGCGATGAGTAACATGCCAACTCTCACATATAACCGGGCGATCAGTGTTATTATAAAGAACGCTATGAGCATCATGCCAACTGTCACATATAACCGGGCGAACAGTGTTATTATAAAGAACGCGATGAGTAACATGCCAACTCTCACATATAACCGGGCGAACAGTGTTATTATAAAGAACGCGATGAGTAACATGCCGACTCTCACATATAACCGGGCGATCAGTGTTATTATAAAGAACGGTATGAGCCTCATGCCAACTCTCACATATAACCGGGCGAACAGTGTTATTTTAAAGAACGCGATGAGTAACATGCCAACTCTCACATATAACCGGGCGAACAGTGTTATTATAAAGAACGCTATGTGTAACATTCCAACTCTCACATATAACCGGGCGAACAGTGTTATTATAAAGAACGCGATGAGTAACATGCCGACTCTCACATATAACCGGGCGAACAGTGTTATTATAAAGAACGCGATGAGTAACATGCCGACTCTCACATATAACCGGGCGAACAGTGTTATTATAAAGAACGCTATGAGCATCATGCCAACTCTCACATATAACCGGGCGAACATTGTTATTATAAAGAACGCGATGAGTAACATGCCAACTCTCACATATAACCGGGCTAACAGTGTTATTATAAAGAACGCTATGAGCATCATGCCAACTCTCACATATAACCGGGCGAACATTGTTATTATAAAGAACGCTATGTGTAACATGCCGACTCTCACATATAACCGAGCGAACAGTGTTATTATAAAGAACGCGATGACTAACATGCCAACTCTCACATATAACCGGGCGAACAGTGTTATTATAAAGAACGCTATGAGCATCATGCCAACTGTCACATATAACCGGGCGAACAGTGTTATTATAAAGAACGCGATGAGTAACATGCCAACTCTCACATATAACCGGGCGATCAGTGTTATTATAAAGAACGCTATGAGCATCATGCCAACTGTCACATATAACCGGGCGAACAGTGTTATTATAAAGAACGCGATGAGTAACATGCCAACTCTCACATATAACCGGGCGAACAGTGTTATTATAAAGAACGCGATGAGTAACATGCCGACTCTCACATATAACCGGGCGATCAGTGTTATTATAAAGAACGGTATGAGCATCATGCCAACTCTCACATATAACCGGGCGAACAGTGTTATTTTAAAGAACGCGATGAGTAACATGCCAACTCTCACATATAACCGGGCGAACAGTGTTATTATAAAGAACGCTATGTGTAACATTCCAACTCTCACATATAACCGGGCGAACAGTGTTATTATAAAGAACGCGATGAGTAACATGCCGACTCTCACATATAACCGGGCGAACAGTGTTATTATAAAGAACGCGATGAGTAACATGCCGACTCTCACATATAACCAGGCGAACAGTGTTATTATAAAGAACGCTATGAGCAGCACGCCAACTCTCACATATAACCGGGCGAACAGTGCTATTATAAAGAACGCAATGGTTAACATGCCGACTCTCACATAAAACCGGGCGAACAGTGTTATTATAAAGAACGAGATGAGTAACATGCCAACTCTCAGATATAATCGGGCGAACAGTGTTATTATAAAGAACGCTATGAGCATCATGCCAACTCTCACATATAACCGGGCGAACAGTGTTATTATAAAGAACGCTATGAGCATCATGCCAACTCTCACATATAACCGGGCGAACAGTGTTATTATAAAGAACGCTATGAGCATCATGCCAACTCTCACATATAACCGGGCGAACAGTGTTATTATAAAGAACGCGATGAGTAGCATGCCAACTCTCACATATAACCGGGCGAACAGTGTTATTATAAAGAACGAGATGAGTAACATGCCGACTCTCACATATAACCGGGCGAACAGTGTTATTATAAAGAACGCTATGAGCATCATGCCAACTCTCACATATAATCGGGCGAACATTGTTATTATAAAGAACGCTATGAGCATCATGCCAACTCTCACATATAACCGGGCGAACAGTGTTATTATAAAGAACGCGATGAGTAACATGCCAACTCTCACATATAACCGGGCGAACAGTGTTATTATAAATAACGCGATGAGGAGCATGCCAACTCTCACATATAACCAGGAGAACAGTGTTATTATAAAGAACGCTATGAGCAGCATGCCAACTCTCACATATAACCAGGCGAACAGTGTTATTATAAAGAACGCGATGAGTAACATGCCAACTCTCACATATAACCGGGCGAACAGTGTTATTATAAAGAACGCTATGAGCATCATGCCAACTCTCACATATAACCGGGCGAACAGTGTTATTATAAAGAACGCGATGAGTAACATGCCAACTCTCACATATAACCGGGCGAACAGTGTTATTATAAAGAACGCTATGAGCATCATGCCAACTCTCACATATAACCGGGCGAACATTGTTATTATAAAGAACGCTATGTGTAACATGCCGACTCTCACATATAACCGAGCGAACAGTGTTATTATAAAGAACGCGATGACTAACATGCCAACTCTCACATATAACCGGGCGAACAGTGTTATTATAAAGAACGCTATGAGCATCATGCCAACTGTCACATATAACCGGGCGAACAGTGTTATTATAAAGAACGCGATGAGTAACATGCCAACTCTCACATATAACCGGGCGATCAGTGTTATTATAAAGAACGCTATGAGCATCATGCCAACTGTCACATATAACCGGGCGAACAGTGTTATTATAAAGAACGCGATGAGTAACATGCCAACTCTCACATATAACCGGGCGAACAGTGTTATTATAAAGAACGCGATGAGTAACATGCCGACTCTCACATATAACCGGGCGATCAGTGTTATTATAAAGAACGGTATGAGCATCATGCCAACTCTCACATATAACCGGGCGAACAGTGTTATTTTAAAGAACGCGATGAGTAACATGCCAACTCTCACATATAACCGGGCGAACAGTGTTATTATAAAGAACGCTATGTGTAACATTCCAACTCTCACATATAACCGGGCGAACAGTGTTATTATAAAGAACGCGATGAGTAACATGCCGACTCTCACATATAACCGGGCGAACAGTGTTATTATAAAGAACGCGATGAGTAACATGCCGACTCTCACATATAACCGGGCGAACAGTGTTATTATAAAGAACGCTATGTGTAACATGCCGACTCTCACATATAACCGGGCGAACAGTGTTATTATAAAGAACGCGATGAGTAACATGCCAACTCTCACATATAACCAGGCGAACAGTGTTATTATAAAGAACGCTATGAGCAGCATGCCAACTCTCACATATAACCAGGCGAACAGTGTTATTATAAAGAACGCGATGAGTAACATGCCAACTCTCACATATAACCGGGCGAACAGTGTTATTATAAAGAACGCTATGAGCATCATGCCAACTCTCACATATAACCGGGCGAACAGTGTTATTATAAAGAACGCGATGAGTAACATGCCAACTCTCACATATAACCGGGCGAACAGTGTTATTATAAAGAACGCTATGAGCATCATGCCAACTCTCACATATAACCGGGCGAACATTGTTATTATAAAGAACGCTATGTGTAACATGCCGACTCTCACATATAACCGAGCGAACAGTGTTATTATAAAGAACGCGATGACTAACATGCCAACTCTCACATATAACCGGGCGAACAGTGTTATTATAAAGAACGCTATGAGCATCATGCCAACTGTCACATATAACCGGGCGAACAGTGTTATTATAAAGAACGCGATGAGTAACATGCCAACTCTCACATATAACCGGGCGATCAGTGTTATTATAAAGAACGCTATGAGCATCATGCCAACTGTCACATATAACCGGGCGAACAGTGTTATTATAAAGAACGCGATGAGTAACATGCCAACTCTCACATATAACCGGGCGAACAGTGTTATTATAAAGAACGCGATGAGTAACATGCCGACTCTCACATATAACCGGGCGATCAGTGTTATTATAAAGAACGGTATGAGCATCATGCCAACTCTCACATATAACCGGGCGAACAGTGTTATTTTAAAGAACGCGATGAGTAACATGCCAACTCTCACATATAACCGGGCGAACAGTGTTATTATAAAGAACGCTATGTGTAACATTCCAACTCTCACATATAACCGGGCGAACAGTGTTATTATAAAGAACGCGATGAGTAACATGCCGACTCTCACATATAACCGGGCGAACAGTGTTATTATAAAGAACGCGATGAGTAACATGCCGACTCTCACATATAACCGGGCGAACAGTGTTATTATAAAGAACGCTATGTGTAACATGCCGACTCTCACATATAACCGGGCGAACAGTGTTATTATAAAGAACGCGATGAGTAACATGCCAACTCTCACATATAACCAGGCGAACATTGTTATTATAAAGAACGCCATGAGCAGCACGCCAACTCTCACATATAACCGGGCGAACAGTGCTATTATAAAGAACGCGATGAGTAACATGCCGACTCTCACATATAACCGGGCGAACAGTGTTATTATAAAGAACGAGATGAGTAACATGCAAACTCTCAGATATAACCGGGCGAACAGTGTTATTATAAAGAACGCTATGAGCATCATGCCAACTCTCACATATAACCGGGCGAACAGTGTTATTATAAAGAACGCTATGAGCATCATGCCAACTCTCACATATAAACGGGCGAACAGTGTTATTATAAAGAACGCTATGAGCATCATGCCAAATCTCACATATAACCGGGCGAACAGTGTTATTATAAAGAACGCAATGAGTAACATGCCAACTCTCACATATAACCGGGCGAACAGTGTTATTATAAAGAACGCGATGAGTAACATGCCGACTCTCACATATAACAGGGCGAAAAGTGTTATTATAAAGAACGCTATGAGCATCATGCCAACTCTCACATATAACCGGGCGAACAGTGTTATTATAAAGAACGCGATGAGTAACATGACAACTCTCACATATAACCGCGCGAACAGTGTTATTATAAAGAACGCGATGAGGAGCATGCCAACTCTCACATATAACCGGGCGAACAGTGTTATTATAAAGAACGCTATGAGCAGCATGCCAACTCTCACATATAACCAGGCGAACAGTGTTATTATAAAGAACGCTATGAGCAGCATGCCAACTCTCACATATAACCGGGCGAACAGTGTTATTATAAAGAACGCGATGAGTAACATGCCAACTCTCACATATAACCGGGCGAACAGTGTTATTATAAAGAACGCTATGAGCATCATGCCAACTCTCACATATAACCGGGCGAACAGTGTTATTATAAAGAACGCGATGAGTAACATGCCAACTCTCACATATAACCGGGCGAACAGTGTTATTATAAAGAACGCTATGTGTAACATGCCAACTCTCACATATAACCGGGCGAACAGTGTTATTATAAAGAACGCGATGAGTAACATGCCAACTCTCACATATAACCGGGCGAACAGTGTTATTATAAAGAACGCTATGAGCATCATGCCAACTCTCACATATAACCGGGCGAACAGTGTTATTATAAAGAACGCGATGAGTAACATGCCGACTCTCACATATAACCGGGCGAACAGTGTTATTATAAAGAACGCGATGAGTAACATGCCGACTCTCACATATAACCAGGCGAACAGTGTTATTATAAAGAACGGTATGAGCATCATGCCAACACTCACATATAACCGGGCGAACAGTGTTATTATAAAGAACGCTATGTGTAACATGCCGACTCTCACATATAACCGGGCGAACAGTGTTATTATAAAGAACGAGATGAGTAACATGCCGACTCTCACATATAACCAGGCGAACAGTGTTATTATAAAGAACGCTATGAGCAGCACGCCAACTCTCACATATAACCGGGCGAACAGTGCTATTATAAAGAACGCGATGAGTAACATGCCGACTCTCACATAAAACCGGGCGAACAGTGTTATTATAAAGAACGAGATGAGTAACATGCCAACTCTCAGATATAATCGGGCGAACAGTGTTATTATAAAGAACGCTATGAGCATCATGCCAACTCTCACATATAACCGGGCGAACAGTGTTATTATAAAGAACGCTATGAGCATCATGCCAACTCTCACATATAACCGGGCGAACAGTGTTATTATAAAGAACGCTATGAGCATCATGCCAACTCTCACATATAACCGGGCGAACAGTGTTATTATAAAGAACGCGATGAGTAACATGCCAACTCTCACATATAACCGGGCGAACAGTGTTATTATAAAGAACGAGATGAGTAACATGCCGACTCTCACATATAACCGGGAGAACAGTGTTATTATAAAGAACGCTATGAGCATCATGCCAACTCTCACATATAATCGGACGAACAGTGTTATTATAAAGAACGCTATGAGCATCATGCCAACTCTCACATATAACCGGGCGAAAAGTGTTATTATAAAGAACGCGATGAGTAACATGCCAACTCTCACATATAACCGGGCGAACAGTGTTATTATAAAGAACGCTATGAGCATCATGCCAACTCTCACATATAACCGGGCGAACAGTGTTATTATAAAGAACGCGATGAGTAACATGCCAACTCTCACATATAACCGGGCGAACAGTGTTATTATAAAGAACGCTATGAGCATCATGCCAACTCTCACATATAACCGGGCGAACAGTGTTATTATAAAGAACGCTATGTGTAACATGCCAACTCTCACATATAACCGGACGAACAGTGTTATTATAAAGAACGCGATGAGTAACATGCCAACTCTCACATATAACCGGGCGAACAGTGTTATTATAAAGAACGCTATGAGCATCATGCCAACTGTCACATATAACCGGGCGAACAGTGTTATTATAAAGAACGCGATGAGTAACATGCCAGCTCTCACATATAACCGGGCGAACAGTGTTATTATAAAGAACGCTATGAGCATCATGCCAACTGTCACATATAACCGGGCGAACAGTGTTATTATAAAGAACGCGATGAGTAACATGCCAACTCTCACATATAACCGGGCGAACAGTGTTATTATAAAGAACGCGATGAGTAACATGCCGACTCTCACATATAACCGGGCGAACAGTGTTATTATAAAGAACGCGATGAGTAACATGCCGACCCTCACATATAACCGGGCGAACAGTGTTATTATAAAGAACGCGATGAGTAACATGCCAACTCTCACATATAACCAGGCGAACAGTGTTATTATAAAGAACGCTATGAGCATCATGCCAACTCTCACATATAACCGGGCGAACAGTGTTATTATAAAGAACGCTATGTGTAACATGCCGACTCTCACATATAACCGGGCGAACAGTGTTATTATAAAGAATGAGATGAGTAACATGCCGACTCTCACATATAACCAGGCGAACAGTGTTATTATAAAGAACGCGATGAGCAGCACGCCAACTCTCACATATAACCAGGCGAACAGTGTTATTATAAAGAACGCTATGAGCAGCATGCCAACTCTCACATATAACCGGGCGAACAGTGTTATTATAAAGAACGCGATGAGTAACATGCCAACTCTCACATATAACCGGGCGAACAGTGTTATTATAAAGAACGCTATGAGCATCATGCCAACTCTCACATATAACCGGGCGAACAGTGTTATTATAAAGAACGCGATGAGTAACATGCCAACTCTCACATATAACCGGGCGAACAGTGTTATTATAAAGAACGCTATGTGTAACATGCCAACTCTCACATATAACCGGGCGAACAGTGTTATTATAAAGAACGCGATGAGTAACATGCCAACTCTCACATATAACCGGGCGAACAGTGTTATTATAAAGAACGCTATGAGCATCATGCCAACTCTCACATATAACCGGGCGAACAGTGTTATTATAAAGAACGCGATGAGTAACATGCCGACTCTCACATATAACCGGGCGAACAGTGTTATTATAAAGAACGCGATGAGTAACATGCCGACTCTCACATATAACCAGGCGAACAGTGTTATTATAAAGAACGCTATGAGCAGCATGCCAACTCTCACATATAACCAGGCGAACAGTGTTATTATAAAGAACGCGATGAGTAACATGCCAACTCTCACATATAACCGGGCGAACAGTGTTATTATAAAGAACGCTATGAGCATCATGCCAACTCTCACATATAACCGGGCGAACAGTGTTATTATAAAGAACGCGATGAGTAACATGCCAACTCTCACATATAACCGGGCGAACAGTGTTATTATAAAGAACGCTATGAGCATCATGCCAACTCTCACATATAACCGGGCGAACATTGTTATTATAAAGAACGCTATGTGTAACATGCCGACTCTCACATATAACCGGGCGAACAGTGTTATTATAAAGAACGCGATGACTAACATGCCAACTCTCACATATAACCGGGCGAACAGTGTTATTATAAAGAACGCTATGAGCATCATGCCAACTGTCACATATAACCGGGCGAACAGTGTTATTATAAAGAACGCGATGAGTAACATGCCAACTCTCACATATAACCGGGCGATCAGTGTTATTATAAAGAACGCTATGAGCATCATGCCAACTGTCACATATAACCGGGCGAACAGTGTTATTATAAAGAACGCGATGAGTAACATGCCAACTCTCACATATAACCGGGCGAACAGTGTTATTATAAAGAACGCGATGAGTAACATGCCGACTCTCACATATAACCGGGCGATCAGTGTTATTATAAAGAACGGTATGAGCATCATGCCAACTCTCACATATAACCGGGCGAACAGTGTTATTTTAAAGAACGCGATGAGTAACATGCCAACTCTCACATATAACCGGGCGAACAGTGTTATTATAAAGAACGCTATGTGTAACATGCCAACTCTCACATATAACCGGGCGAACAGTGTTATTATAAAGAACGCGATGAGTAACATGCCAACTCTCACATATAACCGGGCGAACAGTGTTATTATAAAGAACGCTATGAGCATCATGCCAACTCTCACATATAACCGGGCGAACAGTGTTATTATAAAGAACGCTATGTGTAACATTCCAACTCTCACATATAACCGGGCGAACAGTGTTATTATAAAGAACGCGATGAGTAACATGCCGACTCTCACATATAACCGGGCGAACAGTGTTATTATAAAGAACGCGATGAGTAACATGCCGACTCTCACATATAACCGGGCGAACAGTGTTATTATAAAGAACGCTATGTGTAACATGCCGACTCTCACATATAACCGGGCGAACAGTGTTATTATAAAGAACGCGATGAGTAACATGCCAACTCTCACATATAACCAGGCGAACAGTGTTATTATAAAGAACGCCATGAGCAGCACGCCAACTCTCACATATAACCGGGCGAACAGTGCTATTATAAAGAACGCGATGAGTAACATGCCGACTCTCACATATAACCGGGCGAACAGTGTTATTATAAAGAACGAGATGAGTAACATGCCAACTCTCAGATATAACCGGGCGAACAGTGTTATTATAAAGAACGCTATGAGCATCATGCCAACTCTCACATATAACCGGGCGAACAGTGTTATTATAAAGAACGCTATGAGCATCATGCCAACTCTCACATATAAACGGGCGAACAGTGTTATTATAAAGAACGCTATGAGCATCATGCCAAATCTCACATATAACCGGGCGAACAGTGTTATTATAAAGAACGCAAAGAGTAACATGCCAACTCTCACATATAACCGGGCGAACAGTGTTATTATAAAGAACGCGATGAGTAACATGCCGACTCTCACATATAACAGGGCGAAAAGTGTTATTATAAAGAACGCTATGAGCATCATGCCAACTCTCACATATAATCGGGCGAACAGTGTTATTATAAAGAACGCTATGAGCATCATGCCAACTCTCACATATAACCGGGCGAACAGTGTTATTATAAAGAACGCGATGAGTAACATGACAACTCTCACATATAACCGGGCGAACAGTGTTATTATAAAGAACGCGATGAGGAGCATGCCAACTCTCACATATAACCGGGCGAACAGTGTTATTATAAAGAACGCTATGAGCAGCATGCCAACTCTCACATATAACCAGGCGAACAGTGTTATTATAAAGAACGCTATGAGCAGCATGCCAACTCTCACATATAACCGGGCGAACAGTGTTATTATAAAGAACGCGATGAGTAACATGCCAACTCTCACATATAACCGGGCGAACAGTGTTATTATAAAGAACGCTATGAGCATCATGCCAACTCTCACATATAACCGGGCGAACAGTGTTATTATAAAGAACGCGATGAGTAACATGCCAACTCTCACATATAACCGGGCGAACAGTGTTATTATAAAGAACGCTATGTGTAACATGCCAACTCTCACATATAACCGGGCGAACAGTGTTATTATAAAGAACGCGATGAGTAACATGCCAACTCTCACATATAACCGGGCGAACAGTGTTATTATAAAGAACGCTATGAGCATCATGCCAACTCTCACATATAACCGGGCGAACAGTGTTATTATAAAGAACGCGATGAGTAACATGCCGACTCTCACATATAACCGGGCGAACAGTGTTATTATAAAGAACGCGATGAGTAACATGCCGACTCTCACATATAACCAGGCGAACAGTGTTATTATAAAGAACGGTATGAGCATCATGCCAACACTCACATATAACCGGGCGAACAGTGTTATTATAAAGAACGCTATGTGTAACATGCCGACTCTCACATATAACCGGGCGAACAGTGTTATTATAAAGAACGAGATGAGTAACATGCCGACTCTCACATATAACCAGGCGAACAGTGTTATTATAAAGAACGCTATGAGCAGCACGCCAACTCTCACATATAACCGGGCGAACAGTGCTATTATAAAGAACGCGATGAGTAACATGCCGACTCTCACATAAAACCGGGCGAACAGTGTTATTATAAAGAACGAGATGAGTAACATGCCAACTCTCAGATATAATCGGGCGAACAGTGTTATTATAAAGAACGCTATGAGCATCATGCCAACTCTCACATATAACCGGGCGAACAGTGTTATTATAAAGAACGCTATGAGCATCATGCCAACTCTCACATATAACCGGGCGAACAGTGTTATTATAAAGAACGCTATGAGCATCATGCCAACTCTCACATATAACCGGGCGAACAGTGTTATTATAAAGAACGCGATGAGTAACATGCCAACTCTCACATATAACCGGGCGAACAGTGTTATTATAAAGAACGAGATGAGTAACATGCCGACTCTCACATATAACCGGGAGAACAGTGTTATTATAAAGAACGCTATGAGCATCATGCCAACTCTCACATATAATCGGGCGAACAGTGTTATTATAAAGAACGCTATGAGCATCATGCCAACTCTCACATATAACCGGGCGAACAGTGTTATTATAAAGAACGCGATGAGTAACATGCCAACTCTCACATATAACCGGGCGAACAGTGTTATTATAAAGAACGCTATGAGCATCATGCCAACTCTCACATATAACCGGGCGAACAGTGTTATTATAAAGAACGTTATGTGTAACATGCCAACTCTCACATATAACCGGGCGAACAGTGTTATTATAAAGAACGCGATGAGTAACATGCCAACTCTCACATATAACCGGGCGAACAGTGTTATTATAAAGAACGCTATGAGCATCATGCCAACTGTCACATATAACCGGGCGAACAGTGTTATTATAAAGAACGCGATGAGTAACATGCCAGCTCTCACATATAACCGGGCGAACAGTGTTATTATAAAGAACGAGATGAGTAACATGCCGACTCTCACATATAACCGGGAGAACAGTGTTATTATAAAGAACGCTATGAGCATCATGCCCACTCTCACATATAATCGGGCGAACAGTGCTATTATAAAGAACGCGATGAGTAACATGCCGACTCTCACATAAAACCGGGCGAACAGTGTTATTATAAAGAACGAGATGAGTAACATGCCGACTCTCACATATAACCAGGCGAACAGTGTTATTATAAAGAACGCTATGAGCAGCACGCCAACTCTCACATATAACCGGGCGAACAGTGCTATTATAAAGAACGCGATGAGTAACATGCCGACTCTCACATAAAACCGGGCGAACAGTGTTATTATAAAGAACGAGATGAGTAACATGCCAACTCTCAGATATAATCGGGCGAACAGTGTTATTATAAAGAACGCTATGAGCATCATGCCAACTCTCACATATAACCGGGCGAACAGTGTTATTATAAAGAACGCTATGAGCATCATGCCAACTCTCACATATAACCGGGCGAACAGTGTTATTATAAAGAACGCTATGAGCATCATGCCAACTCTCACATATAACCGGGCGAACAGTGTTATTATAAAGAACGCGATGAGTAACATGCCAACTCTCACATATAACCGGGCGAACAGTGTTATTATAAAGAACGAGATGAGTAACATGCCGACTCTCACATATAACCGGGAGAACAGTGTTATTATAAAGAACGCTATGAGCATCATGCCAACTCTCACATATAATCGGGCGAACAGTGTTATTATAAAGAACGCTATGAGCATCATGCCAACTCTCACATATAACCGGGCGAAAAGTGTTATTATAAAGAACGCGATGAGTAACATGCCAACTCTCACATATAACCGGGCGAACAGTGTTATTATAAAGAACGCTATGAGCATCATGCCAACTCTCACATATAACCGGGCGAACAGTGTTATTATAAAGAACGCGATGAGTAACATGCCAACTCTCACATATAACCGGGCGAACAGTGTTATTATAAAGAACGCTATGAGCATCATGCCAACTCTCACATATAACCGGGCGAACAGTGTTATTATAAAGAACGCTATGTGTAACATGCCAACTCTCACATATAACCGGGCGAACAGTGTTATTATAAAGAACGCGATGAGTAACATGCCAACTCTCACATATAACCGGGCGAACAGTGTTATTATAAAGAACGCTATGAGCATCATGCCAACTGTCACATATAACCGGGCGAACAGTGTTATTATAAAGAACGCGATGAGTAACATGCCAGCTCTCACATATAACCGGGCGAACAGTGTTATTATAAAGAACGCTATGAGCATCATGCCAACTGTCACATATAACCGGGCGAACAGTGTTATTATAAAGAACGCGATGAGTAACATGCCAACTCTCACATATAACCGGGCGAACAGTGTTATTATAAAGAACGCTATGAGTAACATGCCGACTCTCACATATAACCGGGCGAACAGTGTTATTATAAAGAACGCGATGAGTAACATGCCGACCCTCACATATAACCGGGCGAACAGTGTTATTATAAAGAACGCGATGAGTAACATGCCAACTCTCACATATAACCAGGCGAACAGTGTTATTATAAAGAACGCTATGAGCATCATGCCAACTCTCACATATAACCGGGCGAACAGTGTTATTATAAAGAACGCTATGTGTAACATGCCGACTCTCACATATAACCGGGCGAACAGTGTTATTATAAAGAATGAGATGAGTAACATGCCGACTCTCACATATAACCAGGCGAACAGTGTTATTATAAAGAACGCGATGAGCAGCACGCCAACTCTCACATATAACCAGGCGAACAGTGTTATTATAAAGAACGCTATGAGCAGCATGCCAACTCTCACATATAACCGGGCGAACAGTGTTATTATAAAGAACGCGATGAGTAACATGCCAACTCTCACATATAACCGGGCGAACAGTGTTATTATAAAGAACGCTATGAGCATCATGCCAACTCTCACATATAACCGGGCGAACAGTGTTATTATAAAGAACGCGATGAGTAACATGCCAACTCTCACATATAACCGGGCGAACAGTGTTATTATAAAGAACGCTATGTGTAACATGCCAACTCTCACATATAACCGGGCGAACAGTGTTATTATAAAGAACGCGATGAGTAACATGCCAACTCTCACATATAACCGGGCGAACAGTGTTATTATAAAGAACGCTATGAGCATCATGCCAACTCTCACATATAACCGGGCGAACAGTGTTATTATAAAGAACGCGATGAGTAACATGCCGACTCTCACATATAACCAGGCGAACAGTGTTATTATAAAGAACGGTATGAGCATCATGCCAACACTCACATATAACCGGGCGAACAGTGTTATTATAAAGAACGCTATGTGTAACATGCCGACTCTCACATATAACCGGGCGAACAGTGTTATTATAAAGAACGAGATGAGTAACATGCCGACTCTCACATATAATCAGGCGAACAGTGTTATTATAAAGAACGCTATGAGCAGCACGCCAACTCTCACATATAACCGGGCGAACAGTGCTATTATAAAGAACGCGATGAGTAACATGCCGACTCTCACATAAAACCGGGCGAACAGTGTTATTATAAAGAACGAGATGAGTAACATGCCAACTCTCAGATATAATCGGGCGAACAGTGTTATTATAAAGAACGCTATGAGCATCATGCCAACTCTCACATATAACCGGGCGAACAGTGTTATTATAAAGAACGCTATGAGCATCATGCCAACTCTCACATATAACCGGGCGAACAGTGTTATTATAAAGAACGCTATGAGCATCATGCCAACTCTCACATATAACCGGGCGAACAGTGTTATTATAAAGAACGCGATGAGTAACATGCCAACTCTCACATATAACCGGGCGAACAGTGTTATTATAAAGAACGAGATGAGTAACATGCCGACTCTCACATATAACCGGGCGAACAGTGTTATTATAAAGAACGCTATGAGCATCATGCCAACTCTCACATATAATCGGGCGAACAGTGTTATTATAAAGAACGCTATGAGCATTATGCCAACTCTCACATATAACCGGGCGAAAAGTGTTATTATAAAGAACGCGATGAGTAACATGCCAACTCTCACATATAACCGGGCGAACAGTGTTATTATAAAGAACGCTATGAGCATCATGCCAACTCTCACATATAACCGGGCGAACAGTGTTATTATAAAGAACGCGATGAGTAACATGCCAACTCTCACATATAACCGGGCGAACAGTGTTATTATAAAGAACGCTATGAGCATCATGCCAACTCTCACATATAACCGGGCGAACAGTGTTATTATAAAGAACGCTATGTGTAACATGCCAATTCTCACATATAACCGGGCGAACAGTGTTATTATAAAGAACGCGATGAGTAACATGCCAACTCTCACATATAACCGGGCGAACAGTGTTATTATAAAGAACGCTATGAGCATCATGCCAACTGTCACATATAACCGGGCGAACAGTGTTATTATAAAGAACGCGATGAGTAACATGCCAGCTCTCACATATAACCGGGCGAACAGTGTTATTATAAAGAACGCTATGAGCATCATGCCAACTGTCACATATAACCGGGCGAACAGTGTTATTATAAAGAACGCGATGAGTAACATGCCAACTCTCACATATAACCGGGCGAACAGTGTTATTATAAAGAACGCGATGAGTAACATGCCGACTCTCACATATAACCGGGCGAACAGTGTTATTATAAAGAACGCGATGAGTAACATGCCGACCCTCACATATAACCGGGCGAACAGTGTTATTATAAAGAACGCGATGAGTAACATGCCAACTCTCACATATAACCAGGCGAACAGTGTTATTATAAAGAACGCTATGAGCATCATGCCAACTCTCACATATAACCGGGCGAACAGTGTTATTATAAAGAACGCTATGTGTAACATGCCGACTCTCACATATAACCGGGCGAACAGTGTTATTATAAAGAATGAGATGAGTAACATGCCGACTCTCACATATAACCAGGCGAACAGTGTTATTATAAAGAACGCGATGAGCAGCACGCCAACTCTCACATATAACCGGGCGAACAGTGCTATTATAAAGAACGCGATGAGTAACATGCCAACTCTCACATATAACCGGGCGAACAGTGTTATTATAAAGAACGAGATGAGTAACATGCCAACTCTCAGATATAACCGGGCGAACAGTGTTATTATAAAGAACGCTATGAGCATCATGCCAACTCTCACATATAACCGGGCGAACAGTGTTATTATAAAGAACGCTATGAGCATCATGCCAACTCTCACATATAACCGGGCGAACAGCGTTATTATAAAGAACGCTATGAGCATCATGCCAACTCTCACATATAACCGGGCGAACAGTGTTATTATAAAGAACGCGATGAGTAACATGCCAACTCTCACATATAACCGGGCGATCAGTGTTATTATAAAGAACGCGATGAGTAACATGCCGACTCTCACATATAACCGGGCGAAAAGTGTTATTATAAAGAACGCTATGAGCATCATGCCAACTCTCACATATAATCGGGCGAACAGTGTTATTATAAAGAACGCTATGAGCATCATGCCAACTCTCACATATAACCGGGCGAACAGTGTTATTATAAAGAACGCGATGAGTAACATGACAACTCTCACATATAACCGAGCGAACAGTGTTATTATAAAGAACGCGATGAGGAGCATGCCAACTCTCACATATAACCGGGCGAACAGTGTTATTATAAAGAACGCTATGAGCAGCATGCCAACTCTCACATATAACCAGGCGAACAGTGTTATTATAAAGAACGCTATGAGCAGCATGCCAACTCTCACATATAACCGGGCGAACAGTGTTATTATAAAGAACGCGATGAGTAACATGCCAACTCTCACATATAACCGGGCGAACAGTGTTATTATAAAGAACGCTATGAGCATCATGCCAACTCTCACATATAACCGGGCGAACAGTGTTATTATAAAGAACGCGATGAGTAACATGCCAACTCTCACATATAACCGGGCGAACAGTGATATTATAAAGAACGCTATGTGTAACATGGCAACTCTCACATATAACCGGGCGAACAGTGTTATTATAAAGAACGCGATGAGTAACATGCCAACTCTCACATATAACCGGGCGAACAGTGTTATTATAAAGAACGCTATGAGCATCATGCCAACTCTCACATATAACCGGGCGAACAGTGTTATTATAAAGAACGCTATGTGTAACATTCCAACTCTCACATATAACCGGGCGAACAGTGTTATTATAAAGAACGCGATGAGTAACATGCCGACTCTCACATATAACCGGGCGAACAGTGTTATTATAAAGAACGCGATGAGTAACATGCCGACTCTCACATATAACCAGGCGAACAGTGTTATTATAAAGAACGGTATGAGCATCATGCTAACACTCACATATAACCGGGCGAACAGTGTTGTTATAAAGAACGCTATGTGTAACATGCCGACTCTCACATATAACCGGGCGAACAGTGTTATTATAAAGAACGAGATGAGTAACATGCCGACTCTCACATATAACCAGGCGAACAGTGTTATTATAAAGAACGCTATGAGCAGCACGCCAACTCTCACATATAACCGGGCGAACAGTGCTATTATAAAGAACGCTATGAGTAACATGCCGACTCTCACATATAACCGGGCGAACAGTGTTATTATAAAGAACGCTTGAGCATCATGCCAACTCTCACATATAACCGGGCGAACAGTGTTATTATAAAGAACGCTATGAGCATCATGCCAACTCTCACATATAACCGGGCGAACAGTGTTATTATAAAGAACGCGATGAGTAACATGCCAACTCTCACATATAACCGGGCGAACAGTGTTATTATAAAGAACGAGATGAGTAACATGCCAACTCTCAGATATAACCGGGCGAACAGTGTTATTATAAAGAACGCTATGAGCATCATGCCAACTCTCACATATAACCGGGCGAACAGTGTTATTATAAAGAACGCTATGAGCATCATGCCAACTCTCACATATAACCGGGCGAACAGTGTTATTATAAAGAACGCGATGAGTAACATGCCAACTCTCACATATAACCGGGCGAACAGTGTTATTATTAAGAACGCGATGAGTAACATGCCGACTCTCACATATAACCGGGCGAAAAGTGTTATTATAAAGAACGCTATGAGCATCATGCCAACTCTCACATATAATCGGGCGAACAGTGTTATTATAAAGAACGCTATGAGCATCATGCCAACTCTCACATATAACCGGGCGAACAGTGTTATTATAAAGAACGCGATGAGGAGCATGCCAACTCTCACATATAACCGGGCGAACAGTGTTATTATAAAGAACGGTATGAGCAGCATGCCAACTCTCACATATAACCAGGCGAACAGTGTTATTATAAAGAACGCTATGAGCAGCATGCCAACTCTCACATATAACCGGGCGAACAGTGTTATTATAAAGAACGCGATGAGTAACATGCCAACTCTCACATATAACCGGGCGAACAGTGTTATTATAAAGAACGCTAAGAGCATCATGCCAACTCTCACATATAACCGGGCGAACAGTGTTATTATAAAGAACGCTATGAGCATCATGCCAACTCTCACATATAACCGGGCGAACAGTGTTATTATAAAGAACGCGATGAGTAACATGCCGACTCTCACATATAACCGGGCGAACAGTGTTATTATAAAGAACGCTATGAGCATCATGCCAACTGTCACATATAACCGGGCGAACAGTGTTATTATAAAGAACGCTATGTGTAACATGCCGACTCTCACATATAACCGGGCGATCAGTGTTATTATAAAGAACACGATGAGTAACATGCCAACTCTCACATATAACCGGGCGAACAGTGTTATTATAAAGAACGCTATGAGCATCATGCCAACTGTCACATATAACCGGGCGAACAGTGTTATTATAAAGAACGCGATGAGTAACATGCCAACTCTCACATATAACCGGGCGAACAGTGTTATTATAAAGAACGCTATGAGCATCATGCCAACTCTCACATATAACCGGGCGAACAGTGTTATTATAAAGAACGCTATGTGTAACATTCCAACTCTCACATATAACCGGGCGAACAGTGTTATTATAAAGAACGCGATAAGTAACATGCCAACTCTCACATATAACCGGGCGAACAGTGTTATTATAAAGAACGCGATGAGTAACATGCCGACTCTCACATATAACCAGGCGAACAGTGTTATTATAAAGAACGCTATGAGCATCATGCCAACTCTCACATATAACCGGGCGAACAGTGTTATTATAAAGAACGCTATGTGTAACATGCCGACTCTCACATATAACCGGGCGAACAGTGTTATTATAAAGAACGCGATGAGTAACATGCCAACTCTCACATATAACCGGGCGAACAGCGTTATTATAAAGAACGCTATGAGCAGCATGCCAACTCTCACATATAACCGGGCGAACAGTGTTATTATAAAGAACGCTATGTGTAACATGCAGACTCTCACATATAACCGGGCGAACAGTGTTATTATAACGAACGCGATGAGTAACATACCAACGCTCTCATATAACCGGGCGAACAGTGTTATTATAAAGAACGCTATGAGCATCATGCCAACTCTCACATATAACCGGGCGAACAGTGTTATTATAAAGAACGCTATGAGCATCATGCCAACTCTCACATATAACCGGGCGAACAGTGTTATTATAAAGAACGCTATGAGCATCATGCCAACTCTCACATATAACCGGGCGAACAGTGTTATTATAAAGAACGCTATGTGTAACATTCCAACTCTCACATATAACCGGGCGAACAGTGTTATTATAAAGAACGCGATGAGTAACATGCCGACTCTCACATATAACCGGGCGAACAGTGTTATTATAAAGAACGCGATGAGTAACATGCCGACTCTCACATATAACCAGGCGAACAGTGTTATTATAAAGAACGCTATGAGCATCATGCCAACTCTCACATATAACCGGGCGAACAGTGTTATTATAAAGAACGCTATGTGTAACATGCCGACTCTCACATATAACCGGGCGAACAGTGTTATTATAAAGAACGCGATGAGTAACATGCCAACTCTCACATATAACCGGGCGAACAGCGTTATTATAAAGAACGCTATGAGCAGCATGCCAACTCTCACATATAACCGGGCGAACAGTGTTATTATAAAGAACGCTATGTGTAACATGCAGACTCTCACATATAACCGGGCGAACAGTGTTATTATAACGAACGCGATGAGTAACATACCAACGCTCTCATATAACCGGGCGAACAGTGTTATTATAAAGAACGCTATGAGCATCATGCCAACTCTCACATATAACCGGGCGAACAGTGTTATTATAAAGAACGCTATGAGCATCATGCCAACTCTCACATATAACCGGGCGAACAGTGTTATTATAAAGAACGCGATGAGTAACATGTCAACTCCCACATATAACCGGGCGAACAGTGTTATTATAAAGAACGCTATGAGCATCATGCCAACTCTCACATATAACCGGGCGAACAGTGTTATTATAAAGAACGCGATGAGTAACATGCCAACTCTCACATATAACCGGGCGAACAGTGTTATTATAAAGAACGCTATGAGCATCATGCCAACTCTCACATATAACCGGGGAACAGTGTTATTATAAAGAACGCTATGAGCATCATGCCAACTCTCACATATAATCGGGCGAACAGTGTTATTATAAAGAACGCGATGAGTAACATGCCAACTCTCACATATAACCGGGCGAACAGTGTTATTATAAAGAACGCTATGAGCATCATGCCAACTCTCACATATAACCGGGCGAACAGTGTTATTATAAAGAACGCAATGAGTAACATGCCAACGCTCACATATAACCGGGCGAACAGTGTTATTATAAAGAACGCTATGAGCAGCATGCCAACTCTCACATATAACCGGGCGAACAGTGTTATTATAAAGAACGCGATGAGTAACATGCCGACTCTCACATATAACCGGGCGAACAGTGTTATTATAAAGAACGCTATGAGCATCATGCCAACTCTCACATATAACCGGGCGAACAGTGTTATTATAAAGAACGCTATGAGCATCATGCCAACTCTCACATATAACCGGGCGAACAGTGTTATTATAAAGAACGCGATGAGTAACATGCCAACTCTCACATATAACCGGGCGAACAGTGTTATTATAAAGAACGCTATGAGCATCATGCCAACTCTCACATATAACCGGGCGAACAGTGTTATTATAAAGAACGCGATGAGTAACATGCCAACTCTCACATATAACCGGGCGAACAGTGTTATTATAAAGAACGCTATGAGCATCATGCCAACTCTCACATATAACCGGGCGAACAGTGTTATTATAAAGAACGCTATGTGTAACATTCCAACTCTCACATATAACCGCGCGAACAGTGTTATTATAAAGAACGCGATGAGTAACATGCCGACTCTCACATATAACCAGGCGAACAGTGTTATTATAAAGAACGCGATGAGTAACATGCCAACTCTCACATATAACCGGGCGAACAGTGTTATTATAAAGAACGCTATGAGCATCATGCCAACTCTCACATATAACCGGGCGAACAGTGTTATTATAAAGAACGCGATGAGTAACATGCCAACTCTCACATATAACCGGGCGAACAGTGTTATTATAAAGAACGGTATGAGCATCCTGCCAACTCTCACATATAACCGGGCGAACAGTGTTATTATAAAGAACGCGATGAGTAACTTGCCAACGCTCACATATAACCGGCCGAACAGTGTTATTATAAAGAACGCTATGAGCATCATGCCAACTCTCACATATAACCGGGCGAAAAGTTTTATTATAAAGAACGCTATGAGCATCATGCCAACTCTCACATATAACCGGGCGAACAGTGTTATTATAAAGAACGC
Source organism: Bathymodiolus brooksi (assembly GCA_963680875.1). Classification (NCBI taxonomy): domain Eukaryota; kingdom Metazoa; phylum Mollusca; class Bivalvia; order Mytilida; family Modiolidae; genus Bathymodiolus; species Bathymodiolus brooksi. The sequence continues at coordinate 58,841,726 of OY804576.1, read as the reverse complement.
GATGAGTAACATGCCAACTCTCACATATAACCGGGCGAACAGTGTTATTATAAAGAACGCTATGAGCAGCATGCCAACTCTCACATATAACCGGGCGAACAGTGTTATTATAAAGAACGCGATAAGTAACATGCCAACTCTCACATATAACCGGGCGAACAGTGTTATTATAAAGAACGCGATGAGTAACATGCCGACTCTCACATATAACCAGGCGAACAGTGTTATTATAAAGAACGCTATGAGCATCATGCCAACTCTCACATATAACCGGGCGAACAGTGTTATTATAAAGAACGCGATGAGTAACATGACAACTCTCACATATAACCGGGCGAACAGTGTTATTATAAAGAACGCGATGAGGAGCATGCCAACTCTCACATATAACCGGGCGAACAGTGTTATTATAAAGAACGCTATGAGCAGCATGCCAACTCTCACATATAACCGGGCGAACAGTGTTATTATAAAGAACGCTATGTGTAACATGCAGACTCTCACATATAACCGGGCGAACAGTGTTATTATAACGAACGCGATGAGTAACATACCAACGCTCTCATATAACCGGGCGAACAGTGTTATTATAAAGAACGCTATGAGCATCATGCCAACTCTCACATATAACCGGGCGAACAGTGTTATTATAAAGAACGCTATGAGCAGCATGCCAACTCTCACATATAACCGGGCGAACAGTGTTATTATAAAGAACGCTATGAGCATCATGCCAACTCTCACATATAACCGGGCGAACAGTGTTATTATAAAGAACGCTATGTGTAACATTCCAACTCTCACATATAACCGGGCGAACAGTGTTATTATAAAGAACGCGATGAGTAACATGCCGACTCTCACATATAACCGGGCGAACAGTGTTATTATAAAGAACGCGATGAGTAACATGCCGACTCTCACATATAACCAGGCGAACAGTGTTATTATAAAGAACGCTATGAGCATCATGCCAACTCTCACATATAACCGGGCGAACAGTGTTATTATAAAGAACGCTATGTGTAACATGCCGACTCTCACATATAACCGGGCGAACAGTGTTATTATAAAGAACGCGATGAGTAACATGCCAACTCTCACATATAACCGGGCGAACAGCGTTATTATAAAGAACGCTATGAGCAGCATGCCAACTCTCACATATAACCGGGCGAACAGTGTTATTATAAAGAACGCTATGTGTAACATGCAGACTCTCACATATAACCGGGCGAACAGTGTTATTATAACGAACGCGATGAGTAACATACCAACGCTCTCATATAACCGGGCGAACAGTGTTATTATAAAGAACGCTATGAGCATCATGCCAACTCTCACATATAACCGGGCGAACAGTGTTATTATAAAGAACGCTATGAGCATCATGCCAACTCTCACATATAACCGGGCGAACAGTGTTATTATAAAGAACGCGATGAGTAACATGTCAACTCCCACATATAACCGGGCGAACAGTGTTATTATAAAGAACGCTATGAGCATCATGCCAACTCTCACATATAACCGGGCGAACAGTGTTATTATAAAGAACGCGATGAGTAACATGCCAACTCTCACATATAACCGGGCGAACAGTGTTATTATAAAGAACGCTATGAGCATCATGCCAACTCTCACATATAACCGGGGAACAGTGTTATTATAAAGAACGCTATGAGCATCATGCCAACTCTCACATATAATCGGGCGAACAGTGTTATTATAAAGAACGCGATGAGTAACATGCCAACTCTCACATATAACCGGGCGAACAGTGTTATTATAAAGAACGCTATGAGCATCATGCCAACTCTCACATATAACCGGGCGAACAGTGTTATTATAAAGAACGCAATGAGTAACATGCCAACGCTCACATATAACCGGGCGAACAGTGTTATTATAAAGAACGCTATGAGCAGCATGCCAACTCTCACATATAACCGGGCGAACAGTGTTATTATAAAGAACGCGATGAGTAACATGCCGACTCTCACATATAACCGGGCGAACAGTGTTATTATAAAGAACGCTATGAGCATCATGCCAACTCTCACATATAACCGGGCGAACAGTGTTATTATAAAGAACGCTATGAGCATCATGCCAACTCTCACATATAACCGGGCGAACAGTGTTATTATAAAGAACGCGATGAGTAACATGCCAACTCTCACATATAACCGGGCGAACAGTGTTATTATAAAGAACGCTATGAGCATCATGCCAACTCTCACATATAACCGGGCGAACAGTGTTATTATAAAGAACGCGATGAGTAACATGCCAACTCTCACATATAACCGGGCGAACAGTGTTATTATAAAGAACGCTATGAGCATCATGCCAACTCTCACATATAACCGGGCGAACAGTGTTATTATAAAGAACGCTATGTGTAACATTCCAACTCTCACATATAACCGCGCGAACAGTGTTATTATAAAGAACGCGATGAGTAACATGCCGACTCTCACATATAACCAGGCGAACAGTGTTATTATAAAGAACGCGATGAGTAACATGCCAACTCTCACATATAACCGGGCGAACAGTGTTATTATAAAGAACGCTATGAGCATCATGCCAACTCTCACATATAACCGGGCGAACAGTGTTATTATAAAGAACGCGATGAGTAACATGCCAACTCTCACATATAACCGGGCGAACAGTGTTATTATAAAGAACGGTATGAGCATCCTGCCAACTCTCACATATAACCGGGCGAACAGTGTTATTATAAAGAACGCGATGAGTAACTTGCCAACGCTCACATATAACCGGCCGAACAGTGTTATTATAAAGAACGCTATGAGCATCATGCCAACTCTCACATATAACCGGGCGAAAAGTTTTATTATAAAGAACGCTATGAGCATCATGCCAACTCTCACATATAACCGGGCGAACAGTGTTATTATAAAGAACGCGATGAGTAACATGCCAACTCTCACATATAACCGGGCGAACAGTGTTATTATAAAGAACGCTATGAGCAGCATGCCAACTCTCACATATAACCGGGCGAACAGTGTTATTATAAAGAACGCTATGTGTAACATGCCGACTCTCACATATAACAGGGCGAACAGTGTTATTATAAATAACGCGATGAGTAACATGCCAACGCTCACATATAACCGGGCGAACAGTGTTATTATAAAGAACACTATGAGCATCATGCCAACTCTCACATATAACCGGGCGAACAGTGTTATTATAAAGAACGCTTTGAGCATCATGCCAACTCTCACATATAACCGGGCGAACAGTGTTATTATAAAGAACGCGATGAGTAACATGCCAACTCTCACATATAACCGGGCGAACAGTGTTATTATAAAGAACGCTATGAGCATCATGCCAACTCTCACATATAACCGGGCGAACAGTGTTATTATAAAGAACGCGATGAGTAACATGCCAACTCTCACATATAACCGGGCGAACAGTGTTATTATAAAGAACGCTATGAGCATCCTGCCAACTCTCACATATAACCGGGCGAACAGTGTTATTATAAAGAACGCGATGAGTAACTTGCCAACGCTCACATATAACCGGGCGAACAGTGTTATTATAAAGAACGCTATGAGCATCATGCCAACTCTCACATATAACCGGGCGAACAGTTTTATTATAAAGAACGCTATGAGCATCATGCCAACTCTCACATATAACCGGGCGAACAGTGTTATTATAAAGAACGCTATGAGCATCATGCCAACTCTCACATATAACCGGGCGAACAGTGTTATTATAAAGAACGCTATGAGGATCATGCCAACTCTCACATATAACCGGGCGAACAGTGTTATTATAAAGAACGCTATGAGTAACATGCCAACTCTCACATATAACCGGCGAACAGTGTTATTATAAAGAACGCGATGAGTAACATGCCAACTCTCACATATAACCGGGCGAACAGTGTTATTATAAAGAACGCTATGTGTAACATGCCAACTCTCACATATAACGGGCGAACAGTGTTATTATAAAGAACGCTATAATCTTGAAAATTACAGACAATACATGTATATCTAATCTTCGTGGCACAGAACTTGTCATATGTACAATATTAATTTGATTAAAAAGAGCCGATGCCATCAAACATAGTTAGATATTAGATAGTATACAAGGTATTGTAAGACATAACGGGGAAGCAATAGTCAACTTTGAAACAAAATATAATTGCCGATACAATCTTTCGTCATATGTGCACAACTGACAGATTACTTTTCAATAAAAGGACATATTGCTTGATCTTTACTCCCATTTGTCTTGTAGGGGTTCATGCTTAGCTATGTTATTTGTATCCCTTTATGTAAACTGGTGTCCAACATGATTCTCATATCAGATGATGTTCGTGTCGTTTAACAGTAAGACGACGGGTGTCACACATAGAACAGGAACTGCTAACCCTTCCGGAGCACCTAAACGTTTACAAGGAAAATGTTTTGTCTATTACTAATATTAACTGAAATGACTACTTTGCTTAAAATCATGAGCAGTCTCGATTGAGGACAACACACTATACGATATGAGATATACATCCATCCATTACCGGTATTTCTATATTAAAGTAACACAGTTAATGGTAGAAATTTACCAGTATATGATAATAAGCACATTCCACTGAACCGGTATTCCATTTAAGAAAAATATGAAGTATGAAGTGTGACTGTGAGTGTAAAGAAGCATAAGATTACAAACAACTATTTTTGTACTGATAAGTCAGAAAGTAAAGATTGTTTTTTTTTTAAATACGGACCAATTTTTTTTGTCAAGATTGTGGTGATAATTTAAATCCTTTGATTTGGAAATGAATAGCATCCAGTAAACCAGTTTAGAACAGGATCACTGATATACTCTGGAACAAGTGGCAATAATCGTGCCAACGTCTGAAATGAAAAATAATATATAAATAAATATTATTATACGGTTATTTTTGAATGATATACAGGCATAAGTGACCTTAGCCGGTGTTGGTAATGATGTTTTGGCCCTTTGGTTATATTGCGTCAAAAACTTTAAATTATTTGGCTTTCCAATATTTCGATTTTGAACGTACCTGATGAAGATTATTCCAGAAACGTGTCGTGCGCATTAAGTTTGATATCTACATTTTTTAATGCAATGTATCACGATACTGTACAAAAATGAAAAGTCGTTTCCATAGAAACCTTTGAATTTATCCCGAATAACTCGAATTCTCGGTTTTTTCGAAATAAAATGATCAGTTCCTTGAATTGTGAATTCATAATATTAAAACGCAATGGGATTTAGGACGATTATCTGTGTTGCCGTTGGAGATGAAATTACAAACAGGGGCAAGGTTTAGATCCGATTATCCGTCCCAAAGACCAACATTTTTGTGTGCATGTCTCAAGCTAGGACCTATATTTCCAGGCAAGTGTCATGATGGTTTGTGCTCAATGATCTGAGGTGAAATGTCGTTGCTCGTTTTGTTGATATCGGTGGAATAATTGCTGTTTATAAAGGTCATGATGGTTTGTGTTCAATGATCTGAGGTGAAATGTCGTTGCTCGTTTTGTTGATATCGGTGGAATAATTGCTGTTTATAAAGGTCATGATGGTTTGTGTTCAATGATCTGAGGTGAAATGTCGTTGCTCGTTTTGTTGATATCGGTGGAATAATTGCTGTTTATAAAGTTTGGGGAAGATTTAGCCTAAGTTGATTAACTGTTATCGCGATCAAATAGTGAGAAAAACATTATAATGGGAAAAAGTCAAATAAAACAAAAAAAACAGACATACACTTAAGTAAAAATTTCTACATTTCTTGGGAAAACCCTGAATCTCATAACACACTCCATTTTACTATTTGTAAGTTCAAACTCTGAACCGACACATTTCCTGTCCTGTATGGAATCAACGCTAACAAGGTTTGTATCAATAGTATACAATACTCACTGCCGATCTGTCTATTATACCGGTAGCACTGTCTATCAAATACCGAGGTTTAGGTTGAATATTTAGTAACGCATCTTCAATGGCATTCAGCACAGGATCAGGAGTTAAAGAGGTTCCTGCTGTACCGGCGTTCTTCATAGCTTCATATGGTCGATAAAAATACTCTCTACCATAAGTGTCTCTCACCTCTGACGTAGCATTGTCCCACATTTCGTCACACAGACGTTTCAATCTCTCACACTAAAAAGGGTTAATAACAAAATATAATATTTGCTAAATTAAAGTGTAAAAAATAAAGACTGGGGTCCAATTCACCCACATAAGGAAAATAACACACATGTTGCTTAGTATTAACTCCAAAGCATTAAGAGAGACCTGGACCGATAATAATATATACGACTTATATACCCTTTCAACACTATGAGTTCGAACCCCGATCATGGCGAGGTGTACTCGATACAACATTAAGTGAGAAAGTTTGTCAGTGACTTGCCGAAGGTTGGTGCTTTTCTCCCGGTACTTCTGTTTCCTCCATCAATAAAACTGACCGCATGATATAGCTGAACTATTGTTGAAAGTGGCGTTAAACACCATAATCAAACCAAGCCAAACCCTTTCAACCGCTGAAATAGACAAAATAACAAGAACATGTATTAAAATGTCTTAGAATATCATATATCGTGTCGTGACATCTGCTCGGTCATGCAATAAAGTTGGTCACCTGTTTTGATTTACAATTCTCGCGCAGCACGAGACCAATGCCGTCATTCTGTATATTCATAGCGTACATAAACACAGAGGGTATTTCCCAAGTATTTGTACCTTTTCAGTTTGTTGACATAATCGTCATCACAGTTCATGACCGTTTCTGGAATGTAGGCCAAGCAAATTGTATTCTAAAATACTTTGAAAATATGATGATTGATCATTCAGATTCTACCATTTTTTAAGAAAAGGGCTGATTTTTCTGGGAAAATATATACTTTTACAACTAGTGCTCTCCATTAGTCACAAAATGGCAGATTAATTTGCATTTCCACTGCTGCTTTTATAACAAATATACCCCTTAATTCTTGATGGAATGAAATGATATTCACAGAGAAGATAGAAAAAGAATTAACTTAACAGCAATAATCAAAATCTATAACATAAATTGAACAGAGAATTAAATTAAACCAAACAGAAAAATGAAATTATCTGGAGGGAAAAAACTGTGCTTCCGGTTATGGCGGCGACCATGAAAAATATTGAGTGACTGCATAAACGTGATTTCTAGTGCAACTAACGTCTGATTCTTAACAACACAATCATAATTAACAATTAAACTTGCTTTACTACGCCTATAGCAGAATAATGTATACCCCTGACCTACGAAATGGCAGGAACAGGTGATGTCCAGAACACGTTAGATGTCAAACAAATCATGTTTGACTTGAACAATAAATCAGTGTGGTATTGGCGAAGAGCATTGCTTTTAAAGTATTATATTGATCTAGGAAAACAGGAGTCAGTACACATTACTTGGTTAGACTATGATAAAAGCCCAAATGAAATTGTTTTGCACGACGAAGAGCAACCGTTTGAGGAAAAAAGTCAGTCGGCGTCTTTGAACAAGTCTGTAGTTCAAATTTTCTATAAAGTGTCAAAACTCATAACAATTTCTATTTATTACACAACTAAAAGATGCTTGGTACAAGGCAATACCTGCCAAAATTGGGTTGATGAAGAATTTAAAGAAAAAAGGAGTGTATAAACACGTGTTTGAAGGGAGATAACCCTAAGTTGAACATTGACAATAACATTAGACAAATGAAGGAAATAAATATCAAAACGTAAAAGAGGATGAACAACAAACAATCCCTAAACATGTAGAAGATAGTTTTGATAGTCTCTTAACATTAATATGGATGATTTAGACGAAATGGAAATAAACAATAACAAAATTTGCCAATCAACTGAAAATCAACAAAAGGGGAATGATAAGCAGACAAAACAAGATGATAACTCCTCAAATATACCTGGTCACGACAAAACAGGATCAGAACCTCAAAACGTATCAACTGCCTTTCATTCATTAGAAAATAAACTAGTAGATTGTCATCTACAATAGTCAGAAAATTGGCAATCTTGTAAGTGCGATTGAAAAAATGGAAGAAAAAATGCTGGCACAGCAAAAAAGTCAGGAAGAACTTCAAAGCAGAAATGTGCAATTACATTGTGAGTACAGTAAGAATATTGACAACCTTGTTAGTGTGGTTAAACAAATGGAAGACAAATTGATGACACAGCAACAATGACAGGAAGAGCTTCAAAGCAGAAATGTACATTTACATCGTGAGTACAGCCAGAAAATTGACAATCTTGTAAGTGTGATTAAAGATTGTCAGGAAGAACTTCAAACCAGAAACGTGGAAGTAAATGAAATCAGTGCAGCGCTGGAAAAAACTGAAGACCTACCAGACAAACCAGCATGTGTCAACATTAGCACTGCCACCATTAACGAGCAAGTTACATGTAAGAACATACCAAGACATGAAGACATGAAAACATCCGTGGAAACACAACACAATGAACATGATATGCACAGTTCAGATGAAAATCATACCATTAAATTCTGGGTAGTTGGATCGTCAATCGCGAAAGATCTGCGAAAAAATCGGATATATAAATACAAGAAAACAAACATAACAACACATGATAAAACAGTGTATGGAGCTAGTGAATTTCTTATGTCTGGAAAACTCAAAGCCAACAACATTGCATATCAAGTTGGATCCAGCGATTTAGAGGATAGCACCGCAGATAAGGTAGTAAATAGTATTAAAAGACTTGTATTGGATACACAGCGCTTAGTCCCGGGAAATAACATCATTATAAACGGAATACTTCCCAGGTTTCATAGAAACCTGCAACAAAGAAAACAGTATGAAACACTTTGAAGATGAGATTCACTTGAGTCATAATGGTGGTATTGCACAATATGTTAGAAATTTAAAGGAGGTAGTCAACCCTCTCCTTGGAGTAGCTAATGCACACCGTGATATTGGAAATCAACAATTTCAGCGATTTCATAGTGAAGATCAATCCCGTAAATCCCCAACAAAGGAACACCGTGATTTTCGAAGTCAACAATATCGACAATTTCGTAACGATGACCAACGTCGTAAATATCCAACAGGGTACTACAGAGGCGACAAAAATCAAGCGAGTCGTTTCCATGAAAATTACAATAACAATTTTTACCAGGGTTATGAGGACGATAACATTTATAATAGTATAGATATGAGGCTATCAAAATTAGCTCTTGGAGGTTGGAACTAGACTAGAAATTTAACATTCACATTGATGACAATCACTTAAAGTGCTTGGTCAAAAATCAGTATTAATTTGAAGACAAGCACTTCTTGTTTTATGACTTTTTTGTCATGAATGAAGCCAAATTTCAAAAGATTTGATACATTTATTAAAAAGCATATAAAAATATATGATAACTTTATTAAAAACAAATCAAAGTTCATATTGTGAAAAATCTCAGTAGATAGAATTTTTTTTTGAAGTGACTGAACTAAAATCACTCTTATCTTGAAGACAAAAAACATTTATTAATATTTTTCTGTTTATTTCTTATAATTTGTTTAATTAAGCTAACTTTCACGTATATGATCAGTTTATACAAAACAAATCAAAGTCCATATGTTGAAAAATGTCTTCCTATTGTTTTTCTCTTTATAAGTGAAGTGAAATTCAGAAAGAACTGAATCTGTAAATATTCACAATGGAAGAAAAAAAGGGTTATCTTTCTTTGTACAAATCTGTATATCATAGAACAAACGCTTTTGCATCAGTAAATCATGTTTTTGTTGTTGAATTTATACATGTGTACTATAATTAATGATTTATCAATATCTGCCTGGAATGTGCAAGGCCTGGGAGACAAATGTATTGATGTCAATTTGTTATCACTTTTGAAATATGATATATATATACTTCTGGAAACATGGAAGGGTACTGAACCAAATTTGTGTATACCACAGTATAATATTTTTCAAAAATGTAGAAGAAAGAAAAAGAGGTCCACAAGATTTAGTGGTGGAATTCTTATAGCATATAAATCTAATCTTCATAAGGGAATTATGGAAATGAATGATGTAACTTCTTCTGAAAATAGAATATGGCTCAAACTAGACAAAACATTTTTCAGTTTTGAAAAAGATCTATATATATGTGCTTGTTATATTCCTCCCGTAAACTCAGTCTACTATGATGATGATTATTCTAAGCTTGAAGATGAAATTTCTAAAGTAATGTCAAATAGTACATGTAATATTCTCATTGCAGGATATTTAAATGGTAGAATTTCAAATCTTATTGACTTCATTGTGAATGAAAGTAATTCGCATGAAACTTTAGAATATTTACTACCAGATAATTATAACACAGATTATAATATTAAAGTAATAATTGTTTGATTAGAAAACGGAAAAATCTAAATATTTCGTAAAGCGTAGATTTTTTTTTAACGCATCAAACGAGAGTTTTGTCAGGAATTTTACTACCATTTTGGAATTGTATAAATATTTACGGTTGAAATTATTCTGAAGGCCCTGCTCATCTGAAAAATTACCAATTTGTGGCGTTATTTTGGTCTTTATTTCAGGCTAAGTTCTTCAAAATAGGCCAAGTTTGCTCGTTAAATGTGACAGCCAACTCACCGTGGACGTAATCCCATATAACAATAGGAACGACGGTGGTCCAGCAGCTGGTCTATTGTCTCTCGTCGAAGTGCCGGAGAAAGCTATTGTTCCCTTCATGGTTAATGCATTTGACTACGTGACATTTATACACAGGCTTACCTGAGATTTACCTGGACAATTTTGAAAAAAAAAGTGAAATCATAAATTTTCATAATTACTGATTTTTAATTTGACCAAGTTATTTCAATCTTTCGGAAATACTTCGAAAAAGAACGGTTTTTTCTGCTAATAAATTCACTGAAGTTAAACATAGAGTACACAATTATTGGATATGAATAACATTTTATAGGTAAAAACGTTATATACAATCTGTCATTTACAACCGGTGTACCCTTCAATCTGTAATCATGTTGGACTGGATTCAGCTTTCCTCGTCGCTGGACTCGTCGTCATCAAAATCAATTATTATTGGGGGAATCTCACTCCTATCAATGCAATTCTCTTTCCCATACTCCTTTTCTATTTTTAATACATGGTCTTCTGCCTTCGCCCAAACTTCCTTTGTAATTCTGCCAAACCCCCCATAAACAAGTTCTTTCACATCCTTCAAACGAAAAGTTGTATTGTTTTCTGCAACAAACCCTTTAACCTGTGCCCAAATAAGTTCTATGGGGTTCAATTCGCAATGGCGAACAGGGGTTCTTAGAATTTCGTGACCGTGTAGGTTGGCAATTTTATCAGTTTTAAAAACGGAAAGGAGTTTCTTAAATTTGATTTTTTCATAAAGTTGTTTTTTAGTTTCAAGGGGCTGAAAAGGAATGTTGTGTTTTGAAAGATAATCTTGTAAGACAGCTTTTCTCTGATTAAAGTTTGGCACAACAGTTTCTTCAGTCTTGATGTTGTGATAACTGGCATTATCTAAAACGATAACACTTGGGCTTTTTAATGCTGGCATAAGCTGATTTTCGAACCAGTTTAGAAAGATGGGCCCGTTCATTTCTTGGTGATAATCCCCATCTTTAGTTTTGGCAAGAAAAACCAAATCACACCTATCAATCAAACCCTCCTCACGATTACCAGCGTGCAACGGTCAAAATCATCAAGAGTTTTCTTTCTTTCGGTCTGTTGGATTCAGGAGGACTTTTACCGTTTACAGCTCTATACACAGAACTGTAAGATATGCCAGCAGCCTTGCATGTTCTTTTAATCAAATTATCTGGGGAATAAAATGGTCTTCCCCTGGCCTTCTCAAGCTGAAAAAACTTGAATAGATTTAACACAATGTTTTTACAATCTTTTGACAAGTCCTTTGTTTTACCCATTCTTGCGATGTTTATATATATGTTAAGATGTCAAAAAATAGGTTTATGAAGAAATTTTATGTGAACTTTTAGAAAGATTTTAAAGTTTAAAATTGGAGTGTCAAAATATGCCTGTATGCGTGTCTCTCTCTCTATCAAGGTAAGATTTACCTGGCTGCTACCTCTAGTTAGTTTACTCCCACCTCTATTTTGGCGGTAAAAATCGGGGAAAATGTCAAATTTCAGATGAGTGCAGCAATAATGAAAGGTTATTGTTAGATGAAATGCATATTTTAAAAATGGTAGTAAAATTCTGCACAAAACTCTCGTTTACTGTGTTTTAAAAAAATGTATTGTTTTCGAGAAAACTCAAATTTTCCGTTTTCTAATAAAAAAATTATTACTTTAATAGATGTTCTGTTGATAATTAATAGATCTTTGTATTGCCTCCCAGGTCCGTGTTTTAAATGGTCGTTTTGTTGGAGATTCTGTAGGTAATGTTACTTGTTACAAATCTAATGGAGCTAGTACAGTTGACTATGCTTTGGCCGACGTGGACCTACTCAAAAATATTAACGTTTTTCAAGTGTCTGATCCTTCTTATTTATCAGATCATGTACAGATTGTTGTTCATTTATATTGTAATATCTCACTAAGCGAACAATCTGATAATGCTTTACATTCAAATTTATTAAAATATTCCTATAAATGGGGGAAAATGTCCAAACATAAACTTTTAGATGCTATGTATGAATATTCAATACTAGAACAAATAGTATCCTTTGAAAATTCAAGTTTTGAAAAGAACTGTACAGAAATAGATGAAGCATCTGATGATTTGAATAACATTTTTCAAAATTTTGCGAAACAGTCTTGTCGATTTGTTCATTTGAATAAGAAAAAAGTCAAGAAGAAGAAATCATGGATTGACACAGAATTTAAAGACTTAATGAAAACTGTACTAAATGTAGGGTCTGAAGTTAAAAAATAACCTTTAAATTTTTAGCTTACAGTTAATTATTTTACACATTGGAAAAAATTGAAAAAGATGGCTAAAAATAAAAAATATCAATTTAGGGACCGACCATTAAACTTGAAGGGGGTGGGGGGGGGGGGGGGGGGTTATGGTTTTTTGTTTCGATCAGAAATTTTTTTTCGGACAACACGAGAGTTAGTTTATTTATTTTTTGTCGCGCAAAGCGCGAAATTTTTTTCCACAACCCAACATTAGGTTATATGACAAAAACTCTGAATCAGATTATTTTTTTTTCTCCACCAAAATCAGAATATTTTTTTCAGCAAAACTGGGAATCAGAAAAAAAACCATAACCCCCCCCCCCCCCCCCCCCCCCCCCCCCCCTTAAGCTAAATGGTCGTTCCCATACGAAGGGATTGTATGAAAAACCTTTGAACTGGAAAGAAACAGATCCAAAACAATACTGGCAAGTTTTAAATTCACTCAAAAAGGGTGTCAACTCGAGTAAAAATCCTGAAATTCAAGTTAATTTTGAAAAGATAATTGAGCATTTTAAATCACAAGGTAGTTGTAAAAATTACAATGTAAATTTAAAAAATAAAGTTGAAAATCATATAATTCAATAAAAATTTACTAACAGAAAATTCCATTACTGATAAACCATGTACTATCTCTGAAATAAAACAGTGCATTAATATACTTAAAACCAAAAAAGGTGCAGGACCTGACCTTATAACCAATGAAATAATTAAGTATAGCTCTGTAGCAACTTGTAAATCTATAGTGAAGTTATACAATTTAATACTAATTTCTGGAAAATACCCATCTGCATGGAGAAAATCATTTATTATCCTTATACACAAGTCGGGGGATAAAAGTGATTTAAATAATTACAGAGGCATCTCTCTTCAAAACTGCATTGCTAACCTATTTAGTTCTGCACTAAGCAAGAGACATATGTCACATTACGAAAATTTATTTTCATCACAGCAGTTTGGTTTTAGGCCTCATCATAGAACTACAGATAGTTTATTTATTTTAAAAACCCTAATATCTAAATATGTTTTAAAAAAGAAAACAAAAATATTTTCTTGCTTTGTCGATCTACGCAAAGCATTCGATACTGTTTGGCACAATGGTCTGTTGTATAAGCTAAGGACAAATAAAATTGGTCATAAATTTTTCAATATTATTCAAAATATGTATAATGTATGTCAATCTGCTGTTAAAATTGAAAATAAACATTCCAACTATTTCAATTTAGAAAAAGGAGAAGAGCAAGGAGGTAGTCTAAGTCCCACGTTATTTAATTGTTTCATTAATGATATACATGATATATTTGATCAATCTTGTGATTCAATCAAACTTGATCACACTTTAGTATCTAGTTTAAGCTTTGCTGACGACCTTGTAATATTTTCAGAATCTCATAAAGGACTGCAGAATGCTTTGTATAAGTTACAAAAAATATTGTTTTGATTGGCAATTGACTGTTAATATAAATAAAGCAAAACTATTGACTTTTCAGAAGACTTTTTCACCTACTCCCATGCTTTTTTATGAACATAAACCACTCACAGAAACTAAAGAATACAATCTTCTTGGAACTGTCATTGATCATAAGGGTTGTTTCAAAAGGGGAATACAAGAATTGTCAAAAAAGGGCTTAAAAGGTTTATTTTCTTTGCAAAAACTTTTGTCAAATTTTGAACAACTACCTGTCAACCTCTCGTGTAAGCTCTTTAACACACTGATCCGTCCCATTTTAAGATACAATTGTGAAATATGGTATATGGACGAATACCTTTTTGTAAGAATAAATACTAATAATATAAACCCATTAATAAAAAAATTCCTTAATGTTAATAAATCTTTATATGATGAAGGCTTCTACACATGGTATACTTTGGCATTAAATGTCTTTCAAGAATTTGATTTGGATGCCGAAGATTTTGCTAATATGGATAAGTGTTTCCATAAGATAACAGTTCCATTTAAAAAAGAATTTAAAAAGGTTGTCCATAATAATTACATTCAGAAAACTAAAGACAAACTTTCAAAATTAACAGATAATTCTAAACTTTATTTGTATAATAAAATAAAACATGATATTGTTTTGGAAGAGTATTTGATACAGGAAAATTTTTTAAAAATAGACAATTCATAGCTAAATGTCGGAAAAGTGACCATTGTTTGCAAATTGAAGCTGGTCGATATATTAATATACCCCGTCAACAAAGACTTTGCACTACTTGTAATATCTTAGGGAACGACCATTTAACTTAAAGGGGGAGGGGGGGGGGGGGGTTATGATTTTTTTTCTAAAAACATATTCTGATTCCCAATGTTGCTGAAAAAAATATTCTGATTTTGGTGGAGCAAAAAAAAAATAATCTGATTCAGAGTTTTTGTCATATAACCTAATGTTAAATTCTGGAAAAAAAATTCGCGCTTTGCGCGACAAAAAAAAATATTCTAACTCTTGTGTTGTCCGAAAAAAAAATTCTGAACAAAACAAAAACCATAACCCCCCCTTCAAGTTTAATGGTCGGTCCCTTAGAAGATGAATATCACTTCTTTTTAAATTGTCATTTAAACCAGCAGCCAAGAAATTTACTAATTTAATACTATTGAAAATAAATGTCCTTCTTTTACCAATATGTCACCCATGAATAGACTTGATTACATACTCAATCCAACTGCAGATCTTTTATCGGTTGTTTGCAACTTCATAAAACAATCACTAGATTTGAGACGATAGGGTCCACGCCGGTCAAATATTTCTTCTACATTTACATATTTAATATGTTTGTGTTGTTTTCTTTTATATGTTTGCATGCTTTTGTATTGTAATTGCTTGACCCATATGGGTGTAATATGCAATTTGAATAAATAAATAAATTATTACAACAAACTGTGTTGTTACCACTCTGTGATAATAAATGTGATTGAAATAATCAGAAATCAGACATTAATTGTCTTACAAAAATATGACAGAATGTAGTCAGTCTAATATATTGCATTGACAAAAGCAAAAACACCAAATTCACTGGATTAAATACTTTATTATATTAGTAAGCAAGTTTAATATTTGCATCAAATAATCAATTTTTAATACTTCAATTTCAAACTATTTAAAAAAAACATCTTTTGAAATTTTTCAGACAAAACAATTACACTGAAAAAGCTAAAATACTGTACTTTCTTAATCTGATTTACTTTTTTAAGTTTGGTTGGCCTATGACAAATTCATGCGCTTTATTAACCTTTGACCGGCCTTATGTGACGTAATAGGACGCCATTTGGAAAATGGGTAGTAAACAAATATGGGTCAGAGTGTTATTATTATCGATCTTTTTTCCATGGAACTTTACACATGTAAGCAAGAATAGATGAGGAACATAATTTAAAACAAAGAAAAAAATGTTTACTTTTCAAACATGAAAAAAATAATCAAACATTATCCAATGACTGACCGACTTATTGTCACACGGGGATACTATCATTTGTGAATGTCACCATAAGTAATGTGACGCCATTAACATGATGGAGGTGGATAAAAGGGATTGCCTCCCTTAAATTTCAAAATATACAATATATTGACCCTTTTCAAAACAAGGAATATTTTTGCAAAATAACACCGTAAGCATTTTTCTTATATACTGTTATTTTCCAAATTTGAAATTACCGTTTTGCAATAATTAATTGTTGAAATACTGAAGAGATCAACATTCAAAACTTGATTATGCATGTATGCCCAACAAGCTCATTGGATGTTCTTGGTTTGGAGCATAGCATTTTATCAGGGACAACTTACGTTAAGCATATTCGAAATAAAGCAATAAGACTCACAAACTATATATATATTCATACCTTATATAAAACCTCTAAAAATTGCAAAACAGCACCACAAAAGCAAATCATAAAACGAAGAAAGAAAGACTAAAGAATGAAATAAGTAATCAACACTCAGTCTTAAATGTATATTCATTCAACACTGTAATATATGCATGTTTATTACACTGTTTTGCTTTGACTGTTGCGGTTGTATGCTTCTTTTTGGCGTTTCCTTTTTCCTGTACACCAACGTAAGGATGATTGTTTAGACAGTAAAACATTTGCATAAATACTAGAAACGTTACCCTCACTTCTGTATAAAATTTGGATTAAAAAGAACGTATGATTTACCATTTGCGGCGAACTACAAGATGTTGACGCATCATATCTAGCAGGTTCTACGACAGACACCCCTACACCAAATTTAACCATTTCCAATCTGAGAGAATCAGTCATCGTTTCTAAGCCAAACTTAGATGTCTGGTAGACTGTATCCCCAGGCAAACTATACCGTCCTCTTGCACTGGATACATTTATTATTCTGCCTACGTTTAATGAAATAGTATATATTATGTTTGGTTCGTCTCTACTGTCATTTGTTTTGTAAAGGGTCATGTGTTAATTATGTTATTTGTATTTATTCATGTATACTGAAGTCTACACGATTTCCATATCAGATGATGTTCCTGTCGTTTAACAGTGAGACGAAGGATGCCACTAGTGGAACGGGAACTGCTTACTTCATCATGCACAAAGTAATCACAATTAGGAAAGACAGAACAACATTTGTGAAACATGTATTTCCTGTCCTTCGATTTGCCCAATCTATTTACTCCTTTGGTGTCTTCAAACTTTTTAAAAAAGTTTTCCACATAAAATTCACAGAAAATGCTTAGAATATCCGAAGAAATAGCATTAAACAAATTCTTTGATTACTCCAGACAATATTTCAGATAAACGATGGTTGGCCGTTTTATTGGTGGATTAAATCCCACCTACCGTCACTGACGAGCTTTATCACATAAGTTTGTATCAAGTTTGTATCGAGGACATAGAATAGAATAGAACAATTTGTGGCAGTGGTAAACACTGATTGCACAAATACATGTCAATCAAATTACAATACGATCATGGCCAAAACACCCACCCGAATGTAAATATTTGTAATAAAAGCAGAGCATTGAATCAAACCAACCTTTAGATTTTCTGATTTGAGGTAGAAATGTTTTGATAATTCTTATAGGTCCATACAAGTTAACTTCATGACATCTTCTGTAGTAGTCCATCAAGCAAAGCTCTAAATCTCCACGGAAGTTTATACCAGCGTTGTTAACGACAGCCCATAATCCTAAAGTTCAAACTCATATTGTAATATTATAGTAAGAAATAAAATAACAAAATACGTATGTAATTTTTATTCACATTGTACTTGAAGACGATATTAATACAAATCGTAAATATACGACTAAAAACAAAACCAACTTGGTGAAAACAGACAGAAAACAGAAATAAGAAAATGAACGAGTTAGACATACTAGATCTACTTGAATTGGACAAACATATATGTTTTCTTTGAGAACAACATACACCGGTTTTAATAGATATTATATATTTTAATCCGAATGCAGTAAGCGATACTTAATAAAAATGTGAATAATTACTTTATCTATTGCTGGCTACATTTATCTAAAAAGACAAATATTGTCGACAAAAAACAATTATGTTTGACAAAAGACAATCTACACTCTTGTATTTCATATCTAAAAATACGTCTAAGCAAAGCAAAACATGGTTTATAGCAGAATGAACGATTTTGTTGAACGGAAAGTCAAGTAAAACATACGTGTTTCTATTTTCTACTTTTGAATTCATGTACACAATCATAGTGTTTCGACAAGTCTTCCAACAATATCGTGTTTGTATGTAAATCATATTACTTCGAATGCCTAATCAAGGAATTAGGCATAAATAGCAACACATCTAGTAATACCACATACAAACCAACTTCGTTCGACAAAGATGAAATCCTAGCTAACCACAGATCATTCATGACCTCTTTAAACATTCCCTCTGGTAAAGAATCTGAGGATTTACCCTATTTATATTGGATGCCTAAACTCCATAAGACACCATACAAAGAAAGGTACATAGCGGGATCATCAACTTGTTCGACGAAAGAATTGTCTATTCACCTGACAAAGATTCTGTCTGCAGTAAAAGAGGGACAACAGAAATATTTTGTGAAACTGTTTACTCACGTAGTGGCATAAATCACATGTGGATTTTGAAAAACTCTAAAGATCTTTTGGATAACCTGAAATCAAGATCTTTCTCTCAGGTATCCTCCATCAAAACTTTTGATTTTTCAACTCTATATACCACCCTACCGCATGATAAATTAAAAACCCGCTTAAAAGAAACAATTCATAAAGCTTTTAGTCATAGAAACTATGGCTCAAAATTTGTTGTGTTAGGCTACAATTCCACATATTTTTCAAACAAAATTCAAAAAGGTAAAACATGCTACTCCGAGGAACAAGTGATCAGTATGTTGGAGTTCCTCATCGATGACATGTTTGTCTCCTTTGGAGGGACCCTGTTTCAGCAGGTCGTCGGCATACCAATGGGTACGAATTGTGTTCCTCTTCTAGCCGATTTATTTTTATACTCATATGAGTCGGAGTTTCTTCAAAAGCTTGTAAAAGATAAGAAGATTCATGAGGCTAGAGCCTTTAATTTCACATACAGGTATATTGATGACGTTTTATCTATCAATAATTCTAGATTTGCAGAATTTCTTCCATTGATATATCCTACCGAGCTGGAAGCTAAAGAGACCACAGATACAGCTTCGTCCGCATCATTTTTGGACTTATACCTCGAATTTGACGACAGTGGTCAACTCAGTACTAAAATGTATGATAAACGGGACGACTTCAATTTTAAAAATCATAAATTTTCCAAACATGTGCAGCAATATACCAGCTTCTCCTGCATATGGTGTTTACATCTCGCAATTGATTCGCTATGCAAGGGCCAGTAGCAATTATTCTGATTTCCTGAAACGTCATCTTCATCTGAGAAACAGGCTACTGGACCAGGGCTATTAAAAGATTCGCCTTATTCGATCTCTTAAAAAGTTAATATTCCGATACCAAGATCTTGTCGAAATATATTCCGTCTCTGCAGAAACGATTATAAGCAATGCATTTTCATATAGTGAAAATGTATAAAGATAAAGAAGTCAAGAAAAACGTCAAGGATGTTTTTTTTTATCAATGTGTGACGTAAAAATATTTTTGACATTTACGTCACCGAATATGGTACTGCTTTGACAACTATTTTACCTATTTTGTTCCTGTATTTAAATACTGTTACAGTGACAGCCGGAACCTTTGAACCGTAATGAGAGCGGGAGGTTTGGCGCTTTAACATCTGATTCAACCCACCATTTCTTTAGAAATGCCTGTACCAAGTCAGGGTCATTACGGTTTTCACAGTTTTCCAGTTGTTGACTGATTTTGTCTGTTTATATAATTATGAGTTTTGACTTTCCCTTTGTAAGATTGTTCGGAGTTCGGTAATTTTGTTATTACCCTTATTTACACGGTAATGAACGGTTTAATTAGTGACTTGTTCATAGAAGAAATTTGAGTACCCTGCGATGAAAAGGTTAATCACCCTCTGAAACTGTATACGAAAGATTGCTTACAAAATTGTCTCAATATCATTATAATTAAGAAATATGTGAGCCATACACGATAAGTTACAATCTTAATTCTGAATTCAGATTACATGCGTGCATATGCCGATGCGTCAAGTTTCCGTAATGACACGTCATTCTTAGCTCATTTGACGAGGAAGTAGTCAAATAATTGAAAATGATCAACTAAAATCCACTTGGTACTATAGGAATTATGATTATGATTATTTCAACAATATTTCAGCTATACCGTGGCGGTAAAGCAGAACTAAATTGCATAAAGTCGATGAAATGTAACTATCACATTTAAAGGTAAAAACTATTGTCACACTCTCAAAGATTGGAAAAGGGTTATGTAATATAAATATATAAGTACCCAGTACTAGTCGTAGCTTCAACAAACTTGCATAGTATGTTGACTATCCCACCTGAAGGAAAACAATTGGCAGTACATTGCATTGTTTCTATGGTAAGGACTATAGGTGTTTAATGGTGTTGTTATATCGTAGTTGTGTCCTGTGTAGTGATTTGGAGATAACTGTTTTAGTTTTGTCTTTTGGCCTTTGTATTGTCTGTCTTTCTTTGATATACAGCTTCTGATAACTTTTGGTATCTTCAAAATTTTCTTTCTCTAAACTCACTGTTAATGTAATGTTTTGTAGATCGTTGTTTGTCCTTTGGTCCTTTTTTGCTTTTGGCTATTGTATTGTCTATCCTTCTGCGAATTACGGCTTCCGGTTACTTCTTTGGTATCTTCAAAATTTTCTTACTGATTGCATAGGTAAATATAAAAACTACCATCCGATTGCGGCTACGCCAACCATTTGAACAATGAAGAACATTGGTGTAGGTTTTGCTTTCATATTTCATAAAATCGGTAATTCAGTTTGCAAAACGACTACACCCTATTGTATTTAAATATTATCTTCCATGACAGAGTAGTATTTTAGGTTTTCATCTATCACCAACCATTATCATATTATGGGACCGTCTGGTCGTGATCGCATGGTAGTTGGATTTACCTGTGCAATCAGTGTCCATCGCATCTAAAATTGTGAGTTCGAACCCCGTTCATGGTGAGGTATACTCGATACAACATTATGTGATAAAGTTTGTTAGTGACTTGCGACATGTCGGTGGTTTTTTCAGGGTACTCCGGTTTCCTCCACCAATAAAGCTGACCGCCACGATATAGCTGAAATATTGGTGAAAGTGACGTTAAACACCATAAATAATAAACTAACGCAACCACATTACCTTTATTATTTGTTATAGAATTGACTGTTTTAAGAGTCTGATCGACATCTTCACTCTTGCTGACATCCAGTTGTAGTAGGTGTATATTGGGAACACGCCGACGTCTAAGCCCTTCTGCACCTTCCCCATTTATATTTAAAACACCAGCAAACACAACAAAACCATGATCTGCTAAGCGGTTTGCTAGATGGTTGCCAAAACCTACAATTTCAAATTTCAATTTCAAATGGACAATGTAAAACCCTATTGCGGCAAATAACGAAGAAGACAACAAGAGAGTGCGCGTGATGCTCGCATGTTTATTAGTAACAAAATACCTATTTGTGCAATTATATTTGTGGTAATCTTCTGACAGTAAAAAAAATGAACAAAACAATACATTGCATGCAATCTGTTATAACTCGTTCCATTCAAATCATTTTCCGTTTTTGTTTACTATTGTTTTGTCGCAGGATATCTATTTACTAGTATCAAGAGATAAGGGTTGGAATCCCATTAATCGGGTATATTGTCACTCGACGGGTGCCACTAGTGGAACAAGAATTGCCTACCATTCTGAAGCACCTAAGTTCATTCGTTTTTTTGCGTGGTTCGTGTTGCTCAATCCTTAGTTTTCTGTGTAATATTTTGTAATTTGTTCTCATCTACTATTTTGTTTGTATTGTCTGCCCTTCTTTGATTACGACTGCTGATTACCCTTTGAGATCTTCAAGCGTCTTTCATGACCTAGATTTCCATCAGATTCTGTTGTGGTCGTTTCTGAGGTTGTACATAGGAGTGGGTCGTATTGCTTTTCTTGGTTATAATATTGACCATAACTGTTTGTGGTTTTATTGTAAGAGATATTTTAGTATTATGTGGTTATATTGTTCACCATTACTGTTTGAGGTAAATTGTCAAATGTATTTATATGATCTGTATATCATCATATATATACATGCATTTTACAACAGTTTTAATGTCAGTTTTTAGTTTGTTTGATTGATGGAGAATTTCTGCTTACACCAATGTCAGCAAATTTCAGGTTGATTTTGGCGCCCATGTCTAGAGACAAATGAATCTAAAGCCCACAAGAGTCGGCAAATACCTGTTAATTTTACTACTTAAGCGTACAAATCAAGCACACCTTGCACTAAGTGTGACAGGAACATATACCTCACAGTGATTAGTATACCACTAAACTATCAGTTATCAGTTAGAGCAATCGCGACGGGTAAGCCACACTAATAATAAATTGCCCATTTATAGCCGATAAGAACATGCCAAATGCCAATATCAAAGGAAAAACACAGAATAACAACAAGGTTGACAAAACAAAATTAGGGATATAAAAATAACGAACAAAAAAGGAAAAGAAAGAGAGATCGGTCAAAGCGATCTCTGTGTGTAAGAACGGTGAAGAACAGGTCTTGCAAAATGATAATCTCCCATTTACCCAATGAACGTCTGGTAAGGAAATCTTGGTATTTTCTAGCCCCCCCCCATTTTTTTACTGCATTTGTGTTAAAGAGTGCCACATGCTACTAAATCATAGCTTTCCCAAATGCACAAAATTTAAAACTTCCATATTAAGAAAAACACTTACCTGTATCACAGCCTGAGATTAGCACACATTTATTGTTTACTGGTAAGAATTGCTTATATCGTTTTTCTATAAACACATTATAACTGGTGTATAAAATAATAACTAGAAATAAATACACATAATAGTCCCATATCAGATTAAACAAAATGGAGGTAAATAAAGCCAAGCATAAACTTCTATATGCACGTAAAATATGTGACATTTTAGCTATATCTAACATGACGAGGTTTCGAATTTCAAGATATAGAAGTGTGTCAAGAAATCAGTAGATAACAACATATATAGAATGGCAATCATTTATATACACGTATTGAACATAACTAGGTCATTTTTTTTATTTTCACCAATCGAATGTTGAAAAACATGCAGACGACAACAAGCCTACATCACAAATACAAAAAAAATTAAAACAAATGGAGCAAAATGGGGAGATTACCGATGGATTACTTTATATACTATGTGTCACAATCCAATTTTCCAAAATGTAATAAAGTTTGTCATTGACTTGCGGCATGTCGGTGGTTTTCTCCGGGAACACCGGTTTCCTCCACCAATAAAATTGACCCCCACGATATAACTGAAATATTGTTGAAACTGGGGTTAAACACCATCACACACTAACACAAATGCGGTACTTCTTTGTATGCCCATTCCCTATCTTTTTTTTCATTGAAAATTTAATACATTATTCCATCGCTGAGTTAAATAGTTCCATATTCTCCCTTTAACCATTTAAATGAATGAATATACATATAACGTTCTCTAAGGAGATGTAACATTACGTAGTTGTCATTGTTTTCTAGCGGTACCTTGAGTTTTATTTACCTAGCTTTGTTAATTTTAATCCTTTGATTGTTGACAGGTAGCACTTTCTCGTAAAACAATAGTCGATAATTTAATGCTAAATCTCCATAAACAAATGAATAAAAGCACGTAACGATCGGTTTAATTGGTGACTTGTTCATAGAAGAAATTTGAGTACCCTGCGAAAACCACCGATGAAAAGATTAATCACCCTTTGAAACTGAATACGAAAGATTGCTTACAAATTGTCTCAATATCATTAAAATTAAGAAATATGTGAGCCATACACGATAAGCTACAATCTTAATTCAAATGAATAAAAGCACGTAACGTAAGTAGTAAGAGCTAGTTTTAGATGACTTTTAAAATACCAATATAAAGGTTGACTCGACAACCATGTGAACTATGATATAATAACGGCTTTCGTCGTAAGCATAACAATGTTATGACAGTATGAACAAGGAAACCATGATGATTGCCGAAAGTTAGTAATCGTTATTTCATCATTCAACCATTCGTCCATGATATATCGCCATTCATCATCACAAATTAATAGCATTCCCAGTCTGTCTTGCATATCAAACTTTATTGCCATATAAATCGATACTAATTTGTAACTTATGATATGAAATAGATACATGTTCAATGATAGTTACAAAAAACAACAACAAATAAACAAGACTAATACCCAATATTAAACAAGTTAAAAGGCCCCCTGTCCTCAATATACAATATCTTTGTTCTCATCACCGTATACATAGGTACAGAGAAACATAACAATATATGTACAGTACAATATGTACAAACACAGTTTCATTTAATCAAATTTAGTCAGGTGGACCTACTCTATTATTGATAATTTTGATGAATTTACACAAACTTATTAGATTCTGTTTATTTGTTGATGACATAATTTCTTTAAAGCATAAAATGTTGGGCCTTCTGTGTAATTTTTCTTAATATAATTTTTTTTTTTCATTTTCAAAAAATGGACACTTCAAGAATATAATGCCAATGTCAGAATTACATAGATTACACTTTCTGTTTTCTCGTTCTAAATTTTGCCATCTACCACACTCAATTGGTAGATTATGGCTAACTGACATTTGCAAAATATCAAAAAATCTTTTTCGTCTAATATGTTAAAATAATCTTCGAATCCAAAAGTATCTTTGAAAATTCTATAATTAATGGCTTTTGAACAGGTTTGACGATCATACTTCCAATTTTGTAGGAACTGGCCGCATAAACATTGTTTATTTTTTTCCTTTTTTCATCTCTGGTTTATAAAGTTTTGAGAATTCCATATGTAAGATGGCTTTCATTCATCAAAATTACCGTTGGCATAAGTCAGCCATTGCAATTTAACACTTTGAGTACTAAATAAATGAAACATTAATTTATTAGTAATAGAACATAGTTTAGTCTGATTACCCGATATAAGTGTTGTCCAATCAACAGATAGGGGAAAACGTCCTTGTTCACCATAAAATAGACAGTTAGCAGTAGAAGGTTCCAGATTCAACAATAATTTGCAAAATATCAAGTGAACCTTTTCTACCATATGATAGTTTCTAAAATTCCACACTTCGGAACCGTATAAAACAATAGGCTTGACAACTTTATCAAAAAGATCTAGTTGACACGAAACAGAGATTATGGTATATCCTTTTTTTTTCTCATACATAGCTCTTGTTCCTTTATCTTTAATAGCCAGGTTGAAATTTCTTGTTCTATTTATATAATAATGTTGCGTTAGCAATGACTATGCCAATATAGTGGTCAGGGTTGAAGACATAGTGCACGACCCGAAGAGGAGTGCTCTATGTCTTCAACCGTGACCACTATATGGCATAATCATTGCTAACACAACATTATTATTATTATTATTATGCTGACTGTTATATGTAGACAACATATATTGAGAACTGTTACAATATAAAAGGAGGTCCTGATATTGGTGACTGATATATTGGATCAGATAGTCTTGAAAGTGTGAGAATATTCTTTGTTTCATTTAAGGCTTTAAAAATATAAAGATTTTTGAAGTTTGAAATTTAATTAACAACAAGAACAAGTATTAAAAAAACGTTTAGACGACTATGATAGATTGACAGATTGGATCCACCCCCCTTGCGCGTGGACTAGCTATATATAGCTTGACAGACAGCTGAAAACCCAACCTTCCCCGCGTGAAACTGGCATAGTAGATGTACTATTTTCGCATAGTATATCAACGCTATATAATTCTTTGTGATATATGCCAAAATATGGTATGAACTCATATAAGGGACCGACCATTTAACTTGAAGGGGGGGGGGGGGGGGGGGGGGGGGGGGGGGTTATGGTTTTTTGTTTCGTTCAAAAAAAATTTTTCGGACAACACGAGAGTTAGAATATTTTTTTTTTGTCGCGCAAAGCGCGAATTTTTTTTTCCAGAATTCCACATTAGGTTATATGACAAAAACTCTGAATCAGATTATTTTTTTTTCCTCCACCAAAATCAGAATATTTTTTTCAGCAACATTGGGAATCAGAATATTTTTTTTAGAAAAAAACCATAACCCCCCCCCCCCTTCAAGTTAAATGGTCGTTCCCCTACAGAAGAAATTTACAGAAAGCAAAATAATCAACAATATACCTAGGTTTTTAAATTAAATTCTTTGACTATTTCTATGTCCCTATTGTCATATCCGAAATATAAATTGTTCTGGAATCTTCCACTTGCGAAACAAGTTTTTTGAGTTGTCAGATCTTGCTTTGCAATTTGTAAATAAAATCGTTGTTTGTGTACTTGTTTCTATCAATTTACAGACTTATTTGTGGTAAGAAATAACAAAATGAACGATAATTTCTTGTACTTTTTTACTCAGACAGTGTCCATCCGCCAAAATAAAATATACAGTGTTGTTCAATGCGCGAAAATAAAAACAGCGAAAATTTGTACCATACCTTTGCCCTCCAAAATCGCGAAATTTTTGACCCGCGAAAATAACCCGCTATACGGTAATATTTTAGTTTTTTTCTGCATTAACTTTTAGCTTCATTGTTGTACAAGATTTGTGAAATCTATTCAATTCTCTTTGTAATTCTTCAGGTGATTCATACATTAGAACAGTGTCATCAGCATAGAGTAAAGTAAAAAAAATATATATATACACCTAAAGCAGTTTCAATGTCCTCTGTAAGGGTTAAGATCTGTACTATTGTGGTGCATACGGAGGTGCACCATTTATGGAGTATTACACGGAAGCCATCTATAGACAGATCTATGTGACGTCACGTCTTGCCGCCTTCAAAAAAATATATATATACACCTAAAGCAGTATCAATGTCCTCTGTAAGTGTTAAGATCTGTACTATTTTTATTTTCCATAAAGTTTTCCAAATCGTTTAAAAATAATGCAAATAAATAAGAAAACATATTTTCCCCTTGTCTAACACCATTATCACAAGGGAAGAATTCCGACTTGTCATTGTTTTAAACTATATTTGATTTAATGTTTTTGTACATATTTTGTATAATTTGAAACATTTTTCCATTGATATTGTTCAATAATAATTTGTACCATAAACATTCTCGCCACATTTAATCAAAGGCCTTCTCAAAATCTATAAAGGTATGATATTTTTTCTTTTTTCGCTTCAAAAGTTAAAAAAAAGGCGTATACTGTAAAAATGTTATCCATTGTACAATAACCTCTCCATTGTACAATAACATTGTCTAAAGCCACACTGAATTTCATTTAAGATCAAGAGATTGTCTGAATATTTATTTAATCGTTCAGTTAATACAACAGTAAAAGGTTTGCCGAGACAACTAACAATAGTTATCGAACGAAAATCTTTGAGATCTTTACTGTCTCCTTTATTCATGTAAATTGGAAATATGTTCCCAATTAGCCAACTTTCTGGAACAATTCCCGATTCAAATATTAGATCGAAAAGTTTTTCATAATCAACAATAAATTGATCTGAAGTTGCCTTTATAGATTAATTTTTTATGATAGCATCTTCACCCCTAGCTTTATTATCTTTAAGTTTCTTAATACATTTAAGAATCTCTTCTTTTTCTATATGTTTATTAAGCTCATAATTTAGTTGATTTGACTCCTCTACGTTTAGATTTGGCAAATCAGCTCCAATATCGTCTGATGGGGCTGTATTTAAGTTTTTGAAATATTCAAACAGTTTTTGCAACGAAATATTTGGTCGAGTTTTGCGTTTTCCTTGGTTGAGTATTTTCCAGAACTCTTTCGGGTGTTTCGTACTAATGTTTTTCAAACGCTTACACAAATTTTGTCTTATCAAGTGTTCTATTGTATTTTTTTTCAGAATCGGGGAACATTTGTTTGTTTATTTTCGTCCTGCATATATGGAAAATTCTTTTTAAGTTTACGATAATTCTGCCTAGCAAATTTACAATCCAAATCAAACCAGGGTTTAACTATCAACTTAGTCTGGCGCGTTTTCCCAGCCTTATGACAATATTTCCCAAAAGTGGACTTTGCCTTATCTAAAAACATTTCGCTTAAGTTATTTACCAATCATTAGTAAAATTTGCCCTGGGCTGTGACAAGTTGTACAATAGTCTATTTAATTTGTCTTGATTGTCACATTTTTCTCTACCCTTTTGGCTACTCTCAGTTGTATTGGCAAGACATATTTTTTAACATTTACACAAATTGATAAAGGACAATGTACATCAGAAAAAAGCTTCGAAAATTCTAAAACGTTCAAAACGTAAAAAATCTATTTACAAAACTGCCATTACAGATACAATAATCAACCACACTCTCATTTTTACAGGTACAGTTTCCATGTTTGTCACCATCTAGCATTCCATTCAGTATAAAGAAGTTATTTCCCTTGCAAAAATCTAACAACAAAAAAATACCATATCTGTTTCTTACCAAATCTTTATTTTCCCGAATCCTTGGAATCCCAAGTATATCCAATATATTAACGCTGTTTTCTACAAAGTCAGAAAGTGTATTTGAAGGGTCAATATCGTCAAAATTTCAAAATTATAAAGAAATCACTGTCAGTGGAAGTTCTGCGATTAAAACGGAATGGGATATTTTGTGTCGTGTTCATACGATACGCTAGACTTTTTTTCTGTTTCAAAAGAAACTATTTATTCAGAAATGATGCATGATGTTTCATTTACAGTTATATCATCCAAACTATAAACTAGTACATGCATAGACTTAACCTGACGAGGAAGATATTTCGTTATATTCTGCCCTGAGAAATCTTTTTTTTTTTTCTTTTTTTTTTTTTAGATAAAAGGAAAAATACCTTCTGCTACAACGGAAAACGTTCTACAATTCTATGGTATATTTTTATACATTAATCCTGTCGTAATCTGGTAGCTGATCTAATGTAAATGTAGATAGTAACTGATTCCAGAAAAGGCGCTGGCCTTCTTCGTTCTCGGACCAAATGGCATACGTTGTTGACGTTAGAATAATTTTTAATGCATTTGTAAAATGTCGACTACTGACATCTTCTAATAGTACTGTAACCAATGTATTGCTATCATTCTTTCAGAACCGCTCGTGGGCTAATAAAACTTCAAAGTGACACCATTCACTTGTGGCAAATGCATTCGACATCACAAGAATCACTTTCCTGCTTTCTCTCATACTTTCAACAATATTATCTACAATTAATTTCCCAACTTCAAAATCTCTATATTGAATGCACAACTTATGCCCATATTCCTCCTCTAGAACAGGAACTAGTTTTTCGTGTACCCATTTCCTGTCCGCATCGCAATACACTACGAATCCGTCATATACATAATTCGTATTACTAAGTCTAGTATAGTTCCTGTGTTTTGCACGAATTAAGTATATCCAGTATCGTATGTGCCATCTCATTTTATAAACAGTAATCGTTGTCATCGCCATCACAACTAGGATAGAACAAGAAATAGCTACTATGATGGTCACAGTTAACTTTTGGTGTTCAGTACAGTCCTCACTAAATGTGTTTAACAGTTTTCCCTTCCAATATTCAGGCATCACACAGTGATAATTTCCCGGATATTCTTGAATAATAATTTTTGTGTTATTCAACCATTTGATAAACCAAATCAAATTACAATCACATATGTAAGGGTTACCTGCTAAATTCAAAGTCTTTAATCCGTTAACTATATTATCTGGTAAAGTGGTTTCATGGAAAGTATTCAGATTATTTGCATTTAAACCAAGAAATTCCAAGCCTTTCATATATTTGAATGGGTTATTCAAAGACAAAGACATTATGTTATTATTGCCAAGTTGCAAAGATCTGAGGCTAATTAAGCGATGAAACATGTCTCCCGGTAGCGTATACCATCCCACAAACAATAGTACCAGCTTCTTTAAAAGTCGAAGTGTTCCAAACATTCGGATAGCAGTTTCGGAATCTGATGGCACACTGTTATACGATAGGACAAGTGTATTAAGCCAAGGACAGAAACGAAATATGTTGTCAGGATCGAATGTTTGGTTGATGAATTTAAATTTTGCGTCGGCTAAATCTAGACTTTGAAGGTGAGAAGCATTGAAAGCATAACTTTGAATGTGTTTAAGGGTATGTCCACTTGGATGAATAGTCAGTTTTCTTAATCTTTTCAAGGATGCAAACACATTATTTTGAATTTCTCTAAGTGGGTTCTTCGAAATATATGGCAATTGTATTCGTACAGCACATATGAAATCATTTGTTTTCAGAACCTGTACTCTGTTATTCATTATATTCAAAATACGCAGATGGTGAGCTAAAGAAGAACCATTTTCGGAACAAAAATTTGGAACTTCTTTTAAATTGTTATGACCTATGTTCAAATACGAAAGTCTGTTTAATCCGTCGTAGTATATGATTGATATACTATTAACAGAAACATCTAATTTTTCTAAATTGCTTAAATTTTGAAATATTTTTCCATCTATTTCTATCAAATTGTTTTTTTTTAAGTCAATAAATATAAGGTTACTACCGGGGAACTGATGAAATATATTTTGAGGCATTATCCCACTGAATACATTTCTTAAATGCAGGGATCCACCAGGCACGAAATGTATACTCGCAAAACATACCTGCAATGTATCAAGCTATATATCTATGTTAGATCTCAAGTCCAAAACATAAAATGATTTGAAGTCCCAAAAAGAATCATTTGATATTGTATGGATACGGTTTTGTGTTAGATTAAGACGATTAATATCGTTCGATGACACATTCACGAACGTCTGTCTATTTATATGAGGAAGATAGTTGTTTACGAAGTCTAGAGTCCTTACAGAACTGGGAAGTTGTGGTACATAATCTAGGTCTTTCTCGTGGTTCATACAACGTGCAGTAGTATTTGACTTACAAACACATAAAGGTACCGGACATCCGTGTTCTGCTGTACCAATATTCATGACTATTGTAATAATTACACAATCTATCCCAAGCACACTTATGAAATGCTACAATTAAAGAAAATATACATTGTTAAATTGTCATCTTATTGGAGCAGGTCATTAATGTAGAAGATATAAAAACAGGAATATGGGGAAATGGCATTGAGCAGGATAAAATGTAACGGAAATTCACTTAAAACAAATAGATACTACATTGTACTACAATAAAATATTCATTTCAAATACAATTAACATATAGATAAAAATATCCTCTAAACATAGTGATTTGTATGTATTGCATTGTGGTTCCAGCTTCATGAATTGAAAATTGATAAAGATATTTCATCTTATAAAAGATTGAAGATAGCAAAGTGGGAATCAAGAAGGACAGATTCTACAATGAAAAAAGAACAAAAGGACAAACCATGATCTGCAAAATACTACGTACAAAACTAAAGATAGAACAACACAAATCCCACTAAAACACTGGGGTTAACTCAGGTTCTCTGGAAGGGTATGCAGTTCCTGCTCCACATAAAACACCCGTAGTGTTTCTGTTGCTACAAATACAGTGGTAAGTCATAAACGAGGACAGAACCGGATTATGATTACGACAAACGGAATATATCCGTGGTCATTTGTGACATAAGTATTCCGTAATGCTTAACTATGTCATGCTGGAGACTGTTTCTGTTGATACAAACACAGTGGTAAGTCATAAACGAGGACAGAACCGGATTATGATTACGACAAACGGAACATATCCGTGGTCATTTGTGACATAAGTATTCCGTAAAGCTTAACTTAACATGCTGGAGACTGTAAAACTTTCGAGGTGATTACTTCGACTTAACCACGAGTGAGCAACAACCCTCTATCAAGGAACATATGATAGCAACCACAGGCTTTGGAATAGCTCATCTACTGATACATTGAAGATATCTATTGTGAGTAATATTCATAAAAACAACATAAATATCACAATTATTAATAATACTGAAATACTGCTCGTTTGATGTTAAACAGTAATAATTCCATCGTGAAATCATGTCAATGTTGAATCTCTACAACATGGAAATTGCCCAAATCTCTGCTACGATTTTCGCGTGAAAACGATGTTCTATTCCCCTTTACCACCATTTCTGTTGTAGTGGTTCATGCTTTCATCTATTTAATTTGTACTCATTTACCTGTACTGGTGTCCAACACTATTTGCATATCTGATGATATTCACGTCGTTTAGCAGCAACACGAGACAATAATTGGCTCTCCTTTCGGAGCACATGAATTCACCCGAGCGTTTAATGGGGTTCGTGTTACTCAATCTTTAGTTTTATGTGTAGTGTGTCATGGACTATTGTTTAACTTTTTGTCCTCTTTTTTTGTCCATTGTACCGGTATTGTTTGTCCTGCTATTCACGGCTTCTGTTTACCCATTGGGTATCTTCAAACTCATAGGCATGTCTATTTTACCTAAACCCATAGTCATTTGTCGTACCTTTCCGTTGCGCTATCAAGCGGAAACTGTTCTAATCTGGAAACGTTTGGATTCGCAATTATTTAGTTCAAAATCAGCAAAATGAACTGTGAGCTAATGCTCACTTATGATACCCCCGCTCTTCGGCAAACAGGAAGTAGGAATCTAATGGGTCCAAAAACGCTTCCCACGATATGGGGTACCTATATAAAGCTTGTGAACAAATATCAGATTTCTGCCATCAATAGTTGCTGAGAAAAATGTGACGAAAAATGTGCATATATGTTCAATGTGTATAAAAACCAACTAAGTCGGCAAACAGGAAGTAGGACTCTGATTGGTCCAAAAACACTACCCACAATATGGTATACCTATATGACGCTTGTGACCAAATATCAGATTTCTGCCATCAAGAGCTACTGAGAAAAATACGATGAAAAATATCTTGGACGGACGGAAGGACGGAAGAACGGAAGGACGGACGGCAGGACGGAAGGACGGACGGAAGGACGGACGGACGGACAGACGGACAGAGGTAAAACAGTATACCCCCTCCCCCTTTAGATCAAAATCAATGACAGAAAAGCTAATGACCGTAATGTAACATTTATTGAGATGATAAAGAGATATCCTGTGATATAGCTAGAATGTTCAGCTATATCTCCTAGAACTTCTCCCTCAAATTCGTCTCAGTTGAGGCAACTGAACATCCAGAGAAAGAACACGTGATATTCTTTGGCTAAGAAAACATGAATAATGTCTTAGAAATATCTAGCTAAAAAACTTCTCTGAGTGAGTGAGTGATTGTTGTCTTACGACAAATGATTTATTTTGTTATATCATGGCGAGAAGAAGTTACATTCTAATGATGCTCCTAGTAGACCAACATGCTTAGTTGGATTTTTTAAATAGTGCCATAGTTCAATGAAATCACAGTTCCCAGGTAAATATGCCACCCACACTCAGACACGTTAACCCGATTTTGAAAAAATCAGTCTCTGCTCTTAATCTTTAATAATCCGTGCTTAGCAGAGATGCAGTAAATACTAATGTTACCCTCTTTCATTTGACTCGACCGAGGCTCGATCCCACAATCTACATCACTTGATCAGATCATGCTGACCATTTGACCACTGATGTGGTTAAATTCCTTTGACAAGAAAGATGACATTAAACAACTACGTCAAATTGAAACAGCTACCAGTATTTGTGAAATTTAAAACTTATGTAGTTCTTGATTACTGAATATGTTCCTGAATGAGAAATCAATTTACAATACAACATTACAAACATAATCAGAATAATTTTTCTTGTTTGTTTTCGTGTTATTCCTTGTACATGTAAATAATCTGATCCCATTACAAGAAAATACCACAGTTAACTAGAAAAAGAACTTGATCTAGTAAAGTAAATACATAAAGCGTTTTACTTACTTTATACATAGCTGTATCCAGATTTCAAGTTGAATTTAAAATATTTCGAAATACTATTTATTTATATTTAAACTTTTCTTTACTTCCGCATTGTGTCGGTTTTATAGAAAAACCCTGTTGAACTCTAAGAGAAGGTTATCATCTTCGTTTTTTGTGGTTGAATGCATAATAACAAACACATATGTTCGTGTGTTTTAAAGTATCAGTTATGACTAAGACATCGTAAACAGTCAACAATGTAGCTTAAATGTTGCTGAAGTCTAGACAGACCAATTAATGATGGAAGTACAAAACAAAAACAGAGATATCTGGGGGAAGCTATTGAAATTAATTTGCTTTTCCACTGTTGATTTACTAAAATAACAATTAAACTCTAAGGGACTTCAAAAACGGGAAAATATGTTTGTATGTATATGTTATTTTAGGATTAATTATTAAATTGTTAAAAGCGCTTACAAATTATTACTATTTTCATTAAAATTCATAACAAAATATACGAGGTTATTTATAATCTTTGTGATCCTGGAAAAACATTTAATAAATATATTGGTGTATATTCATTGCACTGGCACAAAGAAAAAAACAATATTTCCCTTTATGTAAAAAAAAGACATATGTGCTATCGTATTTTGGTCCTGTCTCCTTTGAATATATATATATGCAATGAATACTGGTGTCCAACACCATTTTCATATCTGACGACATTCACGCCGCTTAGCAGTAACACGAGACAAAAATTGGCTCTCCTTTCGGAGCACCTGAATTCACTCTAGAGGGCACACCAGTATATATTCCATCATTGACTTACATTGTAAATAAAAAAATCATAAAAAATCCAAATGAATTTTCTGGATAACAAGACAACTATTTTCTATTATTTTGGTCCGAGGTCCACATTCTGATCCACTTTGAAAGAAACATTGTATGTCAAATTAGAAAATAATTAGCTGTTTTCAATATCCGGTCAAAACAACAGTATTTACAGTATCCAGGAAATCCTGCCACACAAGGATGTAGTAATTTGACATCCATGTTTTTATATGTGGTTATATTTCTACAAATGACGTGTTTTTTGCAGTTAAAACCTCACCAAATATGATAGAATTAACTGTAAACAATATCATAATCAAGAAACAACTGAAATTTGTTTTCAAAGTTCCTGGTGTTCTATTTTGAACTATGTTCGAGGACTGTCTCAATGCAGATTGGCTGGTTTACTGATGTGCCCCCTTAAGTGAACCACAAATATTGTCTACTGCTAAAACATGACCTTTTTTTGATACCTTGTTGTCTTACAAATAAAACATGACCATCACACAAAAAAACTTGCCCCTGAAGATAATGTGAAATTACAAAAAGGGTCAAACAGTGAGAACATTCAAAAGGTTGATTTAAATGTAGAAAAAGACTGCAAACAAAAAATGTCTTGTCTTTAAAAAAAACTTAAGATGTAAAAAAAAATCTTATTTT
Source organism: Bathymodiolus brooksi (assembly GCA_963680875.1). Lineage (NCBI taxonomy): Eukaryota > Metazoa > Mollusca > Bivalvia > Mytilida > Modiolidae > Bathymodiolus > Bathymodiolus brooksi. Next base: position 58,805,843 of record OY804576.1, on the reverse strand, counting down.
TCCACAATTTGTTGGTTATATCGCTATTTATTTGGTTCCAGTTGGAGGTCAATTATGTGTATTAGGAGAGTACATTTCATTGGTCTTTTGATGACATAAAACTTTCAAGTGATTAGTTTGTCAGGTGCTTGGGTGAGAAGGATATTAAAATGATGGTCAGATTTGAGATAAATATAAGTATTTTTATTACTTTTTTAATTCCTTTGAAATTAAAAACCAATTACAAAATAAAATCATTTCAAAGTCAATATCAATACAAGGGAATACACAAGTCTAAATTTGAAAAATGTGGAAACGAGGTAGACCCACTAAAAGGAGAAGATTCTTTCAAACGGTACATCCAAGGTTCAGAAAAAAGTCAACTTTAGAGTGCCTGGAGTCAACAATATCATCGAAAAGGTTACCTGTATCTACACTCAAAGATGCTGTTCACCTGTCTCCTAATGATGACTACTACCTGGTTACAGATTCGGAGGGTAATATTGGCAATATGCGTTTCTTGCGTCCAATACCAGAGCCACAAGTGACTGAACCGGAGCTCCTGCAAGAAAATAAGAATGACATTGTAGGGAACAAAATCTTACATTGTGGAAAATTAATGGACATGTTCAACAAATTTTACAAGGAACATGGTCAAAATGAACCCCGATGTGAACTTTCATGCAACTGGAATACAAACAATTGTCAAAAGTGGGGATTGTCATGGCGTCGCGGATTAAAATGTGATAACTGTAACTTTTGTGGCGTGAAAATTAAAGTGTACACTGAATCCGACACGGACACAAAAAAGGGACAAAAGTGCTCAACCGTAAATTTAGGAATTCATGTTGGACTTCAAAGTTCCCCACTTGGAGTCGAATGTCTACGTGCGTTATTCTTGACAGCAGGTATACCCGTGCCTTCATGCAGTGCCATGCAAAATGCTGGAATATATGTTAGCAAGACTACCGTGCAAGCAAATGAAACGGACATGCAAGAACGAAGGCAAAAGTGACTAAACCTAAACAAAATACGTGGCTTTGATGAATCCCACCCTATTTCTGTGTCGGGAGATGCCAGATATAACAACCGTTTGGAAAGTGGTGTGGGAAAAAACTCCTTTCCAACCAGCTATTCAAAGTGTGTATTGCATTTCTGAGAATGAAACGCCTGACAAGGACATAATATGCGTTAACATTGACAATATGCTTTGTGACACTGCTCAGTTAATGCGAGCTAAGGGAAGAAATGTAAAATGTCCAAATCATCGAGGAATTTGTACTGCAAACTTAGACCGTACAGATGTAATTGGAAATGAGAGTCGTTCAGCTGAAAGATGTGCACGTAAAATTGCCCAGGATGAAACACCTCTTGTTGTTGGACAATTCACTTCCGATGGTGACTCCGCTGCAAGCATTGCATTTGAAAGAGGTCAACAAACACACAGTACCGTATGCGTTGAAAACTTAAAGGATACCCTACATCTGTCAGAATCGCATCGCAAACTTGTAAAGAATGTTGACTTTAGCAAACAAATGTTTCCCGGAATCAACAAGAAAGAACAGGACAGAGTACGGGCAATATTTTCAATGAATGTTACGAAGCGATGCAGTGCTGAGATAAAACAAGCACATAAACAATTTGCAGGACATATGACAAAAATTTTAAGAAAACTCAGTTATACATTTGACAGCATAGTAGCTTGTGTGACCGGACAATGTGTTCAGCTGTGCAAAAATCATGCATTTGTATGCTCAGGAGGAAGGAAAGCTGTATGGAAGGCTAAGTTCCTTCATCCAGGAGCTAAGCTTCATCCAAATAACGAGGATTTCCACAAATTAAGGGGGTGTATCCATCTACGTTTGGGTCCCAAGGCATTGATGAAGACACGCTTGAACACAAACACACAGAAAAATGAAAGTGTGAATCGAACATTAACTAAGACAAACCCAAAGTTTGGAACTTGGCGGAGAACACTTCCAGGTCGGATTCACGGTGGTGTGCACATGCGAAACTGTGGTGTTTCAACCTCGATACAATCCAGATGTAAAGCCGTTGGTGCTGAAATCCACAGCAGTCTTGTGAAGCGACACTGAAAAATATACAGGACAGAAATGATTATCATATGACAAGAAAAAATTCGATCAAATACAAGGAAAGACAAGCAATTCTGCGACGTGCACGATTCAGTGATCAAGAAATTATCATGGAAAAGGATAAAACATACGTAAAAAACATTCTGGATCCTGAATTTTCTGAGGATGATCACTCCAGGTTATATTCGAAAAAGCCAAAATCCTTCCGAATGACAATGAGAAAAATATAATTTAAATAATACAATCCGGGAAAGGCATACGATTTTCCAAAATTCTTTGCTGAGACAAACAATTTTGCCTGGAATTATTTACATGTGGCGGTTCTAAACTTAAATCTGAAATATTAACAGAAGTTTGTGTGTGACATAAATGAGAGACATGATAATTTTCTGGATTCAGTTGAATACAACGTGTGTGAATCATTTATCTTAGTGTATGTACATTCATTGGTACAAAACGTGAGTTTCCTGGCAATCGAACATCAATAACAGTGTAACCATATTTCGTTTTTCTTCCTGTATATAAAATACATGTATTATTTAAACTTTTTTCTGTTTTCTTAATGATTCTGTCTATATAATCTTTAGCAAAAGCATCAGGCATACTGAAATCAGCTACCTCGGCCATATTTTAGCTATATTCAAGACAAATTTTCATATATTTGGGAAAATTTACCTAAATGTGATCATCAATACTCTAAAACAATGAAGAATCCACATCGGATGCAGTAACCATAGATACAAACCCGTGAAATTTATTTGCACCCCCCTTAAGAGGGCACACCAGTATATATTCCACCATTGACTTACATTGTAAATAAAGAAATCATAAAAAATCCAAATAAATTTTCTGGATAACATGACAACTATTTCCTATTATTTTGGTCCAAGGTCCACATTCTGATCCACTTTGAAAGAAACATTGTATGTCAAATTAGAAAATAATTAGCTGTTTTCAATATCCGGTCAAAACAACAATATTTACAGTATCCAGTAAATCCTTCCACACAGGGTGTAGTAATTTGACATTCATGTTTTTATATGTGGTTATATTTCAACAAATGACTTGTTTTTTTGCAGCTAAAACCTCACCAAATATGATAGGATTAACTGCAAAAAATATCATAATCAAGAAACAACTGAATTTGTTTTTCAAAGTTCCTGGTGTTCTATTTTGAACTATGTTCGAGGACTGTCTCAATGCAGATTGGTTGGCTTACTGATGTGCCCCCTCCAGCTTTTAATGGGGTTCGTGTTGCTCAATCTTTAGTTTTATGTGTAGTGCGTCATGGATTATTGTTAATCATTTTGTCCTCTTTTTTGTCCATTGTACCGGTATTGCTTGTCCTGCTATTCACGGCTTCTGTTTACCCATTGGGTATCTTCAAACTCATAGACATGTCTATTTTACCTAAACCCATAGTCATTTGTCATACCTTTCGGTTGCGCTATCAAGCGGAAACTGTTCTACTCTGGAAACGTTTGGATTCGCAATTATTTAGTTCAAAATCAATGATAGAAAAGCTAATGACAGTAAATTGTTTTTGTCGTTTTACGCATTTCAGACATTGACAACCATATACAATCTAATTTCAATTTAAATATCTCCAAATATGCGAAAACAATCACTCTTGAAATAGAATTAGAAACCAATGAATAGTCTTGCCAGCAATACCACAGAGCATAGAGGTACAAAGGAACTATTTAGGAATTGGACCCATTTCTCCGTTGCGGAGTACAGTTTCGTAGAGACGAATCAAGATTACTATTATAATTCGACGTTATTACTAAGAAAAGTTTGGCATCTTCAAACTTTTCTTGAAAATACCAAAGGGGTAATCATAATACGTACATCGAAGAAAAACAGACAACACAATGGCCAAAAGAAAAAGCGCAAAAGGACAAAAAAACGATCTACAAAACATACACATAAAACTAAAGATCGAGTAACACGAATCCCACTAAAACCGGGGGTGCTCCGGAAGGGTTGGCCCTTCCTGCTTTACTAGTGGGACCCTTCGCGTTAATCTAGTTACAAACCCGGTTATAAGTCATGAATGAGGAAAGGATTATTTACAAAACAACATTTCGATAATAAATCCAATGGAATTCAATTTCACTCCTCTCATTGATGATTAGTTTGTTATTGCTATGAAACATAATGTAGACATGCATATCTATTAACAACATCGGTTGTGTAATGGCTAGTTTTATCGCCTCAAGTGAGGTGGAAATTGGGTTCGAACCCCTCTCGGGTCAAACCAAAGATTTGATTGGGTCGTAATGAGGAAAATGTGCTCAAGTGCACTGACATATCAACCCACCACTTGACTGTTGTTTCAGTCAGCTACCACTATGAAAAAAAAACAATTTAGCTCATTTGGCGTTAAGCAACAATCACTTACTCACAACAGATCTACCTAAGAAAAAAAGTGAAATATATATATACTACGACAATATAGCGGATGTGGTCGAGTGGTCTAGGGCGCTGGACATAAGACTAAGCGATTAGTGCTGCAGTGTATCAATGGTGTGAGTTCAAATCCCGTCGAGGGAAGAACAAAATTTGACAACTCAAAGATCTAATTCTAACACTGTTTGGTTTAATTTTCAGATATATTTATATATATATATGTTTATGTTTATATATATTTATATATATGGCTGTCAATGATTGAAATACACAAAAGAACAAACACAATTTGCATATCTTTAAATGACACAGGACTGAAATACGAGGAAATGGAAATTCATTACAACCTAATAAGGGGAATGCGCATTTGGTTTTTTTTCTAGTATCTAAATAAATAGCAAATAGTTCATGGCACTGAGGGTCATATGGCAGTATATGGACCGGGCCGTCACCAAAAAATATTATATGGACCTCAGAAGCTTCGGTCCATATAATATTTTTTTGGTGACGGACCGGTCCATATACTGTCATATGACCCGAAGTGACATGAACTATTTGCTATATTATACTTTTTATCTAAAATAATAATGCAGGTACCTGGCCGGTCCATATACTACCGGTTCATATACGAAAATAGTGACCGGCTGCGCTAACAAAGACAACTAGGGAAAATAAAAACGCAAAGTGTAATATTATATGTTATTCAGCTATCAGACAGGGTATATAATGTGACATTCCCGGCTTAGGATCTATATTCCCTGAGGCGCAGCCGAAGGGAATATACATCATAAGCCGGGAATGTCATATTATATATCCTGTCTGATAGCTGAATAACAGATATATAACGGATTTAACCTTTTTTTTAAATACAACATCCAACTGTATTAAATAAATTTGCCTCTTTTATTTTCATTTTTCGTATCTCTAGATGTCCATTTCCGTACCTTTGACGTCATCCTTCAATGACGTCAAAATATGTGTCACGTCATATTTCATGTATGGGGTGTCTCATGAAGGAAAATACTGTACTAAATTTCTAAATCAATACAGTTTCAAATGTAGTAAATTTTATAAACTTTATAAATATAACATTAATATATCACATAACAAAGCAACGGGTTTGCGAAACAGTTTCAATAATTTAAATGTTAACTACATGTAAATAAAACCTTGGTGTGGCCCCATGACGTCGAAAGTTTTCAAGGCTCAACGTTTTGTTTATTTGTTATGGTACAGCCGTGGAACTTAGAAATATGCTGCATCGATCAGGTATTTGTGACGGAATTAACCGTTGTAATATTTTTTTTGTTCATGCAGCCGTTTTGAGTATAAAAACGGCATTTAATTTGGTAAAAATACATTTATTATTCCGTATAATACCATTGATTCACTGAAGCGTAATGTTTTGTCGTCCATGTTTTAATCGTTTTTGGGGACTGAAATATATACCCCGTCTGTTTTCCGAATATATGCTGACATTCAGGGCTGAAGAACCAATGAAAATATGTGTAACAAACTAAATTCGTAATATAGGGAAATATTGGTTTTTTTAACAAGTGCAATGATATATTCATTAAATATTTTTGCAACCTCACAAAGATTATAGATAAGCTTATATATTTAGTTATGAATTTTAATGAAAATAATAATAATTTGTAAACGCTTTTAACAATTTAATAGTTAATCCTAAACAACACATACATGCAGACCTTTTTCCCCGGTTTTGAAGTCCATTACAGTTTAATTGTTATTTTAGTGAATCAACATTAGAAAAGCGAATTAATTACAATAGTTTCCCCAGATTTCTATTTGTTTTTTTTTGTACTTACAATATGCATTAGTCTGTCTAGTCATACACTAATTGTTTTGTTTCATTTTCAGCAACATTTAAGCTACATGGTTAATTTAATTTAAGCGTAATATATTCAGAAAAGTACTGAAAAGGATTGGATAGCAGGGCAAGCCTATATATATTCTCTCCTCATGCAAGGCTACAGCAACAACAGAGTTTATAATTATTATACAATTAAAGAGAGGTAACTCTAATATAATATATAATGTAAGTACAATGCTAAGAGAAATTAATAAAACAATTTGTTCAATTTGGAAGTTAGTTTCATTATTATTGAAAGGTAATTTGGAAAAAGAAACATAATTTAAATCAATTATTATAATAATCTGGAAAAAGAAAATTAATTTCAATCAATTATAATACAAGTGGATAATTAGAGTAAGAAATGGATAAGAAGCTACATGGTTGCCTGCTTACAATGTCTTAATCATAACAAAAGTTTGAAGATGCCAATAAGGTACCAGAAATCATAAATCGAAGGTCAGACAATAATGGAGAAAAGAAAAAGGACAAAAGAACAAACAACGATCTACAAAACATTACACAAAAAACCAAAGATCGAGCAACACGAACTCCGCTAAAACCCGGGGATGGACTGAATGTTCCGGTAGGGTTAACAGTTGCTGCTCTACATGTTACACCCATCGTGTAACTGATATACGACACGAACATCATCTGATATAGAAATCGTTCTGGACACCAATACAGGCAAACAAATACAAATAACATAAATAAAGCATAAACCCCCTACAAACCAAATAGGAGTTAGAGAAATCGAACATCGTTTTTTCTTGGCTTTTTTGTTTGTGCCGGAATTCGTGGTAGACATCACAGCACGAAACAATATACGCGAAAAAATGTAATTTGACAACATGAACAACAAGAACTCTATATTAGTTATTATGCATTCATCGACAAAATATGGAGATGAAAACCTTTATTTCTCGGAAATGGAGTTCAACAAAATGTGTATGAATAGAAAACAGATTCATTTGAATATAAATACGTCGTTTATATGTACAACCTACAGTTTTATTAAGCTAAGTACATAGTCGTCTCCATCTTAAACCGTTAGATATATTGTAGCTGTTAAGAATATAGAAATTATTCAGAGCTCTCTTTTTCTGTCTCACTGAATATGATAACAAATGTCCGAACAACTAGAATGATCTTAATAGACTATTGTGTCTGAAATAAAAAAAAAATTGTAATTAGAAGCCATAAATCGTGTAAGGACAGAGAATGCAAGAAAACTAAAGATCGAGCAAAACGAACCCCACTAAAAACCGGGGATGAGCTCGGGTGGTCCGGTAGATCGTTGTTTGTTCTTTTGTCCTTTTTCTTTTCTCTATTATTGTCTCACCTTCTTCGATTTATGACTTCTGGTACTTTATTGGCATCTTCAAACTTTTGTTATGATTAAGACATTGTAAGCAGTCAACCATGTAGCTTCTTATCCATTTCTTATTCTAATTATCCACTTGTATAATAATTGATTGAAATTAATTTTCTTTTTCCAGATTATTATAATAATTGATTTAAATTATGTTTCTTTTTTCCAAATTACCTTTCAATAATAATGAAACTAACTTCCAAATTGAACAAATTGTTTTATTAATTTCTCTTAGCATTGTACTTACATTATATATTATATTAGAGTTACCTCTCTTTGATTGTATAATAATTATAAACTCTGTTGTTGCTGTAGCCTTGCATGAGGAGAGGATATATATAGGCTTGTCCTGCTATCCAATCCTTTTCAGTACTTTTCTGAATAAAATACGTTTAAATTAAATTAACCATGTAACTTAAATGTTGCTGAAAATGAAACAAAACAATTATTGTATGACTAGACAGACTAATGCATATTGTAAGTACAAAAGAACCAAATAGAAATCTGGGGAAACTATTGTAATTAATTCGCTTTTCCACTGTTGATTCACTAAATGTTCCTGCTTCTCGGACCAAATGGGATAAGTTGTTGCCGTTAGAATAATTTTTAGTGCATTTGTAAAATGTCGACTACTGACATCTTCTAATAACACTGTAACCAATGTATCGCTACCATTCTTTAAGAGCCGCTCGTGGGCTAATAAAACTTCAAACTGACACCATTCACTTCTAGCAAATGCATTCGACATTACAAGAATCACTTTCCTGCTTTCTTTCATATTTTCAACAGTATTATCAACAGTTAATTTCCCAACTTGAAAATCTCTATAATGTATGCACAACTTATGCCCATATTCTTCCTCTAGAACAGGAACTAGTTTTTCGTGTACCCATTTCCTGTCCGCATCGCAATAAACTACGAATCCATCATATGCATAATCCGTATTACTAAGTCTAGTTTAGTTCCTGTGTTTTGCACGAATTAAGTATATCCAGTATCGTATGTGCCATCTCATTTTATAAACAGTGATCGTTGTTATCGCCATGACAACTAGGATAGAACAAGAAATAACTACTATGATGGTCACAGTTAACTTTTGGTGTTCAGTACAATCCTCACTAAATGTGTTTAATCGTTTTCCCTTCCAATATTCAGGCATCACACAGTAATAATTCGTCGAATATTGTTTAATAATAATTTTTGTGTTTTTCAACCATTTGATAAACCAAATCAAACTACAATCACATATATAAGGGTTACTTGCTAAATTTAAAGTCTTTAATCCGTTAACTATATTATCTGGTAAAGTGTTTTCATGGAAAGTATTCAGTTTATTTGCACCTAAACCAAGAAATTCCAAGCCTTTCATATATTTGAATGGGTTATTCAAAGACAAAGAAACTATGTTATTATTGCCAAGTTGCAATGACTTGAGGCTAACTAAGCGACGAAACATGTGTTCCGGTAGCGCATGCCATCCTACAGACAATAGTACCAGCTTCTTTAAAAGTCGAAGTGTTCCAAACATTCGGATAGCAGTTTCGGAATCTGATGGTACACTGCTATACGATAGGACAAGTGTATTATGCGAAGGACAGAAGCGAAAGATGTTATCAGGATCGAATGTTTAGTTGATGAATCTAAATATTGCGTCGGCTAAATCTAGACTTTGAAGGTGAGAAGCATTGAAAGCATAACTTTGAATGTGTTTAAGGGTATGTCTACTTGGATGAATAGTCAGGCTTCTTAATCTTTTCAAGGATGCAAACACATTATTTTGAATTTCTCTGAGTGGGTTCTTCGAAATATATAACAATTGTATTCGTACAGCACATATGAAATCATTTGTTTTCAGAACCTGTACTCACTTATTCATTATGTGCAAAATACGCAGATGGTGAGCAAAAGAAGAACCATTTTCGGAAAACAAAATTGTAATTCTCTTAAATTGTTATGACCTATGTTCAAATACGCAAGTCTGTTTAATCCGTCGTAGTATATGATTGATATACTATTAATAGAAACATCTAATTTATCTAAATTGTTCAAATTTTGAAATATTTTTCCATCTATTTCTATCAAATTGTTTTGTTTAAGTCAATACATATAAGGTTACTACCGGAGAACTGTTGAAATATATTTTGGGGCATTATCCCACTGAATAGATTTCTTAAATGCAGGGATCCACCAGGCACGAAATGTATAATTGCAAAACATACCTGCAATGTATCAAGATGTATATCTATGCTAGAACTCAAGTCCAAAACAAAAAAAAACAAAAAATGATTTGAAATCCAAAAAAAGAATCATTTGATATTGTCTGGATACGGTTTTGTGTTAGATTAAGACAATTAATATCGCTTGATGATACATTCACGAAGGTCGGTCTATTTATATGAGGAAGATAGTTGTTTACGAAGTCTAGAGTCTTCACAGAACTCGGAAGTTGTGGTATATAATCTATGTCTTTCTCGTGGTTCATACAACGTGCAGTAGTATTTGACTTACAGACACATTAAGGTACCGGACATCCGGGTTCTGTTGCACAAATATTCATGACTATTGTAATAATTACACAATCTATCACAAACACACTTATGAAATACTACAATTAAAGAAAGCATACATAGTTAAATTGTCATCTGATTGGAGCAGGTCATTAATGTAGAAGAAATCAAAACGGGAAAATGGGGAAATGGTATTGAGGAGGATAAAATGTAACGGAAAATCACTTAAAACCAATAGATACTGCATTGTGCTACAATAAAATATTCATTTCAAATACAATTAACATATAGATAAAAATATCCTCTAAACATAGTGATTTGTATGTATTGCATTGGGGTTCCAACTTCATGAATTGAAAATTCATCCAGATATTTCATCTTATAAAAGATTGAAGATAGCAAAGGGAAATCAAGAAGGACATATACTACAATGAAAAAAGAAAAAGAACAAAAGGACAAACAACGATCTACAAAACACTACGTAAAACAATAAAGATCGAACAACACAAATCCCACTAAAACTGGGGTTAACTCAGGTTCTCCGGAAGGGTATACAATTCCTTCTCCACATAAGACACCCGTCGTGTTTCTGTTGCTACAAACACAGTGATAAGTCAAAAACGAGGACAGAACCGGATTATGATTACGATAAACGGAACATATCCGTGGTCATTTGTGACATACATATTCCGTAAAGCTTAACTAGGTCATGCTGGAGACTGTTAAACGTTCCAGGTGATTACTTCGACTTAACCACGAGTTAGCAGCAACCCTCTATCAAGGAAAATATGATAGGAACCACAGGCTCTGGAATAGCACATCTACTGATACATTGAAGATATCTCTTGTGAGTAATATTCATAAAAACAACATAAATATCACAATTATTAATAATTCTGAAACACTGCTCGTTTGATGTTAAACAGTAATAATTCCACCGTGAAATCATGCCAATGTTAAATTTCTACAACATTGAAATTTCCCAAATCGCTGCTACGATTTCCGCGTGAAAACGATGTTCTATTCCCCTTTACCACCATTTCTGATGTAGTGGTTCATGCTTTCATCTATTTAATTTGTACTCATTTACCTGTATTGGTGTCCAGCACTATTTTCATATCTGATGAAATTCACGTCGTTTAGCAGTAACACGAGACAATAATTGCCCCCCCACCTTTCGAAGCACCTGAATTCACCCGAGCGTTTACTGGGGTTCGTGTTGCTCAATCTGTAATTTTATGTGTAATATCACGGACTATTATTTATCCTTTTGTCCTCTTCCTTTTGGTCTGTGTACTGATTTGAAACAGCTACTAGTATTTGTGAAATTTTAAATTTGCATAGTTCTTGATTACTGAATATGTTCCTGAACGTGAAACCAATTAGCAATACAACATTACAAAAATGACCACAATAATTTTTTCAGGTTTGTTTTCATACTATTTCATGTACATGTAAATAATCTGACCCCATTACAAGAAAATATATTACAGTTAACTAGAAAAAGAAATGTATCTAGTAAAGTAAATACATATAGCTTTTTACTTATCTTATACATAGCTGTATCCAGATTTTAGTTGAATTTCAAATATTTCGATATATAATTTATTTATATTTAAACATCTGGTTACTTCCGCATTGTGTCGCTTTTATTAAAAAAAAAAGACATATGTACGTGTGTTTTAAAGTATCAGTTATGATTAAGACATTGTAAACAGTCAACAATGTAGCTTAAATGTTGTCGTAAATGAAGTAAATCCATTATTACATGAATCTATTAGACAGATCAATGAATGTTGTACAAAGCAACCCCCATATATCTGGGAGAAACTAGTGAAATTAATTCACTTTTCTAATGTTGAATCACTAAAATAAAAATGAAAGGAACTTCAAAACCGGGTATTATGTATGAATGTGTTTTTTCTTTAGGGTTAACTATTAATATTTTCATTTTCATATAAATTCATAGCTAATCTTTGTAAACTTGCGAAACTATCTAATAAATATATTGGTGTATGTCATTGCACTTGTTAAAAGCCCAATATTTCCCTGTATTTAAATAAAAAAAAAGTGCTATCGTATTTTTGTTATGTCTCCTTTGAATATATGCAATGAACGGCCCCTGACATTGACAACTATATACAAGCTATTTTCAATTTAAATATCTCCAAATATGCGGAACCAATCACTCTTAAAATAGAATTAGAAACCAATGAATAGTTTTGTCAGAAATACCAATGAGAATAAAAGTACAAAGGAACAATTTAGAAATAAGACCCATTTCTCCGTTGCGGAGTACAGTTTCTTAGAGACGAATCAAGATTACTATTGTAATTAGACGTTATTACTAAGACGAGTTTGAAGATACCAAATGGGGTAACCCGAATCCGTATATAGAAGAAGAACAGACAACGCAATGGCCAAAAGAAAAAGTACAAAAGGACAAACAACGATCTACAAAACATACACATATAACTGAAGATCGAGTAACACGAACCCCACTAAAAACCGCGGGTGAACCGGAAGGGTAAGCAATTCCTGCTCCACTAGAAGCACCCGTCGTGTTAATCTAGTTACAAACCCGGTAATAAGTCAGCAAAGAGGAAAGGATCATTTGCAAAACAGCATTTCGAAAATAATTGGAAAACATCTAACCAGGTGACAACCATACAATATATCTGTCCCACTGGATCTCAAAGTTACTTGTGATACTAGGTTAATACTAAATATTATATACGTCTTAAAATTAAACCAGTTTTAGAATTAGTTCTTTGAGCTGTCAAATTTTTGTTCTTCCCTCGACGGGATTTGAACTCGCACCATTGATGCACTGCAGCACCAATCGCTTAGCCTTATGTCCAGCGCCCTAGACCACTCAACCACATCCGCTATATAAAAATATAGCTTCAATAGTCGAAGTGTTGCATTGTCTCGTAAGGAAAATCTAGAGATAGACATAAGACATATGTCTAAGCGTGTGTAGATGGTACATATATACTTAATATTATAATTTGACAGCAATCTAACTCAGCAATTTTTAATATATTGTATAGGATGATGAATAATTCATCATACAGTCACAGGAAATAAAGTATATTATACAAACTTCTAAGCAGGTGACAACCATACAATATATCTTCCCCACTGGATCTCAAATTCACTTGTGATACTAGGTTAATACTAAATATTACATACGTCTGAAAATTAAACCAAACAGTGTTAGAATTTGATCTTTGAGCTGTCAATTTTTTGTTCTTCCCTCGACGGGATTTGAACTCACACTATTGATGCACTGCAGCACCAATCGCTTAGCCTTATGTCCAGTACCCTAGACCACTCGACCACATCCACTATATAAAAATATAGTTTCAATAGTCGGAAGTGTTACCTTGTGTCGTAAGGAAAATCTAGAGATAGACATAAGACATGTGTCTAAGCGTGTGTAGATGGTACATATATACTTATATATATATAAATAATTTTGTCATTCAACAAAGTGTTTAATTCTTTATCACTTTGCCTTGTGTACTTGGTGTTGTTTTACAACCCGTTTTAGACGTCTATATATATGCATTGTCATGACGTAAAAGAAAAAAATCCACAGGGATTAAGGTACACTACCACTTTTTTCGGAACCAGTCAAAATGGTTTAAGATAAAGTAGTAGGTAAAATACAAAAATATAAAAACATAAACCCTATAAAATACTGCAACCTACAAAATCAACCTTCTAAAATATCACAAAAGTACGTTGATAAAATGCAGATGCAGTTTGGGCTGGTACGAACATAATATCAATAGGCTTGTGACGGGTTATATTTTTTATAATGGATTTGTATTAGAATCTCAAGATCAGTAGGACAGAAAATGCCAACTCTTTTGAAGAACCGTCTCGTATTCAAGATTTTCTATTGAATTTTGAGTGGTCCATGCTTTTAAGTTTGTCTGTTGTTCCATGATTGTGTTGATACAGTTGTGATGTATCCCCTTGGTTTGTTTCTTTTCTCCAATTTGTCACTACGTTTGAATAGACAATAACAGTGCATTGACTTGACATAAAATCGATATACGGATGAGGCTTAGAAACGGGGGAAATGCGAGGGTTTCCCGAGCATTTTCCCCGATTCGTGCCGAATACGTATATCGAATTGTATGTCAAGTCAATGCACTGTTATTGTCTTTATACTGCAATCATTAGTGACATTAATGGATATTACTACCACTATTCAAATTATTTAAAAAGTTAGCTACCCCCAAGAGGCACCAACTGATTGTGCGGAGTAATATGATTAGACGGAGAACTCAACTTTTCAAAGATCGATGCACAGGTAAATATACCATTGATATTCGGATAAGATTTTTGAAAATAAACAACAGTTTCGCTGAAAATATTTTTAACAATAAGATATAAGTGACAAGAGAATATATATCAAAATTTGGTTCTAGGATTGAAGTCAATAAGATTGTTCATTTCAATACTCATTTCATGTGATGTAAACACGAATATTGTCAATGGCGGTCGCCCATGTACACATTCATGGAGTTTACATGATGAGTGGCTCCGCAAAATATGGAGGATATCCTGTTCGAGGTGTTAGTTTGGGAGCAGATAGAAGGATGTTCTGGTAAGTTTATGTCAGCTCCTGTAGATGCTGCAATTGCTCGTGATACGTTGGTCGAGGCTGTTGTAGTTTTGATCGGAACAAATGCGCGCGAATTGTCACTGTCAGCACCCGCGAGTACATTTGAGATGTGTTTGTGTTTCCCTTCGCTAATAGCGCTGTAGTTTCTCACCGATTGCACGCTTTTATGCCGTGATATTTGCATGATGTCGGTGTCTTCCACGTTATTGTCTTTCAGCTTTTGTACCAAATATTTACGTGCGCTGTGGTTTGTTAGGCGCTTGTTGGTGTATAAATCTGCTTTTTGTTTCATGGTTTTCATAATAGAAGCCAACTTTTTCTCCCCAACCCGTTGTCGAACGAACCCTCAGTTTTAAATATTTTGGCATTACACAAAGTAAAAAAAAAAATATGTGTAGTTCCGGTTACCCTACATATTTTTATTGCCATTGAAATGATTTTTCAATAAGCACTGTTAAAGTCACAATTTCTCTCTCGGTGACTAGATTTAAGAAAAAAATTGTTTAATATTGTACCTTCCCATTTAAAAAAAGATTGATATAACTGGAACCACACAGAATTATTTATTTGGCCTTATTGTAACATGAATGTGGATTTTATCTATTTATATACAGTGTACCATGTATGTTTTTTCTGTTGTAGGGTCAAGTGGTATAACAACGAGGACAAAGTATGGTTGATGTACTGTAATGTTATATGATGCAATAGACCCGTTGCCTATTCAAGAATCTACTGGGTTTATGTGACATCATTCAACAATCACTTTTCAGCTGTGTCATCAGAACTTTTCTATTGTGACATCAAAAATTTACAGGAATGTCTGTGATTTCCAGTAATGGGTGACAATTAGGAATGAAGTGTATAGAAAATGTCGAAAGTTTTGGATATCTCCATTCGAAACCAAAGATCAAAATCGACATCTTCAAAAACTGAATCAATAGTGAAATGAACATTGCATATAGTGATAAAAATTTGTGATACATGTACATGTATAGAAATAGTTGGATTTTAATGGTTTCTGTGTGATATGTGGAAAAATTTAAATAAATTCATTCTTCAGGATTACTATATATGACACTCATTTTCAGGGAATATTGAGCAATTTGATTGATATACATTTATTTAATGTTAACGTCACAAATAAAATTACGTTTATGTACCTCAGTTGGTAGTGTTTTTGGACTCCTCTTAATCCAAAATGAACAGAGTTATTAAACCACATACTGTTCAGTAATGCCTACCGAGAACTCCCACCCAACAAGTTTGATTCATATAACATATCCAGCTCAGAATCCGTGATTGGTTGTGCCCGATTAGGTTTGTTTCCTTTTCCTTGTTTCTTTAGCAATTTCATTTAGCTACAGTTACAATTGTGTTTTCATCAATATGAATATTTAGTGGAACATCAAGTGCAGTAAGTCGAAGGAAAGTGTTTTCCAATTCATCATCTATTTCAATTTGCTCTAATTCATTCCAATTAATATCAAAATTGGGAACTACAGACATTTCCATTCAATGAAATAAAGCAGACGACGTTTTACAATGTATACTACAGTACTTTTATTAAATATAAACATCATAAAAAATGTAAAATAAACACACAAAAATCGTGATGATAAAAAAATGTACATAACACACAAAGTATGAGAAATTTGAATTCATAAATGTTTTTTCACGGTGTTGTGATTTACAACAATATGTACGGGTTGTTTACATTCACAACGGAAATAGCCTTCAAAGGTAAAAAAAGGTTGTCCCGGCAATCAGGTCAAGTAAATGTAGGCGTGGCCTAAATGTTATAAACTGACCGTTTATCACTTGTAAATATACTGTCAACGCATTTTGACTGCTCAAATAGAACGATTGCAGTATACATAGCAATAATATACTTCTTATATAAAGGTAATAACAAAATTACCGAACTCTGATATGCTATGCTACTAAAAGTGAATGTCGTGAACAAGTTAAACAAGATGGTTAAAATGAGCTCACCCACGATTTTTAGATAATTTCTTAATTTTTTTACAATTACTACAATAAACTTCACACCCCTATAGTCATTCAAAATAAAACTATGTCATTGAACAGTTATTATTTTCTTCTGAAACCTGTGCAAAAAGGAGAAATAGACCAAAAAAAAATACAGATTAAAGACTTCGTTGTTTGTCCCTTTTCGTTTTGGTCATTGTGTTGTCTGTTCTTCTTCATTACGGATTCTGATTACCTCTGTGGTATATTCAAACTCTTCTTCCAAGAGTTCACATTTACATATAGATGAATAAACATTCGATGAAAATATCAATTTAATGAACATTGTTTATTTACAACCCCGGTACAAATAATAAATTATCAATGAAAAAAGAGCTAAAACCTAATTTATTTCCTTCTATTTGATTTGTTTACGATATTTCTGCTCTGTAAATATGGCCGTCGTGATATAACATGTTTTCTTTTCAATCTCCGGATGTTAGATACACTGTTTTGTCTCCTCGCAATTTAAGCAAATTAAAAATTAAAAATAGTGAGTTTGTGAAAGCCAATGAAAACGTAGATATCAAATTTAGTGCACTACTCAGTACTTGTTTCTGGAATAATCTTCAACGGGTACGGCTAAAGCCAAAATATTTGAAGGCCAAATGCGCAAAAGTCTTTGGGAGAAAGAACAGTGAAGGGCCTAAACAGAATAGCTAAACATAGACCAATGACACATATGTCTGTCAGAGGAGCTAAGAAATCGACCAAGGACACCTATGTCTGTCAGAGGAAAATCTTTAAAATCGACCAAGGACACCTATGTCTGTCACAGGAGAATTTTTAAAATCGATCAAGGACACCTATGTCTGTAAGAGGAAAATCTTTAAAATCGACCAAGGACACCTATGTCTGTCAGAGGACAACCTTTAAAATGGACCAAGGACACCTATGTATGCCAGGGGAGAATCTTTAAAGTCGACCAAGGACACCTATGTCTGTCAGAGGAGAATCTTTAAAATTGACCAAGGACACCTATGTCTGTCAGAGGAGAATCTTTAAAATAGACCAAGGCCACCTATATCTGTGAGAGGAGAATCTTTAATATCGACAAAGGACACCTATGTCTGAGAGAGAAGAATCTTTTAAATAGACCAAGGACACCTATGTCTGTGAGAGGAGAATCTTTAAAATCGACCAAGGACACCTATGTCTGTGAGAGGAGAATCTTTAATATAGACCAAGGTCACCTATGTCTGTGAGAGGAGAATCTTTAATATAGACCAAGGTCACCTATGTCTGTGAGAGGAGAATCTTTAAAATTGAACAAGGACACCCATGTATGTAAGAGGAGAATCTTTGATTTAGTAATAATTACATGATTAAGGAACTCTCAAATTCGAAACAAAATATACATAATATATATGATAAACCATTTCAGTGCTAAAACACCAACCACTGGGCAGATGCTACCCTCGGGGACTAATAGTTCAGCATGAGAAAATATCTTCATTGTACAATACCAATAGGCTAGGTTGGATATCTATATTAATAGCTTAATGAAACAACAATATACAGATCGACATATCTCTCCGTTCTGACACATTATCCCGACTCCGAACCAATATATCTTTGTTTTTACTTCTTAATAATGTGCGTTTAGCGGAGAAGCAACAAATACCAATTTTATGGACTTTGATTTGACCCGGCCGTGGATCGAATCCACGATCTACCAGCACACTAACCATTACACAATCGAGACGTCTTTAGGATTAAGATTATATATCATGTGCACATTTTATTGCTAAGCAACACAAAATCATTTCAGTTTACAACAGATAACAGATTAAGATACGTATATCAAAATAGTGCCACCATTCCAGAAATGATGATCGGGTGTGTCTCAATGAATACGGCATCTTTGTTTGTTCACATGTAGGTATTTAGTGACATATAGAATTGTGACAAAGTGTTACTACTTGGGTTAGTTCTGTCTTTGTTTATGTACCAGGCTTTGTAGCTTGTTTTCCGTTGATTAACATAGCAATATACACTAACTATGTATTCAGTGATGATGCATGGTGTTATATTTACAGCGATATCAACAAACCTATTTACTAGTACACGCATTAACCTGAAAGGGAATGATGTTTCGCTATATCTGGTTTGAGAAACCATTTTTAGATAAAACAGGAAAAATACCTTCTCCTATAACACAACACTTTCTACAATTCTATGGTATATTATTTATGCATTAGTACTGTCGTAGTCTCGTAACTGATCTGAATGAAATGTAGACAGCAACTGATTCCAGAAAAGACGCCGTCCATCTTCGTTCTCCGACCAAGTGGCATAAGTTGTCGACGTTAGAATAATTTTTATTGCATTAGTAAAATATCGATTACTAATATCTTCTAATAGCACTGTAACCAGTGTATCGCAGCCATTCTTTAAGAATCGATCGCGTGCTAATAAAACCTCAAACTGACACCATTCACTTCTAGCAAAAGCATTCGACATTACAAGAATCACTTTCCTGCTTTCTTTCATTTTTTCAACAATATTATCTACAATTAATCTCCCAGGTTGAAAATCTCTATAATGGATGCACAACGTATACTCATTTTCTTCCTCTAGAACAGGAATTAGTTTTTCGTGTACCCATTCACTGTCCTCATCACAATAAACTACGAATCCATCATATACATAATCCATATTAATAAACCTGGTATAGTTCGCATGTTTTGCACGAATTAGGTATATCCAGTATCGTATGTGCCATCTCATTTTATAAACAGTGATAGTTGTTATCGTCATGGCAACTAGGATAGAACAAGAAATAACTACTATGATGGTCACAGTTAAATTTTGGTGTTCAGTACAGTCCTCACTAAATGTGTTTAACAGTTTTCCCTTCCAAGATGCAGGCATCACACAATGATAATTATGTGGATATTCTTGAATAACAATTTTTGTGTTATTCAACCATTTGATAAACCAAATCAGATCACAATTACATATATAAGGGTTGTTTGCTAAATTGATTGTCTTCAGCTCGTTAACAATATTATCTGGTAAAGTGCTTGTATGGAAGGTATTCAGATTATTTCCACGTAATCCAAGAAATGCCAAGGCTTTCATATATTTGAATGGGTTATTCAAAGACAGCGAATATATGTTATTATTGCCAAGTTCCAACGATTTTAAGCTAACTAAGCGATGAAACAAGTCTCCCGGTAGCGCATTCCATCCCACAGCAAATAGTACCAGTTTCTTTAACCGTCGAAGTGTTCCAAACATTCGTATTGCAGTTTCGGAATCTGATGGCACACTGTTATACGGTAAGATAAGTGTATGAAGCCAAGGACAGAAGTGAAATATATTGTCAGGATCGAATGTTTGATGTTTGAATTTAAACTGGGCATCGGATAAGCTTAGACTTTTAAGGCTAGAAGCATTGAAAGCATAACTTTGAATATGTTTAAGGGTAGGTCTACCTGGTTGAATAGTCAGGCTGCTTAATTTTGTCAAGGGTGCAAACACATTATTTTGAATTTCTCTAAGTGGATTGTTCGAAATATATAAAAATTGTATTCGTACAGCACATTGGAAATCATTTGTTTTCAGAACCTGTACTCTGTTATTCAGTATGCTCAACCCACGCAGACGATGAGCTAAAGAAGAACCATTTTCCGAACAAAAACTGGGTATCTCCTTTAGATTGTTATTATCTATGAGTAAAAATGTAAGTCTGTGTAATCCACTGTAGTTTATTATTGCTATGCTATTATTAGAAACATCTAATTGATTTAAATGATTCAAATATTGAAATATTTTTCCATCTATTTCTATCAAATTATTTTGTTTTAAGTCAATAAAACGAAGGTAACTATGGGTAAAATGTTGAAAGATATCTTGGGGGATTACCCCATTTCTAAATACATTTCTTAAATGCAGGGATCCTTCAGGCAAGAAATGTATACTTGCAAAACATGCCTGCATTGTATCAAGATTTATATCTATGTTAGAACTCAAGTCCAAAACATAAAATGATTTGAAGTCCAAAAAAGAATCACTTGATATTGTCTGGATACGGTTTTGGGATAGATTAAGACGATTAATATCGTTCGATGACACATTCACGAAGGTTTGTCTATTTATATGAGGCAGATAGTTGTTTACGAAGTCTAGAGTCCTTACAGAACTCGGAAGTTGTGGTATATAATCTAGGTCTTTCTCGTGGTTCATACAACGTGCTGTAGTCTTTGACTTACAAACACATAAAGGTACCGGACATCCGGGTTCTGTTGCACCAATATTCAGAACTATTGCAATAATTACACAATCTATCGCAAACAGACTAATGATATGCTACAATTAAAGAAAATAAACATTGTTAAATTGTCATTTTATGGGAGCAGGTCATTAATGTAGAAGATACAAAAACGGGAAAATGGAGACATGGTATTGAGCAGAAAAAAATGTAACTGAAAATCACGTAAAGCAAACAGATATTACTACAATAAAATATTCATTTGAAATACAATTAACATATAAATAAAAATATCCTCTACACATAGTGATTTGCATTTATTGCATTGCGTTTCCAGTATCTTGAATTGAAATGTCATCCACATATCCCGTTGCAGAAAATATTGAAGATAGCACAGGGGGAATAAGAAGAAGGACAGATACTATAATGGGAGAAAAAAAGAACAAAAGGACAAACAATGATCTACAAAACACTACGAAGAAAACTTAAGATCGAGCAACACAAATCCCAATAAAAACCGGGTGAACTTAGGTGATCTGGAAGGGTAAGCAGTTCCTGTTCCACATACAAAACCCGTCGTGTTTCTGTTGCCACAAACCCAGTGATAAGTCAAAAACAAGGAAAGAATCGGATTATAATTACGACAAACGTAACATATCCGTAATCATTTGTGACACGGATATTCCGTAAAGCTAAGCCAAGTCTTGGTGGAGAGCGTAAAATGTTTGAGGTGATTATTTCAACTTAACCACTAGTTAGCAGCAACCCCCTTTCAAGGAAAATATGATAGGAACCACATGCTCTGGAATAGCTCATCTACTGATACATTGAAGATATCTCTGGTAAGTAATATTCATAAAACTTATATCACAATTACTAATAATTCTGAAATTCTGCTCATTTGATGTTAAACAGCAATAATTCCACAGTGAAATCATGTCAATGTTAAATCTCTACAACATGAACATTTTCCAATTCTCATGAAGTCCGCTACGATTTCAGCGGAAAGCGATGTTCTATTCCTCTTTACCTCCATTTTATTTGTAGGTGTTCATGTTTTTATCTATGCTATTTTATTCATTTACATGTACTGGTGTACAACACCTTTTTCATATCAGATGATATTCATGAGTGATTGTTGTTTAACGACAAATGAGCAGTAGACCGACATGCGTAGTCGGATTTTTAAAATAGTACCATAGCTCAATGAAACCACAGTTAGCTAAGTCCTCCAAGATAAATTTTGCAAGGCGGAACAAGACTGGTTTGGAGCCCATAATTCAGAAGTCTAAGTGAATTTTACATAATTATTTTCTAAATAAACTAAAAAAGTTGAAAATACCTCCCCCTCCCCCCTCAATGAAACAAAAACATCTATGGCTAAGGCTATGAATTCACAGAACCCTTCTCGGCTCCCCGGGCCCCGGAACAATGTATCGACTGAACCTCCCTCACATAGGCCCTGCAGATAGCGGGTACATACGTGACCACACTCGGACAAATTAACCCTATTCCGACACAATCAGTATCTGCTCATGCTCCTTAATACTGCTTGCTTAGCAGAGAGGCAGTAAATACTAACTGTAGCGTTTTTGATTTGACCCGACCGAGAATCGATCATTACTCGATGAGATCATGCTTACTATTTTACCATTGATGTGGGTAAAACTCCTTTGAAAAGAAAAGTGACAAATACTAATGAAATAAAATGTATTACAAACACGCCAAGTTCAAACAGCTATTTGTCAAATTTAAATAGTCATATAGTTCTTGATTACAGAATCTGTTCTTGAGCAAGAAACCAATTTGGAATAAAGAATAACAAATATGACCACAATTTATTTTCAGGTTTGTTTTCATGTACTTCTATTAAATTCAGATGAATAGTTGAAATAATGTGACAAGTGGCCCATTACAATCGACATATATTGCAGATAACTAGGGGGAAAACTATTAAAGTAAATACATAAAGCTTTTTACCTACTTTAAACATAGCTGTATCCAGATTTCAGTTGAATTTCAAATATGACGTAATACTATTTATTTATATTAAAACTTTTCTATACTCCGCATTGTGTCGCTTTTATAACAAGCCTGTTGAACTCTATCTAAGAGAAGGTTATCATCTTCGTTTTTTGTGGTTGAATGAACACTAACAAACACATATGTACGTGTGTTTTAAAGTATAAGTTATGACTAAGACATTGTAAACAGTCAACAATGTAGCTTACATGTTGATGAAAATGTCGTATGTTGATTATTATATGCATCTACTAGACAGATCAATGAATGTTGCAAGTACATACAAACCCCCCCCCCCCCAAAAAAAAAACCAACCCCCAGATATCTGGGCGAAAGTATTGAAATTAGTTCGATTTTCTAGTATTGAATCACTAAAATAAAAATGAAAGCAACTTCAAAACCGGGAAGATATGTTTGATTGTGTGTTTGATTTAGCATTAATTATTAAATTGTTAAAAACGTTTACAAATTATTATTATTTTCATGAAAATTTATAACTTTATATGCGAACTTATCAATAATTTTTGTGAGCTTGCAAAAATACTTAATAAATATATTGGTGTATATTCATTTCACTGTCGCAGCGCCCCCTCCAATATTTCCCTTTATGCAAATAAAAACAAAAACAAATGTGCTATCGTATGTTTGTCCTGTCTCATGAATATATGCAATGAACGGGACCCAAATTGTGTTTTTCGTTGTACGTATTTTTGACACTGACAACTACAATCATGTGTGTCTTAAGGAACAAGCAAGGCAATGTGTTTCTTTTAAAAGCTCTCGACGAAGAAGGAACAACTCAGAAATAGGACTCATTTCTTCGTTGCGGAGTACAGTTTCTTAGAGACGAATCAAGATTACTATTGTCATTAGACGGTATTATTAAGAAGAGTTTGGTATCGTCAAACTCTTGTTGAAGATACCAAAGGGTAACCAGAATCCGTATATCGAAGAAGAACAGACAAGACAATGACCAAAAGAAACAGTCCAAAAGGACAAACAACGATCTACAAAACATACACATACAACTAACGACCGAATAACACAAACCCCACCGGGGGTGAACTTAGGTGCTCCGGTAGGGCAAGCAGTTCCTGTTCCACTAGTGGCACCTGTCGTGTTTATCTAGTTACAAACCCGGTAATATCAATGAATGAGGAAAATACCATTTGAAAAACAACATTTCGATAATAATTCCAATGGAATTCAATTGCACTCCTCTCATTGATGATATACTTGTTACTGCTATGAATAACAATGTAGACATGCAGATCTATTAACCACATCGGTGATGTAATGTCTAGCGTGCTCACCTCACGTGAAGTAGATCTTGGGTTCGAACCCTTTCGGGTAAAACCAAAGACTATAAAGTTGGTATTTGGTTGGCTCGGATTCAAGTGGAGTGACATATCTACACACTGACTGTTGTTTCAGTCAGCTAGCATTATAAAAATCCAATTAAGCTCATTTAGCGTTAAGCAACAATCACTTACTCACTATAGATCAACCTAAGAGAAATAGTGAAAAAAGGAAACATATGGGTGTCAAAAACCGTGAACGTTACATCTTTTTAAGAATGACTGAATAATGAAAAATATCGTTGCATTTACGAAGAAAAAATAGTAGTGAGAGGATTGGTGGGGTGCGGGATGAATGGAAAGTGAAAACATGTCGTAGATTGGCTTATATGAATTCAATAATTCAGTATTGTTATTACGTAAAAGGAAATAATCCACAAGGTACACTACCACTTTATTGGGAACCAGTCAAAATGGTTTATGATAAAGTAGTAGGTAAAATACAAAATGCAAAATTAATCCTTTCATTACTTGATAAAAAAATAAACCCCATAAGATACTGCAACCTACAAAATCAACCTTCTTAAATATCACAAAAGGACGTTGATAACATGCAGATGCAGTTTGGGCTGGTACGAACATAAGGTCAATAGGTTTGTGACGTATTAAATTTTTATAATCACCTGATGATAAACAATTTAAATTTGGTTTGTATGATGACATTGACATTAAAATCAGACAGAGAGGGTAAATACCTACTTTTTTTTACCATACATTAACTGTCCATATTTATTTAACTCGATATCTAATTTGTCTTGACCTGTTATGATATGCATATTGAATACACAGTAAAAAAGATTATATAGAATGTACATAAGATGATATCTACATACCAGAAAATATAATGTCATGATTATTGAGATACATTACATTTCATTTATGATTTTTATTACCGTATACATGTAGTAGCCTGTATTTGATTCTGTATGGATTCTTTGTTTTTTTCAGAACTACATATTGTGACTACGTGCAACTGTCCTGGCACAAAATCTTAATTATTTACATTTGCATATTGAAGATACTACAGTCAAACCTGTCTATAAATGGCACTCAAGGGAACCTCAGAATGTGCCCTTTATGAGCAGTTGCCCTTTATATACAGGTAAAAATTATATGCACTATACATTAATGGGGAAAATGAGGCTGCCCTTTATAGACAGTGGTTTGCTATATAGAGGTGCCCTTTATGACAGGTTTGACTGTATATACTATTACCTGCGCTACCAACAGTGGGCATAGGCTTAGAGGCCATATGATTCCACCTGTTTGCCCAAATACATATATGCATGTACATAGGTAGGTTGTGTAATCTGGAAATCTGAGTTTTTGGTATAACATGTCTTAGATTTGACCCATGTCTATGGGGCGGAATAATGGTGTGCACCTCCTGTATTCATAAGTATTGGAAAATTTTATCATGAACTTTCCGTATAATTATGTGTATTAAATTTGTCGGTTTGTTCACTGAAACATTAGTTTGTGTAATTGTTAACGATCCTTTAGTTTGGTTCATCACTTTTCTAATGTACCCAGTGTTACCCATGTATTTGTGGATAGATTCAAGATCTGCATTGGAAGGGGGGAGCATTTCCTGCCTGTTGAGCTTAGTTATTGGTTTGTTGTCTGGAACAAGGGCATTAACTAGTTTTTGTGATCTAGAATTGATGTAGTTTATATTCTGGCTGCATTTTTAAATGCTACAAATGAAATAATTGCACACCTCTTTTTCATAGGTGATTTTTTGCGGATTTTCCCACAACTGAAACACTAATGGTACATCGTACATAGGTGAAGCTCATTCATGTTATAGTTCATATAATTAAATGTGTCCTTCTCTAGTTGTTTGTCACCTTGAATCTTTGAATCTTGAATTGAAGTAGTAGATTTTCTGCATGTGCGACTTGCTCAGGGTATGGCCGTATCTATTGTTTGGGACAACAGTGAGTATAGTGGGTATGAACTCAGTGTTGGTCTTGTATCTTAATTGATAAATATAATAGAAATGATATGCATAATACTGATAACTTATTTAATTTTTGTTTTATTTACCAGTTACATTTTAACTGAATGAAACAGAATATTGATGTGTATGATTTTGATTTTGCTGATACTATATGAAATTAAAAGGATATAATTTATAAATGTAAAAATTGCAATATATTATGTTGCTTAGCCATGTTTGATTACAGTCATTGTTTTTATTGTCTCTTTCTTTTGTCTTCTTTCTCTTTGTACTACTGTTCATAACATTTTTTCTGTTGTCTTCTTTCTGTTTGTACTACTGTTCATTTCATTTTTGTGTACTTATTAATATATTGGTTGGTCTGGTGCAGAGGTTATGTATATTGTCTGTTTATTTATGATAATCAATCAGTGTGTTATGTTATAAGATTACTTAATGGCTAGTGTAAGAATTCTTTCAGTAAACTGTCAGGGACTCGGTATCATTGTAAAAAGAACAGATGTCTTTAATTATTTAAAAAAAGCAGTGCAACATCTACTGTCTACAAGATATTCATTTTACTTGCGAAAATGAAAAGAGCATACGATCACGATCAAGATGGGGTTATGAATGTTATTTTAGCTCATTTACATCGAGGGGTACTGCTATTCTATTTAACAATAATTTTGAATTTAATATTCTTAAAGAGAAAAGAGACATAAATGGGAAAATTTTGTTTTAGCTATTAATGACCAAGCATATTTTGATCTTAACCTGCTTATAACCTTAATATTTTTTTCTATATATAAAGCCTATTATATTTCAAATCAAAAACAAAAAAAAGTAGATATATTTAAAATTTTTAAAGAAGAGGTAAATAATGTGTTCGATACAAATATTTTTAGACAAGTCAAAACAGGAAATTTCATAAGCAAAGCACATGTATACCTAAACAGCTGATATATCACATGACTTCAGAATTCTTGTAATGTCACGTGATTTCACATGTGGAGAAAAAAAATCAATAATATGAAACTTGCCTTCATCACTTATATTGTAGTAAACTCAATACTTACATGCCACAAATAAAACATTTTACAGCGGACAGAAGTAATCCTTTCACTCATAGATATCATATTCCAACAATTAGAAAATAAAGCGAACTACAATCAAAATAGGAAAAAGCAACACCGCAATCGTGCATGTAATCCACGAGCATGAACAATTAACCTTTCGACCGTGATCGGTTTGAAAGTGTCAAATATCCGGATACTGTCAACAAAAAGCATGTGAAATCACCATAGACAGCTATTATATGTTTATTACATGTCAGAATTACAATATATACTGGATATTAACTGTATAAGTGTACTAACAACATTTATTTTGAACTAAGCTTCACTAAATAGCAAATCCCTTGCTATTTAGTGATTAACAACTAGGGATACTAGGTAAAAGCTGTATATCTAGTAAATTGTTAACAGCAATTAGTGCAATAAAATCTGTAATTAAAAAAAAAAAAGATATTACTGTTGACAAAATTAACTTTACACTTGTTTCTATTTATGGACCGAATGATGATAATCCTCAATTTTACGAGAATATCATGCCAATAGTTGAGGAATTTGGAAATTAAAATTTTATAATTTGTGGTAATTTCAATCTTGTATTATATCCAGAGTTAGATTACTGTAACTATTTGCATGTAAATAACCCAAAGTCGAGAGGGAAGGTTTTAGAATAAATTGAAGAAAGAAGTCTAATAAACCCTTATAGGCAACTTTATCCAGATAGTTATCGTTATACTTGGAGGAAAAAAAATCCATTTAGACAGGCTAGATTGGATTTTTTCCTTTTTACAGAAAGTATGCTTACTAATTTAAAAAATTGTACTATTGATCCAAGTTACAGATCAGATCATTCAATGATTATGTTAAGCCTTTTGTTTGATCCCTTCAATAAAGGTAAGGACTTGTTGAAGTTTAACAACTCACTATTATACGAAAAGGATTACAGCAAAATTGTAAGGGAAAAAATCATTGATCTGAAAAAACAATATGCAGCATTAATCTATAATAGGGATACAATTCAAGAAATTGATGATAATAAACTGCAACTTACTATTAATGTTCAATTGTTTTTGGAAATGTTACTTTTAGAAATACGAGGAAAAACAATTTCATTTGCAAGCTATATAAAAAAAATTACCAAACAGAGATTTAGAGATCTTCAAGAAGAAATTGCTACCCTTGAAAAAAATGTTACTGAAAACCCAATTGAAAATTTAGAAACAAAAAAGCATGAATTGGAATCTCTTAGAAATGAAAGGTAAGTTAGTAAGATCAAGAGCTAAATGGGTAGATGAAGGAGAAAAGCCAACAAAATATTTCTGTGGGCTAGAGTCTAAAAATTATACCAGTAAGATAATTCCAAAAGTTGAAAAAGATAATGAGGAAATTGTTACAGATCAGAAGGAGATATTAATAGAAGTACAATATTTATATGAACATTTGCACAAAAATAAATATGAAGATAAAGGTTGTAGTCTTAAAGATATAGTGGAGGGTTTGAAGGGGGCAAGTATGAGAAAACTCACAGAAGAAGAAAAAGATAATTTAGAAGGGGAAATTGGGAGCTTTGAAGCTGGGAAAATTTTGAAAAAGATGAAAAATAACAAAAGTCCTGAATCAGATGGGCTTACATCAGAGTTTTTAAAGTTTTTTTCGAAAGATCTGAATTTTTTTGTAATTGGTTCTTTAAATTATGGGTATAGTTTAGGAAGTTTATCTGTTACACAAAAACAAGGTATAATCACATGTTCACCAAAGGGAGACAAATCAAGACATCTTCTAAAGAAAATTGGCGGCCAATCTCATTGTTGAATACAGTATATAATATAGGGTCTTGAGTGATAGCAAATAGAATTAAAAAAGTTCACCCCACATTAATTAATAATGATCAGACTGGTTTTATTGCAGGTAGGTACATAGGGGAAATAATAGGCTTTTGTTTGATATAATAGAATATGCAGAGGAGAATGATATACCTGGTTTATTTTTGTTAATAGATTTTGAGAAAGTTTTTGACTCAATATCATGGAACTTTCTTAATAACGTTTTAGAAATTTTCAATTTTGGGGAATCTATTCAAAAATGGATTAAAACGTATTATAACAACATTAAATCTGCAGTCAATCAGGGAGGGAATTTATCTAAGATGTTTCGTATAGAGAGAGGCTTTAGGCAAAGGATCCGTTTTCCCCTTATATATTCATATTATGTGCTGAAATAATGGCTATAAAAATAAGAGAAAACCCTAAAATAAAAGGAATTAAAGTCTTGCACTCAGAATATGAAATTTCTCAATTCGCTGATGATACATCAGTAATTTTGGATAGATCAGAAGAATCATTAAATGAAACACTTTTGGAATTGGAATGGTTCAAAAAGATATCAGGCCTGAAACTAAATTTTTCAAAAACACAAATTATTTGGATAGGAAGCACAAAATACAGCAGTGATAGACTATGTGAAAACTGGAATTTCTCCTGGAGAAAAACTACATTTACTGTTCTGGGAATAAATTTCGATGCTGATATTTCTAAAATTACAAAGATCAATTATGAAAAATATTTAAAAAAATGAAAGGACTCTTTAAACAGTGGAACAAAAGAAATTTAACTCCTATAGGTAAGATTACTGTGATTAAATGACTAATTCTGCCAGTACTTAACCATCTTTTTATTGCGCTTCCAAACCCTAGTATATAAATTATTAAGGATATTGAAAATATGTTATATACATTTATTTGGAAATCATCAGTTAATAGAGTGAAAAAGGATATCATGCAAAGGGAGTATCAAGAGGAGGGACTTAAGATGATTAATATACATTCTTTTATTTTGCCTTTGAAGTCCACATGGATCAGGAGACTTTTTTGCAACAATTGTAAATGGCAGAATAGTTTTATGTCATCAATAGATATAAATAAACTATCATGTGGCGGTAGTGGATA
This sequence comes from Bathymodiolus brooksi, assembly GCA_963680875.1. NCBI lineage: Eukaryota > Metazoa > Mollusca > Bivalvia > Mytilida > Modiolidae > Bathymodiolus > Bathymodiolus brooksi. Next base: position 58,775,382 of record OY804576.1, on the reverse strand, counting down.
TATAGAACAAGTAATAGAAAGTGTAAAAGATCAATTTTGGAAGGATGTATTATATGCTTGGAAATCTATTATTGAAAAAGACGAAAACAAAAATTGGACAAACTTTCTTGCCAATACAGTTTGGTTGAATAAACAGGTAAAAATTGACAAAAGAACTATCTTTTATCCAGAGTGGTTCAACAGGGGTGTCAAGTTTGTTAAAGATTTTGTCAATGATGATGGTTCTTTTCTGACTTTAGATCAGTTTTCAAACAAATTTGGATTTTGTGTAATTTTTTGGCAATATAATAGGGTCATTAGTTCTTTACGACAAATGCTAAAATTATATCCATATGGAGACAAATCATCTAATTTACAGACTCCTTTTGTCCCATCATCTCTACAAAATATTTTTCGAAGTTCTAAAGGTTCAAAAGATATGTACACAATTCTAAATAAAAACAATAGTGTTCCTACAGCTCAAAGAAAATGGAATACAGTTTTCGATATTAATTCAAATGAATGGAAACAAATTTATATACTCCCATTTAAAGTTACAGCATGTACAAAATTACATTGGTTTCAATTTAGAATAAACCACAATATTCTGGCTACTAATTATTTCCTGAAAAAAATTAAAATTGTAATTTTTGCCAAAAGGAAAATGAAACAATTGAACACATGTTTTTGGGTTGTGAAAATGTTCAAAATCTTCTAAGGCAAGTAAATTCTTGGTTCGGTGACAAAGACATAAACCAAACATTTTAAAGAGGACTCTAATGTTTGGTGATGTTGATAAAGTATATAAAGATGATGTATACAATGCCATTTTACTAAGCATAAAATACTATATATATACAAATAGATGTCTGAAGCAAAAATTATCCTTTCATTCGCTTAAAGCCTGTTTGATAGATTTATGTAAAACTGAAAAAATGATTGCTGTCCGAAATCAAAGAATTGCAGAATTTCAATTACATTGGAGTACTTTTGAAAAACTGTTTGAGGATTGTTGACATATTTTTCATTCTTATGTAAATTCCCTTTCCATAGAGACACCATTAAATATTAACTGATATAGTCTATCTAAATATACTTTTCTTGTTTATATTTACTATACTATAATATATTTTATAGTATACTCATTACGGTGTAATTAAAACAATATGACTATTTGATCCGTCCAAATAATACTTTTGTATATCTGGTACAGTGTCCAATTGATTGTTTGCACCAGGCCAGACCATAAAAGTTTTACATATAAATGCCAATATAAAGTACAATCTTATCTTCTCAATGTCTTTTTTTTTCTTTTTAAAAATATACTAAAATTCGTATCTACTTTTTTTTCCTAATTATACCAAAAAAATTTGTTGTCACATATATCAATAGTAAACAACTTTAAACTCTGCGAAATACCTCTTTTCTCATCTTTTATATTCTAAAAAAAAACAAAAAAAATCCCTACACTACAATATGCATATGATTATATATTGGAAAAGAATGTAAGAATATTTAATTGTACTGTACTATATAGATTGTATGATGTTTTATATGTTATTATATTATTGTACTCTATTCTGTATTGATGTATTTTGCAATTGAGAAAAAATAAATAAATATATATTTTTTTTTTATAATGGTTTTGCATTAGAATTTCAAGATCACTAGGACGGAAAATCCCATCTCTTTTGACGAACCGTCTGGTATTAAAGATTTTCTATTGAAGTTTGAGTTATCCATGCTTTTAAGTGTGTCTCTACAGTTGTGATGTATCTGTTAGGTTTATTCTTTGACTACAATCTGCCATTCTACGTTTGTATTGCAATAATAAACTTCTTACCGTATATTATGCTACTAAACGTGAATGTTATGAGAAGTAAAACAAGATGGTTAGAACGATGTTTAGATATTTGTATAATTTTGCACAATAACTAAAATAACCACCACACCCATATAATCATTCACAATAAATGTCCTCAAAGAGTTATAATTTTCATCCGAAACATGTGCAAAGATGGAAAAGTGGACAAAAAAAAAACAGATTAAAGAAAACATGTCACTTCGTTGTTTGTCCTTTTTCTTATGTCCATGGTGCTGCCTAAACAGGATAGCCAAAATTCAAAAAAGGACCTCTATGCCTGTGAGAGGAGAATCGTTGTTTTAATAATAATTACATAACTTAGGAACTCTCAATTTCGATACAAAATATATATACTATATATTATAAACCATTTCAGTGCCAAAACACTAACCACTGGGCAGATGCTACTCTCGGGAACTAATAGGACAGCAGCAGAAACTATCTGCATTGTACAATACCAATAGGCTGGGTTGGATATTTCTATTAATAGCTTAATGTAACAACAATATACAGATCGACATAAATCGTCATTCGGACACATTATCCTAACTCCGAGCCAATCTATCTTTCTTCGTACTTCTTTATACTGTGCAATTAGTGGAGAAGCAACAAATACAAATTTCATAGTCTTTGGTTTGATCCGACCGAGGATAGAAACAACAATATACAAGCACACTAAGCTTTATACCTTCGAGACGGTTGTAGGATGAAGATTATATATCATGTACATAATAAACTTTAGAGAACACCAAAGGGTAATAAAAAAATGGACAATCCAGAGAAACTGGAACAAGACGAAGAAAGCCAAAACAACAACACAACACAATATGTGTTGGACACCACTATGCAGAACGTAGAGAAGACATGAGCCCTCAACCAACATAGTTTTTATGCGGAAATCCTAACGGACATCACAAGACGGAACTCAGAACATAACGACACACAATAGGACAACACACAAAACTAAGACACATGAACAACACGGACCTTTTGATTTATTGTTAAGCAACTCAAAATCCTTTCGATTTACAATAGATAAAACATTCCAATACATGTACTTATACTAAAATAGCGATAATCAAAGTGCAATCATTCTAGAAATGAGGATCATGTGTGTCTTAAGGAACAAGCAAGGCAATGTATTTCTTTTAAACGCTCTCGATGAAGAAGGAATTTGTACTTGTTCACGTGTAGGTATTTAGTCACAGACCGAATTGTGATATAGTTGTTTGCGTTTGTAGTAAGGCATACCGTACTAGCGATTGGTGCGGCGTGCCGTATCAGGAATAATTATTGGTACGGTGCCGTACAGGCTGCTACGCCCGTGATGTATAGAGCTAAACTGACGAGGAAGATATTTCATTATAGTCTGCCTTGAGAAACCATCATATATTTAGATAAAGGTAAAAATACCTTCTGCTTTAACGAAAAACGTTCAACAATACCATTGTCTATTCTTATACACTTATCCTGTCGTAGTCTGGTGGCTGATCTGATTTAAATGTAGATATCAACTGATTCCAGAAAAGGCGCTGGCCTTCTTCGTTCTCGGACCAAATGGCATAAGTTGTTGACGTTAGAATATTTTTTAATGCATTTGTAAAATGTCGACTACTGACATCTTCTGATAGTACTGTAACCAATGTATCGCTACCATTCTTTAAGAACCGCTCGTGGGCTAGTAAAACTTCAAACTGACACCATTCACTTCTGGCAAATGCATTCGACATCACAAGAATCACTTTCCTGCTTTCTTTCATACTTTCAACAATATCATCTACAAATAATTTCCCAAATTGAAAATCTCTATAATGTATGCACAGCGTATGCCCATATTCTTCCTCTAGAACAGGAACTAGTTTTTCGTGTAACCATTCCCTGTCCTCATCACAATAAACTACGAATCCATCATATACATAGTCCGTATTACTAAGTCGGGAATAGTTCCTATGTTTTGCACGAATTAAATATATCCAGTATCGTATGTGCCATCTCATTTTGTAAACAGTGATCGTTGTTATCGTCATGACAACTAGGATAGAACAAGAAATAGCTACTATGATGGTAACAGTTAACTTTTGGTGTGCAGTACAGTCCTCACTAAATGTGTTTAACAGTTTCCTCTTCCAAGATTCAAGCATCACACAATGATAATCATGTGAATATTGTTGAATAATAATTTTGGTGTTATTCAACTATTTGATAAACCAAATCAGATCACAATTACATATATAAGGGTTGCTTGCTAAATTGATTGTCTTCAATTCGTTAACTATATTATCTGGTAAAGTGTTTGTATGGAAGGTATTCAGTTTATTTCCACTTAATCCAAGAAATTCCTAGCCTTTCATATATTTGAATGGAATATTCAAAGACAGAAAATATTATACAATTACTGCACTTGAACGAGATCAATATGAGGTTTTATGGAGCAGAGCACAACAATATTGAACGAGGCGAAGCCGAGTCCAATATTGTTCTACTCTGCTCCATAAAACCTCATATTGATCAAGTTCAAGTGTAGTAACTGTTTTATTACATACGGCTCTATTTTACTCTGATTTTGAAATTCTATGAAAACTTTGAAATTTTTGAAAGTTTTTGAATTTTTTTAAAATCTTATGAAATTTTTGAAAGTTTTGAAATTTTATGAAAATTTTGAATTTAAAAAAAAAAATGAAATTTTAAGAAATTTTTCAAATTTTGAAATTTTTTTAAACAATTTTGAACTTTAAATTTTTATTCTTTTATTTAATAATTTTGAAATTTTTTGAAAATTTTGAAATTTTATGAAATTTTCTAACATTGATTAGCAAAAAGAAATTTCTGTGCAATAAAAAACCATATTGCACTCTCGTGCCACGTAATTTCATTCATTGATTTTGCACGAGAGTGCAATATGATTATTTATTGCACAGAAATTGCTTTTTGCTAATCAATATGTTAGAAAATGGAATGTCACGTGTATTGCTTCTGGCCAATAGAAAAACAGTAAAATAGAGCCTTATGTAATAAATGTTATTATTGCCAAGTTCCAACGATTTTAAGCTAACTAAGCGATGAAACAAGTCTCCCGGTAGCTCATACCATCCCACAGATAATAGTACCAGTTTCGTTAACCGTCGAAGTGGTCCAAACATTCGTATTGCAGTTTCGGAATCTGATGGCACACTGTTATACGATAGGACAAGTGTATGAAGCCAAGGACAGAAGTGAAATATATTGTCAGGATCGAATGTTTGGTGTCTGAATTTAAAATGGGCGTCGGCTAAGCTTAGACTTTTAAGGCTAGAAGCATTGAAAGCATACTTTGAATATGTTTAAGGGTATGTCTACTTGGAATAATAGACAGGCTGCTTAATCTTTTCAAGGGTGCAAGCATATTATTTTGAATTTCTCTAAGTGGATTGTTCGAAATACATAAACGTCGTATTCGTACAGCACATTGGAAATCATTTGTTTTCAGAACCTGTACTCTGTTATTCACTATGTGCAACTCACGCAGATGATGAACAAAAGAAGAACCATTTTCCGAACAAAAATTTGGTACCTCCCTTAAATTGTTATGATCTATGTTCAAAATGGTAAGTCTTAGTAATCCATTATAGTTTATAATTGCTATGCTATTATCAGAAGCATCTAATCTATTTAAATGACTCAAATTTTGAAATACTTTGCAATCTATTCCTATCAAATTATTTTGCTTTAAGTCAATAAACCAAAGGTAGCTATCGGAAAAATGTTGAGACATATTTTGGGGGATTGTCCCACTTCTGAATACATTTCTTACATACATGGATCCTTCATGCACGAAATGTATACTTGCAAAACATGCCTGCAATGTATCAAGATGTATATCTATGCTATGACTCAAGTCCAAAACATGAAATGATTTGAAGAATCATTTGATATTGTCTGAATACGGTTTTGTGTTAGATTAAGATGATTAATATCGTTCGATGACACATTCTCGAAGGTCTCTCTATTTATATGTGGAAGATAGTTGTTTACGAACACTAGAGTCTTTACAGAAAGCGGAAGTTGTGGTATATAATCTAGGTCTTTCTCGTGATTCATACAACGTGCAGTAGTATTTGACTTACAAACACATAAAGGTAGCGGACATCCGGGTTCTGTTGCACCAATATTTGTGACTATTGCAATAATTACACAATCTATCGCAAACACACTTATGAAATGCTACAATTAAAGAAAATAAACATCGTTAAATTGTCATTTTATGGAAGCAGGTCATTAATGTAGAAGATACAAAAACAGGAAATGGGGAAATGTTATTGAGCAGAACAAAATGTAACGGAAAATCATGTAAAACTAATTGATATTTTTCCCATAAAGTATTCATTTATAGGGACATATAAAATACAATTAACATACAAATAAAACATCCCCTAAGCATTGTGGTTTGCATTTAGTTGCATTGTAGTTCCAGTTGTCATCAATAAAAACATAGATATCAAATTTAGTGCACACTTTCATCCAGATATTCCATCTAAGAAAAGATTGTATAGAGCAAAAGGGTAATCAGACGCTTTAAATCGAAGAAATACAGACAACACAACGGACAAAAGAAAAAGGACAGACAATGATCTACAAAACACTACACAGATAACTAACGATCGATCAACACAAATCATACTAAAAACCGGGGGTGAACCCAAGTGATCCGGAAGGGTAGGGAGTTCATGCTACATATGTGACACCCGTCGCGTTTATCTATTTACAAGCCCGGTGATAAGCTATACATGAGGAAAGGACTGGATTATGATAACGACAAACGAAACATACCCGTGGTCATTTGTGACACATACATTCGTAACAGATAACCTGCTTATGGTGGAGACCATGCAACTGTCACGGTGATGATTTTAACGTGACCTCTAGTTAGCAGCAACCCTTTATCAATGAAAACATAACCGGAACCAAAGACTTGCTCTGGAATATCGCGTCTATTGCTACATTGAAGATATCTCTTGTAAGTAATATTCATAAAACTAACATCACAATCGTTAATAATTCTTAAATTATCTCTCGTTTTATGTTAAACAGCAATAATTCCACCGTAAAATCTCCTTAACAAGGAAATGTCAATACTCTCTCTTCAATGTCCGTGTGAAAACGATGTTTTATTCCTCTTTACCACCATTTCTTTTGTAGATGTTCATGTTTTTATTTATGTTATTTATACTGATTTACCTGTACTGGTGTCCAACACCTTTGCAATATCAGATGTTATTCATTCTGGTTCTGGTCCTCCAAGTCCATCAGGTTGTTGTGGGTGGCTGGATATCTCAGACTGATGAGATTGTGAAGGATCACACAAGTTGTGATGAATTTTCTGCATGTCTCTGACCTCTGGTTCATGGTCCTCAGCAAAACGCGGAACGTGTGTGCCAGAATACCAAAGGCATTCTCCACTACATGCCTGGCTCTGGAGAGTCTGTAGTTAAATATTCTCTCATGGTGCTCCATGTTTCTGATGGCAAACGGGTTCATCAGGCGCTTGTTGATCCCAAAAGCATTGACCCCTACTATGTAGTATGGGACAGGAACGTCATCACCAGGTAAAGACTTCTCTTCAGGGAGATTGAATATGTTGTTCGGACTCTCCAGGCCTTCCTTCAGTTCTGACCAATTGTATATACTGGCATCGTTGCTGGAACCATCAGAGCCGAAACCAATCCAGAGAAACCTGTAGTCTGCGTCGACCAGGGCCATGAGGACAATGGAAAAGAAGCCCTTGTAGTTTCTGTACACAGAGCCAGTATTCCAAGGACATGTGACCGCCACATGCTTGCCATCCAGAGCACCACAGCAGTGTGGAAATTGCCATCTCTTCTCAAACCACTCTTCAGTTGTAGTTGGACACTGGATCACCTCAGCAGCAAACTCGGTTTTGATGGCATCACAGACTTCATTAATGATGAGGGAGATGGTGTTTGGAGCAACTCTGAAGTTGTAGGACAGGCTTGGATAATTGTCACCGTAGGCCAGGTGTCGTAGAGTGATGGACAGCTTGAGACTAGGAGGGAGAGACTTTCTGTATCATGTGTCCTTCTCTATTCTGCCTTCTACCCTTCGCAGGTGTCATGGTAACGTGGACATATAAAAGGCCAGCCTCAGAACATCATCCTCAGTTAGTCCTGAACAACTCTACAGAGCAGAGGCGTGTGTAACTCCCATAATCACAATTCAGTTCCTGCAGAATGGCATACTTTGATGATGAGACAACCAGGAAAAAGAAGGCAGCAGCATTGCTTCTTTTGATGCACGTCAGATAACATAATGAGCAACTCTTACAGGCCCAGCACCTCCTCTTACAGGTAAACATTGTCTTATTTCACTTTGTCATTTCTTGCTATTTCCCTTTCTAGCATTCGACAATGTACTTGTTTTGCTTTTTATTTTCCAGGGCAGCAGCATACAGAGGCTCAGCTCACGCGAACTTTGTTACGGGCTTTGCTTATGGAGTCAGCAGATAGATATAACAGGAGGGAAGGATGATAACGTCTAAAAGCATTACCTTAAGTAAATGGTATCCCTGTAAAATCAATTCATATTATGACTTGATTAACCGTTACGAAGTATCTATGTCACAAAAGACTATGGATATTATCCGTTTGTCATATTCACAATCCGTCCTGTCCTAATTCATGACTTATCACCGTATTTGTAGCAAGCTGTCAGATTACATTTCTTCACGCTTTTTTGGTTCCGTGTTGTAATGTCCGATACGATTTCCGCAACAACAAAAACGATGTTCGATTCATATTTACTGCCGTTTGTTTATAGAGGGTTAATATTTTGCTTAGGTTATTTGTATTTATTTGCCTATATTAGTGTCCAACACTATTTCCAGATGATGTATACATTACCTGAAGGGTGTCACATGTAGAGCAGCAACTGTTAACCCTTCCGGAGCACTTAGTTCATCCCCGGGTTTTTCGCGTTGCTCGATCTTTACTTTTCTGTGTAATGTTTTGTAGATCGTTGTTTGTCCTTTTGTCATTTTTCTTTTGTCCATTATATTGCCTGTTTTGACTTCTGTTTACCCTATTGGTATCTTCAAACATTTGGTATGATTAAGACATTGTGAAACGTCAACCATGTAATGTTACAGATAATGAAGCAATGCAATTATTATATGAATATATTAGACAAACTAATTCATATAATAAGTACACAAAAATAGAAATCTAGGGGAATTATTGTAATTAATTTACTTTTCTAATGTTGATTCACGAAAATAACAATGAAAGGAACTTGAAAACCCGGAAAATATGTACTTTTTTAACAAAATTTTCTGCAAACCGAGAAAAATGAAGAAGAAGAAGAAGAAGAAGAAGAAGAAGAAGAAGAAGAAGAAGAAGAAGAAGAAGAAGAAGAAGAAGAAGAAGAAGAAGAAGAAGAAGAAAAAACGGTTTCACCCAATTTGGTTTCCGCCATCTTGGGATGATTGTAACTTATTTTACGTTCATCTGTTTAACAACAGTGCTTTATTGTATTAAAAAAGGTATATCTTTAAAATCTCATAACCCCATGTCACATTTCTTTTAAAGTTGATTATATAAAAATATCACGACTACAAATGTTCTATTGTGTAAATGGAATCACCCTAAATCTACCCTGGTCTTTGTTCATGACTTGCAATAATGTGATGCGTCATCCAAGTATGACCTATGAGACAACGTATCATGATTTCCCCCTTTTGTACCACATAAGGAGCTTATTGCATAACAATGATGACATCTATTTAGAGTGGTATTACGGAAGAGACAATTTATTGACATCAAAATCTATTTTTGGAGATATGGTTTTCACATACTTGGATATATTTCAATAACAATTATTTTATATATTATTATATAATATATATATATATATTTATATATATATATATATATATTTATATATATATATATATATATATATATACAACGTCTGAAAAACCAGTCAACGATCAATCTTACGGGGTGTTGGATCGTTACGGTATAACGATACTATACAAGTAAAATAATTATAAACGTCTAAAATGGTTTGTAAAACAACACCAAGTACACAAAACAAAGTGATAAAGAATTAAACACTTCGTAGAATGACAAAATTTTCGTCCCACCGAGGGACTTTATCAATGTCTAATTAAATAAAATCTCGAAACAATATGGCGACTTTTCAAATTTCAAAAAAGTTTTTGACGGTCCATGTACGGCACAAAAGAACCATAAGATGCACATCTGAAACTACATGTATAAAAGAATGGAAATCCTACATATAAATTAATAAAAGTACAATAACAATAATATAAATATACAATAGGGCTACACATTTAAATAAATGTTAAATTAGAAATAAAAATAAATATAAAAATGAGACGACATTTTTATATTTATTTTATCTACCCTGGTCTTTGTTCATGACTTGCAATAATGTGATGCGTCATCCAAGTATGACCTATGAGACAACGTATCATGATTTCCCCCTTTTGTACCACATAAGGAGCTTATTGCATAACAATGATGACATCTATTTAGAGTGGTATTACGGAAGAGACAATTTATTGACATCAAAATCTATTTTTGGAGATATGGTTTTCACATACTTGGATATATTTCAATAACAATTATTTTATATATTATTATATAATATATATATATATATTTATATATATATATATATATATTTATATATATATATATATATATATACAACGTCTGAAAAACCAGTCAACGATCAATCTTACGGGGTGTTGGATCGTTACGGTATAACGATACTATACAAGTAAAATAATTATAAACGTCTAAAATGGTTTGTAAAACAACACCAAGTACACAAAACAAAGTGATAAAGAATTAAACACTTCGTAGAATGACAAAATTTTCGTCCCACCGAGGGACTTTATCAATGTCTAATTAAATAAAATCTCGAAACAATATGGCGACTTTTCAAATTTCAAAAAAGTTTTTGACGGTCCATGTACGGCACAAAAGAACCATAAGATGCACATCTGAAACTACATGTATAAAAGAATGGAAATCCTACATATAAATTAATAAAAGTACAATAACAATAATATAAATATACAATAGGGCTACACATTTAAATAAATGTTAAATTAGAAATAAAAATAAATATAAAAATGAGACGACATTTTTATATTTATTTTATCTACCCTGGTCTTTGTTCATGACTTGCAATAATGTGATGCGTCATCCAAGTATGACCTATGAGACAACGTATCATGATTTCCCCCTTTTGTACCACATAAGGAGCTTATTGCATAACAATGATGACATCTATTTAGAGTGGTATTACGGAAGAGACAATTTATTGACATCAAAATCTATTTTTGGAGATATGGTTTTCACATACTTGGATATATTTCAATAACAATTATTTTATATATTATTATATAATATATATATATATATTTATATATATATATATATATATTTATATATATATATATATATATATACAACGTCTGAAAAACCAGTCAACGATCAATCTTACGGGGTGTTTTTTTTATATTTATTTTTATATTTATTTTTATTTCTAATTTAACATTTATTTAAATGTGTAGCCCTATTGTATATTTATATTATTGTTATTCTACGAAGTTTTTAATTCTTTATCACTTTGTTTTGTGTACTTGGTGTTGTTTTACAAACCATTTTAGACGTTTATATATATATATATATATATATATATATACGTCTGAAAATTAAACCAAACAGTGTTAGAATTAGATTTTAGAGCTGTCAAATTTTTGTTCTTCCCTCGACGGGATTTGAACCCACACCATTGTTACACTGCAGCACCATTCGCTTAGCCTTACGTCCAGCGCCCTAGACCACTCGACTACATCCACTCCCTAAAAAAGGAGCTTCAATAGTCGTAGTGTTACCTTGTCTCGTAAGGCAAATCTAGGGATAGGCGTAAGACATGTGTATAAGCGTGTGTAGATGGTACATATATACTTAATATTATAATTTGACAGCAATCTAACTCAGCAATTTTTAATATATTGGATAGGATAATGAAGAATTATTCATTATACAGTCACAGGAAATAAAGTATATTATACAAACGTCTAGAAGCAAGTGACAACCATACAATATATCTGTCCCACTGGATCTCAAAGTTACTTTAAAGGATACTAGGTTAATACTAAATATTATATACGTCTGAAAATTAAACCAAACAGTGTTAGAATTAGATTTTAGAGCTGTCAAATTTTTGTTCTTCCCTCGACGGGATTTGAACCCACACCATTGTTACACTGCAGCACCATTCGCTTAGCCTTACGTCCAGCGCCCTAGACCACTCGACTACATCCACTCCCTAAAAAAGGAGCTTCAATAGTCGTAGTGTTACCTTGTCTCGTAAGGCAAATCTAGGGATAGGCGTAAGACATGTGTATAAGCGTGTGTAGATGGTACATATATACTTAATATTATAATTTGACAGCAATCTAACTCAGCAATTTTTAATATATTGGATAGGATAATGAAGAATTATTCATTATACAGTCACAGGAAATAAAGTATATTATACAAACGTCTAGAAGCAAGTGACAACCATACAATATATCTGTCCCACTGGATCTCAAAGTTACTTTAAAGGATACTAGGTTAATACTAAATATTATATACGTCTGAAAATTAAACCAAACAGTGTTAGAATTAGATTTTAGAGCTGTCAAATTTTTGTTCTTCCCTCGACGGGATTTGAACCCACACCATTGTTACACTGCAGCACCATTCGCTTAGCCTTACGTCCAGCGCCCTAGACCACTCGACTACATCCACTCCCTATAAAAGGAGCTTCAATAGTCGTAGTGTTACCTTGTCTCGTAAGGCAAATCTAGGGATAGGCGTAAGACATGTGTATAAGCGTGTGTAGATGGTACATATATACTTAATATTATAATTTGACAGCAATCTAACTCAGCAATTTTTAATATATTGGATAGGATAATGAAGAATTATTCATTATACAGTCACAGGAAATAAAGTATATTATACAAACGTCTAGAAGCAAGTGACAACCATACAATATATCTGTCCCACTGGATCTCAAAGTTACTTTAAAGGATACTAGGTTAATACTAAATATTATATACGTCTGAAAATTAAACCAAACAGTGTTAGAATTAGATTTTAGAGCTGTCAATTTTTTGTTCTTCCCTCGACGGGATTTGAACCCACACCATTGTTACACTGCAGCACCATTCGCTTAGCCTTACGTCCAGCGCCCTAGACCACTCGACTACATCCACTCCCTAAAAAAGGAGCTTCAATAGTCGTAGTGTTACCTTGTCTCGTAAGGCAAATCTAGGGATAGGCGTAAGACATGTGTATAAGCGTGTGTAGATGGTACATATATACTTAATATTATAATTTGACAGCAATCTAACTCAGCAATTTTTAATATATTGGATAGGATAATGAAGAATTATTCATTATACAGTCACAGGAAATAAAGTATATTATACAAACGTCTAGAAGCAAGTGACAACCATACAATATATCTGTCCCACTGGATCTCAAAGTTACTTTAAAGGATACTAGGTTAATACTAAATATTATATACGTCTGAAAATTAAACCAAACAGTGTTAGAATTAGATTTTAGAGCTGTCAAATTTTTGTTCTTCCCTCGACGGGATTTGAACCCACACCATTGTTACACTGCAGCACCATTCGCTTAGCCTTACGTCCAGCGCCCTAGACCACTCGACTACATCCACTCCCTAAAAAAGGAGCTTCAATAGTCGTAGTGTTACCTTGTCTCGTAAGGCAAATCTAGGGATAGGCGTAAGACATGTGTATAAGCGTGTGTAGATGGTACATATATACTTAATATTATAATTTGACAGCAATCTAACTCAGCAATTTTTAATATATTGGATAGGATAATGAAGAATTATTCATTATACAGTCACAGGAAATAAAGTATATTATACAAACGTCTAGAAGCAAGTGACAACCATACAATATATCTGTCCCACTGGATCTCAAAGTTACTTTAAAGGATACTAGGTTAATACTAAATATTATATACGTCTGAAAATTAAACCAAACAGTGTTAGAATTAGATTTTAGAGCTGTCAAATTTTTGTTCTTCCCTCGACGGGATTTGAACCCACACCATTGTTACACTGCAGCACCATTCGCTTAGCCTTACGTCCAGCGCCCTAGACCACTCGACTACATCCACTCCCTAAAAAAGGAGCTTCAATAGTCGTAGTGTTACCTTGTCTCGTAAGGCAAATCTAGGGATAGGCGTAAGACATGTGTATAAGCGTGTGTAGATGGTACATATATACTTAATATTATAATTTGACAGCAATCTAACTCAGCAATTTTTAATATATTGGATAGGATAATGAAGAATTATTCATTATACAGTCACAGGAAATAAAGTATATTATACAAACGTCTAGAAGCAAGTGACAACCATACAATATATCTGTCCCACTGGATCTCAAAGTTACTTTAAAGGATACTAGGTTAATACTAAATATTATATACGTCTGAAAATTAAACCAAACAGTGTTAGAATTAGATTTTAGAGCTGTCAAATTTTTGTTCTTCCCTCGACGGGATTTGAACCCACACCATTGTTACACTGCAGCACCATTCGCTTAGCCTTACGTCCAGCGCCCTAGACCACTCGACTACATCCACTCCCTAAAAAAGGAGCTTCAATAGTCGTAGTGTTACCTTGTCTCGTAAGGCAAATCTAGGGATAGGCGTAAGACATGTGTATAAGCGTGTGTAGATGGTACATATATACTTAATATTATAATTTGACAGCAATCTAACTCAGCAATTTTTAATATATTGGATAGGATAATGAAGAATTATTCATTATACAGTCACAGGAAATAAAGTATATTATACAAACGTCTAGAAGCAAGTGACAACCATACAATATATCTGTCCCACTGGATCTCAAAGTTACTTTAAAGGATACTAGGTTAATACTAAATATTATATACGTCTGAAAATTAAACCAAACAGTGTTAGAATTAGATTTTAGAGCTGTCAAATTTTTGTTCTTCCCTCGACGGGATTTGAACCCACACCATTGTTACACTGCAGCACCATTCGCTTAGCCTTACGTCCAGCGCCCTAGACCACTCGACTACATCCACTCCCTAAAAAAGGAGCTTCAATAGTCGTAGTGTTACCTTGTCTCGTAAGGCAAATCTAGGGATAGGCGTAAGACATGTGTATAAGCGTGTGTAGATGGTACATATATACTTAATATTATAATTTGACAGCAATCTAACTCAGCAATTTTTAATATATTGGATAGGATAATGAAGAATTATTCATTATACAGTCACAGGAAATAAAGTATATTATACAAACGTCTAGAAGCAAGTGACAACCATACAATATATCTGTCCCACTGGATCTCAAAGTTACTTTAAAGGATACTAGGTTAATACTAAATATTATATACGTCTGAAAATTAAACCAAACAGTGTTAGAATTAGATTTTAGAGCTGTCAAATTTTTGTTCTTCCCTCGACGGGATTTGAACCCACACCATTGTTACACTGCAGCACCATTCGCTTAGCCTTACGTCCAGCGCCCTAGACCACTCGACTACATCCACTCCCTAAAAAAGGAGCTTCAATAGTCGTAGTGTTACCTTGTCTCGTAAGGCAAATCTAGGGATAGGCGTAAGACATGTGTATAAGCGTGTGTAGATGGTACATATATACTTAATATTATAATTTGACAGCAATCTAACTCAGCAATTTTTAATATATTGGATAGGATAATGAAGAATTATTCATTATACAGTCACAGGAAATAAAGTATATTATACAAACGTCTAGAAGCAAGTGACAACCATACAATATATCTGTCCCACTGGATCTCAAAGTTACTTTAAAGGATACTAGGTTAATACTAAATATTATATACGTCTGAAAATTAAACCAAACAGTGTTAGAATTAGATTTTAGAGCTGTCAAATTTTTGTTCTTCCCTCGACGGGATTTGAACCCACACCATTGTTACACTGCAGCACCATTCGCTTAGCCTTACGTCCAGCGCCCTAGACCACTCGACTACATCCACTCCCTAAAAAAGGAGCTTCAATAGTCGTAGTGTTACCTTGTCTCGTAAGGCAAATCTAGGGATAGGCGTAAGACATGTGTATAAGCGTGTGTAGATGGTACATATATACTTAATATTATAATTTGACAGCAATCTAACTCAGCAATTTTTAATATATTGGATAGGATAATGAAGAATTATTCATTATACAGTCACAGGAAATAAAGTATATTATACAAACGTCTAGAAGCAAGTGACAACCATACAATATATCTGTCCCACTGGATCTCAAAGTTACTTTAAAGGATACTAGGTTAATACTAAATATTATATACGTCTGAAAATTAAACCAAACAGTGTTAGAATTAGATTTTAGAGCTGTCAAATTTTTGTTCTTCCCTCGACGGGATTTGAACCCACACCATTGTTACACTGCAGCACCATTCGCTTAGCCTTACGTCCAGCGCCCTAGACCACTCGACTACATCCACTCCCTAAAAAAGGAGCTTCAATAGTCGTAGTGTTACCTTGTCTCGTAAGGCAAATCTAGGGATAGGCGTAAGACATGTGTATAAGCGTGTGTAGATGGTACATATATACTTAATATTATAATTTGACAGCAATCTAACTCAGCAATTTTTAATATATTGGATAGGATAATGAAGAATTATTCATTATACAGTCACAGGAAATAAAGTATATTATACAAACGTCTAGAAGCAAGTGACAACCATACAATATATCTGTCCCACTGGATCTCAAAGTTACTTTAAAGGATACTAGGTTAATACTAAATATTATATACGTCTGAAAATTAAACCAAACAGTGTTAGAATTAGATTTTAGAGCTGTCAAATTTTTGTTCTTCCCTCGACGGGATTTGAACCCACACCATTGTTACACTGCAGCACCATTCGCTTAGCCTTACGTCCAGCGCCCTAGACCACTCGACTACATCCACTCCCTATAAAAGGAGCTTCAATAGTCGTAGTGTTACCTTGTCTCGTAAGGCAAATCTAGGGATAGGCGTAAGACATGTGTATAAGCGTGTGTAGATGGTACATATATACTTAATATTATAATTTGACAGCAATCTAACTCAGCAATTTTTAATATATTGGATAGGATAATGAAGAATTATTCATTATACAGTCACAGGAAATAAAGTATATTATACAAACGTCTAGAAGCAAGTGACAACCATACAATATATCTGTCCCACTGGATCTCAAAGTTACTTTAAAGGATACTAGGTTAATACTAAATATTATATACGTCTGAAAATTAAACCAAACAGTGTTAGAATTAGATTTTAGAGCTGTCAAATTTTTGTTCTTCCCTCGACGGGATTTGAACCCACACCATTGTTACACTGCAGCACCATTCGCTTAGCCTTACGTCCAGCGCCCTAGACCACTCGACTACATCCACTCCCTAAAAAAGGAGCTTCAATAGTCGTAGTGTTACCTTGTCTCGTAAGGCAAATCTAGGGATAGGCGTAAGACATGTGTATAAGCGTGTGTAGATGGTACATATATACTTAATATTATAATTTGACAGCAATCTAACTCAGCAATTTTTAATATATTGGATAGGATAATGAAGAATTATTCATTATACAGTCACAGGAAATAAAGTATATTATACAAACGTCTAGAAGCAAGTGACAACCATACAATATATCTGTCCCACTGGATCTCAAAGTTACTTTAAAGGATACTAGGTTAATACTAAATATTATATACGTCTGAAAATTAAACCAAACAGTGTTAGAATTAGATTTTAGAGCTGTCAAATTTTTGTTCTTCCCTCGACGGGATTTGAACCCACACCATTGTTACACTGCAGCACCATTCGCTTAGCCTTACGTCCAGCGCCCTAGACCACTCGACTACATCCACTCCCTAAAAAAGGAGCTTCAATAGTCGTAGTGTTACCTTGTCTCGTAAGGCAAATCTAGGGATAGGCGTAAGACATGTGTATAAGCGTGTGTAGATGGTACATATATACTTAATATTATAATTTGACAGCAATCTAACTCAGCAATTTTTAATATATTGGATAGGATAATGAAGAATTATTCATTATACAGTCACAGGAAATAAAGTATATTATACAAACGTCTAGAAGCAAGTGACAACCATACAATATATCTGTCCCACTGGATCTCAAAGTTACTTTAAAGGATACTAGGTTAATACTAAATATTATATACGTCTGAAAATTAAACCAAACAGTGTTAGAATTAGATTTTAGAGCTGTCAAATTTTTGTTCTTCCCTCGACGGGATTTGAACCCACACCATTGTTACACTGCAGCACCATTCGCTTAGCCTTACGTCCAGCGCCCTAGACCACTCGACTACATCCACTCCCTAAAAAAGGAGCTTCAATAGTCGTAGTGTTACCTTGTCTCGTAAGGCAAATCTAGGGATAGGCGTAAGACATGTGTATAAGCGTGTGTAGATGGTACATATATACTTAATATTATAATTTGACAGCAATCTAACTCAGCAATTTTTAATATATTGGATAGGATAATGAAGAATTATTCATTATACAGTCACAGGAAATAAAGTATATTATACAAACGTCTAGAAGCAAGTGACAACCATACAATATATCTGTCCCACTGGATCTCAAAGTTACTTTAAAGGATACTAGGTTAATACTAAATATTATATACGTCTGAAAATTAAACCAAACAGTGTTAGAATTAGATTTTAGAGCTGTCAAATTTTTGTTCTTCCCTCGACGGGATTTGAACCCACACCATTGTTACACTGCAGCACCATTCGCTTAGTCTTACGTCCAGCGCCCTAGACCACTCGACTACATCCACTCCCTAAAAAAGGAGCTTCAATAGTCGTAGTGTTACCTTGTCTCGTAAGGCAAATCTAGGGATAGGCGTAAGACATGTGTATAAGCGTGTGTAGATGGTACATATATACTTAATATTATAATTTGACAGCAATCTAACTCAGCAATTTTTAATATATTGGATAGGATAATGAAGAATTATTCATTATACAGTCACAGGAAATAAAGTATATTATACAAACGTCTAGAAGCAAGTGACAACCATACAATATATCTGTCCCACTGGATCTCAAAGTTACTTTAAAGGATACTAGGTTAATACTAAATATTATATACGTCTGAAAATTAAACCAAACAGTGTTAGAATTAGATTTTAGAGCTGTCAAATTTTTGTTCTTCCCTCGACGGGATTTGAACCCACACCATTGTTACACTGCAGCACCATTCGCTTAGCCTTACGTCCAGCGCCCTAGACCACTCGACTACATCCACTCCCTAAAAAAGGAGCTTCAATAGTCGTAGTGTTACCTTGTCTCGTAAGGCAAATCTAGGGATAGGCGTAAGACATGTGTATAAGCGTGTGTAGATGGTACATATATACTTAATATTATAATTTGACAGCAATCTAACTCAGCAATTTTTAATATATTGGATAGGATAATGAAGAATTATTCATTATACAGTCACAGGAAATAAAGTATATTATACAAACGTCTAGAAGCAAGTGACAACCATACAATATATCTGTCCCACTGGATCTCAAAGTTACTTTAAAGGATACTAGGTTAATACTAAATATTATATACGTCTGAAAATTAAACCAAACAGTGTTAGAATTAGATTTTAGAGCTGTCAAATTTTTGTTCTTCCCTCGACGGGATTTGAACCCACACCATTGTTACACTGCAGCACCATTCGCTTAGCCTTACGTCCAGCGCCCTAGACCACTCGACTACATCCACTCCCTAAAAAAGGAGCTTCAATAGTCGTAGTGTTACCTTGTCTCGTAAGGCAAATCTAGGGATAGGCGTAAGACATGTGTATAAGCGTGTGTAGATGGTACATATATACTTAATATTATAATTTGACAGCAATCTAACTCAGCAATTTTTAATATATTGGATAGGATAATGAAGAATTATTCATTATACAGTCACAGGAAATAAAGTATATTATACAAACGTCTAGAAGCAAGTGACAACCATACAATATATCTGTCCCACTGGATCTCAAAGTTACTTTAAAGGATACTAGGTTAATACTAAATATTATATACGTCTGAAAATTAAACCAAACAGTGTTAGAATTAGATTTTAGAGCTGTCAAATTTTTGTTCTTCCCTCGACGGGATTTGAACCCACACCATTGTTACACTGCAGCACCATTCGCTTAGCCTTACGTCCAGCGCCCTCGACCACTCGACTACATCCACTCCCTAAAAAAGGAGCTTCAATAGTCGTAGTGTTACCTTGTCTCGTAAGGCAAATCTAGGGATAGGCGTAAGACATGTGTATAAGCGTGTGTAGATGGTACATATATACTTAATATTATAATTTGACAGCAATCTAACTCAGCAATTTTTAATATATTGGATAGGATAATGAAGAATTATTCATTATACAGTCACAGGAAATAAAGTATATTATACAAACGTCTAGAAGCAAGTGACAACCATACAATATATCTGTCCCACTGGATCTCAAAGTTACTTTAAAGGATACTAGGTTAATACTAAATATTATATACGTCTGAAAATTAAACCAAACAGTGTTAGAATTAGATTTTAGAGCTGTCAAATTTTTGTTCTTCCCTCGACGGGATTTGAACCCACACCATTGTTACACTGCAGCACCATTCGCTTAGCCTTACGTCCAGCGCCCTAGACCACTCGACTACATCCACTCCCTAAAAAAGGAGCTTCAATAGTCGTAGTGTTACCTTGTCTCGTAAGGCAAATCTAGGGATAGGCGTAAGACATGTGTATAAGCGTGTGTAGATGGTACATATATACTTAATATTATAATTTGACAGCAATCTAACTCAGCAATTTTTAATATATTGGATAGGATAATGAAGAATTATTCATTATACAGTCACAGGAAATAAAGTATATTATACAAACGTCTAGAAGCAAGTGACAACCATACAATATATCTGTCCCACTGGATCTCAAAGTTACTTTAAAGGATACTAGGTTAATACTAAATATTATATACGTCTGAAAATTAAACCAAACAGTGTTAGAATTAGATTTTAGAGCTGTCAAATTTTTGTTCTTCCCTCGACGGGATTTGAACCCACACCATTGTTACACTGCAGCACCATTCGCTTAGCCTTACGTCCAGCGCCCTAGACCACTCGACTACATCCACTCCCTATAAAAGGAGCTTCAATAGTCGTAGTGTTACCTTGTCTCGTAAGGCAAATCTAGGGATAGGCGTAAGACATGTGTATAAGCGTGTGTAGATGGTACATATATACTTAATATTATAATTTGACAGCAATCTAACTCAGCAATTTTTAATATATTGGATAGGATAATGAAGAATTATTCATTATACAGTCACAGGAAATAAAGTATATTATACAAACGTCTAGAAGCAAGTGACAACCATACAATATATCTGTCCCACTGGATCTCAAAGTTACTTTAAAGGATACTAGGTTAATACTAAATATTATATACGTCTGAAAATTAAACCAAACAGTGTTAGAATTAGATTTTAGAGCTGTCAAATTTTTGTTCTTCCCTCGACGGGATTTGAACCCACACCATTGTTACACTGCAGCACCATTCGCTTAGCCTTACGTCCAGCGCCCTAGACCACTCGACTACATCCACTCCCTAAAAAAGGAGCTTCAATAGTCGTAGTGTTACCTTGTCTCGTAAGGCAAATCTAGGGATAGGCGTAAGACATGTGTATAAGCGTGTGTAGATGGTACATATATACTTAATATTATAATTTGACAGCAATCTAACTCAGCAATTTTTAATATATTGGATAGGATAATGAAGAATTATTCATTATACAGTCACAGGAAATAAAGTATATTATACAAACGTCTAGAAGCAAGTGACAACCATACAATATATCTGTCCCACTGGATCTCAAAGTTACTTTAAAGGATACTAGGTTAATACTAAATATTATATACGTCTGAAAATTAAACCAAACAGTGTTAGAATTAGATTTTAGAGCTGTCAAATTTTTGTTCTTCCCTCGACGGGATTTGAACCCACACCATTGTTACACTGCAGCACCATTCGCTTAGCCTTACGTCCAGCGCCCTAGACCACTCGACTACATCCACTCCCTAAAAAAAGGAGCTTCAATAGTCGTAGTGTTACCTTGTCTCGTAAGGCAAATCTAGGGATAGGCGTAAGACATGTGTATAAGCGTGTGTAGATGGTACATATATACTTAATATTATAATTTGACAGCAATCTAACTCAGCAATTTTTAATATATTGGATAGGATAATGAAGAATTATTCATTATACAGTCACAGGAAATAAAGTATATTATACAAACGTCTAGAAGCAAGTGACAACCATACAATATATCTGTCCCACTGGATCTCAAAGTTACTTTAAAGGATACTAGGTTAATACTAAATATTATATACGTCTGAAAATTAAACCAAACAGTGTTAGAATTAGATTTTAGAGCTGTCAAATTTTTGTTCTTCCCTCGACGGGATTTGAACCCACACCATTGTTACACTGCAGCACCATTCGCTTAGCCTTACGTCCAGCGTCCTAGACCACTCGACTACATCCACTCCCTAAAAAAGGAGCTTCAATAGTCGTAGTGTTACCTTGTCTCGTAAGGCAAATCTAGGGATAGGCGTAAGACATGTGTATAAGCGTGTGTAGATGGTACATATATACTTAATATTATAATTTGACAGCAATCTAACTCAGCAATTTTTAATATATTGGATAGGATAATGAAGAATTATTCATTATACAGTCACAGGAAATAAAGTATATTATACAAACGTCTAGAAGCAAGTGACAACCATACAATATATCTGTCCCACTGGATCTCAAAGTTACTTTAAAGGATACTAGGTTAATACTAAATATTATATACGTCTGAAAATTAAACCAAACAGTGTTAGAATTAGATTTTAGAGCTGTCAAATTTTTGTTCTTCCCTCGACGGGATTTGAACCCACACCATTGTTACACTGCAGCACCATTCGCTTAGCCTTACGTCCAGCGCCCTAGACCACTCGACTACATCCACTCCCTAAAAAAGGAGCTTCAATAGTCGTAGTGTTACCTTGTCTCGTAAGGCAAATCTAGGGATAGGCGTAAGACATGTGCATAAGCGTGTGTAGATGGTACATATATACTTAATATTATAATTTGACAGCAATCTAACTCAGCAATTTTTAATATATTGGATAGGATAATGAAGAATTATTCATTATACAGTCACAGGAAATAAAGTATATTATACAAACGTCTAGAAGCAAGTGACAACCATACAATATATCTGTCCCACTGGATCTCAAAGTTACTTTAAAGGATACTAGGTTAATACTAAATATTATATACGTCTGAAAATTAAACCAAACAGTGTTAGAATTAGATTTTAGAGCTGTCAAATTTTTGTTCTTCCCTCGACGGGATTTGAACCCACACCATTGTTACACTGCAGCACCATTCGCTTAGCCTTACGTCCAGCGCCCTAGACCACTCGACTACATCCACTCCCTAAAAAAGGAGCTTCAATAGTCGTAGTGTTACCTTGTCTCGTAAGGCAAATCTAGGGATAGGCGTAAGACATGTGTATAAGCGTGTGTAGATGGTACATATATACTTAATATTATAATTTGACAGCAATCTAACTCAGCAATTTTTAATATATTGGATAGGATAATGAAGAATTATTCATTATACAGTCACAGGAAATAAAGTATATTATACAAACGTCTAGAAGCAAGTGACAACCATACAATATATCTGTCCCACTGGATCTCAA
This sequence comes from Bathymodiolus brooksi, assembly GCA_963680875.1. Taxonomy (NCBI): domain Eukaryota; kingdom Metazoa; phylum Mollusca; class Bivalvia; order Mytilida; family Modiolidae; genus Bathymodiolus; species Bathymodiolus brooksi. Next base: position 58,751,631 of record OY804576.1, on the reverse strand, counting down.
AGTTACTTTAAAGGATACTAGGTTAATACTAAATATTATATACGTCTGAAAATTAAACCAAACAGTGTTAGAATTAGATTTTAGAGCTGTCAAATTTTTGTTCTTCCCTCGACGGGATTTGAACCCACACCATTGTTACACTGCAGCACCATTCGCTTAGCCTTACGTCCAGCGCCCTAGACCACTCGACTACATCCACTCCCTAAAAAAGGAGCTTCAATAGTCGTAGTGTTACCTTGTCTCGTAAGGCAAATCTAGGGATAGGCGTAAGACATGTGTATAAGCGTGTGTAGATGGTACATATATACTTAATATTATAATTTGACAGCAATCTAACTCAGCAATTTTTAATATATTGGATAGGATAATGAAGAATTATTCATTATACAGTCACAGGAAATAAAGTATATTATACAAACGTCTAGAAGCAAGTGACAACCATACAATATATCTGTCCCACTGGATCTCAAAGTTACTTTAAAGGATACTAGGTTAATACTAAATATTATATACGTCTGAAAATTAAACCAAACAGTGTTAGAATTAGATTTTAGAGCTGTCAAATTTTTGTTCTTCCCTCGACGGGATTTGAACCCACACCATTGTTACACTGCAGCACCATTCGCTTAGCCTTACGTCCAGCGCCCTAGACCACTCGACTACATCCACTCCCTAAAAAAAGGAGCTTCAATAGTCGTAGTGTTACCTTGTCTCGTAAGGCAAATCTAGGGATAGGCGTAAGACATGTGTATAAACGTGTGTAGATGGTACATATATACTTAATATTATAATTTGACAGCAATCTAACTCAGCAATTTTTAATATATTGGATAGGATAATGAAGAATTATTCATTATACAGTCACAGGAAATAAAGTATATTATACAAACGTCTAGAAGCAAGTGACAACCATACAATATATCTGTCCCACTGGATCTCAAAGTTACTTTAAAGGATACTAGGTTAATACTAAATATTATATACGTCTGAAAATTAAACCAAACAGTGTTAGAATTAGATTTTAGAGCTGTCAAATTTTTGTTCTTCCCTCGACGGGATTTGAACCCACACCATTGTTACACTGCAGCACCATTCGCTTAGCCTTACGTCCAGCGTCCTAGACCACTCGACTACATCCACTCCCTAAAAAAGGAGCTTCAATAGTCGTAGTGTTACCTTGTCTCGTAAGGCAAATCTAGGGATAGGCGTAAGACATGTGTATAAGCGTGTGTAGATGGTACATATATACTTAATATTATAATTTGACAGCAATCTAACTCAGCAATTTTTAATATATTGGATAGGATAATGAAGAATTATTCATTATACAGTCACAGGAAATAAAGTATATTATACAAACGTCTAGAAGCAAGTGACAACCATACAATATATCTGTCCCACTGGATCTCAAAGTTACTTTAAAGGATACTAGGTTAATACTAAATATTATATACGTCTGAAAATTAAACCAAACAGTGTTAGAATTAGATTTTAGAGCTGTCAAATTTTTGTTCTTCCCTCGACGGGATTTGAACCCACACCATTGTTACACTGCAGCACCATTCGCTTAGCCTTACGTCCAGCGCCCTAGACCACTCGACTACATCCACTCCCTATAAAAGGAGCTTCAATAGTCGTAGTGTTACCTTGTCTCGTAAGGCAAATCTAGGGATAGGCGTAAGACATGTGTATAAGCGTGTGTAGATGGTACATATATACTTAATATTATAATTTGACAGCAATCTAACTCAGCAATTTTTAATATATTGGATAGGATAATGAAGAATTATTCATTATACAGTCACAGGAAATAAAGTATATTATACAAACGTCTAGAAGCAAGTGACAACCATACAATATATCTGTCCCACTGGATCTCAAAGTTACTTTAAAGGATACTAGGTTAATACTAAATATTATATACGTCTGAAAATTAAACCAAACAGTGTTAGAATTAGATTTTAGAGCTGTCAAATTTTTGTTCTTCCCTCGACGGGATTTGAACCCACACCATTGTTACACTGCAGCACCATTCGCTTAGCCTTACGTCCAGCGTCCTAGACCACTCGACTACATCCACTCCCTAAAAAAGGAGCTTCAATAGTCGTAGTGTTACCTTGTCTCGTAAGGCAAATCTAGGGATAGGCGTAAGACATGTGTATAAGCGTGTGTAGATGGTACATATATACTTAATATTATAATTTGACAGCAATCTAACTCAGCAATTTTTAATATATTGGATAGGATAATGAAGAATTATTCATTATACAGTCACAGGAAATAAAGTATATTATACAAACGTCTAGAAGCAAGTGACAACCATACAATATATCTGTCCCACTGGATCTCAAAGTTACTTTAAAGGATACTAGGTTAATACTAAATATTATATACGTCTGAAAATTAAACCAAACAGTGTTAGAATTAGATTTTAGAGCTGTCAAATTTTTGTTCTTCCCTCGACGGGATTTGAACCCACACCATTGTTACACTGCAGCACCATTCGCTTAGCCTTACGTCCAGCGCCCTAGACCACTCGACTACATCCACTCCCTAAAAAAGGAGCTTCAATAGTCGTAGTGTTACCTTGTCTCGTAAGGCAAATCTAGGGATAGGCGTAAGACATGTGTATAAGCGTGTGTAGATGGTACATATATACTTAATATTATAATTTGACAGCAATCTAACTCAGCAATTTTTAATATATTGGATAGGATAATGAAGAATTATTCATTATACAGTCACAGGAAATAAAGTATATTATACAAACGTCTAGAAGCAAGTGACAACCATACAATATATCTGTCCCACTGGATCTCAAAGTTACTTTAAAGGATACTAGGTTAATACTAAATATTATATACGTCTGAAAATTAAACCAAACAGTGTTAGAATTAGATTTTAGAGCTGTCAAATTTTTGTTCTTCCCTCGACGGGTTTTGAACCCACACCATTGTTACACTGCAGCACCATTCGCTTAGCCTTACGTCCAGCGCCCTAGACCACTCGACTACATCCACTCCCTAAAAAAGGAGCTTCAATAGTCGTAGTGTTACCTTGTCTCGTAAGGCAAATCTAGGGATAGGCGTAAGACATGTGTATAAGCGTGTGTAGATGGTACATATATACTTAATATTATAATTTGACAGCAATCTAACTCAGCAATTTTTAATATATTGGATAGGATAATGAAGAATTATTCATTATACAGTCACAGGAAATAAAGTATATTATACAAACGTCTAGAAGCAAGTGACAACCATACAATATATCTGTCCCACTGGATCTCAAAGTTACTTTAAAGGATACTAGGTTAATACTAAATATTATATACGTCTGAAAATTAAACCAAACAGTGTTAGAATTAGATTTTAGAGCTGTCAAATTTTTGTTCTTCCCTCGACGGGATTTGAACCCACACCATTGTTACACTGCAGCACCATTCGCTTAGCCTTACGTCCAGCGCCCTAGACCACTCGACTACATCCACTCCCTAAAAAAGGAGCTTCAATAGTCGTAGTGTTACCTTGTCTCGTAAGGCAAATCTAGGGATAGGCGTAAGACATGTGTATAAGCGTGTGTAGATGGTACATATATACTTAATATTATAATTTGACAGCAATCTAACTCAGCAATTTTTAATATATTGGATAGGATAATGAAGAATTATTCATTATACAGTCACAGGAAATAAAGTATATTATACAAACGTCTAGAAGCAAGTGACAACCATACAATATATCTGTCCCACTGGATCTCAAAGTTACTTTAAAGGATACTAGGTTAATACTAAATATTATATACGTCTGAAAATTAAACCAAACAGTGTTAGAATTAGATTTTAGAGCTGTCAAATTTTTGTTCTTCCCTCGACGGGATTTGAACCCACACCATTGTTACACTGCAGCACCATTCGCTTAGCCTTACGTCCAGCGCCCTAGACCACTCGACTACATCCACTCCCTATAAAAGGAGCTTCAATAGTCGTAGTGTTACCTTGTCTCGTAAGGCAAATCTAGGGATAGGCGTAAGACATGTGTATAAGCGTGTGTAGATGGTACATATATACTTAATATTATAATTTGACAGCAATCTAACTCAGCAATTTTTAATATATTGGATAGGATAATGAAGAATTATTCATTATACAGTCACAGGAAATAAAGTATATTATACAAACGTCTAGAAGCAAGTGACAACCATACAATATATCTGTCCCACTGGATCTCAAAGTTACTTTAAAGGATACTAGGTTAATACTAAATATTATATACGTCTGAAAATTAAACCAAACAGTGTTAGAATTAGATTTTAGAGCTGTCAAATTTTTGTTCTTCCCTCGACGGGATTTGAACCCACACCATTGTTACACTGCAGCACCATTCGCTTAGCCTTACGTCCAGCGCCCTAGACCACTCGACTACATCCACTCCCTAAAAAAGGAGCTTCAATAGTCGTAGTGTTACCTTGTCTCGTAAGGCAAATCTAGGGATAGGCGTAAGACATGTGTATAAGCGTGTGTAGATGGTACATATATACTTAATATTATAATTTGACAGCAATCTAACTCAGCAATTTTTAATATATTGGATAGGATAATGAAGAATTATTCATTATACAGTCACAGGAAATAAAGTATATTATACAAACGTCTAGAAGCAAGTGACAACCATACAATATATCTGTCCCACTGGATCTCAAAGTTACTTTAAAGGATACTAGGTTAATACTAAATATTATATACGTCTGAAAATTAAACCAAACAGTGTTAGAATTAGATTTTAGAGCTGTCAAATTTTTGTTCTTCCCTCGACGGGATTTGAACCCACACCATTGTTACACTGCAGCACCATTCGCTTAGCCTTACGTCCAGCGCCCTAGACCACTCGACTACATCCACTCCCTAAAAAAGGAGCTTCAATAGTCGTAGTGTTACCTTGTCTCGTAAGGCAAATCTAGGGATAGGCGTAAGACATGTGCATAAGCGTGTGTAGATGGTACATATATACTTAATATTATAATTTGACAGCAATCTAACTCAGCAATTTTTAATATATTGGATAGGATAATGAAGAATTATTCATTATACAGTCACAGGAAATAAAGTATATTATACAAACGTCTAGAAGCAAGTGACAACCATACAATATATCTGTCCCACTGGATCTCAAAGTTACTTTAAAGGATACTAGGTTAATACTAAATATTATATACGTCTGAAAATTAAACCAAACAGTGTTAGAATTAGATTTTAGAGCTGTCAAATTTTTGTTCTTCCCTCGACGGGTTTTGAACCCACACCATTGTTACACTGCAGCACCATTCGCTTAGCCTTACGTCCAGCGCCCTAGACCACTCGACTACATCCACTCCCTAAAAAAGGAGCTTCAATAGTCGTAGTGTTACCTTGTCTCGTAAGGCAAATCTAGGGATAGGCGTAAGACATGTGTATAAGCGTGTGTAGATGGTACATATATACTTAATATTATAATTTGACAGCAATCTAACTCAGCAATTTTTAATATATTGGATAGGATAATGAAGAATTATTCATTATACAGTCACAGGAAATAAAGTATATTATACAAACGTCTAGAAGCAAGTGACAACCATACAATATATCTGTCCCACTGGATCTCAAAGTTACTTTAAAGGATACTAGGTTAATACTAAATATTATATACGTCTGAAAATTAAACCAAACAGTGTTAGAATTAGATTTTAGAGCTGTCAAATTTTTGTTCTTCCCTCGACGGGATTTGAACCCACACCATTGTTACACTGCAGCACCATTCGCTTAGCCTTACGTCCAGCGCCCTAGACCACTCGACTACATCCACTCCCTAAAAAAGGAGCTTCAATAGTCGTAGTGTTACCTTGTCTCGTAAGGCAAATCTAGGGATAGGCGTAAGACATGTGTATAAGCGTGTGTAGATGGTACATATATACTTAATATTATAATTTGACAGCAATCTAACTCAGCAATTTTTAATATATTGGATAGGATAATGAAGAATTATTCATTATACAGTCACAGGAAATAAAGTATATTATACAAACGTCTAGAAGCAAGTGACAACCATACAATATATCTGTCCCACTGGATCTCAAAGTTACTTTAAAGGATACTAGGTTAATACTAAATATTATATACGTCTGAAAATTAAACCAAACAGTGTTAGAATTAGATTTTAGAGCTGTCAAATTTTTGTTCTTCCCTCGACGGGATTTGAACCCACACCATTGTTACACTGCAGCACCATTCGCTTAGCCTTACGTCCAGCGCCCTAGACCACTCGACTACATCCACTCCCTATAAAAGGAGCTTCAATAGTCGTAGTGTTACCTTGTCTCGTAAGGCAAATCTAGGGATAGGCGTAAGACATGTGTATAAGCGTGTGTAGATGGTACATATATACTTAATATTATAATTTGACAGCAATCTAACTCAGCAATTTTTAATATATTGGATAGGATAATGAAGAATTATTCATTATACAGTCACAGGAAATAAAGTATATTATGCAAACGTCTAGAAGCAAGTGACAACCATACAATATATCTGTCCCACTGGATCTCAAAGTTACTTTAAAGGATACTAGGTTAATACTAAATATTATATACGTCTGAAAATTAAACCAAACAGTGTTAGAATTAGATTTTAGAGCTGTCAAATTTTTGTTCTTCCCTCGACGGGATTTGAACCCACACCATTGTTACACTGCAGCACCATTCGCTTAGCCTTACGTCCAGCGCCCTAGACCACTCGACTACATCCACTCCCTAAAAAAGGAGCTTCAATAGTCGTAGTGTTACCTTGTCTCGTAAGGCAAATCTAGGGATAGGCGTAAGACATGTGTATAAGCGTGTGTAGATGGTACATATATACTTAATATTATAATTTGACAGCAATCTAACTCAGCAATTTTTAATATATTGGATAGGATAATGAAGAATTATTCATTATACAGTCACAGGAAATAAAGTATATTATACAAACGTCTAGAAGCAAGTGACAACCATACAATATATCTGTCCCACTGGATCTCAAAGTTACTTTAAAGGATACTAGGTTAATACTAAATATTATATACGTCTGAAAATTAAACCAAACAGTGTTAGAATTAGATTTTAGAGCTGTCAAATTTTTGTTCTTCCCTCGACGGGATTTGAACCCACACCATTGTTACACTGCAGCACCATTCGCTTAGCCTTACGTCCAGCGCCCTAGACCACTCGACTACATCCACTCCCTAAAAAAGGAGCTTCAATAGTCGTAGTGTTACCTTGTCTCGTAAGGCAAATCTAGGGATAGGCGTAAGACATGTGTATAAGCGTGTGTAGATGGTACATATATACTTAATATTATAATTTGACAGCAATCTAACTCAGCAATTTTTAATATATTGGATAGGATAATGAAGAATTATTCATTATACAGTCACAGGAAATAAAGTATATTATACAAACGTCTAGAAGCAAGTGACAACCATACAATATATCTGTCCCACTGGATCTCAAAGTTACTTTAAAGGATACTAGGTTAATACTAAATATTATATACGTCTGAAAATTAAACCAAACAGTGTTAGAATTAGATTTTAGAGCTGTCAAATTTTTGTTCTTCCCTCGACGGGATTTGAACCCACACCATTGTTACACTGCAGCACCATTCGCTTAGCCTTACGTCCAGCGCCCTAGACCACTCGACTACATCCACTCCCTAAAAAAGGAGCTTCAATAGTCGTAGTGTTACCTTGTCTCGTAAGGCAAATCTAGGGATAGGCGTAAGACATGTGTATAAGCGTGTGTAGATGGTACATATATACTTAATATTATAATTTGACAGCAATCTAACTCAGCAATTTTTAATATATTGGATAGGATAATGAAGAATTATTCATTATACAGTCACAGGAAATAAAGTATATTATACAAACGTCTAGAAGCAAGTGACAACCATACAATATATCTGTCCCACTGGATCTCAAAGTTACTTTAAAGGATACTAGGTTAATACTAAATATTATATACGTCTGAAAATTAAACCAAACAGTGTTAGAATTAGATTTTAGAGCTGTCAAATTTTTGTTCTTCCCTCGACGGGATTTGAACCCACACCATTGTTACACTGCAGCACCATTCGCTTAGCCTTACGTCCAGCGCCCTAGACCACTCGACTACATCCACTCCCTAAAAAAGGAGCTTCAATAGTCGTAGTGTTACCTTGTCTCGTAAGGCAAATCTAGGGATAGGCGTAAGACATGTGTATAAGCGTGTGTAGATGGTACATATATACTTAATATTATAATTTGACAGCAATCTAACTCAGCAATTTTTAATATATTGGATAGGATAATGAAGAATTATTCATTATACAGTCACAGGAAATAAAGTATATTATACAAACGTCTAGAAGCAAGTGACAACCATACAATATATCTGTCCCACTGGATCTCAAAGTTACTTTAAAGGATACTAGGTTAATACTAAATATTATATACGTCTGAAAATTAAACCAAACAGTGTTAGAATTAGATTTTAGAGCTGTCAAATTTTTGTTCTTCCCTCGACGGGATTTGAACCCACACCATTGTTACACTGCAGCACCATTCGCTTAGCCTTACGTCCAGCGCCCTAGACCACTCGACTACATCCACTCCCTAAAAAAGGAGCTTCAATAGTCGTAGTGTTACCTTGTCTCGTAAGGCAAATCTAGGGATAGGCGTAAGACATGTGTATAAGCGTGTGTAGATGGTACATATATACTTAATATTATAATTTGACAGCAATCTAACTCAGCAATTTTTAATATATTGGATAGGATAATGAAGAATTATTCATTATACAGTCACAGGAAATAAAGTATATTATACAAACGTCTAGAAGCAAGTGACAACCATACAATATATCTGTCCCACTGGATCTCAAAGTTACTTTAAAGGATACTAGGTTAATACTAAATATTATATACGTCTGAAAATTAAACCAAACAGTGTTAGAATTAGATTTTAGAGCTGTCAAATTTTTGTTCTTCCCTCGACGGGATTTGAACCCACACCATTGTTACACTGCAGCACCATTCGCTTAGCCTTACGTCCAGCGCCCTAGACCACTCGACTACATCCACTCCCTAAAAAAGGAGCTTCAATAGTCGTAGTGTTACCTTGTCTCGTAAGGCAAATCTAGGGATAGGCGTAAGACATGTGTATAAGCGTGTGTAGATGGTACATATATACTTAATATTATAATTTGACAGCAATCTAACTCAGCAATTTTTAATATATTGGATAGGATAATGAAGAATTATTCATTATACAGTCACAGGAAATAAAGTATATTATACAAACGTCTAGAAGCAAGTGACAACCATACAATATATCTGTCCCACTGGATCTCAAAGTTACTTTAAAGGATACTAGGTTAATACTAAATATTATATACGTCTGAAAATTAAACCAAACAGTGTTAGAATTAGATTTTAGAGCTGTCAAATTTTTGTTCTTCCCTCGACGGGATTTGAACCCACACCATTGTTACACTGCAGCACCATTCGCTTAGCCTTACGTCCAGGCCCTAGACCACTCGACTACATCCACTCCCTAAAAAAGGAGCTTCAATAGTCGTAGTGTTACCTTGTCTCGTAAGGCAAATCTAGGGATAGGCGTAAGACATGTGTATAAGCGTGTGTAGATGGTACATATATACTTAATATTATAATTTGACAGCAATCTAACTCAGCAATTTTTAATATATTGGATAGGATAATGAAGAATTATTCATTATACAGTCACAGGAAATAAAGTATATTATACAAACGTCTAGAAGCAAGTGACAACCATACAATATATCTGTCCCACTGGATCTCAAAGTTACTTTAAAGGATACTAGGTTAATACTAAATATTATATACGTCTGAAAATTAAACCAAACAGTGTTAGAATTAGATTTTAGAGCTGTCAAATTTTTGTTCTTCCCTCGACGGGATTTGAACCCACACCATTGTTACACTGCAGCACCATTCGCTTAGCCTTACGTCCAGCGCCCTAGACCACTCGACTACATCCACTCCCTAAAAAAGGAGCTTCAATAGTCGTAGTGTTACCTTGTCTCGTAAGGCAAATCTAGGGATAGGCGTAAGACATGTGTATAAGCGTGTGTAGATGGTACATATATACTTAATATTATAATTTGACAGCAATCTAACTCAGCAATTTTTAATATATTGGATAGGATAATGAAGAATTATTCATTATACAGTCACAGGAAATAAAGTATATTATACAAACGTCTAGAAGCAAGTGACAACCATACAATATATCTGTCCCACTGGATCTCAAAGTTACTTTAAAGGATACTAGGTTAATACTAAATATTATATACGTCTGAAAATTAAACCAAACAGTGTTAGAATTAGATTTTAGAGCTGTCAAATTTTTGTTCTTCCCTCGACGGGATTTGAACCCACACCATTGTTACACTGCAGCACCATTCGCTTAGCCTTACGTCCAGCGCCCTAGACCACTCGACTACATCCACTCCCTAAAAAAGGAGCTTCAATAGTCGTAGTGTTACCTTGTCTCGTAAGGCAAATCTAGGGATAGGCGTAAGACATGTGTATAAGCGTGTGTAGATGGTACATATATACTTAATATTATAATTTGACAGCAATCTAACTCAGCAATTTTAATATATTGGATAGGATAATGAAGAATTATTCATTATACAGTCACAGGAAATAAAGTATATTATACAAACGTCTAGAAGCAAGTGACAACCATACAATATATCTGTCCCACTGGATCTCAAAGTTACTTTAAAGGATACTAGGTTAATACTAAATATTATATACGTCTGAAAATTAAACCAAACAGTGTTAGAATTAGATTTTAGAGCTGTCAAATTTTTGTTCTTCCCTCGACGGGATTTGAACCCACACCATTGTTACACTGCAGCACCATTCGCTTAGCCTTACGTCCAGCGCCCTAGACCACTCGACTACATCCACTCCCTAAAAAAGGAGCTTCAATAGTCGTAGTGTTACCTTGTCTCGTAAGGCAAATCTAGGGATAGGCGTAAGACATGTGTATAAGCGTGTGTAGATGGTACATATATACTTAATATTATAATTTGACAGCAATCTAACTCAGCAATTTTTAATATATTGGATAGGATAATGAAGAATTATTCATTATACAGTCACAGGAAATAAAGTATATTATACAAACGTCTAGAAGCAAGTGACAACCATACAATATATCTGTCCCACTGGATCTCAAAGTTACTTTAAAGGATACTAGGTTAATACTAAATATTATATACGTCTGAAAATTAAACCAAACAGTGTTAGAATTAGATTTTAGAGCTGTCAAATTTTTGTTCTTCCCTCGACGGGATTTGAACCCACACCATTGTTACACTGCAGCACCATTCGCTTAGCCTTACGTCCAGCGCCCTAGACCACTCGACTACATCCACTCCCTAAAAAAGGAGCTTCAATAGTCGTAGTGTTACCTTGTCTCGTAAGGCAAATCTAGGGATAGGCGTAAGACATGTGTATAAGCGTGTGTAGATGGTACATATATACTTAATATTATAATTTGACAGCAATCTAACTCAAGAATGAGAAAATGTAATGATGAAATTTACCAATTAGCTAAGGACCAGGCACTGGTTAAAAAGTTGAAAAACAAAAGATTTAGGCCTTTTTGTTTATGCCCTCCGGATGTAATGTTTGTAACTCGTGGATCCAAAAACTCTCTCTTTTATGTCTTTGATTCTCTTTCCAACTTGGATTGTGGTCAATGATATCAATTTTGGATCTGACAAAGTCATCCAATGAGTGCACCGACGACACAAAGTGTTGACTCACGGGCAAGAGCATCTTTTTGTAAGGTCACTTCTTTGTCCATTCAATCTTTTGTTGAATGGTTGGACACTTTCTCCTACGTATTGCGACACGCATCCGTGACAGTCAAGGAGGTAAACCACATTAGGCGTTTTGCAATTTACATTGCAAAATATCTTATACTCCTTTCCTGTCGTCTTGTTATGGGTCACTTGTGCGTGTTGCAATTGGAGACAGCACTTGCAACGCTTGTCACCACAATATTATGGTTTACGTCACGATAACTGATGGTCACGTGACTATTTTTCAAATCAGATTACAGACGCTGATGAAGTTTGTCGGTCAAGCGAAATATCCGTCAACTTGATTATAATTATAGTTATTTTTGCTATATTTTAACATCTTTTTTTTTGGTGTTGTTGTTCTACATTTTAGACGTTTATATAAATATATATTTATATATCTAGTTGTCAATGATTGAAATACACAAAAGAACAAACACAATTTGCATATCTTGAAATGATACAGGACAGAAATACGAGGAAATGGAAATACATTATAACCTAATAAGGGGAATGCGCATTCGTTGGTTTTTTTTAGTATCTAAATAAAGGGAAATATTGTTTTTTTCACAAGTGCAATGAATATACACCAATATATTTATTAAATATTTGTGCAACCTCACAAAGATTATAGTTAAGCTCGTAAATTTAGGTATGAATTTTAATGAAAATAATAATAAATTGTAAACGCTTTTAACAATTTAATAGTTAATCCTAAACGACACATACATGCAGACTTTTTTCCCCGGTTTTGAAGTCCATTAGAGTTTAATTGTTGTTTTAGTGAATCAACAGTAGAAAACCGAATTAATTACAATAGCTTCCCCAGATTTCTATTTGTTTTTTTTTTTTGTACTTACAATATGCATTAGTTTGTCTAGTCATACAATAATTGTTTTGTTTCATTTTCAGCAACATTTAAGCTACATGGCTGACTGTTTACAATGTCTTAATCATACAAAAGAAGAAGGACAGACAATATAATGGACAAAAGAAAAAGGACAAGAGGACAAACAACGATCTACAAAACATTACACAGAAAACTAAAGACCGAGCAACACGAAAAACCACAAAAACCCGGGGATGAACTAAGTGCTCCGGAAGGGTTAACAGTTGCTGCTCTACATGTGACACCCTTCAGGTAATTTATACACCATCTGGAAATAGTCTTGGACACTAATATAGGCAAATAAATACAAATAACCTAAGCAAAATATTAACCCTCTACAAACAAACGGCAGTAAATATGAATCGAACATCGTTTTTGTTGTTGCGGAAATCGTATCGGACATTACAACACGGAACCAAAAAAGCGTGAAGAAATGTAATTTGACAGCTTGCTACAAATACGGTGATAAGTCATGAATTAGGACAGGACCGGATTGTGAATTTGACAAACGGATAATATCCATAGTCTTTTGTGACATAGATACTTCGTAACGATTAATAATATGAATTGATTTTACAGGGATACCATTTACTTAAGGTAATGCTTTTAGACGTTATCATCCTTCCCTCCTGTTATATCTATCTGCTGACTCCACGAGCAAAGCCCGTATCAAGGTTCGCGTGAGCTGAGCTGGACTTATCAAGAGTGAGCAGGAGTTATCACCAAATTATCGTAACATATAAACGATAATTCCTGTGAAGATGGCAAAAGTAAATAAAATTCATTAACACCATTAGCTAGTTAACATTATTTTTTTTAAACATATATCAAATTAGAATCTGTCATGTCAGCAATATCAACAAACCAACCTCTGCTGAAACGTCATAAAGGGGGTCGTTACCTTTGTGTGTTCTACTCCGGAACGGCATTGGGAAACACAACCTTTAATGAAAATGGGTGACTTTGATGTTTATACAAATGTAACAATCTTAACATTTAAATAAACCTGTTAAAATGAATGGTATATTTGCAAACTACTTATGAACTACGGTTTTGGGGAAGCGTCTTTTGAATATTTTGAATCATGTAATTTTTCCCGCGAAAATACAAATATAGATGTATCCATGTTTATGCTTGATTTAAGGATGATGAACATGTCATCTGAATGTGAATATGATTGATACTGAAAAATATCAGCCTGCTCGACAGAATATGAAGTTTGTGACTCGTTCGCTTCGCTAACTCGCCAACAAACTTCATATTCTGGCTCGACAGACTGATATTTTCGGCATCAATCAATTCACATCCAGATAACATATACTTATCATCCTCCCCTCCCGCTATATCTACCTACTGACTCCATACACAAAAATCGTATCAAAGTTCGCGTGAGCTGAGCAGGACTTATCAACAGTCAGCAGGAGCTATCACCAAATCTTCCCAACATTTAAACGATAATTCCTGTAATGATGACAGAAAGAAATACAATTCATTAGCATCGTCAACTAGGTAAACATTTCATTTTTTAAACATAAATCAAATAAGGAACTGTCGTGTCAGAAATATCAACAAACATCATCCTACAAAATTATCTCCATGATCTCAAAATTATGCTTCAGTGTTTACTGCATATTATCACATATTTATAAGTAATAACGTCAATTGTGCCCATAAGTAAACACCGGAAGTGCCACAGCGATATTTGCTATCGGGACAAAACTCTGATAACACGATATCAAGCCTCTCGTGAGCCCCATGAAGCCACTTCCGCCCATCTGTTAATTGTCGATCTTCAACGAGGAAAGATTTGCTGGCGTTTCGGAAGCAGAACCCTCAACCGATATCGATCACTCATATCCGTAAGATTGGTGTCTGTGTGGGAAGTTAATTTTGTTGTTTTTAATTCAATGTTGAAATATGTGATAAATAGATTAATGCATGCTTTTTTCCATATCAGGATTGTTATCATCCCTCGACCGATATCGACCCTCGTGCTAAAGCCTTTTGGCCGATATCGGTCTCTCAGGATGATAACAGTCTTGATATGGAAAAGGGCATGTAATCATCTATTAATTATCACATATTTAGAAGTAATAACGTCAATTTTGCCCACACGTAAACACCGGAAGTACCACAGCGATATCTGCCATCGGGGCAAAACTTTGATAACACGATATCAAGCCTCTCGTGAGCCCAATGACGTCACTTCCGCCTAACTGTCAATTGTCGTTTGGAAACTATGTCCAACTATTTTCTTAAGTAGAAACCAGTACGAGTTATCTCGCATGTTTTCAGTGTTTTCTTTTGTCAAGTATGTATCTTGTATGGATAATGCTACGTCTTATCAGACGGCCTGCTCTGATGTGATAGATAATGTCGCCATCCTATTATCAGTTACGCGCATCATCATGACATGTTTGTTAATCAAATCGTCGTGATCAGCATGAATAAAACCTTGTATAACTTGTATATAAAGACTACCAAAGAAGACAACGCCAAAGGGTATGCAATACACATGTCCGGAGAAATGCAACCAAACAAAGCCAAAGCTGTATGCAATACACATATCCGGATAAATACAGCCAAACAAAACCTGTAGAAACAATGAAAAATATGTAATTTCTTTTACTTTTATTTGTCATTCATGTTTATATTGACATTGTACATATTTGTTGAAGCAATATATCAACATTATATAAGATTTAACTACCACAATTCACTGATGCAGATAATAGTTTTTCTTTTCATGGGAGGATATGAAATTTCAATAAAATCAATATTTGATTTTCGTACATCTCTTCCAATAAATGAGATATTATATATACAATAAATAAATACCTATATACAACAGATAAATTATTTATTTCCGGGGAAATATTACCGGCGACAACACAGAATTTGGGTATTTGTTTCTTTTGTACAGAAAATAGCAAAATAAGATGAAGAATAATTGGTAGTTACTTTAGACTACCGATAAATCGGTTCCTGACATGAGGACGCAGAAAGTAACAACATAATCATTGTCGTTTACTCTTTAAAAAGTCTTAAAGTTTTTCTCTGTTTTTTAATCTCGTTTTAACGCCTATTTTTTCAATTCGTCTTTAATCCCGGTTACGGAAAGGTCGTCGAATGAACAAGGGACCGGGTCATTTTCAGAATATTTGTCAGCTACGAGTGACATTTCCTCAGAAAATTTAGCCTTTTTAGCGGCTCTTTGCTTAAAAATTATATCACTCCAATACTCGTTCGTACTTTTGGTGTAGTTTCTCTTATCACGCTCGCAGTTCTCTGATGTCAAATGTTCTATCCTTCAGTTTATCACATATCCGAGGAAGATGAAGATCATCAACGATTATGTGTTCAGGCTCAATACTAACAAGAGGTTGAGCACGAACACCAAAGTCATTCTTTACATCTTCCTTCAGATTCTGCGATGTTCTCTGCATACCACGAGTATGGTAAAAATCCAGTGGCTTTGTCATGTCGTCCCTCTGGTTTTTATGGACCCTACACCATGGACAGGAATAATTACATAGAGATCTACCCAACCCAAGCACAATTGCAAAAATTTCATATCACCCCCCATCAAAATATCTAAATCAAAATGTTTCCCCTCAACTTCAATACTTGCTTTTCCGTATAATGTGTTTATTTTCTGAAAAATTGGTTTGCAAGCAAGTTTTAAATGATCATAATCTTCTTTGCAGTTTACAATGCAAAAAGCATTTTGATCTTTTCATGATAATGTCAAATCATCGGTAATTACAGAAAAGGACAACACGACAAAGTTTGAAATTCTACTAACTTTTGACCCGTCCACCGAAATTTTAATTTTTATCTTGTCTGTTTTAGGATATACATGATACTTGATGTACCTGATAATTTCGCTTTCTAGCCTAGCATATGCGCCAGGGATATTTCCCGGAATTCTTTCAAAATGATATAAACTGTTAATATCATTCTGGCATTGTGTGATATTTTCGTGGTAGCCCATCACAAAATACTCTCGCTAACATTATTTTTTTCTAAAATTAATAATAAATCTTTACTTTTTTGTCTTTCTTCTACAGGCAAATCTTGGTATGAAGATTTGCTGGACGACGGATTGAAATCGACTTTAACAGTCTGCCCATCAGTACTTTCTAAGAGGCCATAGGACTCTGCAAGCCAAAGCGCAGTTTCAGCCTTTGATTAAAATCTTTTATTTCCCTTGATTTGTTATTTTCGGTAATTTCCGAAAACTCTTTTCCACTATTCGCGGTTCCAACTTTTTTATTTATCGATTTTACATAATCTATAAGGCGACTGTTCGTATCTTTCAGACTGTCAAGTTGATTTGACAGATTCTGTTTTTTTGCTAGCAAAACCCCCTTAAGACATATTTCTTCCTGTAAACTATTATGTAAATCAGAACACTTTTTTTCAAATTCTATGTTGTCGCTTTCAAACGTTTGTAAGCTAAAATTTAATTGTTTTACATTTTCTAACTCATCTGAGAATATTGCGATCTAATATGCACATTACTATCAAAAGCAATTCGCATCCTCCCGGTCAATTTTCTATTTGTAAACAACACTTTAATAGTCTTATTTGAAAGTCTGTTTTTATGTCTCTCTGTGAATTTTAACTGAAATGATTGTAATTGGGAATTTAAAATATCTATATACATATATGTATTTAAAATCTACTCCTTTTGGATCAAACTATTTTACTTCATTTTAGAAGTAGCATCGATAGACCATTAAACCTACCTCAGTATCCCGGTAGTAATAACTATTTCAGTATCCCGGAAGAAAATATATAATCAATAATTGGGGGCTTATGAAAAAAAAACTATTTTGGGTGAAGTGGTGTTTATTTTATTTTTATCTTATATAACTGTTACGTGCCGACATATCATCGTTTTTTACGGCAAATATTGCTTCTCAAACATCAAAACGTCATCTAAGCGCTTGTAATATTTGAACATTTTCCCGTCGTTTTTCAAGAAATGTAGCACCTCGTGCACCAAAAAAATACTTTAACAGTACTTGTTATTTTAATAATCTGGTAAAATATTTTTCTGGTGCACGACTGCGGAGGTGCTTAATTTCTTCGAAAACCGTCGAAATACCGCGGGCAAAACTCCACGAAATACAGAAAACAAATAACGCTCATGACGTCACAATGACGTCAAATACGTATCGATTTTGTTGGAAACAAGTTTTAACATCAAAAGTATGATGTCGTCTATAAAATAAAACACATAAAATTTTAATCAAGTATTTTCTAAGATAATGATTCATTAAATATGGGGCAATATATGGCACTTACATAGTCCGCAGTTCTTTGTATCGCATTGACGCCGGATTGCATGCACTGAGTTTTTGTCATGGCTTCAATGTACACAAACTGTATTTAAAATAAATACAATTATTACAGAAACATAAGTTATTTACTGATGAATTTCATTACTTGAAATGAATCATAAAATGTACAGAGATTGTGTATATATATACATAATGGTCTCATATATATATATATGCAATCAGAAGAGGGAAAATATTGATTTTAAGGGTCTGGTTGCGATTATGAATAAATTAATATTTAGCAACCTCCACAATCCTCCACCAACAAAATATTTTGATACAATTATTAACCCTCTATACTCAAAACAACTTCTCAATTTGGTGTTGGTGGAGGACTGTGGAGGTATATAAAATATGTCGCTTAGTTCATTCTTAGCATTATCCGTCTCATTATGACGTCATAGCGCACCCAATTTCACGGAAAGATATATGTTTTTAAAAATTTGTTTATATAACAATTAAATTAGTAAATTGTTTTTATTCTATGTCGAGCATTATTTTTTAATATAATGTGGGGCCAATTTTGCACCTTAGCGCCTCTTCCTCTTTCAAGCAATAATTTGTCACCGATCTTTTGTTGAAATCAAATTGTTGGGGCTCCGATATGCAGCCGGGGCTATTCCTGGAAAGAGTCTGAAAGGAAAAACCACGGAAAGTGACGACAAGCGGGAGAAAACGAAGAAGTATGAAGAAAATAGAAATGCACCTAAATTTAACGTGAAGTGGTTGACCAATAACGAATGAAATGATTACGATGAGAGCAATGACATCAGGACATGCTAAATATGGCAAAGATGATGATGATGATGACTTTTGTGAAGATTGGCGTGATGAAGTTGAAAACTGCTTGCATATATGAATATACAAGAGAAAAAAATATTGCACTTAAATTGTGTTAATTTTTTTGGTCCAGTAAAAAGTGATTTGGTCCGGTAAAAGTTCTACCTTTACTGGATCAAATGTCCAGTGAAGTCCAAGGTACCTTTGGAATTACTGCGTTAACAATAGTGTGACGTTAACAATAATATGACACCGGCACAACCTGTTTAAGGGCGAAGCCTATTTGATGATAATGACAATTAAGAGGGAGGCATGTTGAACCTTTTCCATAGACGAAAACTTCCTGAAAAAAAGGGGGGGGTTTGGTCACGAATCTCAGAAAATTAAAAAAAATCAAAATCTGACACGATTGACGGAATTACGACAAAGATTGAAGATTGGAAATTAAAATTTACCATTTTTGAGAATTTCACAAATTACGGTGAATCAATAAGAGACATAAATCGAGGGTCACGAGAATAGAAAAAATACGACGGCAGAGGAAACCCGGACTACCCCAATAACAGATCATGAAAAAAATGGTGAAAGAGAGTAAAAGAAATGCATGCGTGGCAGTGAAAAGGGGAGTTAGGGTCAGACGAAATTGCAATGTTTTTAATCTTGCCATGGAAAATGTGTTAAAAGGCTTACCTGACAAAATCCGAGACCAGCTGTCCAGACATCATACACAAATGTACTTCAAATCAAATCAAATATACACATTTTTTAATCACTTTCAAATTGCGAGATCGTGGAGATGATCAATAGGTTTTCTGTATACATAAAAACGATGCAGAGCTGTTCTTCAATGTTTGACACCAGCTCACAAAGTTTTCAGAGACAGGATGACCAAGAAGTGCATGCAATTTCATGTTTCCTCTCCGAAGCAGACGAAATGCAATACATATGTGCACACTAGAAAATGACGTCATCCATATACACTGTAAACGATCATTTCTCGTGGCCATGGTAGCACGCGATTTTGATATTATAATTTTCTTTTAAGTTTATTTCAATTGAGAAGTATTGAAATGGTTACAGATTTGCGAATTTCTTATTGAAATAATGTTTATTTTGTTTTTAAATACCACTCTGTTCTATAATTTCATGCTTCCGGTGAAAAGATATTTGGCTATGAATACATTTTGTAGGAGTATGACTTATTACCAAAAATCGCATAGCCTATCGTTAAAAGGGCTCCCCCCCCCCTTTTATAAAGGGAGACTGTGATGTTACGTTTTCGCGCGTTTTTACGAGATTTTAAAGATATACTTTTGTAATAAAGGACGAAGTCCTTATAACGGTACGCTGTCCGAATTTTCCTTCTATATTGATAGCCAAATATCTGTTCACCGGAAGTTTAAAAAATAGATCAATTGATAATTTAGAAACGCAAAAGAAATATATTTCAATGAAAAATTCCCAATTCTTTAATTATTTACTCTATGCAAAATCGAAATAAACTTGAAATAAAATTCTAATAAAACAATCTCTTTCTACGAAACTCCCGACGGAAGAGCGGCGTACAGTAAGCAAAATGAACGGAACAGTCATAATAAATCGGCTACAAAATTCATTCAAAATAAAAGATAATAACGTGTACGGATCATCGTATTATTGAAATTTCATTGAAGGATTTGCATTTGACCAGTTGATCTGTATTTCGTGTTGTTTTAGTGTGGTTGTAATACAACAAATGGCGTAGTTACATTGTCAATAAAAAGGGGGGTATTGAATGGAATATCTTTGTTAGCAGACGAATATTTTATAACTCGCCGAAGTATTTCTTCGCACACAACTTTTTTGAATTTGTAAGTGGTTTTTTGTCAACCTAAATCTCATATTTTGATCATGAGTAAACTGGTGACCAAAAAACATTCCTATGGTGATATTTTAAAGGGTTCCATGGCACAAACTCAAAATAAAAATCAAAAGAACCCTACCCATGAAAAACCTGCAACAGTCCTACCCAACAATTTAGACACTGAGACTAAAACCTTCAACTGTACCCCTAAGGAAATGTATGTTGAAATTATTAAGATGAGCTCTCCTTCTCAAAATAATATTTTAAAGGGTTCCATGGCACAAACTCAAAATAAAAATCAAAAGAACCCTACCCATGAAAAACCTGTGCCTGCAACAGTCCTACCCATCAATTTAGAAACTGAGACTAAAACCTCCGACTGTACCCCTAAGGAAATTTATGTTGAAATTATTAAGATGAGCTCTCCTTCTCAAAATATAACTCCATACCCATCAAATTTTCAAGGTACACCTGCCATGCCTATGCCTATGGGCTATGCATAATTTCAACCACCATCAAGTAATTTAAATGCCAATAACTCTAAGAAAATAGAGATAGAGAATGACCATTCACAAAATATAACCCCACAACAACCAAATTTACAGCATGTACATGGTTCACCTATGCCTATGTGCTATGAACAATGTAAGCCCCCACAAAATAATTTAAATGCCCCAAACTCTGGAAGAATTAAAATAGAAAGTGAAGATTATCTTATCTATGATGTTCCAGGAGATGGCCAGTGCTTCTTTCATGCTCTTAGTTTAGCCATCACTGGCAATTTATCACAAAGCTTGGTTTGTAGGTCATTGATCTGCTCAGAAATTTACAACAACTTTGATTTTTATGAAAGCCAGTTAAAACTTAGTCACCATTCCAATATTTCAAGGCATGCATATCGGAATAAAATGGTTCATGAATTTTGCAAAGCAATATAAATATTTGGTTACAGGGAAGAGATGGACATAACAATATCTGTTTCACTAAGGAAGAATATATAAATTCTTCTCTCAGTCGAAATGTGGATTTGCTTCTACATCTGAATCATTTCAAATTGCTTATAAAAAATTCTAATGAACACAATGGTTTCCAGTTTCATTCGACAAGTATTGCAATACAGAAGAAAAGCAATGAAGATTCATTTTCAAAACTGAATAAAATATATAGAAACAAAATATCAAAAGGAAAAAAAAACATGAAAAGAGAAAACAACCACAGTAAAAATCATCCACATCTGGGAAAAAAATTAAACTGCCAAAATCTAACACAAATGTAGAGCAGAAAAATCCAACACAAAAAAATATGCCTGGAATTATTCCTAATGATATTGAAATACCTATTTCTGAATCTCACAACTCTCTAAATAGTGATTCTGAAATATGTCATTCCATTTCTAAAAAAGAACATGAACTCCGCCAGAAGTGTAGGAAAGTAGGGATTCATTTTGAGTCAAGAACACAAATTGAAAATGAAAATGAAATGAGCAAAATATTGAAAAAGAACTATGACAAACTAAGACATAAATTAAAAATTTTAAATCTAGAAAATATACATGTACCTGAGGCTCCAGAACTAAATAAGGGTAATAACAAAATTACCGAACTCCGAACAATCTTACAAAGGGAAAGTCAAAACTCAAAATAATAATCCTGTCTATTCAGATATCATTATTAGTGAAGAGAGATTAAATTGACTCCCAATAGATGGAGAGATATCAATTCACTCTGTAAAATACTACCCTAATACTGTTCATATAAATGATCAAGGACTTGCCCCTCGGCAAATTGACCCTGGACCTGGGAGCTATAAGGGCCAAAATCGGCCCCACCTCAGATGTCGATAACATTTTCTCCAAAATGTATTCACAATATGTGCTTTTCAGAAATAAATACAGTTAGTTAATATGTGCATCTAATTCCTCACAGCGGACCGACAAAATCAGGTAATAAAAAGCACTGAACGTCATTTTTTTCAGAATACAGAGCGTATGTATCATTGTATTATAATGCATATCTTTAAAAAACAAAAACAAAGCATAATAGAACTCAATAAACAAAGCATAAATTTGACTTAATATGCAATGTGGATTGATTTCAGGAATTAAAACATGTTCTGAAGCTGTATTATGAAATTAAAGTGAACGAATAGTAATGTCGCAACGTCACCCATTTTCGACGGTTTGTTTCACGTGATAAAATCTCTCATTATTTTGATCACGTGATAAAATCTCTCATTATTTTGATCGCTTCTTTTGTCAGAGGTTATATTATGATGCTGAAATTGCATGAATCATCTCAAGAAATCTGATCTAAAAATGTCATCTTTAAATGTAAGAACTACGTACCACATCTATTATTTCACGTTCAAATTGTATTTTTTCGTAATTCATTTTTTCGTCACCTTAACAAAGCTTTAATCATTTAAAAAATATATCTCATACAGACCAATTTTGGTTTCATCGTCTGCTATGACATTGATAATGTACATATTGAGGTCATATCAATTCAGAAACTTATTAACATTGATTGTCGAAAACTGGTCGAAATTTTGGTATTAACCTTAAAGAAGTAATAGATAGATTTATTTGGACAATATAACTTTGTCATGTTTGAAATTGTTTTAAACACTTTTTTAACCGTACTTTATTCTTAACGACAACCAATGCGATGATATATTCCAGTACATTTTGACGGACAACCATCACAAATCTATAAACACAGTGTATAACCGGACAGTTTTCATAAACGGAAGTTGCTGTCTGACCAGGTAATGTTAGTTGCTTGCAGAAGTTTCAACATTTTTGGATGATTATCCGTGATTTATTCTTTGAAAGTGGATCAACCGAAGCAACAAAAATAAAAAAAATACTGCAAAGGTATGTCATTTATATTTCTGATCAAATAACAGTGTCCTATTTGAACATTGAAACTGGAAATCGCCGTTTAAACATCGGTGGATGGTTAAAAATCAATTTTTTCTCCACGAATTCCTTAAATTATGTCAAATATTTTCTCACTATCTGATGAAATAGACATCGACGTTTTCAATGCAAGGAAAATATGATCGTAAACGCACTCATTTTCCTTACGACGGGTGCATTTAACATCGTTCTTCATTTTACGTCACTGTACGCCTAATTGCTAACCAATTAATTTCAAATAGGTTAGCATCATAAAAATATTCAAAAACCACAAGAAATAAGGTTTGGTAAATAAGTAATGAAGTGAGTGATTGTTTTTTAACGCCAAACGAGCAATATAAAGAACTTGATATTTCCAAGAACTCTGGTAAACTTTACAAAAATACTAATTTTGACAAAGAAGACATTTAGGCAAATCACAAGTCATTCATGTCATCACTGAATATTCCGATAAATGATGAAAATTATAAATTATCTACTTTATATTGGATACCAAAATTTCAGAAGAATCAGTATTTAAACTTGTTCAACAAAAGAACTACCGGATATCTATAAGTATGACTAAAATTGTGCATGCAGTCAAAGGAGGACTACTATCATACTGTGACAAAGTATATTCACGTGGTAATATCAATCAAAAGCACCGCATCGGTGGCGTAATGGTTTGCGTGCTCGCCTCGAGTGCGGTAGATCGTGGGTTCGAGCCTCATTCGGGTCAAACCAAGGACTATAAAATTGGTATTTGTTGCTTCTCCGCTAAGCACGCAGCATTACGAAGAAAGAGCAAAGATTGGTTGGCTCGTAATCAGAATAATGTGTCCGAATGGAGTGACATTTCTACCCGCGGAGTGTTGTTTCAGTGAGCTAGCACTATAAAAATCCAACTCAGCGTGTTGGTCTAGAATAAAGCGGACCTCATCATCATCGCATTGATAATTAACTTGTTCTCGCCATAATATAGCTGAAAAATTGCTGAATTGGCATTAAACAACAATCACTCACTCACTCAATCAATCAAAAGTGGATACTGAAAGAAGAGGATAATTTTAATTCTCGAAAATTTCATCTAGCCAAATATTTGACATTTTTGCCTTTTACACTTCCATTTCCTCTTTAAAGTAAATTATTCACAACGCATTGCACTTTAAAAAATGGTGGCAACGTTACAAGTTTATAGTATTGGGTCACGAATTAACGTATTTTGTCAAACACGAAACGAAAGGTAAAAAGTGCTACACATAAAATGAAGTTATCAAAATATTGGAGTTCCTTATCGATAACATATATTTGTCGAGTTCGAATGGCACATTTTTCAACAAATCATAGCTAGGAATCCATATGAGAAAAACTATACCCCTCTCCCCTCCAACTTTTTCTATACTCCTATGAGTCTGAGTTTATACAAAAACTTATCAAAGACAAAAAAAAAGTAGAGAGGCTTAAACCTTTAATCTCACTCCCAGGTATATTGATGATGTTCTGTCAATTAATAAGCCAAACTTTGCTAACTGGATTCCATTAATAGAGATTTCTTGATAATTGACGAACGAACGTATCTTCCCGTAACATAACGAAACAATGTGAATTTACGTAAAGATCTTTTGAGGGAGACCTTATTGCAACATTTGTCTTCAATTGTTCATTGATTGTAAGTGATTAGATATTTTTTTTTTCATTTCGGTGTTTAAAACAGTTAAAAATTAATATCACTGGTCAAATAATGGTTTCACAGTGACATTACAGTCTGCATACAAAATACATATTTTCCTCAAACGCTATTTATAGATATACTTCAAGGAGGGATGCTTTTCAAATTTATTGATTTATTTTTGTTAATATTTCTGATTTAAATTTTCGCACAAATAAATAATTTTGCCAGACTTGGGAGAAAAAAAATCTGACTAAGGAAAATCAAGCAGTATAATAGTTATGTATAATACTGGATATTGAATGGAACATTTCTGATTTCATATGTAAAGAAAAAGAAATGATTCCATTCTCCCAAAACCTGTCTGTCCCATGGTAAAACAATATCCCCTTTTAGGCTTATTGATACCTTATCGGCGACGGTCGCCCGACCATTGACCGATTGTCGTGCAAAAATCGTGCGATTTTCGCTTTCTATTGTTTTTATTAAATAAGAGAAATGCCTTAGAAAAATCTACTGCATACTAGTTTAACCCCGTCACTTTTTATTGAAGTACCTGAACTAAGCCAGGAGGGGTCATGTATATGTGTGCTAGGGATATCGAATTTACATATTTCTACGATTTTTCTATTGAATGTTGGAACTGTTTTGACAGTGTGATATATATTTTTTCATTTTATTAATAGGTTATGAAAAAAACCAGCTGAGTTGCAATTGTTAAAAAAAAATATGGTTGTGATCGTCTTCCGTAATTAAAATCGTCAAAATGAAATACAACCGAATTGATATCAAATGGTGACTTGTTTCAACCTCATTTAAAATATACCTTGACATTTTTTCATACCTGTACATCATGTTCACGATCTCTTATCACAGCACTATTTCACTCAAGTGTACATTTTCTTCCTGTTCTAGTTAAAGGACTTTATCAAACAGAATCATACAGTTTACATGTAATGCAGTTAATACGCATTTAAACCACAGAAGAATATTTCTATTTTCCACACCTTGTGGTGTGGGGTCGCTATTGTGCATGCGAAATATTAATTGCAAACCCCATTGACTGGCTATATGCTGCCTGTCTAGAATATTTTATTTTTTTCTCGATCGACAGTTCAGAAGCTAGAAAACAATATGATGAATATTGTCTGTCAATCATGCAAACAATAACTTATGCACATGACAGAACGCATTTTCAAGGCACCGGATGGATAGTTCCCTTTGATTTAAGAGAATGGAACTGATAGAAGTTAAAAGTTTAATTTGAGCGCAATAGGGGAAACTTTATATAATTTATGAAAAGGTGATGTGAATTTTAGGGATCCTCAGATTCAAATCCATTCATCTACTTTTCTACATATTATACATATTATACATATGTATACCCGTTATTTCAAATGATAGTAATGTTATTTTAAAATATTTCCACTTTGTTTTACTTGTCGTTTTCTTTTAAGAGCACCAGTTTTTTACTGCTCATGCTCAGCAACGGACCACCTTCGTCAATTGTTTTAGCTCATCGATGATCATTTTACTGCTCATGCTCAGCAACGGACCACCTTCGTCAATTGTTTTAGCTCATCGATGATCATGAGATTCACTAAGATAAATAACAATATTTATTTATTTATTTATGCTTTGGTGTCTGTTTCAACTGTTGACAGAGTTTTGAATTCAACATGGGTCGACTTATAGAAAGTGTGTAATCGTACATTTCAGTGGCCAACCATCCCAGTCTGGTGGCAAAAGAAAGGGTATTGTTCTGATATGCCTAACGTTGTGTCTGCAATTGATGGGAACTTCACATGAGATACAAATTCCATCCAATGAACCCCAACAAAAAACATACTTTCAGCAAACCAATTATTTTCATTGATGGATATGAAAAGAAAGTTTATAAACAGTAATAATCATAAATTCCATCAATATCAATAAAACAATTACCTTTCATCTTAACTGAACTTGAGCCGTCGTGGTCGTATGGTAGTTGAATATACAACTACCTCATCCGGAACTCCTCGCGCCTTTCCCCAAGGGAAAAAACAAGCTCGGATATGAATGTATTGATATGCGTTAAAATGCTGGTTATTCGGCCAGGGTTGTGAAGAGGAAGAGAAAATAATCCTTTCCCCAAAAAAAATAAAAAGTATTTTATAAAATAATTTCATATCAAATTGTATCTATATTATTGCCAAGTAAGCATTAAAAATATAAAATCGATAAATAAAACTAATAATTATCTACAATTTGACATTGACCTTGTCCTCTAATATGTAAACAAACAAGCATGGAGTTTTGGCGTTTGCACACATTAGATCAATTATCATGACTTCAAGCCAATCAGTCTTTGATGTTTCTTCTTAATACTGCATGCTTATACTCTTAGCAGATAAATATCAACATGTAATCACATAATTTCTCCTATACGAATCCTTGATGACTGAATCCCACGTTTCTTGGATGACGGTCCTCCATTGTTATTTCATGTGATTTCATAAGTCACGCGGTACAAAGCATGCTATTCATATCCGAGCTTGTTTTTTCACTTGGGGAAAGGCGCGAGGAGTTCCGGATGACAACTACCTGTGCAATCGTTGCCTATCACCACTTAAGTTGTGAGTTTGAACCCCATTCATGGCGAGGTGTACTCGATAAAACATGTGATAAAGTTTGTCAGTGACTTGCGACAGGTCTGTGGATTTCTCTGGGTACTCCAATTTCCGCCACAAAAGTAGTAACTGAAATATTTTTGAAAGTGGTGTTAAACAGCTAACCTCCAATGGACAAATGATGGATCAAAAGTTTGTGTATGTGGTGCATTTTTATATCATAAAACACCTTTGGGTCATAATGTGGCATATCTTTACAAGTACCAATAATACTACAACAATATTGTTTCCCACACAATTATGGGAACTGTTATACATGTACATATACAACATGTATCATGTCATTAAACAATGTACTGAAAAAGAAACAACTTCACTTTCAAATTTTTTATTAACATTTAAATTAAAATATCTCCATGATCTCAAAATTATGTTTCAGTGTTTATTGCATCTTAATATGTACATGTAGGTATGGCTGAATCCTGATTTCTTGTCTGAACTAAAAACTACAATTATTCATGTGTTTCTGAATCATTAAATAAATATTCAATCACTTAATTCATCACATCTTTCTGTCTTTGATCACTGAATATTGAATCCAAAATATCCATACCATTGTATTCTTTGGATTTATACATGAAAAATCGCAAGTAGACTATGAGGAATCAAACACATTGTTTTACATCATATGCACATTTTTGTATAGATAATCTTGTATAATGTGTCCTGTTCACTACCACATGTAATACACACAGACTCTACACAATATCTATTTTATCGATTACTTCTGATCATGCAAATGTATGATTTATATCTGGGTTATTTTATGTCAAATATTCCTGTTCCTTTAAACTTTATGTTGATTCTTCTGTGGTATTTAAATCTTCTTTGAGTTTAAATCATTGACGCAATATCGTGCGTAACGTCACACGCAAATTGTCGTTTGAACTCAAAAGCAATGGAACGCATTCTGAAGTGGTCAATAAACCACAATATCTGATAATAGCCGCAGATCCCTTGTAAATGAATGTATCAATATGGAAATCATAAAAACGAGAAAGGACTACAGAGAAAATTGGAAGTTCTCTATCCTAAAAGAACACTTCTTTCACTCGTCATTAGACATCTTATTACTTATTATTTAATCAAAAAAGTTTTTACATTTTCGATCTATGCAGGTATATAGTACGTTTGACTTCTATAAATCTCCAGAATAAAAATTCTTAAAGGTTTAAGTAGAAGTAATTTGTAAGTATTTTTACTAATATTCCGTCGTCTTCCGGAATTGAATATTTCTTTTTTTCTCTTTTGATCAGCTAATCCAGATTTTTGTATTTATGTTGGAGTATTCGAATGTAACAAGGTTTGCTTGTTGTTGTATAGTTCTAGTTTTTATTTAATTGATGCATTTAGACAAATAAAATAATTAACCTATTTTTCCGGGGTTTTTTTAATTCCGTATCGTTCCTTCTATGAGCGGGATGACAAACTAACCCCATGTCTAATCGAAATAAAATTCTAGGATAATGACCACGGATCCGTAAACACTTCCCGGTCCTTTTCACATTCACGATGTATTACCGGGTTTGTAACTAGATTAACACGACGAGTGCCACTAATGGAGTAGGAACTGCCACCCTTCCGAAGCACCTGAGTTCACCTTTAACCAAGTATTTTCTAAGATAATGATTCATTAAATATGGGGCCATAAATGACACTAAATAGTCCCCAGTTCTTTTTATCGCATTGACGCCGGACTGCATGCACTGTGTTTTTCTCCTGGTTTCAATGTACACAAACTGTATTTAAAATAAATACAATTATTTACAGAAACATTAGTTATTTGCTGATGAATTTCATTACTTGAAATGAATCATAAAATGTACAGAGATTGTGTATATATACATAATGGTCTCATATATACAATCAGAAGAGTGAAAATATTGATTTTAAGGGTCTGGCCGAGGTTATAAATAAATTAATATTTAACAACCTCCACAATCCTCCACCAACAAAATATTTTGATACAATCATTAACCCTCTATGCTCAAAACAACTGCTCAATTTAGTGTTGGTGGAAGACTGTGGAGGTATATACAATAGCTAAAATGTACATTGAATATGTAGTGTATAGTCCATTCTTAGCATTATCCGTCTAATTATGATGTCATTATGACGTCATAACGCACCCAATTTCACGGAAAGATATAATTTTTGAAAATTTGTTTATATAACAATTAAATTAGTAAATTGTTTTTATTCTATGTCAAGCATTATTTTTTAATAAAATGTGGGGCCAATTTTGCACCTCAACGCCTTTCCCTCTTTGTTGCTCATAAGATGATAATGAGGAAAAGGGTTTTAGAAAACAAAAACTAGGGGATGACCTTTTATCTATCGCAGAACTCAAAGAAAAGTTGAAAAATGGGGACAAATCAATTGCAGAAAAAATATTATATTTTGGTACTACATTGTAGCACAATATTGGAGTCAAATATCTAAAGAGTTAAGAGCTTTAATTCAATATAAAATAAATGAAGGTCATGGATTGCCATCATTTTTTACAACTGGAAGCTGTGCTGAATTTTAATTCAAGCCCCTAAAAAGAATCTTATCAATTTATATTAAAGCAACTACTGGTACTGAAATTAATTTAGAAGATCCTAATATTTTGCTTAAGGCTATTGAGGATAATTCACATATTGTGGCAGATATTTTTGAACAGCGCACATAATCTTACTTTAAGGAAATCATGGGTCCTGTTTTTGGGGTAGACACATATTGGTATAGACATGAATTTTCTAAATCAAGGGGCATGATCCATTGACATGGATTATGTTGGAGAACTGATCATGAGCCTCATAACCTTTTACATGAATCTTTTTCAAATGGAAAAAATAATGCTGAATGTGCAATTGATCTGTCAAATTGGGCAAAGTCTAATTTCAAAATGACAGCCAAACATTCAGCTGGTTCAGATAATGAAGGAAAACCCAGAAAACCCTCCTGAAGGTACTGCCTCAGCACCACCAGAAAATAAAAATCCCCTACTAAAATTATTAATGGATGTTGGATCAACTGAAAGTGAAATTTCTGAGGACCATTTACTTCTTTGTAATAAAATAAATATGCACAGATGCTCTGATTATTGCTTAAGAACACCTAAAAATAATTCTTCCTCATCAATAAAACAATGTAGAATGGAATTTGGCACAAGTGTAAATCCTGGTAAACCTTTACGAGATTCGCCCGATTTAGTTAGAGACAGAAATGGCTGTCTCCGATTAGAAATGGAGCGTGATCATCCTGCACTTGTGCAACATTCCCAATCCATACACATGCATGGGGATATAAGTTTAATTCTATCAAAAAGTGATACACAGAATCCATCAGTTGATGAAATTATTGTGGTTGAAAAATATGTCAGTAGCTATGCATGTAAGGGTAATGAACCATCTGGGGCTGTAGCCGACTTATTTAATGACATAGTCAACAGTGTTGATGAAAATTCAGACAATACAGTTACTGGAAAGACCATTTGTACAAAGCTATTAATGGGAACTGTCAAAGGAGATATTTCTGCTGTTGAAGCATCATTTGAACTTTCTGCATTACCTTTGTACAGATGTAGTCATTCATTTCAAAACATAAGCTCATCAGGTGCTAGGGTTCTTCCAAAAAATGGTACAATTGCTACAAAACACACTCCACTAGACCGCTATTTGGACCGCCCTCAAAATGACAAATATTCTTTTTATCAGTACGTTTGTAAAAATGGTAATGTTCCTGTTATATCAGGTGGTATGTTAAGGGCAACTTGGCCTCTTACTGAAGAATATTGTAAAAATGGTTTACTGTTACATTGGCCGAATTGGCGTACTCTTTCAGACATTAAAGATGATCAAACAAATTGGACTAACAAATATCATGAATTTTTAATAACTGAAGATTGTCCAAATTTTATAAAGGCTGATGTGCAACAAGCACAATTTGGTTGTCAAAATTCAGGTTATGCTTCTGAAGATGAAAGTACTGAATATAATGACATTGATCAACCTGACTGGATGGATGTAATAAAAGCTATAACTGATTTGGTTGAGGATTCTGATTTCAAATTTGATGATGGAGGACCAGATTATGACTGGTTTTCCTCAAATCATGCATATCCTTCAAATTTAGGCCAAGATTTTATTGAAAATTTGAATAACTCTGAAACTGAAAGTTTTGGATTGGACGTTCCTAATGTTTGTATATCTTCACTTAATGAGGAACAAATGTTTGCATTTAAGTTGATAATGACTAAATTACATGAATATCAGAATTGTGAAAGTACTGATATGTTTGAGCCATTGAGACTAATAATTGCTGGAACTGCAGGTTGTGGTAAATCCTACTTGATTAAATGTCTGGTGAAAGCAATAAGACTTTTATACAATTTTAATAAGTCTGTCCAAGTTCTCTGTCCAACTGGGAACAGTGCAAATCTTATAAATGGTGCCACAATACAAAGGTTTTTAAAAATCCCTACTTTTAACAGGTCAAGGGAATTAAAAGCTCCAGGTGGTTCAACCGGTGAAGCATTACAAGAGAATTGTAAATTACTCAAAGTTGTACTGGTAGATGAACGTTCTTTGATTGGTTGCTAAAATTTAGGGTGGATGGAATTCATGTGCCGAGTGGTGTAGCCAAAGGAAAAAATGCTTCATTGTCATGGGGGGGGGGGGGGGGCCTTTCTGTTGTAGTATTTTTTGGAGATGATGTTCAACTTCCTCCAGTTTTAGACTGTCCTGTTTATAAAAATAACTCTAAAAGTCCTGCATCAATGCATGGTTCTCTTGTTTGGAAAGAGTTCAATTCAGCCATAGTTTTAAAAACCATCATTCGTCAATCTGACGACCAAAATTATTCTAAAAGAGTCTTAAGTTGTTTAAGAGAATACAAATTAACACAGCAACCAGCTACTTGGCTTCAAATTTTTCAATGGGAGGAACTGAGGAAACATTACGGAGAATCATTTTTCAAAGAACTCAACCGTGACGACCTTTTTGTTTTTCCAACTCATAGTGATGAGTGGCTACATAACAAATCCAAAATTTTAGAATTAAATGATGAAAATCCAATCGCTAAAATTGAGGCTAAAAATCAAGGGGTACACTTCAAAGGACAAGCAGTTGACAATGTCAGTGGTTTACTACCAATTGTTTACTTGTGTGTTGGTGCAAAAGTTATGCTAACAACAAACTTAAATGTCAAGTGTGGGCTTTTTAATGAGTCTCCTGGTATTGTTGTTGATATTTCATATCCAAAAGGAACTTATCCTAAAGACTGTCAGCCAACTGCAGTAATGGTAGAATTTGAAAAATATACAGGTTCCCCTTTTATTTCAAGCAATTCTAAAATTGTACCTATAACTCCCATTCAAAGAAAGCAAGACTGCTCTTGTCATGGATGTAAAAGAACACAAATTCCTTTAAGGTTAGGCTGGGGAACAACATTACATAAATGTCAGGCAATGACAATCGGGGAGGGAGAGTCCAATAGATACATTGTCATTAATCCTGGATCACGAAAATTTGAGTCCAACAATCCAGGTGCTTTGTTTGTTGCTCTCTCCAGAGCTAAAACTGCTGGAGGGGATGCAGAAAAACCTGACTTTGCATGGCACTCCTCAGTTTTAGTCAGTCATGACAGATTATGCCATGTTGTTGACACACCAACAACAAGAGCAAGACTATCAGAGATTGAGAGAATTCAAAAATTATCAGTTACTACACAAACAAAATTTTCTCACTTACAAAATGATTTAGATTTATTGTCCGAAGATATTGATAAACATTCAGTTTACTATGAAGAATAGAACAATTATGTTATCATGTCAGAATGCTTCTTTTTCATTGAATTCTTGCCAAAGTTGAACTTGTGTACAGTTCCTTTAATTAATTGGCAAAGTCTTTGGTATCAATTTATTTATAATTTTCTAAGTTAATCTTGCCTTATGATCACATTGAGGAATAAATAATGAATCAATTCAGTCTCTTAATCCAAATGTAATCATGGAACATTACAAATCTCATGCTTGGGTGAGCAATACAATATAACAATATCTAACCAACATATTTCTTTCTTTAAGGAATAGCCGGTTTGATATATACAATGTACCAATCTCTGACCAAATATAATTTTTATGATAATTGCCCACACTTGACATTTACATGTATGTTTTGGAATAACCGGTGGGAGATATACCAATCTCTAGCCAACATATATTTTTTGGAATAACCGGTGGAAGATATACCAATCTCTATCCAACATATATATTTTGGAATAACCGGTGGGAGATATACCAATCTCTAACCAACATATATTTGAAGGAATAACCGGTGGGAGATATACCAATCTCTAACCAACATGTATTTGAAGGAATAACCGGTGGGAGATATACAAATTTCTAACCAACATATATGTTTTGGAATAACCGGTGGGAGATATACCAATCTCTAACCAACATATATTTGAAGGAATAACCGGTGGGAGATATACCAATCTCTAACCAACATATATTTTTTTGAATAACCGGTGGGAGATATACCAATCTCTAACCAACATATATTTGAAGGAATAACCGGTGGGAGATATACAAATCTCTAACCAACATATATTTTTAGGAATAACCGGTGGGAGATATACCAATCTCTAACCAACATATATTTTTTGGAATAACCGGTGGGAGATATACCAATCTCTAACCAACATATATATTTTGGAATAACCGGTGGGAGATATACCAATCTCTAACCAACATATATTTGAAGGAATAACCGGTGGGAGATATACCAATCTCTAACCAACATGTATTTGAAGGAATAACCGGTGGGAGATATACAAATTTCTAACCAACATATATGTTTTGGAATAACCGGTGGGAGATATACCAATCTCTAACCAACATATATTTGAAGGAATAACCGGTGGGAGATATACCAATCTCTAACCAACATATATTTTTTTGAATAACCGGTGGGAGATATACCAATCTCTAACCAACATATATTTGAAGGAATAACCGGTGGGAGATATACAAATCTCTAACCAACATATATTTTTAGGAATAACCGGTGGGAGATATACCAATCTCTAACCAACATATATTTTTTGGAATAACCGGTGGGAGATATACCAATCTCTAACCAACATATATTTTTTAGGAATAACCGGTGGGAGATATACCAATCTCTAACCAACATATATTTTTTGGAATAACCGGTGAGAGATATACCAATCTCTAGCCAACATATATTTTTTTTGGAATAACCGGTGGGAGATATACCAATCTCAAACCAACATATATTTTTTGGTATAACCGGTGGGAAATATACCAATCTCTAATCAACATATATTTGAAGGAATAACCGGTGGGAGATATACAAATCTCTAACCAACATATATTTTTAGGAATAACCGGTGGGAGATATACCAATTTCTAACCAACATATATTTTTTGGAATAACCGGTGGGAGATATACAAATCTCTAACCAACATCTATTTTGTGGAATAACCGGTGGGAGATATACCAATCTCTAATCAACATATGTTTTTTTGAATAACCGGTGGGAGATATACCAATCTCTAGCCAACATATATTTATTTGGAATAACCGGTGGGAGATATACCAATCTCAAACCAACATATATTTTTTGGAATAACCGGTGGGAAATATACCAATCTCTAACCAACATATATTTTTTGGAATAACCGGTGGGAAATATACCAATCTCTAATCAACATTTTTTCCAAGTTAAACCCCGGGCTCAGGAGGGAGATATACCAATCTCTGACCAATTTGTTTTCTTAATTAAACCTCAGGTTCAGGTGGGAGATATACCAATCTCTAACCAACATTTTTTCCTAATTAAACCTCAGGCTCAGGAGGGAGATATAACAATGTCTAACCAACATTTTTTCCTTATTAAACCTCAGGTTGAGGTGGGAGATATATCAATCTCTAACCAATATTTTTTCCTAATTAAACCCCAGGCTCAGGAGGGAGATATACCAATCTCTTACCAACTTTATTTCTTAATTAAACCTCAGGTTCAGGTGGGAGATATACTAATCTTTAACCAACATTTTTCCTAATTAAACCCCAGGTTCAGGTGGGAGATATACTAATCTCTAACCAGCATATTTTCCTAATTAAACCTCAGATTCAGGTGGGAGATATACCAATCTTTAACCAACATTTTTCCTAATTAAACCTTAGGCTGAGGTGGGAGATATACCAATCTCTATCCAACATTCTTTTCCTAACTAAACATCAGGCTCAGGTGGGAGATATACCATTTTCACCCGCTCTGCGATGTGATACACTAAATTGGCACACGCTCGTTCACCAATGAGAATTCAAGAAATTTACATGAAGTATAATAAATATTTTTAACCCATTTGGTTTTTTTTCTAAAAAACCTGGTGCAACTTTTACCGATATGTTTTTTTTTCTCATCAACATGATTTTTGACCTAAGAATTTCATATACCAATATATGTTTTTCTGTTAAATGGTGGGAGATTCACCAATCTCTATGAACCAATAGGGCCATATCTTGTAATAAATTTGTGCAAGATACAGAACTACTGTCATGACTGTACAACAAAAAGATCAAATTTTAAACATTATTCAAAGTCTTGTTGCATACTAGTATCTTTAAATAAAATACCAAGACCAGCACAATACAAATTTTGTGGCACATATACTCATTTCAAATTTACAGTGATATATTACCAATCAACCAACTATTCAAATCTGATTGTCTCAGTCGGGTTTCTTAGACCTGCAACATCATTCATACATTCATATACTTATTGTTCTATCAAAACTTTACAACAGATCAAATTTAAACATTGCTATGTCTTGACTTGTTGCATACCTGTATCTTCAAATAAAATACCAAGAACTACACAACACAAACTTGGTTGGAGATGTATAGTGATCTCTTGCTCACTCTATTTGGTTTTCAGACATACAACATACATCATTCACACAAATTACATGCATACTAATAGTAATATTAAACTAATACCAATATCTAGCACAACACAATCAAATAATTACCAATAAATTTATATCAGACCTGGCTGTTTACTCCGATCTTTGACAATTCATAATTTTAATCAACATATGATCGTTTTTGT
Organism: Bathymodiolus brooksi; assembly: GCA_963680875.1. Taxonomy (NCBI): domain Eukaryota; kingdom Metazoa; phylum Mollusca; class Bivalvia; order Mytilida; family Modiolidae; genus Bathymodiolus; species Bathymodiolus brooksi. Next base: position 58,714,495 of record OY804576.1, on the reverse strand, counting down.
CCATAGTGATCTTGAACAATTCTATTTTGAATTAAATCCGTAATTTGTGGTCAAAATCAGTAGAAATCACATAAAATCTGTAATGGTAAACACCTCTGCTATACTATATCTATTGTTTAATTATTTTATTGCTTTATCTTCTACAAAATTGTATTATAAACACCATGCTGTAAGAATAATTTTACATTCAATGCTATAAATAGGCCTTACCACACCTGGCAGTTTGGTCTACCCATCAGGTGTAAGTGCTATATTTAAAATTTGTATTTACCCGTATCCTTGAAACATTTCTTTCAGAAAATGACCAGTCACTTGATTGTTGGGTGTACCTCAAGAGGTGGTAAATTATCAGATTATATTTCCAATCATTACCCATTTCCTAATAATGTAAGGACAAGCATTATTGTTAGGTGCTTATTACTGAAATCTATAAGGATGTAAAGAGTAAAATTGACTCTATTACCCTTAATGAGGGAGACAACATTATTGTTGTTGTTTTTGTGCAGGGCTTTGTGACCTCACAACCAAGGTAAAGCATGACTTTGGAGCAGAAATCACCTACTCCAGAGAGAGCAGTAATTTTAATCACATTATTCCCGAACTTACTGCCATTCAAAGTGAACTTTTAACAGGGAAATTCCTGTTATGTGTACATCTATCCCCCTGCTTCAATTTCTAAATATAGAGATTTCAATTTTAATAAGTTTGACGCCCACACTCAACAGTATCGATTGACAAAGAGCTTGTTTAGTGATAGGGATATCGCAGAAGCCCCAAAAAAGTTACAACAAGATGTCATGATCATTAATGATCAAATTGTAGAGCTGAATTTTCAGCAAGGTATGAGTAACATCCGCTGGGATAAACCTATCACTAAACATAGAACATACATAAACAATAACAAAAGAAGAAAGTCCTCAAAATATTGTTATGACTCTATGTATGATGGTGTTCACCCTGATGATTATTTGTCTGTTGTTTGGTATAGTAGCATGTGTACTACACTGCTTCATTATTTACTCGAATTAAGTAATTAAACTTCAGACACCCTAACAATCATCACAGTATTGGTAGCTGCGGGACAGAATTGCTGAATTTACGAGAAAACTGGGGGCGAATTTACATAAATGTTGAACGTGTGTGAAAAGTTCCACGATCTGAAATGAATTTTACTCTTCCACAGCGTTGAAACTATATCTTTCGAAACTATTTTTCTACATAGAGGTTAACAAGATAATTTTCTGCATTGTGCGAATTTCTCAATGAAATTTAAAAGGGTATTTTCTGCATTTATAAGTAAATTTGGGAGAAATAGAAACTTTGACCCTCATTTAATCGAAGACTATTTCACCGAAAATGTTTATTTTTTCACACCCACTTCCACATGTGTAAATCTATCATTGCTCAAAATTTTATGGTAGAAATGTGTTTTGTTTTATTATTATCCAAACTTTTTCGACTTGAATGAAATTTCATCGACTGGTTGAATTTACGGATATTTCAAACGCGATTTTCCTTGAAAATATCAAGTTTTTAAGCTATTTTTGTTTGGTCATAGGGAATATTAAATTTGTTAACTGTAATATCCCTTAATATCAAAGTAATCGGTCGATTATCTACTTTATTACATAGTGATTTTATTTAAGCAATTATATTGGCTATCATGCTGTCACCTGACATTCCGTAAAATTTGATATTGTTTGATTAAAACTCGCATTGACTTGGTTTCACTTTCGTTTTCGTTTAATGTAATAAAACAATTACAGTCTTTTGTATCGGTCAATGCGAGTTTTTATGGACCTTAGAAATCAATATTCACCTCAGCCTAAAGGCTTCGGTGAATATCGTTTTTAAGGTCCATAAAAACTCGTATTGACCTCAACAAAAGACTATAATTGTATAGAGAAATATGAATAATTAATACTTGCTATCTATTTTCTGTCAAAAGTTATCCGAGAAATATATGTAAACCGGCAGAGATACGTCTGAAATTCCTACGATAGGAAGGCGAATACCTCTCATGCTCTTGTGTAAAATTTCGCTTGCATTGAGTGTATCTAAAAAGCTTACTGACAAAAATCTCGTCTATACCCCTTGTTTAAAACACAATAATTGTACAATTTCGTAAATTTGACCACAGTTTTTACTCGAGATTGTCGTAAATTCGGGGATTCTGTCCCACAGCTGAGCTACCAATTCTGTGATCATACAGATACAGAGAAAATATCAATTTTCGTTGATTTCGGATCAGTTTAAAATTATAATGAGTCTGGCCTCGATGAACTGAACATTTTTGCAATTGAAGGTTTTTCTCTATCTATTTATTCTTTTCATGATATAGGCAAAACAAATCACCAGATTCTACAATTAAAGGGCAATAACACCTTCCACCTGATAGAGACTTTTGATACTGAAGAAGAATGAGGAGTCAACTCCATTTTTCTCTGTCTAATAGTGCAGGAGTGTTCATCAAATTTGTCATTTTTTTTTCTATTACAAAAAATTGGAATTTTTCTTCCCAGATATACCATAGATCATTCCAACAAATTGTTAAGACATTTGGTACTGTGGTTTCAGAGGAGAAGATTTCTGAAAAAAATGTATAAGAATGACAGACACTGAGTGATGGGTGTCAGATTATTTAAGTATTATATCTTTTACTGTTTAATGTGCAGTCTGGTTTGAGACATACCAGTCTCTTACCAGAGCCTTATGTTTACTCTTAAATATATATAGAAATATAGTTCAATCTCTTTAAATCAACATTTTTTCCTAATTAAACCCAATGCTCAGGAGGGAGATATACCAATCTCTTACCTATTGTTTTTCCTAATTATACCTCAGGCTCAGGTGGGAGATATACATATATCTAACAAAAGAAAATCCAAATTAAACCTCAGGCTCAGATGGGAGATATACCAATCTCTAACCAACAGTTTTTCCTACTTAAACCCCAGGCTCAGGTGGGAGATAGAGATATACCAATCTCTAACCAACATTTTTATTATAATTAAACCCCAGGCTCAGGTGGGAGATATACCAATCTTTAACCAACATGTTTTCCTAATTAAACCGCAGGCTCAGGTGGGAGATATACCAATCTCTAACCAACATATTTTCCTAATTAAACCCCAGGCTCAAGTGGGAGATATGCCAATCTTTAGCCAACATCTTTTTCAAATTAAACCGGCCCAGGCTCAGGTGGGAGATATACTAATCTCTAACCAACATATTTTCCTAATTAGATGTCAGGCTAAGGTGGGGGATATAGCCATCTCTAACCAACATTTGTATTCAAATTAAATCCACGACTCAGGAGGGAGATATACCATTTTTATTGTAATTAAACTTATCCATTTTTATGTATACATCTGGTTTATGCTTACCAGTGTCTTACAAATTGTTTTCAATAAGTCATACATGTATTTTGAAGCAGGGGGGGTTTACATTTAAATATAAATACCATACCCTAAGGTCTCCCAATGTCAAGTGCATAACTGGAATCTGGATCAACATAACTCTAAACATATTCAAGTAAGTAGTATTGCATGATAAGTTAATATTCAGGTTTATTTCGATTTTTTTTTAATTTTTGAATGTATTTTATTATAATTTAGTTTGATTTGAATATTTCAATCTGATTGGCTAATCTGCCTCGAGAAAATGTTGGTTATTCTCGATAACCAGGGTTGGTATTGTGACGTCACCAACGTGTTCATCCGCCAACGACAAATTCAAAGTCACATGAAATAATCGTAATTAAAATAGAGGAATCATTAAAATTTGTTTTAAAAATTAAATTATAAGGAATATTTTAAATTGTTGAACAGGTTATACTTGGATAACCTGGTTTTGGTCAGTATGCGCTTTTCATAAACCGCTCAGCGGTTTATTAAGCATAAACTGACCCAAACCAGGTTGTATCGTATAACCTGTTCAACAATTTCAAATATTCCTTAATTAACAAAAAATATTTTTACGCAAAAAGAAAATAACAAAACTACAAAAAAGAAAGGCACTAGTCTGAAGTAAATGACACAATCAATCATCAACAATGTAGATCTGACTAAGTCAAACGGTTACTACTGGAATGTTGGGGAACTTCCACTTTCCATTAAGGTTAACAATTCTGGTAGTGGTAACAATAGTCATAGATTACTATAGACAGAAACTAGAAGAAATAAGTCCATAGGACATGTATGCCCGCGTCAAAAAAGAAGTTGATGTGCAACCGTGACAAAAGTTGCACACACAGTACAACTCATCATGCTGAAGCTGCATACCAAATTTCCATGGACGGTTCCCAAGTTTTAGCTAACGAAAATTTATGTGTACATAATACTAAAATTCAAAGTCAAAAGTCCGGTCAACAGGAAGTTGATGTGTGACCATAACCAAAGTAGCACAGACCGTCACGGTACAACTCATCATGCTGAAGCTGGATACCAAATTTCAAATCATTCCCCTGGACGATTCCCAAGTTTTAGCTGACGAAAATTTATGGGATGTACGTATGTACGTACAGAGGGTAAATCTGATATGCACGACGCCTAAAAGGCGGGGCATAAAATAAAATGGTAACTAGTAAGTGATCATTTCATTACAATAGTAAAAATGATGAGTTAAAGTTCTGCATGTTGTTTATGACAATTTATTATTATTCTTATTTACGCATCCAAGTAATCAGATATACTTTAAGAGTAATATGTATTTAGATAAATCTACCAGCCAAGGAACAACATAGACAGGAATTTGCAAATACACAGTCATGTATGAAATTTCTACCTTCATTTACTTTAGGGATCCCACACCATTTAGCACTGTATGCGTAGGTTGTGTCAATGTGCCATCAAACGCCCTAAGCTGTTCAATGAGCAATCTAGCGCTGTAGGCTGTGCAAAAAAAACTGGATAAAAAATAAACATTTTACATCAATTTTAATAAAAACACCAATTTTCCACCTTTTCAGTTTTGGCCCTTTTTCCTGGACCAGTAGACTAGAGCCCCATTTAACATTATAGGAACCTCTCACTAGTGGCAAATAATCATATGTCCAAATTTCATAACAATCAGTGAACTATTACTCAGGTTAAAAGATCTATATATTTTATAAGATTTCTTTTTGCAAACAAACATACCTTCAGTCTTCAGTTACACAGTCAAAGAGAGATAACTCCAGCCAATAAATTTAAATTTGTTTTTAAAAAGTACTTGAAAAAAACAATACATTCCCTTCTCATGCCTCCCTCTAAACATTATAGTACTTCGTCCTTCAAACAGGTTGCCTGTCTCATATTACAATAAAGCACTGTTGTTAAACAGATGAACGTAAAATAAGTTACAATCATCTCAAGATGGCGGAAACCAAATTGGGTGAAACCGTTTTTTCTTCTTCTTCATATATATATATATATATATATACGTCTGAAAATTAAACCAAACAGTGTTAGAATTAGATTTTAGAGCTGTCAAATTTTTGTTCTTCCCTCGACGGGATTTGAACCCACACCATTGATACACTGCAGCACCATTCGCTTAGCCTTACGTCCAGCGCCCTAGACCACTCGACTACATCCACTCCCTATAAAAGGAGCTTCAATAGTCGTAGTGTTACCTTGTCTCGTAAGGAAAATCTATGGATAGACGTAAGACATGTGTATAAAAGCGTGTGTAGATGGTACATATATACTTTAATATTATAATTTGACAGCAATCTAACTCAGCAATTTTGAATATATTGTATAGGATAATGAGGAATTCATTATACAGTCACGGGAAATAAAGTATATTATACAAACGTCTAGAAGCAAGTGACAACCATACAATATATCTGTCCCACTGGATCTCAAAGTTACTTTAAAGGATACTAGGTTAATACTAAATATTATATACGTCTGAAAATTAAACCAAACAGTGTTAGAATTAGATTTTAGAGCTGTCAAATTTTTGTTCTTCCCTCGACGGGATTTGAACCCACACCATTGATACACTGCAGCACCATTCGCTTAGCCTTACGTCCAGCGCCCTAGACCACTCGACTACATCCACTCCCTATATATACACCTATGAGACAACGTGTCATAATTTCCCCCTACTTTACCACATAAGGAGCTTATTGCATAAGAATGATGAAATCTCTTTTCAGTGGTATTACGGAAAAGACAATTTATTGACATCAAAATCTATTTTTGGAGTTATTGTTTTCACATACTTGGATATATTTCAATAAAAATTATCTTATATATATATATATATATATATATATATATATATATATATATAAGATAATTTTTATTATATATATATATAAGATAATTTTTATTGAAATATATCCAAGTATGTGAAAACAATAACTCCAAAAATAGATTTTGATGTCAATAAATTGTCTTTTCCGTAATACCACTGAAAAGAGATTTCATCATCTTATGCAATAAGTTCCTTATGTGTTAAAGTAGGGGGAAATTATGACACGTTGTCTCATAGGTCATACTTGGATGATGCATCACGTTATTGCAAATCATGAACAAAGACCAGGGTACATTCAGTGTGATTCCATTTACACAATAGAACATTCTTAGTCGTGATATTTTTATATAATCAACTTTAAAAGAAATGTGACAGGGGGTTACGATATTTTAAAGATATACCTTTTTTAATACAATAAAGCACTGTTGTTAAACAGATGAACGTAAAATAAGTTACAATCATCCCAAGATGGCGGAAACCAAATTGGGTGAAACCGTTTTTTCTTCTTCTTCTTCATTTTTCTCGGTTTGCAGAACATTTTGTTAAAAAAAATACATATTTTTCCGGCTTTTGAATTTCCTTTCATTGTTATTTAAGTGAATCAACATCAGAAAAGTAAATTAATTACCATAATTCCCCTAGATTTCTATTTTTGTGTGCTTACAATATGAATTAGTTTGTCCAGTATATTCATATAATAATTGCATTGCTTCATTATCAGTAACATTTAAGTTACATGGTTGACTTTTCACAATGTCTTAATCATACCAAAAGTGTGAAGATGTCAATAGGGTAAACCGAAGTCATAACTTGAAGAAGGACAGACAATATAATGGACAAAAGAAAAAGGACAAAAGGACAAACAACGATCTACAAAACATTACACAGAAAAATAAAGATCGAGCAACACGAAATACCACAAAACCCGGGGATGAACTGAGTGCTCCGGAAGGGTTAACAGTTGCTGCTCTACATGTGACACCCTTCAGGTAATTTATACATCATCTGGAAATAGTGTTGGACACTAATATAGGCAAATAAATACCATTTACTTGGTAATGCTTTTAGACGTCATCATCCTTCCCTCCCGCTATATCTACCTACTGACTCCATAAGTAAAAGTCGTATCAAAGTTAGCGTGAGCTGAGCTGGACTTATCAACAGTGAGCAGGAGTTATCACCAAATTCTCCCAACATTTAAACGATAATTCCTGTGATGATGACAAAAGTAAATAAAATTCATCAGCATCATCAGCTAGGTAACATTTCATTTTTTAAACATAAATCAAATTATGAACTGTCGTGTCAGAAATATCAACAAGCATCATCCTACAAAAATGTACTTGATACAATTCTTGATAACTTCTGCTGGGACTACTGGTTTTTTTTACGTCATAATCGAGGTCGTGACGTTTGTGCTTTCTAAACCGGAACGCCATTAGGAAGCAAAATTTTTAATGAAAATGGGGGAATCCGCATACTTTGATGTTTGTAATAAACAAAACCCAATGAATATCACCATTAAAGCGGAAAATTCAACAATCCTAACATTTATATTAACCTGTAAAAATGAATGATATATTTGGAAACTACTTATCAATTATGTTTTTTGGGAAGGGTATTTTTAATATTTTGAATCATGTGATTTTTCCCGCGAAAATACAAATAGTGAATCCTATAGATGCATCCGTGTTTATGTATTTAAGGACGATAAACATGTCATCTGAATGTGAATATGATTGATACTGAAAAATATCAGCCTGCTCGACAGACTATGAAGTTTGCTCACTCGCCAGCAAGCTTCATATTCTGGCTCGGCAGGCTGATATTTTAGGTATCAATCAATTCACATCCAGATAACATATACTTATCATGACTTGGTCAAACATGATCTTATTTTTGTTGCATAACTTTGGGACCTCAAGAGTGACCAGATGGTACAGTTCTTCATCATAATTGCAATGAGGTTTTTAATGGGGAGTACATCTCGTACCACAAAATAATACAGAAATATTATCAAATGCACGATTCCATTAATGTAATGCGGTTTTATTATGTTTTAACAGCATATTTAGCATGGAGTCTATGTTGTACTGAAATGCGGTCAGAATATGTCTATAGTTTTCTCCTATGAAACATTAAATGTGTTTCGGTTGTTCCCATATTATTGTAATTACATATACCATTATAATTACGTTAATCCAGATTAATACTTAAGAATCCAGTTTTACTTGCAGTATATAATTTCTCACCATATTCCTACATTAGTGTAAATTCACTTCATATCTACGTTTCAATCTCGGATTATTAGTTTCCGCTTTTATGAGTATTTATAAAAGCGACCAAATGCGGAAGTTATTAAACTGCATTACATCATTGTGTTGAAATTTAACTGAAATCTCGATACAGCTATGAATAAAGTAAGTAAAGCGTTATCCTTTTTTTCTTTACTGGAGAAAATTATATTTTTAGTTAACCATCATATATTTCGATTGTAATGGGGCATTTGTCAGATTAATTCAAGTATTCATGTATATGTAATACATGAAATAGTACGAAAACAAACCTGAAAAAATGAGTGATCATTTTTGTAATGTTGTATTTCAAATTGGTTTCTCGTTCTCAGGAACATATTTAATAATGAAGAACTATATATTTTATTTTTTATGTCTGATTACCATAATTATTTATCATCTTTGTACTCGTGGGAGTTCTAACCGCATTGGTGGTGTAATGGTAAGCATTGTGTAATCGGGTGAGGTAGATTGTGGCTTCTAGACTCGGTCGGGTCAAATCAAAGACTATAAAATTTGTATTTCCTGCCTCTCCGCTAAGCACAGATTAGTAGCAGAGATTGAATGTCTCGAAATCGGGTTGATGTGTCCTAGTGAGGTGACATATGTACGCGCGAACTGTAACATAGATAAAAAAAAATGAACACCTACAAAATAAAGGGTGTTTAAAAGACGTTTTTACGCGGAAATGGTAGCGAACATCATCAGATTTTTTAAATGTCCTTCTTAACGAGATTTAATATTTGACTGCTTTCACGGTTGAATCATTGCTGCTTAGCACACAGCAAACAGTATTCCATAATTATTAACAATTGTGATGTATATAAAAAGTTATTTTTATGAATATTACTTACAAGAGATATATTCAATGTATCAGTAGATGCGATATTCCAGAGCCTGTGGTCCCTATCATATTGTCGTTGATAAACGGTTGATGCTAACTAGTAGTTAAGTTGAAGTCATCATCTAAACAGTTTTATTGTCTCTACCATAAGCTGGTTAAGCGCTACGGAATATCTGTGCCACAAATGACCGTGGATACGTTCCGTTTGTAATCATAATCCTAACTCTTCCTCATTTATGACCTATCATTAGGTTTGTAAATAGAGAAACACGACTTGTGTCACATGTGGAGCTGGAACTGTCTACCCTTCCGGAGCACCTGAGCTCACCCCCGTTCTTAATGTAATTTGTGTTGCTCGATTTTTAGTTTTCTGTATATTGTTTTATAGATCATTGTTGTCCTTTTATCGTTTTTCTCCTTCCATTGTATTGTCTGTCTTCCTTCCATTGTATTGTCTGTCTTTCTTCCATTGTATTGTCTGTCTTTCTTCCATTGTATTGTCTGTCTTTCTTCCATTGTATTGTCTGTCTTTCTTCGATATCATTTCTCGGATTACACTTTTAGTATATTCAATCGTTTCATAGATGGGATATCTGGATGAGATGGGATATCTGGATGAAATTTCAATTCATAAATCTGGAACCACAATGCAATTAAATGCAAATCACTATTCAATTTAGATGATATTTCTATTTATATGTTAATTGTATTTCAAATGAATATGTTATGGTAGTAATATCTATTAGTTTTACTTGATTTTCAGTTACATTTTTTCCTGCCCAATAACATTTCCCCATTTTCCCGTTTTTGTATCTTCAACATTAATGACCTTCTCCCATGAAATGACAATTTAACGATGTTTAATTTGTTTAATTGATGGTAAAGAGGAATAGAACATCTTTTTCACGCGGAAATTATGGAAATTTCCTTGCTAAGGAGATTTAATATTGACATGATTTACGGTGGAATTATTGCTGTTTAACACCAAACGAGAAGTATTTTAGAATTATTAACGTTTGTGAGTTGGATTTATAATTATTTCTTAGAAGAGATATCTTAAATGTATCAGTAGATGCGATATTCCAGAGCATGTGGTTCTTATCATGTTTTCTTTGATTAAGGGTTGCTGCTAACTAGAGGTCACGTTAAAATCATCACATCGACCGTGTTATGGTTTCCACCATAAGCTGGTTATCTGTTACGGAATAAATGTGTCACAAATAACTACGGATATGTTCCGTTTATCGTTATCATAATACAGTCCTTTCCTCATGTATAGCTTATCACCGGGCTTGTAAATAGATAAACGCGACGGGCGTCACATTTGGAGCAGGAACTCCCTACCCTTCCGGAGCACCTGAGTTCACCCCCAGTTTTTAGTAGGATGTGTCTTGCTCGATTGTACAATCTTTCCTTAGATGAAATATATGGATGAAAGTGCGCACTAAATTTGATATCTACGTTTTTATTAATGAAACTGGACACACAATGCAACTAAATGCAAACCACTGGGATATTTTATTTGTATGTAAATTGTATTTTATATGTCACTATAAATGAATATGTTATGGTAAAAATATCTATTAGTTTTACGTGATTTTCCGTTACATTTTTTTCTGCTCAATAGCATTTCCCCATTTCCTGTTTTTGTATCTTCTACATTAATGACCTGCTTCCATAAAATGACAATTTAACTATGTTTATTTTCTTTAATTGTAGCATTTCATAAGTGTGCTTGTGATAGATTGTGTAATTATTACATTAGTCATAAATATTGGTGCAACAGAACCCGGATGTCCGGTACCTTTATGTGTTTGTAAGTCAAAGACTACAGCACGTTGTATGAACCACGAGAAAGACCTAGATTATATACCACAACTTCCGCTTTCTGTAAAGACTCTAGTGTTCGTAAACAACTATCTTCCTCATATAAATAGACAGACCTTCGTGAATGTGTCATCGAACGATATTAATCATCTTAATCTAACACAAAACCGTATTCAGACAATATCAAATGATTCTTTTTTGGACTTCGAATCATTTTATGTTTTGGACTTGAGTTCTAACATAGATATACATCTTGATACATTGCAGGCATGTTTTGCAAGTATACATTTCTTGCCTCAAGGATCCCTGCATTTAAGAAATGTATTTAGAAGTGGGGTAATTCCCCAAGATATCTTTCAACATGTTACCCATAGTTACCTTTGTTTTATTGACTTAAAACAAAATAATTTGATAGAAATAGATGGAAAAATATTTCAATATTTGAATCATTTAAATCGATTAGATGTTTCTAATAATAACATAGCAATAATAAACTACAGTGGATTACACAGACTTACATTTTTACACATAGATAATAACAATCTAAAGGAGGTACCAAGTTTTTGTTCGGAAAATGGTTCTTCTTTAGCTCATCATCTGCATGGGTTGAGCATAAAGAATAACAGACTACAGTTTCTGAAAACAAATGATTTCCAATGTGCTGTACGAATACAATTTTTATATATTTCGAACAATCCACTTAGAGAAATTCAGAATAATGTGTTTACACCCTTGAAAAGATTAAACAGACTGACTATTATTCCAAGTAGACATACCCTTAAACATATTCAAAGTTATGCGTTCAATGCTTCTAGCCTTAAAAGTCTAAGTTTAGCCGACGCCCATTTTAAATTCAGACACCAAACATTCGATCCTGACAATATATTTAACTTCTGTCCTTGGCTTCATACACTTGTCCTATCGTATAACAGTGTGCCATCAGATTCCAAAACTGCAATACGAATGTTTGGACCACTTCGACGGTTAAAGAAAATGGTACTATTTGCTGTAGGGTGGTATACGCTACCGGGAGACTTGTTTCATCGCTTAGTTAGCTTAAAATCGTTGGAACTTGGCAATAATAACATAGTGTCTTTGTCTTTGAATAACCCATTCAAATATATGAAAGGCTTGAATTTTCTTGGAATAAGTGGAAATAAACTGAATATCTTCCATACAAACACTTTACCGGATAATATAATTAACGAATTGAAGACAATCAATTTAGCAAGCAACCCTTATATATGTAATTGTGATCTGATTTGGTTTATCAAATGGTTGAATAGCACAACCATTATTATTCAACAATATCCACATGATTATTATTGTGTGATGCCTGAATCTTGGAAGGGAAAACTGTTAAACACATTTAGTGAGGACTGTACTGAACACCAAAAATTAACTGTGACCATCATAGTAGCTATTTCTTGTTCTATCCTAGTTGTCATGGCGATAACAACGATCACTGTTTATAAAATGAGATGGCACATACGATACTGGATATACTTAATTCGTGCAAAACACAGGAACTATACAAGACTTAGTAATACGGATTATGTATATGATGGATTCGTAGTTTATTGTGATGCGGACAGGAAATGGGTACACGAAAAACTAGTTCCTGTTCTAGAGGAAGAATATGGGCATACGTTGTGCATACATTATAGAGATTTTCAAGTTGGGAAATTAATTGTAGATAATATTGTTGAAAGTATGAAAGAAAGCAGGAAAGTGATTCTTGTGATGTCGAATGCATTTGCCAGAAGTGAATGGTGTCAGTTTGAGGTTATATTGGCCCACGAGCGGTTCTTAAAGAATGGTAGCGATACATTGGTTACAGTACTATTAGAAGATGTCAGTAGTCGACATTTTACAAATGCATTAAAAATTATTCTAACGTCAACAACTTATGCCATTTGGTCCGAGACGGAAGAAGGCCAGCGCCTTTTCTGGAATCAATTACTATCTACATTTAAATCGGATCAGCCACCAGACTACGACAGGATTCGTGTATAAAAATAGACCATTTTATTGTAGAAAGTTTGCTGTTAAAGCAGAAGGTATTTTTATTTTTATCTAAATAAATGGTTTCTCAAGGCAGAATATAATGAAATATCTTTCTCGACAGTTCTTTAAGACACATATGATAATCATTTCTAGAATAATGGCACTTGTCTTATCTCTAATTTAACATACGTATTCGAAAGAATTTTGTATTGCTTGACACTAAATCAAAAGATGCACATGCTATACAGTATTAATCCTAAAACCGTTTCGATGGTTTAATGATTAGTGTGCTGGTATTTTGTGGGTTCAATCCTCGGTCGAGTCAAACGAAAAACTATAAAACTGGTATTTGTTGCTTCCCCGCTAAGCCTGCAATGTTAAGAGGTAATACCAAAGATATGTAGATTCGGAGTCATGATAATGTGTCCGAATGGAGATTTATGTTGATCAGTAGATCGCTGTTTCATTACATCAGGTAACAAACACTCGAAACTTTCATAATTTTTACTTATTCTTTCCAACAACAAAGAAAACGTCTCCGGAGATAAATTCGTTATTTACGTTCCTATCCGTAGATATGGAGATTTTTAACACCCTTCAGTAGCCTGTACACCCTTCAGTAGCATGTACACCCTTCAGTAGCATATACACCCTTCAGTAGCATGTACACCCTTCAGTAGCATGTACACCCTTCGGTAGCATGTACACCCTTCGGTAGCATGTACACCCTTCGGTAGCATGTACACCCTTCGGTAGCATGTACATCCTTCGGTAGCATGTACACCCTTCGGTAGCATGTACACCCTTCGGTAGCATGTACACCCTTCAGTAGCATGTACACCCTTCAGTAGCATGTACACCCTTCAGTAGCATGTACACCCTTCAGTAGCAGGTACACCCTTCAGTAGCAGGTACACCCTTCAGTAGCATGTACACCCTTCAGTAGCATGTACACCCTTCAGTAGCATGTACACCCTTCAGTAGCATGTACACCCTTCAGTAGCATGTACACCCTTCAGTAGCATGTACACCCTTCAGTGGCATGTACACCCTTCAGTGGCATGTACACCCTTCAGTAGCATGTACACCCTTCAGTAGCATGTACACCCTTCAGTAGCATGTACACCCTTCAGTAGCATGTACACCCTTCAGTAGCCTGTACACCCTTCAGTAGCATGTACACCCTTCAGTAGCATGTACACCCTTCGGCTGCGTCTCAGGGTTGTACTTTACTACTTCAGGGTGTTAAAATCTCCATATCTACGGATAGGAACGTAAATAACTTATAATTCCAACTAATTCTTGGAATTTTATTTCATGTGTTGATTCCAAATTTTAGAGCATGTCCATCTGATCGGGAATTTATTGAAAATTATACAGGAAACGATACTTGTTTAGAGTATCCTCCTGATGGTTATTGATGTCAGGAAAGCTTACAATGTGAAATCATGTCAAGCTACATTCTCAACCGATTTTAACTGTCAATTTCTAGGAGTAGGTCAAGGCATGAAGTTGACCAAGCTGTATCTAAAGTACTAGATTATGATTTATTTCAAATGCAGATGTGATAGATGTGATCAACATAGTCAGCAAACATTGAATTATTCAGTGAACTTAAGTGTCCGACGCTTATTGAGAGTATCCCGATGTTTATTGTCTGTTTTCCGATACTTATTGGAAATATCCCTATTCGTATTGAAAATATCCTCATACATATTAAAAGTATTTTGATATTTCAAAGTTATCTCGATGCATGAAAAACATCTATCCATTTTTTTATGAACGGCTACTCACAATAAACTATCATGTACTTGTGGGTTAATATGGAATTTCTTGATCGTACTAATATGTGCAAATTTTTTTTTCTTTGTTTATTGTCCTTGAACATTCTGACACGATTTGTTCCATTAAGATAAGGCTAACTATTCGAAGCGATTGATCTCAACCGATATGGCTTTGGAATTCTCCTACTTTTGTGTTTATTCTGTTTTTGTCATGTTTCCGAATCATATATTCTCTGAACATTCTCATTTATGCTGTGGTACTAATTATATATTTTCAAATAATACAACTGGGAAAAAAATGAAATGGAAAACAGTTCCAATCACCTCTTGGTAAATCACAAGTGTTTTAAGTTGATCGTAATTTGCGATCCGGAAATTTCATATTGATCCACAAGTACATGATAGTTTATTATGAGTGGCCGTTCATGACAAAAAAAATATGGATGGATATTTTTCATGCATCGAGATAACTTTAAAATATTAGGATACTTTTAATATAGAGATATTTACAATAAGCATCCCAAAACACACAATAAACATCGGGATACTCTCAATAAGTATCGGACACTTGATTTCACTGAATAATTCAATGTTTACTGACTATGTGCATCACATTTATCACATCTGCACTTGAAATAAAGCCTAATTTAATACCTTATATACAGCTTGGTATACTACATGTCTTGACCTACTCACAGAAATCGATAGATAAGGTCGGTTGAGAATGTAGATTGACATGATTTAAAATTTCAATTATCGGTTCCTATTAATTTTCGATAAATTCCCGATCAGATGGACATGTTCAAAAATTTCTTTTCAGCATTAACACATGAAATACAATTCCAATCATTAATTGATATTTTTCTATATTTGTATACGGAAATGGGAAATGGAAAAAATTGGATACACGATCATCAAAGCAAAGTCAATGCAGTTTCACTATCGGGAATATGACCAATAGCATCAATGACACTCACTCACTCACTCACTCATGATTGGTGATTAATGGCCAGTTCTATCAGGCTATTGCTCAGCAAGTTGTCTTTTGCAATGAGCATCACATTCGCCAAACATGTGACAATAATTTACACCCAGTAATAAGTGCGTATTATGTATTTGATTAAGCACAACACTGATAGAGTACAATAAAATCAAATAAATAAACATAAGTAGAAACATCCACATGGTAGTGGCCTAGGCGGGTATGTGGTGAGGGTCTTTTAATTCTATCCACGAGGCTAACAACACTGAAGTGGATTCGCTCCTCGATACCGCTTTACAAAGGTGTTAATGTTTCGAGACGGTAAACAGAAATTACTCAACTCAAACTATGTGATACTGCCATGTGGTAATACCAAAGTAAAAATGATAAAAAAAAAGTAAAAAACTATTTAATCTACTGGGGTTATCTTTCTTTCTGTAATACTGAAGTATGTTTCCTTTTAAGCATCTAAACATTCAATATGAAAACAAAATCGTGTTTTGTGTCAAACTTATTTCCTACATTTTGATGGATTGGTTTGGCTTGTGGTGGTTAACGCTTCTTTCTACAATATTTTAGTATATCGTGGCGGTCAGTTTTATTGGTGGAGAAAACCACCGACCTGTCGCAAGTTACTGACAATATGTATCACTTAATGTTGCATCGTGTACACCTCGCCATGAACGGGTTCTAACTCACAACGTTAGTGGTGATAGGCACTGATTACATAGGTAGTTGTAAATCCAACTACCATACGATCATGGTCACGACGGCCCCTAACATTTTGATGCTACTGTTGTTTTTAAATTCTGATCTTCCACGAAGAGCAATAATGTCTTTGGATGTTAATGACTGATATCAATTATATTTGAACTATCAATTTGTGATTTTTGTATACTTGGCTATCCTGTTTAGAGCCTTTGGTTTTATTGCTTCCAAAACTGTACATTATTCGGCTTTCCAATCTTTCGATTTTGAGCGCATCTGATGAAGGTTATTCCAGAAACGCGTCGTATGCGCTAAATTTGATACCTACGTTTTTATTAGAGAAGTGGTCTTACAATTAACAGTTTCTAGCTTCTTATATTGCAGACAGTTTATTATTATTCACTAACCGCACAGTTGTACTGATCAGAATCATCCTAACATTCCTAACATATGTATTTATGACTATGCATTACTATTTACAAAGAAAACAGGAATGAAAATGTCACTTCCGCAAAGTAAATTAGGCTTAGAAAGGTTTGGACACTTTAAATACTAACAGTATTCTTCATTACAAAAATGTTCAGACAAAAATAAACAATAGCTTTAGTATAAGAACAGTTTGAAGATATCAAAGGGGTAATCAGAAGCCGTAAATCACAGGACAGGCAACACAATGGTCTAGAGTTAGAAGATACCAATGGGGTAATCAGAAGCCGTAATTCACAGGACAGGCAACACAATGGTCTAGAGTTAGAAGATACCAAAGAGGTAATCAGAAGCCGTAAATCACAGGACAGGCAACAGAATGGTCTAGAGTTAGAAGATACCAAAGAGGTAATCAGAAGCCGTAAATCACAGGACAGACAACACAATGGTCTAGAGTTAGAAGGTACTAAAGGGGTAATCAGAAGCCGTAAATCATAGGACAGGCAGCACAATGGTCTAGAGTTAGAAGATACCAATGGGGTAATCAGAAGCCGTAAATCACAGGACAGGCAACACATGGTCTAGAGTTAGAAGATACTAAAGGGGTAATCAGAAGCCGTAAATCATTGGACAGGCAACACAATGGTTTAGAGTTAGACGATACTAAAGGGGTAATCAGAAGCCGTAAATCACAGGACAGGCAACACAATGGTCTAGAGTTAGAAGATACTAAAGGGGTAATCAGAAGCCGTAAATCACAGGACAGGCAACACAATGGCCTAGAGTTAGAAGATACCAATGGGGTAATAAGAAGCCGTAAATCAAAGGACAAACAATGATTCACAAAACACTACAGAGAAAACAAAAATTGAGTAATACGAATACCGGAGCCACTAAAACAGGAAGTGAACTCAGATGCTACGGAAGGGTAAGCAGTTCTGCTCCACTAGTGGCACTAATAATACATCAATTAAAAAGGAAGACTAAGATATAAATCAGAGGAGGTTTCCCGGCAAAATGACTATCAATATACAAAGCAAAACAACAATGGTAAAGCAAACGGTTAACAATTCCTGCTCCATAAATGATACCATTGTGAAGTCGTTAATCTCAAAGTCTCTCTCCTCTTCAAAACTAAATCTCCCCCGCCAATAAATATATAAGCAAATGACAAAAAAGCTGTACAAATTCTCTTCACTCAAAAAGATCATATACTATCACAAAAATGAATTACAACATAAACATGGACAGTGCAATAGCAGGGTCAATGAATGTTCTTAGTTCACTGACTACTAGTTAGAAATGTAGAATCTGTTAGTTTAAGACCATTACTCTTTGAACAAAAAAAATAACTGATACTTCTAACAGATTTAATATCGATTAGTTATGAACATATAAAGAAATTAATGGTCTTCGTGGGACACCAGAATAAATAGGTCATCAAATTGTTGGAATGAAATATGTTTACATTAAATTTTAATATGGAAATTTCAACATCATAGGCTGAAATGCATAACCGGTTACATTCACGAAAGAATGATTTACAACATTGTTTATTAGAGAATGATCACGGAAGGTATCCATATATAGGCATAGTGCCGAATACTGATGAAGGTTCACAAGGTGCGTCCCCAGTGAGCGGATAGGGGGTTGTAATATTAATATGGAAAATCTGACCATGTACCATTGTGGGTAAAGTGTTTAGAGAGTGCCACATGCCAAGGTCTCATTTGTAGATTTCGAACAGCGTAGGCACATTGTAGTCGCTACAAAAGGGAAAATGTTTGTCTCTACCTAGCTCTCCATATTTTCCCAGTGACAGTCAATAAGTCATTGTCCCTGTTGTCCCATTCCACCCTCATTTCTAGAAAGTTTAAATTGTTTTTCAATTACAGGGTGGTAAAGGACAACTGCTATTTTTTGGGTTTCGTAGTTCTGATATTTAAGACAAATTTAGCTCTAAAACACACCCATTTCCACCGGAACTATCCTTTCGATTTTAAATAGCATGAATATGTAACAATGTTGTGAGGAAACGATATTTAAACCTAATCTCTTTTAATTTTGTAATGTCAAAATTAGTCTCTTCATAATGATATATGAAACTCTCTTCCGGATCATCTAATCTAATTTCCTGTTTTTGTAGTAGTTCGCGTTGTCAGAATGTGTATGTTATTGTTTTGTTTTACATTGGCGTATGCAGTCTGCCATTGTTCTCATATCCGTATCGTCATGTTACTCGACACGAAAATTGAATCTAGCTTTGGTAATTTTTGCTTCGCTTTGTTATCTACACAATCATGTTCGCATGATTGAAGTGTTGAATTGGTGATTGGAGACGATTTGAAAATACAGTTAATCCTTTCCCATATTACTTAGTAAGGGATCATTGAAATATGGTCACATACGACAGGTGGTCACTAAATACAGGCTTATTTATTTGATATGAAATATACTGTAAAGAGAAAACAAGTGAGTGAGTGAGTGAGTGAGTGAGTGAGTGAGTGAGTGTTGTTAAACTCAGCAATTTTTCAGCTGTATCATGGCGAGAACAAGTTGATTTTCAATGAAATAATGTCCACTTTGTACTAGACCAACACACTTAGTTGGATTTTTACCGTGAAAATGAAACAACAGTTCGCAAATAGACATGTCGCCAGACTCCGACACATTATCCTGATTCCGAGCCAAAATAATGGATTGAAGCTAGAGATATAATTTATAAAAAGTGATTCAGATAATTGGAGAGTTGTCTCTCTTTATATAGATTTTAAGATTTTAATATGAAATGAAAACAAATAGGTGTATACGGTTTTTTTATTGCAGTTTCAAAAATAAGATATGAACAGAATGAAAATAAGTTTTTGCAATTTTCTTTTCCATAATGTATATCTATAGAATAAAATAAATTCGATATCATAATTAAACATTACACAAAGTTTATATTTCAAAGGAAAAGCTATAGGTGTAATAAAAACGTATATTATACTTTACGTTTTTATTTTACCTATTTGTCTTTGTTAGCGCAGTCGGTCAATATTTTAGTATATGGATCGGGCCCGATCAATATAATGTTTTCTTCCGGATTTTGTCCGAACTCGTTTTTTGTCTTAGATATGCAATAACAAAAACATGTCGTCTGACAGATTTTCATGTATTGAGTATAATATAACAAATAGTTCATGTCACTTCGGGCCAAATGGCAGTTTATGGATTGGTCTGTAACCCACAACATAGTATATGGACCTCAGCTTCGCTTCGGTCCATATAATATTTTGTGGGTGACATCCCGGTCCATAAACTGCCATATTGCCCTTAATGCCATGAACTATTTGATAAATATATCATATTTAGTGCGCACGACACGTTTCTGGAATAACATTCACCATGTACGCTCAAAATCGAAAGATTGGAAAGCCAAATAATTTAAAAGTCTTTGGGGGCAATAAAACTAAAGGACCTAAACAGGATATAATGTAAAATTACTGAAAGTGACGACCAATTACGATAACGTATACTACCTGTGAATGATTAACATTATATTCATAAATAATTAGTTTATTTAAAACTGTTTTGACGTGTCATGTATTACTGTTGACTTTTGTTTTAATGTTAACTAAATCTATTTGTATCAGTAGTTAGTATCTCTTCTGGAGCACCTGCCCATTCAACCATAAAACTTTTAATTACAAGTTTCGTTTAATCTGAAAATTGTATACATTGAATTCAGTATTCTGTCTACTTGTTCGTCTTTTAATACAATAACAAAATGCACTCAAAATTTTTTATGACTGTTAGACCCACGTTTCATCAACGATCAATTTCTATTGGAGATCGTGTGGTACTATTTTTCGCGTTTTCCCTGTGTCCAGTTTGTTGTCTTGAAATGAATTGTACCCGAGTTGCACTTTGTGTTGAATTGTTGACCGATTATTTCTTTAGTCTTTTTTTATCTTGGTAATATAATTATTTATTTAAATTACAAAATAAAATATTAAAGACGAAATACAATGCTAAATAAACAGTTTGAATTATTTATTGACATGAATATTGTTGATTCGTATTAAATGTCATTAAACAATATAATCACATGTCACGAAATAATTCATATACCGGTATCCATATTGCCCAATAATTTTATATAAAAAATAGTATTTGTAGACTAGTTATTTCTCTTACACATGAGTTACACACACTCCATAATCAAAAGCATAGTCAAAGTCGCGGGACGAGGATTTTGTAGAGGAAAAGATGAAAAAAAATTAAAACCGTTTCATTTTACATGAAGACAATTAATATTTTTAATTTTGTCGGTTAAGCATGTTTTTTGCCATGGACAATTTGCTTGATATTTTCATTTCCAAATTGTAACAAAGGGATTTGGACTTATCCTTTTTAACCATTTTTTTTTTAAAGTAATGTAGTAGAATTCTCATCATTAAGAGTGAGTTAGAAACTAAAAAATACATACACAAGTGTAAACCCTAAGCAAAATGGCTAAAGAGAATAGTAAACCTTTTTATGAGATAACATAGACATCAAGAACTATATTTTAGGACCTTAAAACATATTCATAAGAGCTTTAACATACTGCTTACATGGCTTGTATTCCTATATAACACGCAATTAATTTCAAACCAAAATTCATGTAGTTATTTAAATATTTATTCATTACATCACAAAGTAAATTAATAAGGCATTACATTTCTCAATTACTATCTGTATAGGATGATTGGTTTATGGTGTTTAACGCAACTTTCGACAATATTTCAGTTATAGGTCAGATGTATTGGTGGAGGAAACCGGAGTACACGGAGAAAACCACCAACCTGTCCCAAGTCACTGACAAACTTTATCACTTAATGTTGTATCGAGTACACCTAGCCATGAAGGTAGTTCGAACTCACGACTTTTGCGGCGACAGGCACTGATTGTACATGTAGTTGTAAATCTAACTACCATACTATCACGACGGCCCCTATCTACATAGGAACAGTTCATGTCCTTTGAATTCAAAGACAGAATTCAATCATTATGGTATATGTCTTCCAGAAAACAAAATCCAATACTTTTATCTCCGACATATAAAAAATAATATCCATGTACTAAAAGCAGTTTGAAGATACCAAAGGGGTAATCAGAAGCCGTAAAGGACAAAAAAATATCACACTGTCGGTACAATTCCAAAATCAACTCGATAAATCGTAGAAACATTGGCAAAATCGATATTCCTAGAACACATATAGCCGCTAACTTTTCTGGCTTGGTACAGACACTTCAGTAACAAGTAAGCTATAGTTTTATATACTCAAATTCTACTCTTAGTGAAATGATGCGGTCATGCAAGCGTTTTCCACAAGTAATAATATTTTTATACCAAATGTTGTTCCCTTCTATCTTGAAACCAATCTAAGCAAAAGTATAAAAAGTAAAATTAAACAACCACGTATCAGTGCTCATTGTTTAAATATAGAGCGGGGGGTAGATATAATAAACCTAAAATTCAAAGAGAAGAACGATTCTGTAAATTCTGTACTGAAGTAGAGACAGAAGAACATTTTTTGATATCATGCCATAAATATAAAGATATAAGGAAAACTTTTTTCCAGTCTTATGGTTTAGATCTAAAAGATTCACATAATACTTATCTTTTACTGTCTAAACTTTTAAATAAAAAAAAAATATTATGGAATGTAATTATTTATATAAATCCATTAGGGACGCATTGGAAATAAGAAACACTTCTTAAAATATGTGTACAACTGTATTATTATATACTGCATGTAACTTTTAAATGTAGTTTTGTATATTATCATATGATTTGTAATGGAGAACACTAATGTATTATTATTAGTTATCTTTAATAAAGAATTGAATTGAGTAAAATGCCAACACTCACATACGTGTTTATATAAAGAACGCTCAAATCTTGAACTTTATAAATAATTTCGCTAAATGCAAAATTGTATCCCATTAATACAAACTTCTGAATTATTTAACTCAGTTTATGGTAGATTAGTGTATAACAACAAACAATATACTTTTTTTTCAAAATACAACATCAACAATCAACAACAACAACAAAATAATAATAATAATAATAATAATAATACAAAATTCAATACCGAACAAAAATGTCAAATAGTCAATAAATATTCTTTACAATTGGGATAAATGTATGAAAATACGATTTTCCTGTGAAATTACATAAACTAAAGTTTTGAAGCATATTGATAACAAATCTTTAAAATATAATTTAGTATCTGCTATATCTCATAAGAACTACTAGTAGCCTCTGGTATATGCTTTCTTCGCTAAATAGATAGGAATGATATTGTACATGTAAAACACCTGAAAAAACGCCCACAATCTATAACAATATTCTTCAAACAACTATGTAACATTTACACAATAATAAGAAAACAATTAGTCAATTTATAGCATTGGAAAACAATAATACAAGGAATAATAAAGATGGAATTAGCTGAACTAATTAGCTGAACTAATTAGCTAAATCAATTAGACAAACTGAATAGATCTCCGAAATATCAGAGTCGTTCTTCACCATATTATGACGAAAGTATCATGATGAGGTGTAATACAGTCAAGAAAAATTTGAAGATACCTAGGGGTAATCAGAAGCCGTATATCGCAGGAGAACAGAAAACACAATGACCAAAAGATAAAGTACACATAACGATCAACAAAACATTACATAGAAAACTAAAGATCGAGCAACACGAACCCCACTAAAAACTAGGAATGAGCTCATGTGCTCCGGAAAGGTCAACAGGTCCTGCTCCACATGCGACACGAATGACACGACACGAACATCATCTGATACGGAAATCGTGTTGGACACCAGTATACGTAAATAAATACAAATGGCATACGAGAATCCCCTACAAAACTAAATAGGAGTGAATACGAATAGAACATCATTTTTAGACGGAAATCGGTTTGTCAGATCGTCTTGTGCAACTAATGACAGTCATTATAAATGACAATTAAATCATAGTAAGTTTAATTGTTATTAAACCCAAGAAAACACGATCGTATTGAAGATGGATTTGCACATATCTACGACTGTAATCAGTTCTGACCTTTGTCAGTGACGAGACAATATTAAGTGATAATGTTTGTCAGTAACCTGCAGCAGGTCAGTTAGTTTCTAAAGGTTTTATCCACCATAAAACTGACTGCTACGATAATCCTAATCTAAATAATATCCAACACATATATCATAAACACACCCTTTTGAAGTAAGAATTAACTTTGAGCAAGAAAATAACACATGTGATTCCACAGTATAACAACGCCTCCAACCACGTCGATAGTAATATTTTGAAACATGACAGACAACTATCACACTTTGTATACAGAAGCACGTCAAGTAACAAAATTACAACTAGACAAGTTACAGCAATACCGCAGTGAATTGCCAGAACTTAACTATTGGTGGAATTGTTGACCATCACTGTTTCAGCTCTCTTTTCATAAATACCTGCAAATCACACAGTGGATAACTAGAACATAACCTCAACAAGTCAAACACAAAAACACCACAATGGATCACCCTGCACATAAATGTAACCAGCCAAGATACACAAACACCGTGATTGACCATTAAGTCATAGCTACAATTAACTAAGACACGGAAAGCCCAGTATGAATAATCAAACAGTAACTAAAAACATCCAAGACGCGGAAACCACACCTTGGATCACTAAAACATACCTACAACCAGCCAGAACAAACAAACCCCCCCCCCCCCCAACAAAGAATCACCAGAACATAAACGCAACCAGTACAAACTAGGAAACCATGTCATTGGTAACAAATACATTACAAGAATATATACCACAGGGGTTAACTGAAAATGAAAGTGATAACCGTTCATTGTGTAATACTTAATTAATATGCAGATTACATTGCACTTGGCTTTAAATTGCTACACCAAACTCACAATACGTGGATTAAATTGCACTTTGCTTTAATTTACTCAATCACCCTAAGAGTAATAACATAATGCATTGTTTTCTTATCTAAACACACAAGCAAAATATACACAAATTAAACTCCAAGTAGAAGATACTAACAACACAAACATTTAAGTACTGGTAAATATATGAAGTGAACGATTTATTTTGAAATAAAATGTGCATCATCATTCAGATTTGATTGTTAAGAATTGGAATTATTTTTTAAATAGTCATGTACAATGTATTTTTTTCTATAGTTTTGTAGTGGACATTGAACATTAATGGTTAAAGAATGTCCAACCAATAGTTCTAATTTTAAATATTTCATCAGAAATTCATGATGTCAAATAATTTCTCTGTTGGAAATTTAGACAAAAATAGGTGTCAAAATATTTAATAATTAATTAAATCAACATTTAGACAAGGTCATAAGCTAATGAGACGGGTCATATCATTTATGGTGGTTGCTGCTGTGAACAAAAATAACACAAACAAACAATCTGCACGCATCGTAAACTCTGTATAAACAGCACTCTCTTAGAGGCGGAGACTTTCGGCCATCTCAAGTGTGTAAATGCTCTACTGTAAATCTGTTTGAAAATAAGTTAGAAAACATCTGCTTTAGTTCAAGTGGCTTCAAGAAAGCACGGGCTTTGTAAAAAAAAATCACGTTTTAGTCGAGACTGGGTTATTCTTTTTAGTCAAAGTCACGTCACTTAAAAGTTTAAAAAAAAATCTTTATGTTCACCACTAAGATTAAATTTTCAAAAGAAATTGCTTCATAAGGAAATAAATAATACGTCATTGTATAGTTTCCTTATCTTATACCTCCTGTCCCCTCAACTAGAACATTTTATTATATTCTGTTCTGGCATTGCTGTTGTTGAAAAAAAAATAAGCAAGAAACGAGCGATTAAACAGGACAAATTAATTCATGGACATGAACAAAAGTAACAAATAAAAAAGACGTGAAAAAAAAACCTCCCAACGAATTGTAATATTTATTATATATTCACATTTCCCTCCATATCATTTTGACACTGAATGTTCCACTCTTGAGTCATGTCAGATATTCATTGAGTCTAATGTTTTTTTAATTCTTGGATTATAAAAACCCCACCCAAAAAAACACCATTATTTATCAATTAATCGGAACACGACAATTCGGATCAAAGTCAACTTAACAAAATTGGAAGAAAAAAAATCCAAAGGACGAAAGTTTTGTCAATTTATGCACATGTTCCTCCGCCTAAAATATCAAGTGTATTATAGTACATGTTCCTCCCTCTAAAATATCAAGTGTATTATAGTACATGTTCCTCCGTCTAAAATATCAAGTGTATTATAATGAACTGTATATTAATTCAATGAAAACAAACAAGAAAATACAAAAACAAAAATAAAAACAAACAAACAAACAAACAAACAAACAAACAAAACAAAACGAAAATAAAAACAAAAACAAAAACAAAACAAGACAAAAAATAATAAAAACACAAAGCAAACCTGTTTAAAAATAAAAAACATTGTGGAAACACTGTCTTACAATGGACATTGCCTTCTATCACAGATACTGTTACCTGTATATACACGACCGTGGGTCAGAGATTCATTCAATTTGCAATTCTGGTATGTATGCAAAGTAATACGACAGACCATTTACTTTCTTCTTTTTTATTTTCAAATCACCTTCATCGTTGTATAATCAAATCAGGAAATGACCACAAGAAACCCATCAAAGATCTAGAAATTGTCGACATAGGAATATTGTTCCATTTCATGTTAGATTGCCCGGAATACACGCCAATACGTAACAATTACCTCAATTTAATTACCGAACGATTTCCTGGTCTTGTTTTCTTAGAGTTGTCGCCCTTTGACAGAATGCAATTTTTAATTGGAGATGTTAGTTTTAGCCTAGATACACATATTGTACTATTTGTTGAGAAAAATAGGCAAAATCATGTTACAACAAATGTTTTTACGCAGGAAGTCCTTTTTAGAAAACAAGACAACATAACTATCTGTCATAATCCAGTCCCTGTATCAAGGTTTTAAGCTCTTTTGTAAGTATTTTAGAATGTATAATGTAATGTCTTTTTATGTACTGAATATATTTTATGTATGCTATGTGCTGAAATGAAAATTTTAAAGATGCTTCGTTGAAACATATTTTATAAACTTTATCATATATCATTTATATTGCATGTCATATGTATTTTTTACTTAAAATGTTTGTATATAGTACATATTTGTTTGTATGATAGATGTTAGACGCACTTGCAGGTACCCCGTCTGTAGGTACCCCCCGTCTGCAGGTGCCCCCGTTGTAAAGGGGTAGTTCTGAATAAATATATATATATATTCGTCATGTTGTTATCAAATGGACTGTATATAAACAAGCGTATAAACTTATCATTTATGACTAATCTTTAGTGGGCCAGTTTCTTATATTTTAGGATTAGTGCGGTGTCGGGGACAATTTACATAAAAAAAAAACAAAAACAAAAAACTGAACAAGGTTTTAATCTTGACAATAATGATAACATACCATGTCTAGAAGATTGATCACCTGTTAAAGCAACATAGTCTAGATTTATGTATAAATTACTATATATTTTATACACCGTGGTTCATTAACATATAGTGTGTACTTTATTAACTTAAGTATACAAAACAATACGGAACTACCAGTCTTCAAAAGTGTACGAAAGTTTTTGGATTAAATCTTCTGTTTATACAAGTTTAGATAAACATGAAAATAAGACGGGTAAAACACTTTTTCCTTGGTGTATACATGTTCTGTTTTAATAGAAATGTTTGTTTAAGATAGAATAAATGACACAGACGAATCCGGTCATGTCTATTGCTATTAGAAACTGCACATTTACATCAAATTATATTTAAATCTTTAAATAAACAAAATGAAGACATGTATACGATTTCACATTAAATTTTGACTATCCTGTATTTGCATGCATTTACGAGAAATGCAAACATCTCTCCAACATAATAAACAGATATGTATAAGAAAAGTTTGAAGATACCAAGAAAGTAATAAGAAGCTGTAAATAGAAGTAGGACAATACCATGGCCAAAAGGTAATAAGAAGCCGTAAATCGAAGTAGTACAATACCATGGCCAAAAGGTAATAAGAAGCCGTAAATCTAAGTAGGACAATACCATGGCCAAACGGTAATAAGTAGCCGTAAATCGAAGTAGGACAATACCATGGCCAAAAGGTAATAAGATGCCGTAAATCTAAGTAGGACAATACCATGGCCAAAAGGTAATAAGAAGCCGTAAATCTAAGTAGGACAATATCATGGCCAAAAGGTAATAAGATGCCGTAAATCTAAGTAGGACAATATCATGGCCAAAAGGTAATAAGAAGCCGTAAATCTAAGTAGGACAATATCATGGCCAAAAGGTAATAAGAAGCCGTAAATCGAAGTAGGACAATACCATGGCCAAAAGGTAATAAGATGCCGTAAATCGAAGTAGGACAATACCATGGCCAAAAGGTAATAAGAAGCCGTAAATCTAAGTAGGACAATACCATGGCCAAAAGGTAATAAGAAGCCGTAAATCTAAGTAGGACAATATCATGGCCAAAAGGTAATAAGAAGCCATAAATCGAAGTAGGACAATACCATGGCCAAAAGGTAATAAGAAGCCGTAAATCTAAGTAGGACAATACCATGGCCAAAAGGTAATAAGATGCCGTAAATCTAAGTAGGACAATACCATGGCCAAAAGGTAATAAGAAGCCGTAAATCTAAGTAGGACAATACCATGGTCAAAAGATAATCAGAAGTCATAAATCTAAGTAGGACAATACCATGGCCAAAAGGTAATAAGAAGCCGTAAATCTAAGTAGGACAATACCATGGCCAAAAGGTAATAAGATGCCGTAAATCTAAGTAGGACAATACCATGGCCAAAAGGTAATAAGATGCCGTAAATCTAAGTAGGACAATATCATGGCCAAAAGGTAATAAGAAGCCGTAAATCTAAGTAGGACAATACCATGGCCAAAAGGTAATAAGAAGCCGTAAATCGAAGTAGGACAATACCATGGCCAAAAGGTAATAAGAAGCCGTAAATCTAAGTAGGACAATATCATGGCCAAAAGGTAATAAGAAGCCATAAATCGAAGTAGGACAATACCATGGCCAAAAGGTAATAAGAAGCCGTAAATCTAAGTAGGACAATACCATGGCCAAAAGGTAATAAGAAGCCGTAAATCTAAGTAGGACAATACCATGGCCAAAAGGTAATAAGATGCCGTAAATCTAAGTAGGACAATACCATGGCCAAAAGGTAATAAGAAGCCGTAAATCTAAGTAGGACAATATCATGGCCAAAAGGTAATAAGAAGCCGTAAATCGAAGTAGGACAATACCATGGCCAAAAGGTAATAAAAAGCCGTAAATCTAAGTAGGACAATATCATGGCCAAAAGGTAATAAGAAGCCATAAATCGAAGTAGGACAATACCATGGCCAAAAGGTAATAAGAAGCCGTAAATCTAAGTAGGACAATACCATGGTCAAAAGATAATCAGAAGTCATAAATCTAAGTAGGACAATACCATGGCCAAAAGGTAATAAGAAGCCGTAAATCTAAGTAGGACAATACCATGGCCAAACGGTAAGAAGAAGCCGTAAATCGAAGTAGTACAATACCATGGCCAAAAGGTAATAAGATGCCGTAAATCTAAGTAGGACAATACCATGGCCAAAAGGTAATAAGAAGCCGTAAATCTAAGTAGGACAATACCATGGCCAAAAGGTAATAAGAAGCCGTAAATCGAAGTAGGACAATACCATGGCCAAAAGGTAATAAGAAGCCGTAAATCTAAGTAGGACAATATCATGGCCAAAAGGTAATAAGAAGCCATAAATCGAAGTAGGACAATACCATGGCCAAAAGGTAATAAGAAGCCGTAAATCTAAGTAGGACAATACCATGGCCAAAAGGTAATAAGAAGCTGTAAATCGAAGTAGGACAATATCATGGCCAAAAGGTAATAAGAAGCCGTAAATCTAAGTAGGACAATACCATGGTCAAAAGGTAATAAGAAGCCGTAAATCTAAGCAGGACAATACCATGGCCAAAAGGTATTAAGAAGCCTTAAATCTAAGTAGGACAATACCATGGCCAAAAGGTAATAAGAAGCCGTAAATCGAAGTAGGACAATACCATGGCCAAAAGGTAATAAGAAGCGGTAAATCTAAGTAGGACAATACCATGGCCAAAAGGTAATAAGAAGCCGTAAATCTAAGTAGGACAATACCATGGCCAAAAGGTAATAAGAAGCCGTAAATCTAAGTAGGACAATACCATGGCCAAACGGTAAGAAGAAGCCGTAAATCTTAGTAGGACAATACCATGGCCAAAAGGTAATAAGATGCCGTAAATAGAAGTAGGACAATACCATGGCCAAAAGGTAATAAGATGCCGTAAATCTAAGTAGGACAATACCATGGCCAAAAGGTAATAAGATGCCGTAAATCTAAGTAGGACAATATCATGGCCAAAAGGTAATAAGAAGCCGTAAATCTAAGTAGGACAATACCATGGCCAAAAGGTAATAAGAAGCCGTAAATCGAAGTAGGACAATACCATGGCCAAAAGGTAATAAGAAGCCGTAAATCTAAGTAGGACAATATCATGGCCAAAAGGTAATAAGAAGCCATAAATCGAAGTAGGACAATACCATGGCCAAACGGTAATAAGAAGGCGTAAATCTAAGTAGGACAATACCATGGCCAAAAGGTAATAAGAAGCCGTAAATCGAAGTAGGACAATATCATGGCCAAAAGGTAATAAGAAGCCGTAAATCTAAGTAGGACAATACCATGGCCA
Source organism: Bathymodiolus brooksi (assembly GCA_963680875.1). Taxonomy (NCBI): domain Eukaryota; kingdom Metazoa; phylum Mollusca; class Bivalvia; order Mytilida; family Modiolidae; genus Bathymodiolus; species Bathymodiolus brooksi. The sequence continues at coordinate 58,683,525 of OY804576.1, read as the reverse complement.
AAAGGTAATAAGAAGCCGTAAATCTAAGCAGGACAATACCATGGCCAAAAGGTATTAAGAAGCCTTAAATCTAAGTAGGACAATACCATGGCCAAAAGGTAATAAGAAGCCGTAAATCGAAGTAGGACAATACCATGGCCAAAAGGTAATAAGAAGCGGTAAATCTAAGTAGGACAATACCATGGCCAAAAGGTAATAAGAAGCCGTAAATCTAAGTAGGACAATACCATGGCCAAAAGGTAATAAGAAGCCGTAAATCTAAGTAGGACAATACCATGGCCAAAAGGTAATAAGATGCCGTAAATCGAAGTAGGACAATACCATGGCCAAAAGGTAATAAGATGCCGTAAATAGAAGTAGGACAATACCATGGCCAAAAGGTAATAAGAAGCTGTAAATAGAAGTAGGACAATACCATGGCCAAAAGGTAATAAGAAGCCGTAAATCTAAGTAGGACAATACCATGGCCAAAAGGTAATAAGAAGTCGTAAATAGAAGTAGAACAATACCATGGCCAAAAGGTAATAAGACGCCGTAAATCGAAGTAGGACAATACCATGGCCAAAAGGTAATAAGAAGCCGTAAATCTAAGTAGGACAATACCATGGCCAAAAGGTAATAAGAAGCCGTAAATCTAAGTAGGACAATACCATGGCCAAAAGGTAATAAGAAGCCGTAAATCGAAGTAGGACAATACCATGGCCAAAAGGTAATAAGAAGCCGTAAATCTAAGTAGGACAATATCATGGCCAAAAGGTAATAAGAAGCCTTAAATCTAAGTAGGACAATACCATGGCCAAAAGGTAATAAAAAGCCGTAAATCTAAGTAGGACAATACCATGGCCAAAAGAAAAAAACAAAGGACAAAGGTACAAACAATTATCTACAAAACACTTCACAGTAAACAAAAGATCGAGTAACTTGAAACCCACTAAAAACCGGGGTGTACTTAGGTGCTCCGAAAGGGCAAGTAATTCCTTCTACACATGTGACACCCGTCAGCACATATATTCAATTTTCAAACCTTTTCTATTAACCCTTTAACTATATGCAGATATAACGAAACCACCGTAAGTATAGAGTGATTACTATAAAGACAGGAGCAAAATGGCGAGTGATTACTTTAAAGACAGGAGCAATATGGCGAGTGATTGCTATAAAGACAGGAGCAATATGGCGAGTGATTGCTATAAAGACAGGAGCAATATGGCGAGTGATTGCTATAAAGACAGGAGCAATATGGCGAGTGATTGCTATAAAGACAGGAGCAATATGGCGAGTGATTGCTATAAAGACAGGAGCAATATGGCGAGTGATTGCTATAAAGACAGGAGCAATATGGCGAATGATTGCTATAAAGACAGGAGCAATATGGCGAGTGATTGCTATAAAGACAGGAGCAATATGGCGAATGATTGCTATAAAGACAAAAGCAATATGGCGAATGATTGCTATAAAGACAGGAGCAATATGGCGAGTGATTGCTATAAAGACAGGAGCAATATGGCGAATGATTGCTATAAAGACAGGAGCAATATGGCGAGTGATTGCTATAAAGACAGGAGCAATATGGAGAGTGATTGCTATAAAGACAGGAGCAATATGGAGAGTGATTGTTATAAAGACAGGAGCAATATGGCGAATGATTGCTATAAAGACAGGAGCAATATGGAGAGTGATTGCTATAAAGACAGGAGCAATATGGAGAGTGATTGCTATAAAGACAGAAGCAATATGGCGAGTGATTGCTATAAAGACAGGAGCAATATGGTGAGTGATTGTTATAAAGACAGGAGCAATATGGCGAGTGATTGCTATAAAGACAGGAGCAATATGGCGAATGATTACTATAAAGACAGGAGCAATATGGCGAGTGATTGCTATAAAGACAGGAGCAATATGGAGAGTGATTGCTATAAAGACAGGAGCAATATGGCGAGTGATTGTTATAAAGACAGGAGCAATATGGCGAGTGATTGCTATAAAGACAGGAGCAATATGGCGAGTGATTGCTTTAAAGACAGGAGCAATATGGAGAGTGATTGCTATAAAGACAGGAGCAATATGGCGAGTGATTGCTATAAAGACAGGAGCAATATGGAGAGTGATTGCTATAAAGACGGGAGCAATATGGAGAGTGATTGCTATAAAGACAGGAGCAATATGGAGAGTGATTGCTATAAAGACAGGAGCAATATGGCGAGTGATTGCTATAAAGACAGGAGCAATATGGAGAGTGATTGCTATAAAGACAGGAGCAATATGGAGAGTGATTGCTATAAAGACAGGAGCAATATGGAGAGTGATTGCTATAAAGACAGGAGCAATATGGCGAGTGATTGCTATAAAGACAGGAGCAATATGGCGAGTGATTGCTATAAAGACAGGAGCAATATGGCGAGTGATTGCTATAAAGACAGGAGCAATATGGCGAGTGATTGCTATAAAGATAGGAGCAATATGGCGAGTGATTGCTATAAAGACAGGAGTAATATGGAGAGTGATTGCTATAAAGACAGGAGCAATATGGCGAGTGATTGCTATAAAGACAGGAGCAATATGGAGAGTGATTGCTATAAAGACAGGAGCAATATGGCGAGTGATTGCTATAAAGACAGGAGCAATATGGCGAGTGATTGCTATAAAGACAGGAGCAATATGGCGAGTGATTGCTATAAAGACAGGAGCAATATGGCGAGTGATTGCTATAAAGACAGGAGCAATATGGCGAGTGATTGCTATAAAGACAGGAGCAATATGGCGAATGATTGCTATAAAGAGAGGAGCAATATGGCGAGTGATTGCTATAAAGACAGGAGCAATATGGCGAATGATTGCTATAAAGACAGGAGCAATATGGCGAATGATTGCTATAAAGACAGGAGCAATATGGCGAGTGATTGCTATAAAGACAGGAGCAATATGGCGAATGATTGCTATAAAGACAGGAGCAATATGGCGAGTGATTGCTATAAAGACAGGAGCAATATGGAGAGTGATTGCTATAAAGACAGGAGCAATATGGAGAGTGATTGTTATAAAGACAGGAGCAATATGGCGAATGATTGCTATAAAGACAGGAGCAATATGGAGAGTGATTGCTATAAAGACAGGAGCAATATGGAGAGTGATTGCTATAAAGACAGGAGCAATATGGCGAGTGATTGCTATAAAGACAGGAGCAATATGGTGAGTGATTGTTATAAAGACAGGAGCAATATGGCGAGTGATTGCTATAAAGACAGGAGCAATATGGTGAATGATTACTATAAAGACAGGAGCAATATGGCGAGTGATTGCTATAAAGACAGGAGCAATATGGCGAGTGATTGCTATAAAGACAGGAGCAATATGGCGAGTGATTGCTATAAAGACAGGAGCAATATGGAGAGTGATTGCTATAAAGACAGGAGCAATATGGCGAATGATTGCTATAAAGACAGGAGCAATATGGAGAGTGATTGCTATAAAGACAGGAGCAATATGGCGAGTGATTGCTATAAAGACAGGAGCAATATGGCGAGTGATTGCTATAAAGACAGGAGCAATATGGCGAGTGATTGTTATAAAGACAGGAGCAATATGGCGAGTGATTGCTATAAAGACAGGAGCAATATGGCGAGTGATTGCTATAAAGACAGGAGCAATATGGAGAGTGATTGCTATAAAGACAGGAGCAATATGGCGAGTGATTGCTATAAAGACAGGAGCAATATGGAGAGTGATTGCTATAAAGACAGGAGCAATATGGAGAGTGATTGCTATAAAGACAGGAGCAATATGGAGAGTGATTGCTATAAAGACAGGAGCAATATGGAGAGTGATTGCTATAAAGACAGGAGCAATATGGCGAGTGATTGCTATAAAGACAGGAGCAATATGGCGAGTGATTGCTATAAAGACAGGAGCAATATGGCGAGTGATTGCTATAAAGACAGGAGCAATATGGAGAGTGATTGCTATAAAGACAGGAGCAATATGGCGAGTGATTGCTATAAAGACAGGAGCAATATGGAGAGTGATTGCTATAAAGACAGGAGCAATATGGAGAGTGATTGCTATAAAGACAGGAGCAATATGGCGAGTGATTGCTATAAAGACAGGAGCAATATGGCGAGTGATTGCTATAAAGACAGGAGCAATATGGAGAGTGATTGCTATAAAGACAGGAGCAATATGGCGAGTGATTGCTATAAAGACATGAGCAATATGGTGAGTGATTGTTATAAAGACAGGAGCAATATGGCGAGTGGTTGCTATAAAGACAGGAGCAATATGGCGAATGATTACTATAAAGACAGGAGCAATATGGCGAGTGATTGCTATAAAGACAGGAGCAATATGGCGAGTGATTGTTATAAAGACAGGAGCAATATGGCGAGTGATTGCTATAAAGACAGGAGCAATATGGAGAGTGATTGCTATAAAGACAGGAGCAATATGGCGAATGATTGCTATAAAGACAGGAGCAATATGGAGAGTGATTGCTATAAAGACAGGAGCAATATGGCGAGTGATTGCTATAAAGACAGGAGCAATATGGCGAGTGATTGCTATAAAGAAAGGAGCAATATGGCGAGTGATTGCTATAAAGACAGGAGCAATATGGCGAATGATTGCTATAAAGACAGGAGCAATATGGCGAGTGATTGCTATAAAGACAGGAGCAATATGGCGAGTGATTGCTATAAAGACAGGAGCAATATGGCGAGTGATTGCTATAAAGACAGGAGCAATATGGCGAATGATTACTATAAAGACAGGAGCAATATGGCGAGTGATTGCTATAAAGACAGGAGCAATATGGCGAGTGATTGTTATAAAGACAGGAGCAATATGGCGAGTGATTGCTATAAAGACAGGAGCAATATGGCGAATGATTACTATAAAGACAGGAGCAATATGGCGAGTGATTGCTATAAAGACAGGAGCAATATGGCGAGTGATTGCTATAAAGACAGGAGCAATATGGCGAGTGATTGCTATAAAGACAGGAGCAATATGGAGAGTGATTGCTATAAAGACAGGAGCAATGTGGCGAATGATTGCTATAAAGACAGGAGCAATATGGAGAGTGATTGCTATAAAGACAGGAGCAATATGGCGAGTGATTGCTATAAAGACAGGAGCAATATGGCGAGTGATTGCTATAAAGACAGGAGCAATATGGCGAGTGATTGTTATAAAGACAGGAGCAATATGGCGAGTGATTGCTATAAAGACAGGAGCAATATGGCGAGTGATTGCTTTAAAGACGGGAGCAATATGGAGAGTGATTGCTATAAAGACAGGAGCAATATGGCGAGTGATTGCTATAGAGACAGGAGCAATATGGAGAGTTATTGCTATAAAGACAGGAGCAATATGGAGAGTGATTGCTATAAAGACAGGAGCAATATGGAGAGTGATTGCTATAAAGACAGGAGCAATATGGAGAGTGATTGCTATAAAGACAGGAGCAATATGGCGAGTGATTGCTATAAAGACAGGAGCAATATGGAGAGTGATTGCTATAAAGACAGGAGCAATATGGAGAGTGATTGCTATAAAGACAGGAGCAATATGGAGAGTGATTGCTATAAAGACAGGAGCAATATGGCGAGTGATTGCTATAAAGACAGGAGCAATATGGCGAGTGATTGCTATAAAGATAGGAGCAATATGGCGAGTGATTGCTATAAAGACAGGAGCAATATGGAGAGTGATTGCTATAAAGACAGGAGCAATATGGCGAGTGATTGCTATAAAGACAGGAGCAATATGGAGAGTGATTGCTATAAAGACAGGAGCAATATGGCGAGTGATTGCTATAAAGACAGGAGCAATATGGCGAGTGATTGCTATAAAGACAGGAGCAATATGGCGAGTGATTGCTATAAAGACAGGAGCAATATGGCGAGTGATTGCTATAAAGACAGGAGCAATATGGCGAGTGATTGCTATAAAGACAGGAGCAATATGGCGAATGATTGCTATAAAGAGAGGAGCAATATGGCGAGTGATTGCTATAAAGACAGGAGCAATATGGCGAATGATTGCTATAAAGACAGGAGCAATATGGCGAATGATTGCTATAAAGACAGGAGCAATATGGCGAGTGATTGCTATAAAGACAGGAGCAATATGGCGAATGATTGCTATAAAGACAGGAGCAATATGGCGAGTGATTGCTATATAGACAGGAGCAATATGGAGAGTGATTGCTATAAAGACAGGAGCAATATGGAGAGTGATTGTTATAAAGACAGGAGCAATATGGCGAATGATTGCTATAAAGACAGGAGCAATATGGAGAGTGATTGCTATAAAGACAGGAGCAATATGGAGAGTGATTGCTATAAAGACAGGAGCAATATGGCGAGTGATTGCTATAAAGACAGGAGCAATATGGTGAGTGATTGTTATAAAGACAGGAGCAATATGGCGAGTGATTGCTATAAAGACAGGAGCAATATGGTGAATGATTACTATAAAGACAGGAGCAATATGGCGAGTGATTGCTATAAAGACAGGAGCAATATGGCGAGTGATTGCTATAAAGACAGGAGCAATATGGCGAGTGATTGCTATAAAGACAGGAGCAATATGGAGAGTGATTGCTATAAAGACAGGACCAATATGGCGAATGATTGCTATAAAGACAGGAGCAATATGGAGAGTGATTGCTATAAAGACAGGAGCAATATGGCGAGTGATTGCTATAAAGACAGGAGCAATATGGCGAGTGATTGCTATAAAGACAGGAGCAATATGGCGAGTGATTGTTATAAAGACAGGAGCAATATGGCGAGTGATTGCTATAAAGACAGGAGCAATATGGCGAGTGATTGCTATAAAGACAGGAGCAATATGGAGAGTGATTGCTATAAAGACAGGAGCAATATGGAGAGTGATTGCTATAAAGACAGGAGCAATATGGCGAGTGATTGCTATAAAGACAGGAGCAATATGGCGAGTGATTGCTATAAAGATAGGAGCAATATGGCGAGTGATTGCTATAAAGACAGGAGCAATATGGAGAGTGATTGCTATAAAGACAGGAGCAATATGGCGAGTGATTGCTATAAAGACAGGAGCAATATGGAGAGTGATTGCTATAAAGACAGGAGCAATATGGCGAGTGATTGCTATAAAGACAGGAGCAATATGGCGAGTGATTGCTATAAAGACAGGAGCAATATGGCGAGTGATTGCTATAAAGACAGGAGCAATATGGCGAGTGATTGCTATAAAGACAGGAGCAATATGGCGAGTGATTGCTATAAAGACAGGAGCAATATGGCGAATGATTGCTATAAAGAGAGGAGCAATATGGCGAGTGATTGCTATAAAGACAGGAGCAATATGGCGAATGATTGCTATAAAGACAGGAGCAATATGGCGAATGATTGCTATAAAGACAGGAGCAATATGGCGAGTGATTGCTATAAAGACAGGAGCAATATGGCGAATGATTGCTATAAAGACAGGAGCAATATGGCGAGTGATTGCTATAAAGACAGGAGCAATATGGAGAGTGATTGCTATAAAGACAGGAGCAATATGGAGAGTGATTGTTATAAAGACAGGAGCAATATGGCGAATGATTGCTATAAAGACAGGAGCAATATGGAGAGTGATTGCTATAAAGACAGGAGCAATATGGAGAGTGATTGCTATAAAGACAGGAGCAATATGGCGAGTGATTGCTATAAAGACAGGAGCAATATGGTGAGTGATTACTATAAAGACAGGAGCAATATGGCGAGTGATTGCTATAAAGACAGGAGCAATATGGCGAGTGATTGCTATAAAGACAGGAGCAATATGGCGAGTGATTGCTATAAAGACAGGAGCAATATGGAGAGTGATTGCTATAAAGACAGGACCAATATGGCGAATGATTGCTATAAAGACAGGAGCAATATGGAGAGTGATTGCTATAAAGACAGGAGCAATATGGCGAGTGATTGCTATAAAGACAGGAGCAATATGGCGAGTGATTGCTATAAAGACAGGAGCAATATGGCGAGTGATTGTTATAAAGACAGGAGCAATATGGCGAGTGATTGCTATAAAGACAGGAGCAATATGGCGAGTGATTGCTATAAAGACAGGAGCAATATGGAGAGTGATTGCTATAAAGACAGGAGCAATATGGCGAGTGATTGCTATAAAGACAGGAGCAATATGGAGAGTGATTGCTATAAAGACAGGAGCAATATGGAGAGTGATTGCTATAAAGACAGGAGCAATATGGAGAGTGATTGCTATAAAGACAGGAGCAATATGGAGAGTGATTGCTATAAAGACAGGAGCAATATGGCGAGTGATTGCTATAAAGACAGGAGCAATATGGAGAGTGATTGCTATAAAGACAGGAGCAATATGGAGAGTGATTGCTATAAAGACAGGAGCAATATGGAGAGTGATTGCTATAAAGACAGGAGCAATATGGCGAGTGATTGCTATAAAGACAGGAGCAATATGGCGAGTGATTGCTATAAAGACAGGAGCAATATGGCGAGTGATTGCTATAAAGACAGGAGCAATATGGAGAGTGATTGCTATAAAGACAGGAGCAATATGGCGAGTGATTGCTATAAAGACAGGAGCAATATGGAGAGTGATTGCTATAAAGACAGGAGCAATATGGAGAGTGATTGCTATAAAGACAGGAGCAATATGGCGAGTGATTGCTATAAAGACAGGAGCAATATGGAGAGTGATTGCTATAAAGACAGGAGCAATATGGAGAGTGATTGCTATAAAGACAGGAGCAATATGGCGAGTGATTGCTATAAAGACATGAGCAATATGGTGAGTGATTGTTATAAAGACAGGAGCAATATGGCGAGTGGTTGCTATAAAGACAGGAGCAATATGGCGAATGATTACTATAAAGACAGGAGCAATATGGCGAGTGATTGCTATAAAGACAGGAGCAATATGGCGAGTGATTGCTATAAAGACAGGAGCAATATGGCGAGTGATTGCTATAAAGACAGGAGCAATATGGAGAGTGATTGCTATAAAGACAGGAGCAATATGGCGAATGATTGCTATAAAGACAGGAGCAATATGGAGAGTGATTGCTATAAAGACAGGAGCAATATGGCGAGTGATTGCTATAAAGACAGGAGCAATATGGCGAGTGATTGCTATAAAGAAAGGAGCAATATGGCGAGTGATTGCTATAAAGACAGGAGCAATATGTCGAATGATTGCTATAAAGACAGGAGCAATATGGCGAGTGATTGCTATAAAGACAGGAGCAATATGGCGAGTGATTGCTATAAAGACAGGAGCAATATGGCGAATGATTGCTATAAAGACAGGAGCAATATGGCGAGTGATTGCTATAAAGACAGGAGCAATATGGCGAGTGATTGCTATAAAGACAGGAGCAATATGGCGAGTGATTGCTATAAAGACAGGAGCAATATGGCGAATGATTGCTATAAAGACAGGAGCAATATGGCGAGTGATTGCTATAAAGACAGGAGCAATATGGAGAGTGATTGCTATAAAGACAGGAGCAATATGGAGAGTGATTGCTATAAAGACAGGAGCAATATGGCGAGTGATTGCTATAAAGATAGGAGCAATATGGCGAGTGATTGCTATAAAGACAGGAGCAATATGGCGAGTGATTGCTATAAAGACAGGAGCAATATGGAGAGTGATTGCTATAAAGACAGGAGCAATATGGAGAGTGATTGCTATAAAGACAGGAGCAATATGGCGAGTGATTGCTATAAAGACAGGAGCAATATGGCGAGTGATTGCTATAAAGACAGGAGCAATATGGAGAGTGATTGCTATAAAGACAGGAGCAATATGGAGAGTGATTGCTATAAAGACAGGAGCAATATGGAGAGTGATTGCTATAAAGACAGGAGCAATATGGCGAATGATTGCTATAAAGACAGGAGCAATATGGAGAGTGATTGCTATAAAGACAGGAGCAATATGGAGAGTGATTGCTATAAAGACAGGAGCAATATGGCGAGTGACTGCTATAAAGACAGGAGCAATATGGCGAATGATTGCTATAAAGACAGGAGCAATATGGCGAGTGATTGCTATAAAGACAGGAGCAATATGGAGAGTGATTGCTATAAAGAAAGGAGCAATATGGCGAGTGATTGCTATAAAGACAGGAGCAATATGGCGAGTGATTGCTATAAAGACAGGAGCAATATGGCGAGTGATTGCTATAAAGACAGGAGCAATATGGCGAGTGATTGCTATAAAGACAGGGGCAATATGGAGAGTGATTGCTATAAAGAAAGGAGCAATATGGCGAGTGATTGCTATAAAGACAGGAGCAATATGGCGAGTGATTGTTATAAAGACAGGAGCAATATGGAGAGTGATTGCTATAAAGACAGGAGCAATATGGCGAATGATTGCTATAAAGACAGGAGCAATATGGCGAGTGGTAGTTATAAAGACACGAGCAATATGGCAAGTGATTGCTATAAAGACAGGAGCAATATGGAGAGTGATTGCTATAAAGACAGGAGCAATATGGCGAGTGATTGCTATAAAGACAGGAGCAATATGGCGAATGATTGCTATAAAGACAGGAGCAATATGGCGAGTGATTGCTATAAAGACAGGAGCAATATGGCGAGTGATTGCTATAAAGAAAGGAGCAATATGGCGAATGATTGCTATAAAGACAGGAGCAATATGGCGAGTGATTGTTATAAAGACAGGAGCAATATGGCGAGTGATTGCTATAAAGACAGGAGCAATATGGAGAGTGATTGCTATAAAGACAGGAGCAATATGGCGAGTGATTGCTATAAAGACAGGAGCAATATGGCGAGTGATTGCTATAAAGACAGGAGCAATATGGCGAGTGATTGCTATAAAGACAGGAGCAATATGGCGAGTGATTGCTATAAAGACAGGAGCAATATGGAGAGTGATTGCTATAAAGACAGGAGCAATATGGCGAGTGATTGCTATAAAGACAGGAGCAATATGGCGAATGATTGCTATAAAGACAGGAGCAATATGGTGAGTGATTGTTATAAAGACAGGAGCAATATGGCGAGTGATTGCTATAAAGACAAGAGCAATATGGTGAGGATAAGCTACTTTTTGATCAGTGGTGAGATTATTGTAGTGTCTGCTTACCCTTCCTAAACACCGGCATTCATCGTCAGTTTTGTGGCCTTTGTTACTCATCATTTTAGTTTTTTGGTGGGCCCTTGTTACTCATCATTTTAGGTTTTGGTGGGCCCTTGTTACTCATCATTTTAGTTTTTTGGTGGGCCCTTGTTACTCATCATTTTAGTTTTTGGTGGGCCCTTGTTACTCATCATTTTAGTTTTTTGGTGGGCCCTTGTTACTCATCATTTTAGTTTTTGGTGGGCCCTTGTTACTCATCATTTTAGTTTTTGGTTGGCTCTTGTTACTCATCAATTTAGTTTTTGGTGAGCCCTTGTTACTCATCATTTTAGTTTTTGGTTGGCTCTTGTTACTCATCAATTTAGTTTTTGGTGAGCCCTTGTTACTCATCATTTTAGTTTTTGGGTGGGCCCTTGTTACTCATCTTTTTAGTTTTTGGTGGGCCCTTGTTACTCATCATTTTAGTTTTTGGTGGGCCCTTGTTACTCATCATTTTAGTTTTTTGGTGGGCCCTTGTTACTCATCATTTTAGTTTTTGGTGGGCCCTTGTTACTCATCATTTTAGTTTTTTGGTGGGCCCTTGTTACTCATCATTTTAGTTTTTAGTGGGCCCTTGTTACTCATCATTTTAGTTTTTTGGTGGGCCCTTGTTACTCATCATTTTAGTTTTTGGTGGACCCTTGTTACTCATCATTTTAGTTTTTTGGTGGGCCCTTGTTACTCATCATTTTAGTGTTTTGGTGGGCCCTTGTTACTCATCTTTTTAGTTTTTGGTGGGCCCTTGTTACTCATCATTTTAGTTTTTGGTGGGCCCTTGTTACTCATCATTTTAGTTTTTTGGTGGGCCCTTGTTACTCATCATTTTAGTTTTTGGTGGGCCCTTGTTACTCATCATTTTAGTTTTTTGGTGGGCCCTTGTTACTCATCATTTTAGTTTTTGGTGGGCCCTTGTTACTCATCATTTTAGTTTTTTGGTGGGCCCTTGTTACTCATCATTTTAGTTTTTGGTGGGCCCTTATTACTCATCATTTTAGTTTTTTGGTGGGCCCTTGTTACTCATCATTTTAGTTTTTGGTGGGCCCTTGTTACTCATCATTTTAGTTTTTTGGTAAGCCCATGTTACTCATCATTTTAGTTTTTGGTGGGCCCTTGTTACTCTTCATTTTAGTTTTTTGGTGGGCCCTTGTTACTCATCATTTTAGTTTTTGGTGGGCCCTTGTTACTCATCATTTTAGTTTTTTGGTGGGCCCTTGTTACTCATCATTTTAGTTTTTTGGTGGGCCCTTGTTACTCATCATTTTAATTTTTTGGTGGGCCCTTGTGACTCATCATTTTAGTTTTTGGTGGGCCCTTGTTACTCATCATTTTAGTTTTTTGGTGGGCCCTTGTTACTCATCATTTTAGTTTTTGGTGGGCCCTTGTTACTCATCATTTTAGTTTTTTGGTGGGCCCTTGTTACTCATCATTTTAGTTTTTTGGTAGGCCCTTGTTACTCATCATTTTAGTTTTTTGGTGGGCCCTTGTTACTCATCATTTTAGTTTTTGGTGGGCCCTTGTTACTCATCATTTTAATTTTTTGGTGGGCCCTTGTTACTCATCATTTTAGTTTTTTGGTGGGCCCTTGTTACTCATCATTTTAGTTTTTGGTGGGCCCTTGTTACTCATCATTTTAGTTTTTTGGTAAGCCCATGTTACTCATCATTTTAGTTTTTGGTGGGCCCTTGTTACTCTTCATTTTAGTTTTTTGGTGGGCCCTTGTTACTCATCATTTTAGTTTTTGGTGGGCCCTTGTTACTCATCATTTTAGTGTTTTGGTGGGCCCTTGTTACTCATCATTTTAGTTTTTTGGTGGGCCCTTGTTACTCATCATTTTAATTTTTTGGTGAGCCCTTGTGACTCATCATTTTAGTTTTTGGTGGGCCCTTGTTACTCATCATTTTAGTTTTTTGGTGGGCCCTTGTTACTCATCATTTTAGTTTTTGGTGGGCCCTTGTTACTCATCATTTTAGTTTTTTGGTGGGCCCTTGTTACTCATCATTTTAGTTTTTTGGTAGGCCCTTGTTACTCATCATTTTAGTTTTTTGGTGGGCCCTTGTTACTCATCATTTTAGTTTTTGGTGGGCCCTTGTTACTCATCATTTTAATTTTTTGGTGGGCCCTTGTTACTCATCATTTTAGTTTTTTGGTGGGCCCTTGTTACTCATCATTTTAGTTTTTGGTGGGCCCTTGTTACTCATCATTTTAGTTTTTTGGTGGGCCCTTGTTACTCATCATTTTAGTTTTTTGGTGGGCCTTTGTTACTCATCATTTTAGTTTTTTGGTGGGCCCTTGTTACTCATCATTTTAGTTTTTTGGTGGGCCCTTGTTACTCATCATTTTAGTTTTTTGGTGGGCCCTTGTTACTCATCATTTTAGTTTTTTGGTGGGCCCTTGTTACTCATCATTTTAGTTTTCTGTGTTGTGTTCTTTGCTTTGTTTGTCGTTGTTCTGTGTCTTATATCCAGTGTTGCCTGTATCTCTCCATTCTAATTTTCCCTTCTCTAACGTTTACCTGTAAGCAGTTAATGGTATCCAAACCTCCCCTCTTTATAAAAGAATCTCCAAAGAAAATATAAATTTAAATTAACAATGATATAACCACATATATTCGCTTATGTAAAAACACCACATGCTATCAAAACAAAAATATGGACAGTCCTGGCTCGTAGCTAACTGACTACTAGATAAACAGGAAGAATAGGTTAGCTAAAAACTGTCCATATACATTTTTGTGTAGCTGCAGTGGGACATTACCTATGTTTTTTTTATTTTTATGTTTTTTTGAAGTTTTCTGTTTCACAAGTCTGTTTTCATATCGTCACATAACATCATTATGAATCGGTACCTTTTGACAAATAAAACAACAATATTCAGGAAGATAGACAGCATAAAGATATAACACTTAAATTCAAGTTTAAAATACTTGTGTGGTTTAATTCCCAATTTTTACTGAATAAACTGTTAATCTCTCATCAAACGCCTTGTTTATGTAAATCTCCAGAGTCAAGAACTGGACCCTTCAGCTAGTCAATATACACTTCATGTTCTGTCTAAGGGGTTTCACGATTACTGCATATTGTGCACAGACCGTTATGGGCATGTACTTCAAATATTTACTGACAAACTACCAGTACAAAACACCCAATTATCATTAGGTTTTACCTGTAAAAAAGAAAAATCGTGTTTTAGTATTCTTTTATAGACTTATAAATGGTTCTTATTGACATACTAACGGGGATTTTGTTTGGTTATGATATTTTCCACATATTGTAATGAATCAATTGCAATTAAGAGCACGCGACGAGCATCCCCTTTGCATCAGTATAGACCGAACATTGATTAAAATATGTGTAATAATTGGTTTTAAATAAAATGAAATCTGATTTACTGGGCAGTAAAACTTAACTTAAGTAAACAACGAACAATAAATAATTTCTACTTTATTGTTAAATGATGAAATATGCTTTCATTACATTAGCAGACTGTCAATAAAATATCAAATTGTATGCCACGTTATAGTAATGAACAAAAATATATAAAGTTTGCTATACTACAAAGCAACAAGGTAAATAAGTTATTCAACGCAATTTTAACTGATCTTGAGAGTTCAATTTTTTAAATAGAAAGACAAAAACCACACCCCATGTTTTTAAGTCATGAAAATATTCAAAGGTTTATAATTTCTAAAAAAAAGTTATTATTATTGAAACTCAGGTTCTCCTCCTTCAGGCAGAGGTGACCTTAGCGGACTTTCGCTTTTCTGTGTGGGCTCTTCTTGCTTTTCTGTGTGGGCTCTTCTTGCTTTTCTGTGTGGGCTCTTCTTGCTTTTCTGTGTGGGCTCTTCTTGCTTTTCTTGCTCCTAAAACTTTTAAATTATTTGGCTTTGCAATCTTTTGGCATTGAGCGTACCTGGTGATGGCTATTCCCCTCAATTAGACATCTACATTTTAATTAAAAGAATTCGTATTTTGTCTTTGGATGTATTTCTACATTTCCGTGGTGACCAGGTCTTACGGCCATACAACTTAAAAGTTAGAGTCTTACACTCGTTCTCAAAATTCATTCACTAAAAATTATAATTTAATAATAGATTGCTAAACGTATATTTTGGATATTATGTTCTTCTGATATATTTTTTCATACCGAATCTGTCACAAATAATGTTATAAGCTGATAACAGTGCTGTTATGGATATATGAGTTTCGAATATGGTTTAAAAAAATACTTTTTTACAGGTTGTATACTGAAAATATCATGTTCTTGCTGAACACAGAGTATAACTAAAATGATGAAGACTATGCACTATCACAAATTGATTTATGTCGAGTCTAAAATAATTGTACACTTTTTCCATTGTAGAAGAAGTTAATTATGATAGTCTTTTACAAAATTCACTAGGTTTTAAAATTGATACTTTTCGACGAACATTATCGGATTTTGATATGCTCACCGTTCTGGAAAATAGAAAACGCCCTTGGAGAGAGTTGGTGATTAAGGAAGTGATTGTTGATTAAATACCAAGCGACCAATATATTTTGGCGATAGCAGGTTACCTTTTAAATGATATGATGATGATGCCTGCTTTGTGCTATGCATTGACACTCAGTTTGTTTTATGGTGCTAGTTCACTGAAAAAGCAGTCAGCATGCAGTGTGACGCTCAATTCGTCACATTATTTTGAGGTATATTCCGAATCAACCAGTCTTTGGTCTTACTCCATAAACGCTACATATCTTAAGGAAGAACAGTAAATATCAAATTGTGTAGTTTTTGATTTGATCAAATCGGTTCTACACTTTAAACCGAAAAATGTCAGCTACGAAGGGGCGCCTTAATCCCCTAGATATTAAAGGTTCTAAATGTCAGCTACGAAGGGGCGCCTTAATCCCCTAGATATTAAAGGTTCTAAATGTCAGCTACGAAGGGGCGCCTTAATCCCCTAGATATTAAAGGTTCTAAATGTCAGCTACGAAGGGGCGCCTTAATCCCCTAGATATTAAAGGTTCTAAATGTCAGCTACGAAGGGGCGCCTTAATCCCCTAGATATTAAAGGTTCTATCACATATTTCATTTAACAAAATGTAAAGCTTCAAGATATATAGATTGATTAATTTTTTTTTGTTTAGCGCAAAAGTTGGTAATATCACAGCAATAAAGTGACGTCTCTCAAGTTATACAAAATAGTAAAAATGCAATATTTTTTTAATTGAATTGAAAGAGTGTAAAAAAGGCAAATTGTGCTTTTAGCTTCTTATATTGACTGCCCTTCTTCTATTTACGGCATCTGATTTCCTATATCGTCAAACTGTTCATGCATATGCCTATCCCAATAGTGGTACACAATAAAAAAAAAAAAATTAAATTTTACTATTCTCGCAATAACGTGTAGTAATAAAAACATAGATATCAAATTTAGTGCGCACGACGCGGATTCTGGAATAACCTTCATCAGGTGACGCTCAAAATAGAAAGATAGGAACGCCAAATAATTTAAAGTTTTCGGAGCAATAAAACTAAAGGGCCTAAACAGGATAGCCAAAATCGGCTAAGGTAACCTATATCCGAGGGAGGAGAACCTTAGTTTACAAGTTTATATTATTCAATATTACTTTTTAAAGACAAATTTAAAAACAGAAGATATTTATGCACGTCATATTCAAATTTAAAGAAATCCATCCAATTTATATGTAATTATTCAAAAACGATTCTTGGCTAAATACATCAAAACATTATATATTGAAACCTTTTTTCCAGATTTGAAGCTTTGTGGGGCAGGATAATTATTCAGTGCCGAAATACAATGCTGTCACCCATGTCATTTACTAAAAAAGGAAGAAAAAGAAAGAAGAATAAATAATACTTAAGAATTATTGCTTCAATTGTTAAAATGAAGGGATGACAAAATGTACTGCCCTAAGTCTCGGTTTATTTGCATGATATATATGCTCTTTCAAGTAGGCATTTGTTGTTAAAAGATATGCGTTTTACACAAAGTCAAGTGAAAAAATATATAAAAAGTTTTCCGTCTTTTCAATTTTATATTTCACGGTTATTCAATTCATTTTGTGTTTCCATTATAAAAGGCAGCTGGTGATTAGCTGGATCTTGACAATGGCGGGCAATGGCGGAACCTTTTAGAGCGGCATAAAATAAATTTGCTGACATATCGTATGAAGGACCTTGGACAGGTACAAGTCGTTTTTAATCTGGATTTATGAAGCGGGGGTCAGAACATGATACAAATGAAATTGTACATGGTGTAATTAATTTCACATCGACATTTAATTAGTTCATTTTAAATTCCGACACCAGATTAAGAGTTTAAACCCGACAATATTGCTAAAGTTATACATTTTATCTGAATAGACACCGTGTCAACTGGGAAACGTATAACTTCAAGTTGTTTAGTTTTGATCAAGAAGAATTTTTAATTACTTTCTCCTGAATACTTAATTGTAAGGATGTATTCTTTAAAAGAAGAACGAAACATACAAGGCATTAAAATTATCTTTATTTTTATGGTAAATAAATAATTTAATAAAAAAAATAATGCACTTTGCTACCAATTTTTAAATATGCTTAAAATATCTTCCTTCATAAGAAAATGCTAATATGGCTAATAATAATATGTAGATAATAGTATACTGTGAGAAGTATAAAAGTTGATGAAAAGTGTGTCAAACACTGAGTATAAAATACGAGATTATAGCAGGATCTGTTGTGACAATTCCGAAATGATCCGATAGACTGGACTATTTATTAAATGGGGATAAATGTTTGAATCTGAAAGAAAAGTTTGAAGATACCAAAGGGGTAGTCAGAAGGCGTAAATCTAAGATACCAAAGGGGTGATCAGAAGACGTAAATCTAAGATACCAAAGGGGTAATCAGAAGACGTAAATCTAAGATACCACAGGGGTAATCAGAAGCCGTAAATCTAAGATACCAAAGGGGTGATCAGAAGACGTAAATCTAAGATACCAAAGGGGTGATCAGAAGACGTAAATCTAAGATACCAAAAGGGGTGATCAGAGGACGTAAATCTAAGATACCAAAAGGGGTGATCAGAGGACGTAAATCTAAGATACCAAAGTGGTAATCAGAAGACGTAAATCTAAGATATATAATATATAATACACAATTTATATAGCGCTATATATAATAGATAAAACATTACTCTAAGCGCTTAATATAGTTAAAAAAGAACAAAGACTAAAAATTTACATACATAGTGAAAATTACATAAACCTATAAAACTTACCAGAAACGAAACATGAAGCAATAAAACTAAAATTATAAAAGAGGAAGAAAATGATATCGAAGCTCTTAACTAAAAGTGATAAAAGTATGAAATATGTTTAAAAAATAACGCGTCTATAATTAAAAATGAAAAAAATTTCCACCAAGAATTAAAACATACGTGACTCATAAGAAAATAAAATACATCGTTACTGCACACCATCAACTAGATAAAATCAAGGGTAATCAGAAGCCGTAAATCTAAGATACCACAGGGGTAATCAGAAGACGTAAATCTAAGATACCACAGGGGTAATCAGAAGCCGTAAATCTAAGATACCACAGGGGTAATCAGAAGACGTAAATCTAAGATACCACAGGGGTAATCAGAAGATGTAAATCTAAGATACCACAGGGGTAATCAGAAGACGTAAATCTAAGATACCACAGGGGTAATCAGAAGACGTAAATCTAAGATACCACAGGGGTAATCAGAAGACGTAAATCTAAGATACCACAGGGGTAATCAGAAGACGTAAATCTAAGATACCACAGGGGTAATCAGAAGACGTAAATCTAAGATACCACAGGGGTAATCAGAAGACGTAAATCTCATATACCATAGGGGTAATCAGAAGACGTAAATCTACGGACAGACAATAAAATGGTCAAAAGAAAAAGGACACACATTGATCTACTAAACATTACACAGAAAACTAAAGAAAATTATTACAAATGTTAAATTTAAAAAGACTGTCTATTTTAAAGATAAATATTTAAGTTGATGTATGATACAACAAAAGCAATATTAAAAGCCCAATTTTGGATACACCAAACAACAAAACGGGGGTGATACTAATCCTAACATGCGAATAATTTGTCAGTTTGTATACTTTAGTTGCTTTTCTTTAACAAGCCAGTTATTGTTTGATTCTAGAAAATACAATGGTTTATATTGTTTACACTAAAGTATAAACGCCGTGATCCAGTTTTAAGTTACCAAGTTAGTCTGTTCGACTGTCATCAAAACTCTTTTTCGTATGACTGAGTAGTATGTTACCAGGAAAATGTTTGACAATGTGTATCTGTGTGTTCATCATATGTCAACTATTGTAAATATTTTGTTTATATTTTGGATAGTGATTATCTGGTTCGTCTTATATAAATTTGACACTGTTGAAACACTTTGTCTATACGTTTGTTGGTTGAAACACTTTGTCTATACGTTTGTTGGTTGAAACACTTTGTCTATGCGTTTGTTGGTTGAAACACTTTGTCTATGCGTTTGTTGGTTGAAACACTTTGTCTATACGTTTGTTGGTTGAGAAAAGTTGGTTGTAATCACATGACACGCCAATTATTATGTGTTGCAGTTTTTACAATAACGATTAGGTCATTCGTTGTTATTTATATTAAATTTCAAAACTGAGGTAAAAAAGATTCCCCAAGATTTTACTTAAAACAACCAACCATCTTAATTATTACTACTAAGTTGCCTTTAAATGTATATAAATTGCGTTTTCCATTTACCGACTCCAACAGTTCAACTAGAATTTGATGACCTTTATTTCCTTGATCCATAATAGCCATGGTACCAGGAACAAACTGATTGTGGGTGTCTTGTCGAAGAGCATAATGAATGCTTAGTAACGACAGTTGTATGTTTTCAAATAATTATCCCTACATTCAACATTAGCTCTTCATAACGTACTTTGGCGTTTGTTTTTTTCAGATACGGCTTAATCGAGTAAATGTCCCCAAGGTGGGGGTGGTGGGATTGAGTTTACGAACTCGCAAATCTTTGTGGTGATAAACATTAAGTGCATAGGTAGATGTACATTTGTAGATCTAACTACCATAGGAGATAATGGCCACATGATCCCTTACATACTGTAGTATATGTATTACATTATTATATATAGGTATATGTAAATAAGACAAATGTCAAAGTAAGAGTTATAACTTTTACTTGATAGTTGTTATATTGCTACATTTGATTTTGGTTTATGTAAATAACAGTTTTTGCACGTCGCTACCAACTATATTTTACATGTTTCATAGAATTTCGCTCCATAATATTTTTTAATAATAAGAAAAAAAAAAAAAAAAAAAAAAAAACTACTGTTCATCACCAAATACAAGACAAACAAACAAACATGAATACTAATAATATATATATATATATATTTAAAGCACTATTTCTCCCTATCCATTTATTTAAGCTTATGGGTTATGGGTTTTTAACGCCAATTTCAACAATATTTCAGCTATATCGGAGTACCTGCAGAGAACCATCGATGTTTCTCAAGTAACTAATAACGTTATTACATAATATTCATTTAATTCCTCTTGTAATATAAAACAAGTCGTAAATAAACATTTTTTTCCAGACATTCAATTGTATTGCTATATGTACATGGCGCATATTCACCTGGCCATCTACATTAATTGATCTTGTTATATTAAAAATACATAAGCAATCGTATTTTTCACACAAAAACTTTTCAATTTTATTGCTATATGCACATAGCGCATGTTCTCATGGTCATCTACTTCATACCAGACGACATATTTAGAAATCAGTTGTATTGATATGTACTAAGCAGTGTTATCATAGATTAATTGTTATAGCCATATGTCTTTGTTTGAACAGTTAATAGTACCAGTCGTATAACGATTTACTGCAGTTTCTAAAAGGTAACAAAATAGATTTCATATCAATATATATTAATAATTTACATAATGGGAAAATATTAACAGGATGGGTGTGGTATCAAATATGTCATTTAAGATAAACGAACATACGCTTTCTGGGCCTCATTTATGGATTCTGAGTAACCCTTTGGTATTTTCATTCTCTTCTTATGAAGGCGAAAAACATCAAAAATAGACTGTTGTGGTAACGGCTTAAGACCATTAGAAAATAATAAATTTCCACAATCATGACTTTTGGAAGAAATAAAAGGCATGTGCAATAATTTCGGACACTATTTCGTGTGAGGCTTGAGTGAATTCAAGATGATCGTAGAACTCGATTTTGAAATTCTTGAGTGAAAACAAATGGATCGAAACTATTTAAATCCAATCAATGATGATAAAGGCACCCCAGTGATATTATCTTAGTTATGACGACACGATTTACACGGAGGATGCATATTGAACATATGGCTCTCTTTGCATTGTCTATCAATTTTAATGCAAATACGTAGTAAAATCTTTAATGCGGAAATTCGTGTGTGATAAATTACACGAATACAGTAATAACTATTCGTTTGATGAAAATGGTTGTCTGGAAACGAAAATGTTGCAGTGTATTGTCAGAACACTCCAAATCTCCCATTTCCATCCAATGTTAATTACAAACTACCACTCAAACACCTGCTTATTTAATTCAAATAGAAATAAAGAGCTCTTCTGTGATGAAGGTAAGTAAGAGCTGTCCTAAACAAGTACCTTACTTGAAAAACTCTCCAGTATAAGAGTTAATGAAACAGTTCTTCTTCATTTCCAAGAGCTAGCACTTAAATTTGAAAATTATGATGAATATAATATTGAGAATATCACTCGAGTCCTTCATATACATGAGGGCTCAAATATATACTGACAGATATGCTCTCTTCTTATGATTGACATATCTCTATATTTCGTGTTATTGAAATATATACATTGAATTACTAGAGTATACCCAATGGTTGTCATTCATGTGATAATACCTTTAGTGGTCTTTGGATATATTCTGTTATGGTTAGTGTATTTCACTCTCGAATTAAATGTTCAAAAACTTTTATCAGATTAGTAAGATGTTAGTTCTGTTCCCGCCAAGTGTTGATCCTAAATAAATTATAAATCAAAATTTATCGTGAGACATTCCTGGTCATATAATTCTTGTCGTTCTGTCAACATCACATATATCATTGTGACAAAATACGGGTACATTCGACAACCATCAAAAGCTAGATTTGTGTACACGCCCTCTGTGTATCGTGTAAAAGTGATTGTTGATTTTCCGCATGCATTTACAAATATGGCGAACATCAAAGACGTCGCTACGTTTTATCTCTTTGAAAAGTGATAGGAAATCTTTCTTCCACGACTTTATCCAAAATATTCAACCAATAAAAGATTTGTCGTTACAGATTATCGTCAGGATTACTACTCATAATATATTACAATAAAAATTGAACTGGAATTATTTAATTAAACCAAACACTTCTTAAAATCGTAACCGATGTTTTTGAATTTTCTGTCAATGAAAAATCATTTGTTAATGTATACATATTTAGACATATACAGACAGTGTGGGGGTTGGTAATTTACTCGCATGTAGAAAACACTTGCATGACCGCATCAGATTACCAAAATATGTTTTAATACACAAATAAAAATCTGATTCAACATGATATCTTACTGAATGGATCAAATGCCAATCCCAGTTTCAGGTACATGTGTTCTAGTGTACAATATATGGACATGCTGCCTTTAAATATATGTTGTCCATTATTTTTTTTAATCATTAAGATGAGATATAATGGGCGGAATGGGGAAAACTTATACCTTAAAAGTTTGTATGACTATTGAAGTTAATAAATAACGAAGCATCCTCGCCTTAATATCTATATTTCGTTTCTCGGATGATTGAAGATACCGGGGTATATGCTTTTTAACACACATTTTGTCCATTTTTATAAACTATTATCACTAATTTTCCAAATTGTATCACCACGATAGACATCGTTCACTAATGAGTCAATACATGTGGTTTTGAATCACACTGTTCATATGGTTAATTTGGAGGCAGTTATATATGGTTAGGGTCATGGTGTTTAACGCCACTTTCAACAATATTTCTGTTATATCGTTGTGGTCAGTTTTATTGGTGCAGGAAACCGAAGTACAAAGAGAAACCACCTACCTGTCGCAAGTCACTGACAACCTTTATCACATAATGTTGTATCGAGTACACCTCGCCATGAACGGGGTTCGACCTCACAACTTTAGAGGTGATAGGCACTGATTGCACAGGTAATTGTAAATCCAACTACCATACAATCACGACCACGGCGGTTCCCAATCATCTATGATTGTTGAAGAACTTGGTATCACCCATCTTTAGTTTTTGTGAAAGTTCATGTCATTTGATCCTTAATTTTTTTATGTTCATGTGATACAATTATTCCTTTTTAGAAGTTCGTGTCTTCCATTTCTTCTTTGCAAAAGTTCGTGTCATTGAAGTTCGTGTGAATCAGATGTGGATTCTGGATAAAATTATAGATAAAAACGTAGATGTTGAATTAATTGCGGACAACGTGTTTCTGTAACAACCATCATTAGGTACGCTCATAATCAGGATTGGAGAGACAAATAACATAAAAGTATTTGGGAGCAAATAAATGAAAGGCCTAATCATGATAGCCAAAATATGTTAAAGATCTACTAGAGTGCATACAATAATAGAGTAATAAACCATTTATATGTGTCGCTCAATATTTAGTTTTCTATATAGTTTAGTGTTTGGTCGTCAATTATTTGTCTTTTTCTCCGTTTTCGTTTGGCTTGTATTGTCTGTCATTCTTCTTTTGGCCGTTGTATTGTCTGTCCTGCAATATATGGCTTCTGATGTTAAAACTTCTCTTGTGCTCATAGTGTAATATTGATGTGTCTAGTAACCCAGTTATAGCTTCTCAATAGTACACTCAAACAAGTGAATCACAACATTTCAAAACTGATCTAAAGATGATTCTCTATAATATATCATTATTTCTAATCGAATATGATTATTTGTACGTCTATATTTCTTATTATGTGTCTTTACGTTCTGAGTTCCTTGTGATGTCCGTTACGATTTCCGTCTTTACGTTATTTGTGTTTGTTTGCTGTATAGTGGTGTCCAACACATATTGCTTTGAGCTTTTTGTTTTGTTTTTCTTCGTATTGTCTGCTCTGTGTTGCTAGTTTCTCTGGATTGTCCATTTTTGATTGCCCCTTCGGAGTTCACTAACGTTTATGCAATGTTTATATATAGCAAAAGCAAAACTAAAAGAATAATGATTAAAAAAAAAATCACAATTCTATTAAAACATAAAGTCCTGTACAGATTCGATTCAATGGAAAAAAAAAGATTTTGAATGTATAAATGTATTTAAAGTAAGCAATTTCTGACGGAAAAAATCAAAGATAATTAACGCTGTAATTCTTCCACGGTGAGGATTATATGTGTTTAACAACACTTTCGACAACATTTCAGTTATATTTCTAAGGAATGTCTTAGTGGTGGTTGGAAAATGCAGTATCAAGTGAAATCCAGCGATTTGCCACGACTACCTGACTAACTTTATAAATCAGTTGTATCGACAAATCGAAAAGCGGGAATCGAACTCACAAAGTCAAGTGAGGATGAACACTGACGTTACATAGATATAATTAAATCAAACAAGCTAACAATGACGGCAACGGCGGCCCAAATAACAGTTGTAGGGTGCCATATTGATGTTAATCTAACAGGGAGATATTACACTGTAACATATCAGTATCATTTTACAGAAAGTCGATGACAATATGCTGTCATTGTTTTACTTTATGCCTTTGAGAGCACTCTACGTACTCGTTCTTTCAATCGTTGTCAATAATCTTCAAAAAGATGTCTAAAATTGTATTAAAAATTATATTAAAAACCATATGAATAGGGTGTGTGACAACATATTGTGTTGAGAGGAAATTAAATTTTACATGATACACGTACTTATGTGTCCTTCAAATACAAAAGAAACATTTGTCTGTATTGTCATCACTATTGTCTTATTACGAAATCAAACAAATGATGTAAAATGTCACACATGTCGAATGATCTACATGTAAGTTGCAGTTTCAGTTCATCTGCCAAACTTGTATAGATGTGCAGTATCCATATT
Organism: Bathymodiolus brooksi; assembly: GCA_963680875.1. Classification (NCBI taxonomy): domain Eukaryota; kingdom Metazoa; phylum Mollusca; class Bivalvia; order Mytilida; family Modiolidae; genus Bathymodiolus; species Bathymodiolus brooksi. The sequence goes on along the minus strand of OY804576.1, from coordinate 58,658,215 downwards.
CGATTTTGTTTTTCAAACATTTATCTATTTTTATTTATTTTTAGTTTTTTTTAGGGGGGGATATTTTTCCAATTTATTGCAGACATAACAGTCAATACAATGCAATCAAAGACAAGACACAATATTACATGACACATCCACTATAAATTAAATTTAATAAGAACAGTTAAACAAATATTGCCTATTATATACAGACTATATACAACCCAGATTTTAAAAGATGCCCACAATTGTTGTGCAATGAGACATTCCCAAAGATAGTATAGCATAGAAGCAGTTTCTATTGAACAGAAGTTACAAGGACTACTATCCTTAATTCCCACCTTTAAAGAGTTTGACAGTTGGTTAAATGTGATGAAGTGATTTACACTGAAAGATCCGTAAATTCATGTCATTTGATATGCTATAAATTTGTTTCTCAAACCTAAAAATAGACATTTAGTCCAAATATATACAAGTTCCCGTTTTGATATTTAACAAATTATGTTACTAAACATCTTAATTGCACGACCACCTTCCTTTCATTTAAGGAATGACCAAATGGCCAAAAGAAAAAGGACAAACGGTCAAACCATGATCTGTAAGCAACACTACACAGAAAGCTAAAGATTGAGCAACACGAATCCCACAAAAAACAAGGTTGATGGTAGGGTACGTAGTCCCTGCTCCACTATTGACACTCATCGTGTTGCTCTTGTTACAAATCTGATGACAATCATGAATGAGGAAAGTACAGGTTTATGATTACGACAACCAGAACATATCTGTGGACATTTTTCAAAGCGCGCAATTTCATTCACGATACAACCGACAACACGTCCTTAGATATTTGCTTAGATATTGACCGTCAGCCCCACAATTTAGTGATGTCCGCGTAAAAACGATGTACGATTCGCCTTGACTCCCATTTGTTTGGTATGAGATTCATGTTCTATCTATGGTGTTTCTATTTATTTACGTATACTGGTGTCTGACACGATTTCCATATCAAATGACGTCGTGTCGTTTTACAGTTACGCGACGGGTATCAAATGTAGAGCAGGAACTGATAACCTTTCCTTAGCACATATGTTCACCCGAGGTTTTTAGTTGTGTTCGTGTTGCTCGATACTTAATTGTGTGTGTAGTGTTTTGTAGATCGTTGTTTGTCCTTTTGTCCTTTTTCTATTGGCCATTGTGTTGTTTGTACTTTTTCTATTGGCCATTGTGTTGTTTGTACTTCTTAGATTTACGACTTCTGATTACCACTTTAGTATCTTCAATCTTTTCTGAAAAGAACCGGACCTATCTTTTAGAGTTGTAACATTCCTACTTCCGTGTTGACGGAATGTTTGCGTGTTTTAGAACATGTTCGTCTTGTAGTCAATTTTTGAACTAAAGTCTACATTTGTCTGGACAGTTATACAAGCAATCACTAAGAACATTTGTCTTTAATATTCCATAGTTGCTATAAAGACGTTGAATCGACCTTATCATCTCTGTTGTCAAAACTTTGCGATTTTGCTGTCAATTTTTACGCCGCATACAACAAACTGTGTAAATGTTTAATACTGCTTGAGATATGAAAACGATATTCAATAGTTATTTTGATTTGATTTTAAATTCTAATACTGCGAAGTCCAAAAAAAAAATAATGCAAAATTATTATTATTTTCACGCAGTTATTGCGAATGAAATTTATATTATATTAATACCATATAAGGTATTTTTATTCGGACGTTATAAAGAACAAACAAATTATATTAATTATATCAAAGATTAAAGTAGAGCAGGAAATGTTTACCCTTCCGGAGCACAGGAAATCATCCTTGTTTTGTGTGGGATTCGTGTTGATCAATCTTCCCTTTAGGAATCTTCAAACTTTTTGTAAAATGATATTACATGCGTGCAATAACAGCAGTTGAAAATAAAAGTTAAAAAAAAAAAAAAAAAAAAAAAAACCGACGGCAGCCACCTTGGCAGAATAAATGCAAGAAATATTTAATCGTGTATTTTAATAGACTGATATTTTGGAAGTGTATACGGAGCAAACGGTAACATTCCTCTGGTACAGAGTACAGAGTAGATAATAAGATACTTTAATTCGTGGAAGGTTTTTATCCTATTAATTCAATGATAAATACTACCTTGTTCAGTAATATGGATACCATGGCCTTCCAATTACATTATTTAAGATAAAGCGGTTCATAAAGTGTTTTATTGGGGAAAAGGTCAAGATATGAAAGATTTCGTATATCTCAAAGACCGAAAAATCTATGTAAAAGGAGAATGTACGTTGTCAGGATCGATTCTTTACATGGCGAGTGTTTGGATTGATATGACATTAAAACCCGCTAACTACCGTTTGATAAAGACATAGGGTAGTTTCATCTTTGTTGATGAAGGTATTCGGAGGTTGTCATTTGTGGATTAAAAAGAATAAAAAGGCAGTGATAACAAATCCAAAGTAATATAGTATTTGATTTCCAGTTATCAAAAGTCGTTTGAAGTTGTGGAATAGTTATAGCTGTACTGTGTATCTTGATACCCGTTGTATACATAGAAAATAGGCGAAATTGAAATCATTTGTTATCTCATTGAAAACAGTTCATATTTATGAATCCTAACACTTGTTGACAAACAGAAGAACAAGTGCCCCACAAAGTTTAATATTTAGTAGAGCGCTTACTCGTGTTTAGGTGTCACTGTGAGTGCGATCGTATGGTAGTTGGATTTACATCTACATATGCAATCAGTTCCCATTATCTCTAAGGTTTAGGATTTCGATTCCGGCCCTGTGATGAGATGTACTCGATGCAATTTTCTGTGATAAAGTTTGTCAGTTACTAATTACAAGACTTTGGTGTCTTTAGATACTGTGGTTTCGCTAAGCAATAAAACTGATCTTCACGATATCACTGAAATATTGCTATGATAGGCGATAAACACCCACAGACCTTTCAAAATCACGTTTTTAAACATAACATATATTGTACCCACCAATCGAGTTATCCATACGAAAGAAGCGTTAAACAAGAAGGATTCAAATACAACATCACAACAAATTTACTCTAGATAAAAAAAAAATGAAATTTCAGGAACATGTGGAGTGGCTATTAGATTACATGTAACTATTTCTAAAATGCTCACACCAAAATCCCAGGCACGACCATGTAAAACTAATTCCATTTACCCGACATTTACTCACATCAAACACTGATGCATACACATTCATTAAAGATCATATCGATGAAATATTAGATTTTATAATTGAAAAGATATTTATTAGCTATAGTCTTTGACCAGACATTTAACATTCCGGGTAATACGAATTATGCATCCATATTTACAGACTTGCATTGAACTCGTATTAAGCAAATAAAATAACAAAATACACCCAATCAAACTTGAAAAAAGGCATAAAAAATATCACCAGGCCCACTTAGATTAATTTATGAATTTACTATTTTGTTAATTTTATAATTGGAACATTACACTACAAACCGAAAGATTTGATGATGCCAAATGGGTAATCGGAAGTCGTAAATCACAATGGGTAATCGGAAGTCGTAAATCGAGGAAAGACAGACAATACAATAGCCAAAACAATTAAATGACAAACAGACAAACAATGATATATAAACACAGAATACTATTGATTACGAAACAGGAACTCCCTGAAAACATGGGATTAACTCATGTGCTCTAGAGGGGGTTGGACGTTCCTGTCCAACAAGTAGCACCCTTGTGTTACTCTTGTTAAAAATCTGGTAGTAATTCATGAAAAGGGAAAAGAGGACGGATACGAGTAACGAAACGTATATGTGGTCATCTGTGACACAGATATTCCGTAACGCTTAACCATGCCATCATGGTTACTGGAAACGTTGAACAATGGACACTTATTGTCGTATGAATACCAACTACCAATATTTAGAAACTAAGGTTGTCCTTCTAAGCGTTTTTCTTGTGAATGACGGCCTCAAGTAATCGGCCATTTCGGAATATCTGAGTCTAGACGGAATGCACACATGCTCGTAGATATTCTCTTTGATTTAATTTTGCTGTCAACAGTTCCACCAATATCAACAAAACAAACAACCAGCTCTTATCTCAAACAATACAACATGCAGTTATTTTGGGAACTCTTTGTTATATCAACGTGGAAAAAGAACTATTCTTATCACGTTTACGCAGTCTCGATCATGTATGACGTCACAGTCAAAAACTTTCGACATCAAGAAGAAATAGTTTATTTCATTTTAAGCATATTCTATTCATAAATAAATGAAATGGATTGGATAATTTATATACACATTTCATCAATACTAAGTTGATACATGTATTCTATTACGACGATTATACCATTATATGATTTCTGTCCACAGATCCTAACAGGATTGCCATTGTTTCTCCCCGTTTTTTACATGTCTTAGTGTGGTTTGTGTTGCTCATTTTGTCAAATTACAAGTGTCCAACACGATTACCATATCAGATAATGTTTGTGTCCTTTAACAGTAACATGGCGGGTGGAGCAGGACCTGCTAGTCAGTCTGGAGCACCTGTGTTGACACCCAGCGGGTGGAGCAGGACCTGCTAGTCAGTCTGGAGCACCTGTGTTGACACCCAGCGGGTGGAGCAGGACCTGCTAGTCAGTCTGGAGCACCTGTGTTGACACCCAGTGGGTGGAGCAGGACCTACTAGTCAGTCTGGAGCACCTGTGTTGACACCCAGTATGTGGAGCAGGACCTACTAGTCAGTCTGGAGCACCTGTGTTGACACCCAGTGGGTGGAGCAGGACCTGCTAGTCAGTCTGGAGCACCTGTGTTGACACCCAGTGGGTGGAGCAGGACCTACTAGTCAGTCTGGAGCACCTGTGTTGACACCCAGTGGGTGGAGCAGGACCTACTAGTCAGTCTGGAGCACCTGTGTTGACACCCAGTGGGTGGAGCAGGACCTGCTAGTCAGTCTGGAGCACCTGTGTTGACACCCAGTGGGTGGAGCAGGACCTGCTAGTCAGTCTGGAGCACCTGTGTTGACACCCAGTGGGTGGAGCAGGACCTGCTAGTCAGTCTGGAGCACCTGTGTTGACACCCAGTGGGTGGAGCAGGACCTGCTAGTCAGTCTGGAGCACCTGTGTTGACACCCAGTGGGTGGAGCAGGACCTGCTAGTCAGTCTGGAGCACCTGTGTTGACACCCAGTGGGTGGAGCAGGACCTACTAGTCAGTCTGGAGCACCTGTGTTGACACCCAGTGGGTGGAGCAGGACCTGCTAGTCAGTCTGGAGCACCTGTGTTGACACCCAGTGGGTGGAGCAGGACCTGCTAGTCAGTCTGGAGCACCTGTGTTGACACCCAGTGGGTGGAGCAGGACCTGCTAGTCAGTCTGGAGCACCTGTGTTGACACCCAGTGGGTGGAGCAGGACCTGCTAGTCAGTCTGGAGCACCTGTGTTGACACCCAGTGTGTGGAGCAGGACCTGCTAGTCAGTCTGGAGCACCTGTGTTGACACCCAGTGTGTGGAGCAGGACCTACTAGTCAGTCTGGAGCACCTGTGTTGACACCCAGTGGGTGGAGCAGGACCTGCTAGTCAGTCTGGAGCACCTGTGTCGACACCCAGTGGGTGGAGCAGGACCTACTAGTCAGTCTGGAGCACCTGTGTCGACACCCAGTGGGTGGAGCAGGACCTGCTAGTCAGTCTGGAGCACCTGTGTTGACACCCAGTGGGTGGAGCAGGACCTACTAGTCAGTCTGGAGCACCTGTGTCGACACCCAGTGGGTGGAGCAGGACCTACTAGTCAGTCTGGAGCACCTGTGTTGACACCCAGTGGGTGGAGCAGGACCTACTAGTCAGTCTGGAGCACCTGTGTCGACACCCAGTGGGTGGAGCAGGACCTACTAGTCAGTCTGGAGCACCTGTGTTCACACCCAGTTTTTAGTAGTCTTCTTTTGTTCAATCGTTAGTTTTCTGTGTAGTGCTTTGTAGATCATTGTTTGTCGCTTTGTCTTTTTTCTTGTGACCATTATGTTCTCTGTCCTACGATTTACAGATTCTGTTTACCTCTTTGGTATCTTTAAGCTTTTCTTGAGAAAGCAATATAAATCTATGAAAGAAATCGGGTAGATTCATAACCTTGCACATCACTTTTATTTATGTTAAATTTGTACCCTTTAAACTCACAGTTAAACATCCGTATTTCAACGGGAAGATAAAAAAAATACATTTTATACATTCCCCGGTTGTCATTTTAGCTTTGATGTTTCCACTTCAAATGACTTTCTACAATTATGTGGTTAGTTAGCATATAGCTTATGTGGTTTAGAAACGATTTAAAGCTCAATAGTAGTTGATAGTAGAACCGAGAGAAAACCATGCATTATAACTGTGAAGAAATTTCATTAGCTGTAAGCAGGCACAAGATAGTACATCAGTGTACTGCTCTCGTGCTCAGTTTTGGATTAAATTTCACATGAATCATTCCAAAATTGCAAATCATTGGACTCACGCGGTTTGAACAAAATCTGAGATACAAGATGTAATTTGTCGATATGCAAAGAAATAAATTACCGATAGATCAAATAAAATCAAGGTATAGTTCGAATGTATTATATATAAATGTCTTAAATTACCGCTATATAACAAACAGTTATACTTGATTTTTTGAAGCAACATGTTCAAAATATACTCTTGTTTCAAGTCTACACGTGCCTCTAGCGTTGCAGATAAAGAAACCATCAAGTTACATGATCAATAATGAATCTTAATTTATTGGGTTCATAGTATACTACACACTATTTATGATATATTTGGGCTTTACAATTGCATTACAATTGATATCTACGTTTTTATTACTATCGCTGGGTCGATACATCTGCTGGTGGATTATTAGACCTCGAGGGTATCATCCGCTCATTAGTCATTATTATTAACAATAAGGTACTCCTCTTTCAGGAATAGGTGAACTTGGCGGGTTTTGATGAGCTATTCTGTTTAGACCCTTTGGTTTTCGTGCTCCCAAAGATTTTATTATTTTTTGGTTTTCAAATAATCTGATTTTCAGCGTACCTGATGAATGTTCTTCCATAAACGCGTCGTGCACACTAAATTTGATATCTACGTTTTATTACTTATGATTAAAAGTTCCATGTGGTCAATTCGTGATATGTATACTAATAATGGGTACTAAATGTGCTCCTCATCTTGCCGATTTGTTCCTTTATTCGTATGAAGCAGACTTCATACATGGGCTTCTCAAGAAAAACCAAAAGAAGTGATTATGTTGCTCGTATCTATCCCACTTGAATAATGTTTTACATACTACCAATGTCAGAACTGTTAGAAGATTAGAAGATATATCTGTGGGAAGACCACTGTCAGAACTGTTAGCATATTAGAGGATATATCTGTGCGAGAGACCACTGTCAGAACTGTTAGAAGATTAGGGGATATATATGTGCGGGAGACCACTGTCAGAACTGTTAGAAGATTAGGGGATTTATCTGTGGGAAGACCACTGTCAGAACTATTAGCATATTAGAGGATATATCTGTGCGGGAGACCACTGTCAGAACTGTTAGCATATTAGAGGATATATATGTGCGGGAGACCACTGTCAAAACTGTTAGAAGATTAGGGGATATATTTGTGGGAAGACCACTGTCAGAACTGTTAGCATATTAGAGGATATATCTGTGCGGGAGACCACTGTCAGAACTGTTAGAAGATTAGGGGATATATATGTGCGGGAGACAACTGTCAGAACTGTTAGAAGATTAGAGGATATATCTGTGCGTGCGACCACTGTCAGAACTGTTAGAAGATTAGAGGATATATCTGTGCGGGAGACCACTGTCAGAACTGTAAGAAGATTAGGGGATATATCTGTGGGAAGACCACTGTCAGAACTGTTAGAAGATTAGGGGATATATATGTGCGGGAGACCACTGTCAGAACTGTTAGAAGATTATGGGATATATATGTGCGGGTGACCACTGTCAGAACTGTTAGAAGATTAGGGGATATATTTGTGGGAAGACCACTGTCAGAACTGTTAGCATATTAGAGGATATATCTGTGCGGGAGACCACTGTCAGAACTGTTAGAAGATTAGGGGATATATATGTGCGGGAGACAACTGTCAGAACTGTTAGAAGATTAGAGGATATATCTGTGCGGGCGACCACTGTCAGAACTGTTAGAAGATTAGAGGATATATCTGTGCGGGAGACCACTGTCAGAACTGTAAGAAGATTAGGGGATATATCTGTGGGAAGACCACTGTCAGAACTGTTAGAAGATTAGATATAGCTGTGGGAAGACCACTGTCAGAACTGTTAGCATATTAGAGGATATATATGTGCGGGAGACCATTGTCAAAACTGTTAGAAGATTAGGGGATATATCTGTGGGAAGACCACTGTCAGAACTGTTAGCATATTAGAGGATATATCTGTGCGGGAGACCACTGTCAAAACTGTTAGAAGATTAGGGGATATATCTGTGGGAAGACCACTGTCAGAACTGTTAGCATATTAGAGGATATATCTGTGCGGGAGACCACTGTCAGAACTGTTAGAAGATTAGGGGATATATCTGTGCGGGAGACCACTGTCAGAATTGTTAGAAGATTAGGGGATATATATGTGCGGGAGACCACTGTCAGAACTGTTAGAAGATTAGGGGATATATATGTGGGAAGACCACTATTAGAAGATTAGAGGATATATATGTGCGGGAGACCACTGTCAGAACTGTTAGAAGATTAGGGGATATATATGTGCGGGAGACAACTGTCAGAACTGTTAGAAGATTAGAGGATATATCTGTGCAGGCGACCACTGTCAGAACTGTTAGAAGATTAGAGGATATATCTGTGCGGGAGACCACTGTCAGAACTGTTAGAAGATTAGGGGATATATCTGTGGGAAGACCACTGTCAGAACTGTTAGAAGATTAGAGGATATAGCTGTGGGAAGACCACTGTCAGAACTGTTAGAATATTAGAGGATATATCTGTGCGGGCGACCACTGTCAGAACTGTTAGAAGATTAGAGGATATATATGTGCGGGAGACCACTGTCAGAACTGTTAGAAGATTAGGGGATATATCTGTGCGGGCGACCACTGTCAGAACTGTTAGAAGATTAGAGGATATATCTGTGCGGGCGACCACTGTCAGAACTGTTAGAAGATTAGAGGATATATGTGTGCGGGAGACCACTGTCAGAACTGTTAGAAGATTAGGGGATATATCTGTGCGGGCGACCACTGTCAGAATTGTTAGAATCAATGTCTTTGCAGACGACCACTACCAGAACTGTCGGAATAAACGTATCTACATACGATCTCTATCAAAACTGTTAGAATCAATGTCTTTGCAGACGACCTCAATCAGAACTTTGGAATCGTGCTTTTATAGACAATCACCATCAGATCTGTTAAATTTCATATCTTTTTATGCGGCCACTATCAGAACTGTTATATTCTATGTTTCACAAACAACTGCCAGAACTTACATAATTTATGTCAACAGACGGCTTTTATGCAAAACTCGGAACTATTATTAAAACAATGCACACTGTCTGGGCTGGATGAAGGATACATACGGTTTTCTGTTTTTGTTCTATGCATGTTTGTAAGTCATATTGTATCGAATAACTAAATTAACTTCTATGGGTTATCTATACGTTTATCATAACCTTTTCATCCATTTCAAAGAGAAAGTACTAAAGGTTCATCCTGTTATTTGCCCGTTCTTTGTTCATCTAGTTTTGGCCATTTGTATTATCTGTCCTTCCCCAACTTACGGTTTCTGATTACCCCTTTGGTATCTTCAATCCTGTTCATTATAAAGTTCAATTTTGTCATTTGTATTTCCTTTGGCAACTTTACTGTCGTTTGATATTAATTAAGTAATAAAAAGTGCGTTTAATTTCACACAACTTTCTGAAAGGTATATAATTTGTTGATAATACTTGCATACTAAGAGATCGAAGCCAATTGATTATGTATCGCCGGTTGCTGCTGGTGACAGCCAAAGTTGAAATCAAAGCTTTTCTAAATACAAGAGGAGTTTGGTGGTACTAAAGGACTTAACTTACAATACACTGTTACCTTGTGAATGCATGAAGAATAACATATATGGTGTTCCTATTTGAATCGTGCTATGGTTACTATTTCAATACAAAGCTCTTCGGAATGGATGGACATATTTTTTTACTTCAACTTGGTACAATATTTTCAACTAATGACTACCTTTGTTAAAAAAAAATAAATAGAAAAGACCACCCCAAAGAAACACAAACAAACAAACAAACAAACAAACAAACAAACAAAAACAAACATATTTGTTTAGGAAACAAATTAAGAGATATTTTGTCTGATTTGTTTTTTTGCCTACATTTTTGTTCAGGATGTTTTTTTCCCTTTCACAACTTTAGCTGGTTATTAGTACTATCATTCAATACTTACAATTATGGTCATCTCTTCTAAGCTGTCACCTGTATTAAAAGATCACCTTGTTCTTGTCCTTTCCTAGAAAATTTCATATGAATTGAACCTCTTTTAAGAGGTCACCTATCTTATGAGGCCACTTTTTCTTTGTCTAAAAAGTGACCTCTTAATACAGGTTTGACTACATATTGTAATTGATTTAATATTGATACCATATTTTCAACCCTGTTCAATATTAAAAATAAAACAACCTGAATTTCTAACTCCTATGTCGTTGTCTTTTTTTGAGTTCGATGATTTGAGGGGTTAGTGTTATGGTGTTTAACGCCACTTTCAACACTATCTCAACTATATCGTGGCGGTCAGTTTTATTGGTGGAGGAAACCGGAGTACATGGAGAAAATGTCGCAAGTCACTGACAAACTTTAAGACATAATGTTGTATCGAGTATACCCCGCCTGAGTGGGATTCTTTGAGATGAGAAGTATTTATTCGTTGATATTGGTAAAATTGGTAAAATTGTTGACCATCACTGTTTATAATTACTTTTCATAATTTATTTAGAGAAACTGTAATGCATTTTGTATTTTATTCCTAAATAAGAAAATGTTTAAATAAAAATAATATGCCATGTGGCTTTGAACAAAGTCTAACGATGTTAAACTACCTATAAAACACTCTTATGGACACTGCTAATTTTACATTAGCTCGCCATTATAGTTCAGGATGTAGGCAGGATATTGACAAACATAGGACAGACTTGATAAGACATTATGAATGTTACAAAAATAGATATAACCTATAATCGGCTTTGTGAAATATGTTTTTATTAAAATATATGACATCATAGTTGGAAATACAATGTAGAAGATCACGAATATTTGAAATACATGTATAAGTAAACAAAAATTATATGTTGTTAATCTTAAAATATAATGAAAATTTGTTCTTACACAATTTTAGTATACGTTTTCATAAACTGTGAACTCACTTTAATTCGTCGATACCAATTTTCATGGTTTGATGAAAATTACATTTTCGTGGTTACGTAAATTCGTGGATCCGTATCTGGTGTCTATATATATATATGGTGACAAATATTTATTTTAGAATTCGTTGTTCCGTACCTAGAGTCAGAATACAAATATTTATTTCGATTCTGATATGTCTAAGAGTACAAATACGGTAGTATACTTTGATTGGAAAACGGTAATTTATATTTACGTTTGCGGAAAATGTCGCACACAATTTATGCTGCCAATGGAAAAGTCAGTCACATTCACCGGGGCATGTGCGAATGAGATTATACCATCGATAAATCTCTCGTTTGTCTACCAAGCGAAAGAAGGACGTCATGTTAGAATTAATTATTAATTTAGTTGTTAGATATGATCCACCAAATCAACGAAAATTGGTATACCAAGTATAATAATGAGTTTATAGTATGCAAATAATTTCTAGGTTAGGAATACGCTGTTTAACGCCACTTTCAAAAATATTTCAGTTATATCGTGGTTGTCAGTTTTATTGGTAGAGGAAACCGGAGTACCCGGAGAAAACCACCGACCTACAGCAAATCACTGACAAACTTTATCATATGGCACTCATAAACTCATATAAGTAAATATACATGTATATACCTTTTGTCTACCTTGATAACTTCAGAAACCAATCAATGTTTCATGTCTAGATTTTTCTTGTAGTAACTACATATCAATAACATCTTGTCCATAGTAACGGATTTGTTCTCAATTTTTCTTAGTAGTTTTAACTAGCCAAGATATGGATGTAGTTAAACATGAAAGGAAACTCATCTACAAATCTTCAGGTAAAAGTAGAAAGCTAATGAATAGCTCATTTTATTTAAAAAAAATAAATACCAAATATATTTTTTTCGACTGTCGCCAATGAATCTAAAAATATACATGTAAATTCAATAGAATAAAAATTGCCTGGTTAAGATATGATTAAAAATATGTTTGTTTGTTTGATGGTGCTTAACAATATTTCAGCTATATCGTGGCGGTCAGTTTTATTGGTGGAGGAAACCGGAGGACCCGGAGAAAACCACCGACCTGCCGCAAGTCATTGACAAACTGATTAAATATAACAAAAGAACTAAAATTATTATATAAATAATAATAAGAATTTTTATTTTTTTATTTTTCTGATGCAAAAATAATAGAAACAAGGAAAAGATGAATTTCACAGTTAACTAGATTTATCAAATGTTACATAAAGTAAGAATAATGGATAATTGATGATACAGTGATTTGAAGTACAAATTTGCAAAGGCTTAACAATGGTTAATCTACTCCTTTGATAAAATGAGAAGATGTTCCTCATCTTACAGTTACCATCAATTATATAAATGTACATTGACAAGGGAGAAGAAACTGTAAAGCTTTAAATAGATATTAAAGCTCATTTTGGTAATTTTTTGTATCTCATGAAAATTTGCAATTGATTCAATAAATGATATTTATAAACCATTAACCCGGTTTTTATCAATGAAACTTTGTAAAAGTGGCATAATTCGTTGATAATTTTGCCATATCTTGCGGTTTGTCCATTAATTGAATTTTTGTTTCCTGGACAAAAATTTCATTTCGACACTTTTAAGTGATATTTTAACGATATTAGGGATTATATGGGCGTGCAAAGTATTTTTGGATTGTTTTTACAATTAAATTGAAAAGAAACAACCTTCGTCACGAGTTGAAAAAATATATGTTAAGACGAGCTTTAATATCCCTTTAAAAGTAAACATACAGGAACATCTCTTTGTTCTATTAATAAATGCTAAAAATATATTTTGTTAAGGAATATGTTGTCAATTTGGCTTTGGATTGTTGTTCAAACCAGTGCTTCACCATTGGGACGGGAGGAAAATAATAAATGCTATAAACTTATTGTGTACATTAAATTGTGTAGCGGGTGAAAATGAGAGGTTCCCATTCTCCTATAAAATATACACAATTATACAAACACTGTCCTCAATGAGAGGTTCAGACATAAAACCTAGTTTCTCCACTGTGCTCTACAATCTCTTTCGAACAATAAGCCAGTAACTAGACTCGAGATAAAACGAAAAAACTGAAAAGCAAAAAATACCACATTGTCAGAACAGTTCCAAAATCCAATAGAAAAATCGAATAAAAAAGCAAAATCGATATGCCTAACACACAAATACGTGACCGCTCATTTTCCTGGTTTTATACAGGCACACCAATAAAAAGTGCCGGTGTTAAGCTATTTTATTTCTATTCTCATGACGTGTCTTCCATGTCTGTACTTATCTAATTGTAATACAGTACATTGACCATTTTACTGTGTCTTCTTTTTATCTTTTAAGAAACATATCTAATTTAGGAATTATGTGATAAAATTTGTCAGTGACTTTCGACAGGTCGGCGGTTTTCTCCGGTACTTCGGTTTCCTCCACCAATAAAACGGACCGTCACGATATAACTGAAATGTGGTGAAAGTGGCGTTAAACACCATAGCTCTAGAAATTATTACAATATAGCAAGAAAAAAAATATTTAGATGAAGTTATGAAAATTAACAAAAAATGTATACTTTACTAGAATGTCAACTTGAAGCAAGATTAAAAAAAAATTCATAACTGACATTCGTATTAATGTGCGAAAAAGAGGTCCGAATAATTCAGGTAAGATATAAAATAGGTCCATATTAGTAAAAGATTTGAATATTTTAAGAACGAAATGTATCATGTATAGCTATAATCTCTATCCTATATCTTATAACTTTAATATATATATATATTAATTGTAACATTTGATGTATGTAATCTTAATTTAAGTGTTGAGGCACTTCAGTGTAGAGAGTTGAGCAAACGATCGACAATAAGGGTTTACAAAACGAGGATGGATCTTCTCTAGTGTATATGATAACATTATTGCAGAGATTGAAAACCCACTATGGTTAATGTTAACACTGGCAAGTGTTTCTGAAGTATTCGTCAAGTGATCTACCTTAAGGTGATAAGGAATTTATTTATATTTGTCAATAATACTTTTAAATCTAGACCCACACTTATATACACGTACATGTATATCTATATATGTTTATATATATATACTGGACCAATCTCTTTACTAGTAATTATATGTTTGTTAAATGAAGATGTTCCTCTCAGAAATCATATTACACGAGGATTAACTTCATTTCTCGCTATCCATTGATTAAATATACATTTTATGCGCAGACAGCAAAGACATTTTATTTGTTAGCAAACTCCATCGATTTTTCTCTCTAGCCACGCCTTTATGTAAACAATTTAAACTCAAAGTAGGCGTAACAAATTTAGGATAAAATCCAATAAAAATTATCATTTTCCGGGTAGCTTTAAACTGTGCAAGTAAATTCCGTCTACCCATAATAAACCCGCCCTAAATTTTCCCATGAAAAGACATTTAATATGATAATGACACGGTAATAGTGACAGTTTTTACTATTCTGCTCACATGGCTTCTCGAGAAACTAACCAAAGAGGTAATACACGACGGTGAAGCACTGTGAAGTGCACAGTTTGCGTTTGAAGTGATCACGATTTTACTATCTAAGCATAAAATCAATTTTTACACTTAAATGGAGGTCCCATTGGAAGGCATGAATGGAACGAAGCATAGCAGTAGTTTTTCAGTTAAGGATATTTTGGACTTGCCAAAAGGGAAAAACAGTTGTAGTCCGGTAGATTCTGAAACTCCTACTGTAAACAGTAACGTATTATCCTCTATACCCTCGGTGCCTGATGTTGCTGATTTACCAGGAGTAAATGGTTACTATGATAACAACAACCCATACAGTAGATGGCTTCAAACAAACGAAAATATTCCATATGCAAGTAAGTACTAATATGAAAAATTTTACTATAAGACAAAAAAATGTTAATTTAAGACGAAAAATATTGCTTTAAAACGAAACATGCACATTACCATTACATTTTCATCTTAAGTCTACACGTGAAATGTATGTTTATATAAAACTGTACTTAAACTTAGCAGAGTTATCTAACATCTTAAAAATACCATACAGATTCTAGTTTTTTATATTTAATTTTGTTATTTGCATAACAATTAATTTCATCTTAATTAAGATCAGTAATCAATTGATGCAAACTGTTAATTTATTATAGATAATATCGATATTTTAAACGTTTTACTACAAATTTCAATTACTATTAAAGGTCAAAAATTTGTTTTTGTATAAAGAAATGGTCCATCTGATCTAATAACATGGATGTTTAATTTAATATTTTGATATTAATCTAAACATTGAAAATTGAAAGGTTATGAATTTTATGTAAACTTACTTCTCAAACTTAAATATATTAATTCACGAAAAAAAGAAACCAATGTCAATATTTGTACGAAATTGTTCAGTACCCCGGAAGAAAAATTATCTATTTTGGACTTTGTGGCACATTCATATAAATACATACAAATCGGGGATACGTATTTTGACAGACGATGTTATTTTTCATCTACTAGTACACAAAAAGTTATAATGAAGTCGGGTAGTATCTTGTAAGATTGGACATATATTCATTCACATAATACAAATTTTATCTGTTTAAAACTTTTATAGTATGGGGAATTATCTTATTCAAACAAAATAAAGTCGTTGTATGGTTTATATTGCATTATGCGTTCAGATTAAAATTAATTGATATTATATTTATCATGTAAGAAAAAAAATGTATATCCAAAATTATTATCCAACTTTCAACAAAATTTAACTATATAACAAATAAAAAATAAATATTTATATCTATATTAATTCTTTTCTAAGAAATGATTAAATTATTCAGATATTAAAAGTGTATTGAAATTAATTTAAATCCAATAATATTACTGTTCATTATCCATGTTTGGGATTATTTGTCAAATTAAATAAAAGTTGGAAAGTGAATGGGCAAAAAGTCAATAATGAAAAATGAAAAACCATAAGCTTTGTCTTAATAACATTTTAAATTTATTATAGTTGCTTTCAACAAGTTAATCAAAATGTGGACATTCAATTAGATTAAGATCTTTGCAAGATTTTTTGGGTAGTTATATTGATGGTCTCAGTTTTAAGATTCGTTTTTATTCTGTTTTTTTGTGGACGAGAATATGAAATCCCATAACAATTTGCTCAATTTCAATTTAAGTAACTGATTAACAGAACATACAAAAAACTAACAAAATGTCTAACATTTCAATATAATAATCATTACAATACAAGACAAATATAGTAATATTATATATATATATATATCCCTCGTTCTATCATAAATTGCGGTCCCAGAAGATTAAAGTTGACAATTATTTCCCCTTTCTACGTTTACAAAGAAGTATTACATGCTTTTTGTGGCCATAGCAGCGCATGTGAAAAAATTATATCAAACTTTATTTTCTCTTACTGAATATTTTAGTACAGGACATACCAAATATATATTTTCTTGTACCATTCTTGTCATGGCCTTGTCATAAACAGTCAGATTTCAAACTATTTATTAAAGACACACACCCGAACATATATTTACAAATATTCCTGTTTCAATTGAACGAGTATTGAATACCTTCAGAATACAATGTAATGCATTTTTAAATAGTCTATACAAAGATCACGATGCACTGTGTGTGTGTGTGATCTTTTGTTGCAAAGAATTAAATCTTATCACTTTCACTTGCTTTGAATTTTTAATGTGTATTGGGTTTCTTTTTATATATAAATTAATACAATAAGCAATGCTATAGGAAACAATGATTGGTTAATTGATGACAAGAAACGCATAAAAAAGACAGAAAGATCCGATCAATTAAATGTACAACAGACCCAAAACTAGGTCTCCAATCCGTCTGATCTTCTCCGAAGTTTGATTCCTTTTTTATTATCATGCTTGTATATTCTACTCTTGACGTCAGTTAAATGTTTACTTTTTAATGTCAATCGAATGATGGTTTGCGAGAAATCTTCTAAATTTTAACTCGATTTGGAGGGAAAAAATTTTTAAAAGATTTTCTATCAACTGAAATCGTGTGAGAAATGTTTAAAAACAATAAAATAAACAAACAAATAAATGTGAGATTTTTTTATAGAAAAATTATAAGAAAATAAAGGATAACGATGAAATTTCAAATTAACATCACACTACAAATAAACAAACAAATAAACAAACAAGCAACATATGAAATATCCAAAAGTTACTGAAGATATATATTTAAAAAAAAAATATTCTCAGCAAGTCGGATTTTACATTATAAAAAAAACCACTGACTAATAAGTTAAAGAAAAAAAAACATTAAAAAAAATACTAATAATAGTATATAATGAAAATACAAAATACCATAAAAATATATATTTTAACTCAGTTTTCATACTTTTAAGTTCCCCCTCCTTTCTTATTCAGTCTCTATATTTATTCAGACAAATCCATTTTGTTGATTTCTGAAGTAGCCCCTCTTGAAAATAAAACATATTAAACAACTTAGCCATTATAAAATTTGTTCTAAAGTTTGTCCTGATAATTCCAAAAATGATATCGATAAACTTCAAAAACGTTTTTCTTTTATTTTTCGGATGTAAATTGGTTCGTATTTAAGTACCCTATAGTCTATATTGATCATGTCAAAATTATAAAATTTAACACCATTTAGCTTTTAAGCATTGTTTAAAAATCAATTTCAATTTTCAAGGTCGTAGCATATTAATGCACTTGCGTGTGGCCTTATACTATCACAAATTATTCATATATAATACATAATATGTTTTAGATTATCTATCATTTTCCATTAATCGTTGCATAATATATTATATAAATGTGAAGTGATAGGTGTATATGCAAGGTATATTAAAGGTGTAAATTCACATTAGTTCCCTTTGAGAAAACATTGCATTGCACTGAATAATACTCTGTATATTTCAAACCAGAGTAAAATTGTGTTTCAACTTTCAAGGTATAACTTTGGATTGGTCTAAGACTCATTAATGGAATATATCAAAAATGATTAGGGTTAGGGTTATGATAATGGTGCTTAACGCCACTTTCAACAATATTTCAGTTATATCGTGGCGGTCAGTTTTATTGGTGGATGAAACCGGAGTATCTGGAGAAAACCACCAACCTACTGCAAGTTACTGACAAACGTTATTAAGACCTTACTATCATCAATGTCATAACAATGTACTATGAAGCATACCTCTCAAATAAAAAAAACGACCAAACATTTGTAATGCATTCATGTGATAAAGTCATAATCGAAGGGATCACATAAATATAGCTGCATTTTTAATCTTGTTAACCACGTCACAATTGATGATCTGAAACAGAATAAATTATTTTGTATGCAGTTGGTATAATGATAAATTCCCATTAATTACAGGACTGTCAAAATTGTATGGGATAATCTATCTGGATACAATACACATAAACAACAAATTTTATTTTAGGAAATAAGGTGCCCCGGAATTATATGGATTTCCTGCTCCACTCGTGACTAACGTCAAAAAAGACATTTCCCATATGTCACTATAGACAGTATATCATTGAGCTCTTAAGACGTTCATCACATTCTTTTTATTCTGGAACAAAACTATTGAAGTACTGCATCATCGAAAAAAAAATATATTACGCAAAGACGTGAATTTAACAAACATTACGTCAGTTTTATCATAAATTATTTCAAATTCATAAATTTAAATCCGCAACTGCAATAACGCTCCCATATTGCCTTTGTTTTTACTGGGTTGTCTTTCGTGTTCTGATTTCCATCTAATGCTTAGCTCCCATATTGCCTTTGTTTTTACTGGGTTGTCTTTCGTGTTCTGATTTCCATCTAATGCTTAGCTCCCATATTGCCTTTGTTTTTACTGGGTTGTCTTTCGTGTTCTGATTTCCATCTAATGCTTAGCTCCCATATTGCCTTTGTTTTTACTGGGTTGTCTTTCGTGTTCTGATTTCCATCTAATGCTTAGCTCCCATATTGCCTTTGTTTTTACTGGGTTGTCTTTCGTGTTCTGATTTCCATCTAATGCTTAAATTACACTATACATGTACATGTATATGTGATTGGCAACATATATTAAAACTGTTTTGTTGATCATATAGTTCAGCAACAGATACTTCGTCCTTCTTGTTTAGCTTAAGCAGTGTGTTACATAATATTTTTAAACAAGAACTAATAATTCTTATTCAGAAGGTTTCAAATGTAAATCGAGAGATGATTCTATGCTTTTGAAAAAAGGTGATCATTTTGTGCTGTTTTTAGCGTTTTGGGTCCTTGTGGAGTAAAGTAAGGGTCGACTTCCCCCCAAAAGTCTTGATTCTTAAATTGGCTTCAAAATATGAATGAAGCTTGGTTAATTTTTATTTACGGTCTTATAGATTGAATACAAAGACACGACGACGGGAATATACAAAATAGAAAAGAAACGCACACACAAACGAATCTTAAATACAAACAAAATAACTTAACAGTAGAATAGAATATGGAATAATAAAGTCAAAATGAAAAAAAACAAAAACAAAAAACAAAAAGAAAAAAAACAATGGTTTGTACGTACACTGGGTTTAGATATTTTCCGAGGTTAAAAAAAGAAAGTGAATATTTGAATAAATTCTTTTTTTATATATAGAATTGAGTTGCGAGTGATGGAAAAAAGAAAAAGAAAAAAATGTCCATGAACATTTAACACAGATATAGATTTCTATTGTCCCTTCCTGAAATATCCCGACATTGTGTGTCAACATTTTATAATTTAACAAAGTAAATATGTAATAAATATTCCGAATTCAATCTATATCAACAGACACATGACATTTTTTGATACGATGAACAAAACTGGAAAGATATAAATAAAATATTAAAAATAGAATCAGATAAAAGAATGAAATGCTAATTTTATTTAGATTCGGGATAAATAACGGAATACGAATGAAGTCAAAATCGTGTTCGATAAATAAATGATTCGGTTCTAAACATCCGTTTGAATAGATAAGATAGTTCAATTTAAACTTTTGATTTAAAAAAATTACATAACTATTGTCGATTAGGAGTGTTCATGGGAGTTATTTTTATAAATGAAGTTTTCCCCAGGTGTTGACTGGGCGTTTGGACAATTTTAAAAGATGTTTTCATCGAGTTTGCCAATAATGTTTCATCATAGTTGTTTCTAAATAATCCGTATCAATACCTATTATATCTGGTTGATGAATTCCGACCAAGGGTGTTACAATGTGTAAACGGTTTTAATTAGATTGTAGTGAGAATTTTCTGATTGAAGGCATTTATTAAGTGATTTTTCCTTTCAGATGTATCCCACCTGAACTCTCCGGGCGATTCAAGCCATTCTAGTGATATTTCAACCACAGAAAGTCATTCTGGTGTAAATAATAACCACACAACGGTAAAGTCGGAAGGACATAGTGACAACAATTGTGAAAAAAGTTGTGAAAATAACACTAATAATAATGAATCACAAAAGAAACGGAAACGAAGAGTTTTATTTTCAAAAGCTCAAACGTATGAGCTTGAACGACGATTCAGACAACAAAGATATCTGTCAGCACCAGAGAGAGAACATTTAGCAAGTATAATCAGGCTAAGTCCGGTGCAAGTTAAAATATGGTTCCAAAATCACCGTTACAAATTGAAACGTTCAAGGCAAGAAAAGGGTTTAGATTTAAATCCCCTACCGTCACCTCGTCGTGTTGCCGTCCCAGTTCTTGTTCGTGATGGCAAACCTTGTCAACCTAGTATGAACAACTCAATGGTGAAATCACCAGATCAACTGGCAATGCAACAAAATATGGGTTCACCGATGAACCATCAACAATTACAGAGTATGAACATGAACTCTATGGGATCATTGTCTGGTATGAACAATTCCATGACTGGTATGAGCTCATCATCTATGCCATCTTCAATTAGCAATATGAATATGAGTTGTTCATACAATTCAGTGGGATCAATGAACTCTATGAATTTAAATATGAATATGAACCATAATATGAACGTTTTACCTAGTTATACGCATCCACTTATGCAGCCACAAACACGATGGTGGTAGCAGTTCACTGTCATTAAAAACAATAACATGATTCCATCCAGTTTAAACCATATCACTTTATCAGTTTAATGAGTCTCATTTACTTGTGGTATATAGTGAGAGGACAGAATCCAAAGTGCTTTAAATGATCTGATGTTTTAGCCTTCTGACATCTTACACTTTATTATTAATTTTATTTTATCAAAATCCCAAAAATTGGGATTTTTCGTAGATTGTTTTTACCAAAATGCCACAAATTGGAATTTTTCGTAGATTGTTTTTCTCTTCCATATTTGTATCAACCATTTATGTGACATAATTACAACTTTACAATACATGATGTGTTCCATGTTTTTAAAAAAGATTAAGATTTTCCCGTACTTTGTTTTTTTCTATTTTTACTATCACGTATAGAGTGAATACATATTTCAGTTGTAGACTCGTATTGAATATTTCAAATGATTTTATTTTTTGTCAATTATTATTTTTGTTTGATTAAATACAATTGTTTCAATTCTATTTTTCAACAATATCACATTCTTCTTTATTTTGTATATTAAAATTGAGATACAATGAAATATTCACAATTTACAAACATTTAACAAGTGCTCGAATTAATAAATGTGCTAAAAATTAAAACCATCTCTATGCTCCATTGTGTTCTATTGATAGGAGTTTTGAATACAAAGCCGCCGTGGCATTTAATGCAGATCTTGTATACGCAATAATATATTTGTCCATTCGTTTTTTACGTTTGGTTTTTTGTTATCGATATAAAAGAATAAAATATTGAAAATATACTCTATTGTTTATATATAGATTATCCTTTTTAGACTTATTTTCTGCAGAAAAAAAAGATATGTTATTAACTCAAAATGAAAACGCCACATAAATTCAACCCCGGGTTAATTTACTTCGTTGCTAAACCATTGGTACATATGTAAAATGTGAGATTGATTCCATGTGTGTTTATCACCACTTTCAACATAAAATATTTCAGTTATATCGTGGAGTTCAATTTTGTTTTTGCAAAAACATAAACAAAATTGTGAGTTCGAATCCCGCTCATGGCGAGATATCATCGATACAACATTATGTGATAAAGTTTTGTCAGTGACTTGCGACAGGTCTGTGGTTTCCTCTGGGTATCTCCACCAATAAAACTGACCACCACGTTATAACTGAAATATTGTTGAAAATGGCGTTAAACACCATAACCCTAACCCTCAAAAAACTAAAACAAACGATTTACATTTTATTCGATTTTTCCCAATGCAGTATACACACTATCTAATATCTTATTTATCAACAGGTTAAAAAAAAAACAGATAAAAAATGATGTTGATGCTCTCACACCAAACCAGAGTTATATGTATTCTGTAAAACAGAATAATTTTTCTTTCATCTTGTTGTATTAAAACATACCAGAGACATGAAAGAGGTCGTGATACACAATATGGTAAAATTTATTACTTAGATATTAATATTAAAGGCTTTATTTTATCAATAAGTTACGTGTTGTACAGATATTGTATCACATATTATGATAAGTAACGTTTGTTTTAGACAACTTTATTTGATTTTCAAAATGGGGAATGATATCAGCGGTAAATCTATAATTGAAAAAAGAGAGATATTCGTGCATGCGCGCCTTTTGAATTTTAATGAAATTCAAATTCACACATTGGATATCCTCATCGTTGTTTTAAATGAAATGTTTTAAATCAGATTACCATTGTTTCTTTAAAACCCCAAAAAGAAGTCAATTTAATGTGGAAATCACTGTTTTAATCAAACAACTATAATTGGGAAAGTTTTATGCCTTTCATCTCCTAGTAATGGTTTTAAGTTCAGCAAAAATTAAGTAATGCCTCAGCTTATTGTCAAATTAAGATAATTCATTTGGAGGTCTTGCTCAGGGTTATCATGAGTAAATTAGACATTTGGCTTCATCTAGTGTTAACAGTCTCAATCAATTATACATTTTGACTGTTTATAACGTTGACAATACGGTCTTATAATGGGCAATAGGGATAAACAGCTCATCTCGGTTTAGATTTAATGGCACAATAAGTTTCAGACCTAAATGAGATTCTTCCAAATCGATAGATGATAGAAACAACAATGTTTGTGAAATAGTTATTTAATAAAGACCTTTCAACTCAAATGACGCAAAAATAGCCATTATTCTTCTCGGCAGTAACCCATCAGAACAGGTGTTAGAAGAATATCCCCTTTGGACTACAATTTTAATTTATTTGTCAACAAAGGTCTTTATGATATTATCTAATCGAATCAATCCAATTATTTCTTACGATTGTTATCAAATTTATCGGTTATGTATTTATTATCGATCAAAATTTAAATAATTTGTAGAAAATGTGTGTAAATTGATTTTTAATTCTGCGATAAAAAAAAAATTCACTTCTTGTACAAATTTTAATATATTTTTTTGGTACAGAAACATCAACTTTAAACTTTATCTTTAAATATATAATATATTTTCAAATTATTTATTTATTAATTTCATAAATTTCCTTGATTAAATACAAAACCGCCAAACCAACTGCAGAGGCCAATTAACTGACATTTCTAAGACAAAGTAATTATAGGGATTTACTAATAGAAAAAAAAATACTGTCACTTACAGACACTTGACAAAAATGGCCGACTAAGCATGTTTGCATGCATAAATCCAAATCTACCCTTTTACAAAAAGATATCATGAATTTCCGTGTGACTTCAATGGAAATGTTTTGATGCATTCATGAAGCAAATTAATACACCCATTAGATCTTTTTAATTTAACTTAAGACATGCAAATGCACAAACAAAATTGAATCTCGTAAACAAAAGTAAAATATCAATGATTTATGTCTAGTTTTGATTCATGTACCAACCCTACAATTTACTATATTGATGATTAATTACTTATTTGAAAGATAACCAAAACGATGCTTAATTGATATAAGAAAATTTTTAAGTTTGAAAACATATTGTACTTTTTATATATTGGGTATTTAGACATTTTATAATCACATAATATGGCGGAAGGAATCGTTTGCCGTGCAACCCAGCTGTTACTGTTTCACAGGACATTTTTACACCTATAAGTAGTTGTACTTGTAGGCCTATATAATAATTCGTACAATTCTATATAATATTAATAAATAAAATGGATTAATTTTATATTTTTTTTTGACGCCACGATATGGCTGAAATATTGTTAAAGTTGGCGTTAAACACCAATCAATTAACATATATATTTATTTTGAGAGAGTTTGAATAAAATGAAAATGGAAACAAAATAAAATTGAGATTTGTTTCCATGTTTCTGGATAAAAAGAATATTTATGAAAATCAAAGAGCAATATACATGTATACGCATCTTATTATGAATTCATTTAAGAGGAAAGTAACCTAGATAGTAGCTATGAAACATAGCACCGAAGTAATTCTCCACACCCCAAAGATAGACGTTAGCCCAATTATTGATTAAATGGTCAATAAACCAGCCCGGCTGGGTTTACAGCAGAAATTTAAAAAAAAAAAAAAAAATTAAATGATAAAAGAATTTGGGTTGGTTGGTTTATAAGTTTAACGCCACTTTTAACAATCTTTCAGTTATATCGTGGCGGTCAATTTTATTGGTGGAGGAAACCGGAATAACCGGAGAAAACCACCGACCTGTCACAAGTCACTGACAAACTTTATCACATAATATTATATCGAGTACATCTCTCCATGAACTGAGTTCAAACTTATAAATTTAGTGGTGATAGGCACTGATTGCATAGGTAGTTGTAAATCCAACTACCAAACGATCACGACAACGACAGCTCTACTTTATAGAAAATCTTTCCTTTTTTTTTATTTCAACATGTTGGGTTTTTTCATCATTTAAAATCTATTTGCGATACAAATCGTATTAATTCGATTTATCAAGATATTATTTTCATAAATACCAAAAAATCTGAAAAAATGAGTATCTTATTGTCATTAAATACCAATAAATATTACCACCTTGTCCAACAATTACATATTCAAGTGTAAAACGATATTAAAAAGTCTTACTAGAATTATCCAGTAAATTAATGCAATGAGTTGGTGAATTTATTTATAATCTTAATAAAAAGTGTTTGTATTACCGGTGACTTGGCACACTAACACGGTGTACAACATTATTATGCAAAACTGTTGGTTTGTAATTGAACAAAGTTTAACACTCCATAAAACAAGATTTTTGCGATTAAACAATGCATTAGAATAAACTTATACTTCAAATATACGAGAATTATGTGCACTAAATATAATAATCATAACGTTTAACACAGCATCTGCTTCAGAATGGTATTATGTCGATATACGTGCACGTTTGCTAAAAGGTGTGTCAGATTTTTTAATGCACAGATTTATCATGACTTACATTTGATACTTTTTCAGTAGAAAATAAGAATACGAGTTATTAATTTTAAAAGTAAGAGCTTGGTTTATATTCCCCAAAGCGACGATTGCACGACGTTCGTTTAACATAAATCGATAGTTTACTGTGAAACTTATTAATAAAATGTATCCCATTGTGTAACATTTTGATTGTATTATTTTTAATTTAAATGTTTCGTTTTCTGTGTAATAATTTTAATTTGACATTAATAGTACTAAAATACTTTTTTAAGTTCTGGACGCAACACAAAAAAATAATAGTCAATAGATCAGCAACACTGACCCAACAACAAACCGGGATGAACTCAGGATAAAAGGAAAAATCAAGATAAAAAGGACAAGATCCATTGTCATTTGAGAAATAGATATTTCGTAACGGTCAACAAGTTCGTGATGACGACCGTGTGATATTTCATAACAGTCAACCAGTTCGTGATGACGACCGTGTGATATTTCATAACAGTCAACCAGTTCGTGATGACGACCGTGTGATATTTCGTAACAGTCAACAAGTTCGTGATGACGACCGTGTGATATTTCGTAACAGTCAACCAGTTCGTGATGACGACCGTGTGATATTTCGTAACGGTCTACCAGTTCGTGATGACGACCGTGTGATATTTCGTAACGGTCAACCAGTTCGTGATGACGACCGTGTGATATTTCGTAACGGTCAACCAGTTCGTGATGACGACCGTGTGATATTTCGTAACGGTCAACCAGTTCGTGATGACGACCGTGTGATATTTCGTAACGGTCAACCAGTTCGTGATGACGACCGTGTGATATTTCGTAACGGTCAACCAGTTCGTGATGACGACCGTGTGATATTTGTAGCGATGACCGAGGAGCAACATAGTCTTATTTGAGTAGCTTTGGCGTGAGCAGCTGAGCTCTGTTAAGAAAACTACTGTACTGGATACAAGCCCTAGAATAAAGTACGAGTAATAAAATGTTCACTTAATACGCTGGTGTTGATGAAATATTGCTTCTAAGGAATGGAAAGTTGACTATTGGAAAAGAGAAGTCGCATGTTTGTTCTTAATCTTCCTCCGTTGTCCAATTCAAGGTGAATGTCAGAGTAAGAAGCAGATTGTGGCGTGTTTGTAGTATTCTATATCTCAAGCTCATTTTGGCTAAAACTACTATCTTGTTTCCTTTTATTGTATATATAATTTGTTTTTACCTTAGTGCACGGGGAAAGGACGAACACAGAGTATACAAGTCCGATGGTACAATGTATTTTCTATTCAATATCAAACGTAAAGGAAAAACAAATCAATCAAACAAAACTTTACCCAAAACGAACTCCAATAAATTAACCTACAACATTTCACATCAACTGTGTCAAAATTGTAATGTGAAAAAACTAAACGATTTTAACAATTAATTCAAGAAAACTGCAACACTACACAAACCACGCAAAATGTCATATATCGGCAATAGAAGTAACAGGTTATACTTTATAGTAAAACTATATTTTCCACTAAGTGCCACTTATTGCAAGTAAATAATTTGCTACACACTCACGTGTAGTGCGCCTCAATCATATGGACAAGAATGATAAAAAACATCGAATTTATATGGCGTAATTGTAAAATGCAAAATTCGTAAAAGAACAATTCACTAGTGAGTCTAATTCACAGGAATATGCATGACTGAAAGAAAATAAATATTGAAATGGTATAAGTCAAAATACCAAAAGTAACGACAACTACATATAGGTCTACAATATTTTGGTGTAATTCTAAAATATATAGGGACAATGATAGATTATCTACCAATTGCATGTGTGTGGATGCTCTTATCATTATCTATGAGTCTACAGTAATGTTGTTAAACGCCAGGTGACCAAAATGTTCAACTATGTACTAGCGAATTATTGTTGATGAGATAATGAAGATGCCTGCTAGAATAACACGACGGTTGCCACTAGTGGAAGCAGGAACTACTTACCCTTCCGGAACATCTGAGAGTTCACCCCCGGTTTTTAGTAGGGTTCGTGTTGCTCGGTCCTTAGTTTTCTGCGTAGTGTTTTGTACATCATTGTTTGTCATTTTGTCCTTTTTCTTTTGACTATTGCGTAAAAAATCTGTCCTTCGATTTACGAACTCTGATACCCCTTTGATATCTCCAATCTGTGCTTGTATTAAATGAAAACGTAGTGGTGAATATTGATAGTACTAGCTTACTAACAATACAATAGGTAGACATTTCGCTCCACTCGGACACATTATCATGACTCTTAGCCAACAATATGTGTTGATGCTTCATACTACGGCGTAATTGGCGAGGAAGCATTATATATCTTTCACGTGCCTTGGTTATACCCAACCGTAGATACAACCAACGATATTCCAATAAGACAACAGGGGCGGTTCTGTTGTCTATATTTTACTAGTTGGTGCCTAGTTCAGGAAATTATGACCCTATTAGTAGCCAGTTTAGCGATATAAAGGTCCAAATGTAACTTAATAATCAATGGAACAGTACAGATATAACAGTCTGGACATTCAAAACAGTGACAGTCAACAGAATCAAAGAATACGTTATCGTAAATCACGAAATATACAAAAAAGAATAAGATATATGCTTCATAAGAATGACAATTTCTGTTTCATGTAAAGTTCTTGACACTGATTTCTCAATTACAAAGTGAATGTGTGGTTACAAATCGTACCACAGAAATTAATTTTTTGTTTTTAACCTCCAAAGGGGCCTGAATGTCCGAGTGGTACGATCATTGACCAAAAACCAAACACAACTGCTTTGGGTTTATCAAAGTTACCAACCTCATCAGGTGATAATGTTTGCAGATATTTACTTAAGGGCTGTTCGTTTTGTCTATCAAGAATTCCCCCTCCCCCGACTAATCTGATAGTCGCGTTATAGCTGAGAAATTACTGAAACGCAAATAATTAAAGTCCTTCATCACAACTCTTCAATAGGAAACTTGTCTTGATCCATTGACACACGACAATTTAAGAACAAGTGACATAACATTTTTAAAAGGAAATTTTATAATAAGAAAAAAAACCTTTCGTCATGATTTACGATTGTTCAATAACAAGACATCATTTTGGTATCGAAAAAAGGAATTTAATCAAAAGACGAATTTAAAGTATCGAGTTAATAAGTAGTTTTTGCTTAACGCAAAATGAGCAATGCTTTAGCCATATCATGGCGAAAACAAGTTACATTTTGGTGGGATGATCATGATGTAATGTTTTGCTCCAGACTAACCAGCTGAGTTGAGAAATAGATATTTCACATCGGTCAACCAGTTTGTGATGACAACCATGAGATTGTTGTTGTGACGACTTCAAACTAGAAGCAACGTAGCCTTATTTGAGTATCTTTTTCGTGAGCAGCTGAAATTTGTTCAGAAAATTACAATCCCTAGAATAAGGTACGTTGGACTTAGTGGTAGCTTATTGAATAGGAAGTTTACAGGTAGAAACCGGCGTTATTACTTCATTCAGACCCATTAAGCCGACTGTGAGCTAACCAGTCAGTGCCTTTTCTCTTTAATAGTGAGTACTTGGCGGAGCAGAGGCAAATACCAATGTCATAGTCTTTGACCTTTGAACTCACTATCTACCACACTCAAGGCAAGCAAGCTAACCTTTACACATCTGAGGCGGTTCCTTGCAGTTTGGAAAGACACGACCATCGAAATGGGAAAATATGTTGATAATATTGGCAATATATTTTCTATAAGTATACCAATTATCTTAACAGATATGCCAAAATATGATCTAAATGCATTTATTAAACTGTATTCCTAATACACCAATCTACTGCACCCATAAAATACCATGTTGTGTACGCCTATAGCAATTTATAATGTTGACAAGTTTGTCAATTATCTGTGAGGTCGATTCGCGCCCATGGCCAGAATAAAATTATTTGATACAGGTTGTTAGTGACTTGGGACAGATCAGTGGTTTTATCTGGTTTCCTCCAGGAATAAAACTGACCACAACAATACAACTGAAGAGTTTGAAGATATCAAATTGTTAATCAGAATCCGTAAATCGAAGGACAGACAACACAATGGCCAAATGAAAAAGGACAAAAGGACAAACAACGATCTACAAAACATCCACATAAAACTAAAGATCGAGTAACACGAACCCCATTAAAAACCGTAGGTGAACTCAGGTGTTCCGGAAGGGTAACCAGTTTCTGATCCACTAGTGGCACAAATATTGTTGAAAGTGGCATTATCAGACATAAAGTAACCAATGACTCGAACAAAGACGAGACGAGAAACACGTGTTTAAAAAGAGTATTGCATTATGTTTGTAATATTATCGTGACTGCTTCTGGGTTTTTTTAAATTGCACAATTTTGAAAGACGAAAATAAAACATATTTGGCTCCTAGGTGTTTCTAAATTCGAATTAGGTAATATATATCAATATATTAGTACGCAGAACTGTATATAGATCAAGTTTTTAAGTTTAAATATTTTGAGTCAAACAATGGTAAAATATTTACTTAAGAACTTAATTTGATATTTACATTTAGATAGAAAAGATTTTGGTGATGGGAAAACTTAGCCAACGTATGATAAATGGTAAACAACGATTTATTTATCAATTGAAGTGTCTAATTCCCCACCTTCTAAACTGTAAACTTCCTGATAATGTAAGATAGTCCGCATGGCAAAGAACAACAATTTTATTAATTTATACTGTTCTATGTTTTTCACAGGATGTCTGATCTGATATTTTCTGTTCTCTTTGTTTTTAAATTTTGATTTTTTTCAATTACTTTCTAAAATTCTTTTATAGGCTTAATAAAATCCTAAGACAAGAGCATGTTTTTAATTTTGATTTTTTTTCCAGCTACTTTCTAAATATTTATTAGTATAAGCCTTATAAAGCTTTAAGACAAGAGCAAGGGCATCAATGGCATGAAAAAAAAATTGACATTATTTTGTTTTATTAAAAAATATATGCAGAGAAAAAAATAATGAAAATAATCATTTAAATAAAACAAGAGTAATATATGATTTTTGTCAGTATTCACATCAAATATACAATTTAAAGATTTTTTAATGAAGAGAATTTTAAATTCCTTCCCAACAATACACCGGGAAATATTAGGTTGTTACAAATAAATTATCGGATCTTCCATATGATTTATATTTCTGAGGCATCAACCAATTTTATCTTAATCAAGTAACTTTTTCAAATTATAATTGTTTTCATGAAAAATAATAGAAAACATATTTTTGTTAATGGACCTAAATATACGAAAGGTCGACGTGATCGCCATCGTCTGATAGTTGGATTTGCAACTTTTCCTTTGTTATCTTTTTGTCTTTTCGGTCTTGGGTATTATGTGTTGTTTGTTGATATCTATTATAAAACACGGCGAAAAACCCATAATATGTAGAAATAGAACCTATTTTGTTTGGATTTTGGGTACGTCCCACTGACAAACAGTGGTACCTTCTGATTGCTTTGGTTTATGTCGATCAGTGTTTATCAGGTTCTGAGTTTTGTTAATCTATTTCGTAACTACAAGACGTCTGAAGGGAGGACATACCGACAAATTATAATGAAATGACATGTAAAACCCCGCCCTTTGTGAAGGTTTGGTATTTGGAGCCCTTGACATTTCAGGTGCGATACGGGGCGTGACCTCATGCACAGTGTTATCAGAAACCATAAATCGAAGAAGGACATTCAATACAATGACCAATAGAAATGGAACAGAGATGATCTACAAAACATTAGACAGAAGACTAAAGATTGATCAACACGATTATTTTTAGAACGAACCCAAAGCAGATAATATTTATGAGCAACGGATATTCTACGATTACAAAACATTACACAGACACAGGGTCCGAAAGGCCTAACTATCTTGTATCAGGATATTGACATGCAAAGATTGTAATATTTGCATATTAATACATGGGCATTTCCATATTGGCCTGGTTATCATCTCAAGACCCCCATATTGGCCCGAGACGCAGTCGAGGGCCAATATGGGTCGAGGAATAAAAACCAGGCCAATATGGAAATACCCATGTATTAAACTATTTATTACATACTTCCGACATCTAGAAAAGAGACACCCATATTGGCCCGGGCCAATATGGGCCTCGATATGGAAATGATCTTGTAGTAATCCAATAACCGGTTATTTTCCCGGGGTGTGAAAATATGAACAGTTTACTTCCGGTCATATTGGTCATGCAAAAATGCCTTTATTTGAACAAAGTATGTAATAGATATCAATACATTATCGATTCCACATATCATTTAATTGCATAATTGAACGAAAAATAATATGGATATGTCTGCTTTTCTCAATGCGTTGTTGCACACAATAATGAACAATTTGTATTGTAAGCCATTCCGTCTTACACAGATTGACGTTTGAAGCACCTCGTCAACGCATGAACAATTTAATGTTTTAAAAATCATGATGTGTTAGCTATTTACCCGTGGCACAAGATGTTGTAACACTATTTATTTGACATACAGGTATGTATCCCTTGTGTAGAAGGTCTTGGTAATACAATCAATTATTATATTAAATTGTGCATAACCGCGATAAACATTTCATATACCGTATATGCAAAAGAAAAGAGAAATACAGTATGAAAGTAGTAGGTGATGAACAATGAGAAAAGAAAGTTTGATGATACAAAAGGGGTAATCAGAATCCGTATATCTAATAAAGACAGACAACATAAAGGCCAAAAGACAGAAGAACAGACAACACAAAGGCCAAAAGACAGAAGAACAGACAACACAAAGGCCAAAAGACAGAAGAACAGACAACACAAAGGCCAAAAGAATAAAAGACAGACAACACAAAGGCCAAAAGAATAAAAGACAAACAACGATCTACAAAACATTCCACAGAAAACAAAAGATCGACCAGCACGAACTCAACTAAAACCCGGGGGTGAAGTCACTTAACTTATCACACTGGTAATACGTGATACAATACCATTGCCGCGTTGTACACCATTTTATCATTGTCAAGGTATGACTCAGATCTGTTGTATACATTTTGTGCAATTGCAAGATATCTACATTATGTATGTAGGCACTGAATATAGCGTTGTTCAGCGAGACAGTTTATCAGGAATATATCCGGGCACAATACTGTCGAACTTAATAGAACTGATATGTTTACTTCAAAGTAACCAAAAAGTGAATGTGAGGATCGTGCATTTTCTTATTTATTGAATGCACAAATTAATTGAGTAATTGAGCACAATTTCTACCCATTGGAAAACACTATAAACAAGTATGTTGTCAATGTGAAATTCCAAAATTTTAGCCATACCATTGGAGATAATTGGTGTCTATGTACTAAATATAGTGTATGAAGCGTTTGAAGATACCAAAGGGGTAATCAGAATCCGTAAATCGAAGAAGGACAGAAAACACAATGGCCAAAAGAAAAAGGACAAAAGGACAAACAACGATTTACAAAACATAAACCTAAAGATCGAGTAACATGAACCCCACTAAAACCCGGGGATGAACTCAGGTGCTCTGGAAGGGTAAGCAGTTTATCTGTTTAACAAGTACAGACCACGCTCGTTGTCTCGAACTCGGATAAGTTGTAGCTTTAGCTTTATCATAATTTATCACGGATAACTCGAATAAGCGGCTATTTCGAACCGAAAAAAATGATCGATTACATTTCAACACCACGAGTCTTACGGTTATGGTGTTTAACGCCACTTTCAACAATATTTCAGTTATATCATTGCGGTCAGTTTTATTGTTGGAGAAAACCAGAGTACCCGGAGAAAACCACCGACCAGTGGCAAGTCACTGACAAACTTTATCACATAATGTTGTATCGACTACACCTCGCCATAACGGGGTTCTAAAACACAACGCTAGAGGTGATTGGCACTGATTGCACAGGTAGTTGTATATCCAACTACCATATGATCACGATCATGACGGCGGCCCATACATCAATTGTGAATGACGTATATAAGTGCAAAGAGTATAAACAAGGTTTTATTATCAGTACAGACGTTTAATGAGATTATCACATTGATAATTGGATAGACTTTTGTTCTATAATATTTTAGCGACCATCGTCTTTGACTGCTGACTGTACTGAAGTACAAGTTAGTGGAATATCTGGTGATACAATATATATATTATATGTTACTGTATTATTCGAAAGCAAGTGAAAGTTTTGGCAGTCAGACCTCCAGTTTCATGGAAAATAAGTTTATGTAGGAACAAATGAACATACAGATTCAGGTTCACTTCAGCGCATTACAGTATATAAATTGCCAACGATTTTTTTTTCAGCGAAGAAATGTACATTTTTGTATTAAAACACATGCTATGTATTATTAAAAATATATTTCCGAAATACGTCAAATTAGAAGCGAACAGGAATAGCTGGAATAAGAATGCATAACAAAACATGTTAAAGGTTGTTAAACTCATTATAGACTAATACACCGAAATTTCACAGAAAATCATAATAAAACAAATGCTCAGGTTTACGAGCCTGAAACACGTCTTTAAGAAACGATCTTTAATAATAATGGACACGATTTGTTTTACAAATTGAATGATATACCAATTATACACCTACACTCAATCATTAAAGAATTTGATAAAGTTTCCGTTTTTAGTCCATTGTACGAAAAGTTATAAATAATTTGACATACAATTGACACAACAGAAGATCGTAGGAAATATTACATTTTTTTAGAATACTCGAGTGAATAGGTGTATATATAGTCTTACTTAGATATATCAGAAATACCTGGTAACTCTAAAATATCATAGGGTTAGGTTTATGGTGTTTAACGTTAGTTTCAATAATAATTCAGTTATATCGTGGTGGTCACTTTATTGGTGGAGGAAACCGGAAAACCAGCAACCTGCCGCAAGTCACTGACAAACGTTATCACATAATGTTGTATCGAGTACACCTCGCCTGAGCGGGATCCGAACTCACAACGTTAGTGGTGATATATACTGAATCCATAGGTAGTTATAAATCCAACTACCATATGATCACGACAACGACGGCCCCCTAAAGAATAATAAAGTTGTCTCAATTTTTTACAATGCTTAAACACCTATTTGTACTATAATTTATGATTATTTTTCAGTCATTTCACAGGAAATTGTCATCTTTTAGTCAACAGCTTGTCTCTAAAACATTAGTAAATGATGCAACTCTGTATCAACAGATTCCCATCCTACCATGACTTCCTAATTTTGCGTCTTGTACAAGTCTTTATTTACGGGCTTTACGGTCGCAACTATGAACTGGTTGATCGCTATGCAGAGTCCATCTATTAGACGACCCACGATCTAGCACTGTCGTAATCTCCTTCTGCCCCTTTACCTCATTTACGACAACTCACTTTTCCGGAACACATGTGTTCACCCCGGAATTTGACGGGTCCTTGATGATCTGTGTTTCTGTATTATTTTTTTTTTATCATGTCTTTGTATCTTTAGTCTTTGATATAAATGTTCTCAACCTACATCTGTTGAAGATTTTATGTTTTTTTACTTCAATTTAATGAGTATTCCTTAAATGAAAGTGCACTGAGTACAAATGATAATGCGATGCCATGATTGCGCCATCTATCAATTTCTAGGTTCATTAACATTTATTTTAATTTCAGGGTCAAAGATATATTGTCAAATAGTTGAAACTCCAATGGGCATTGCATGTGCTTCTTTATTGCTATTGTTGTCATATGGCACTGAACTCCAAGTTAAGCTTCATACAGAACTAGACGCATAGGTATATAGGCAACAGTAACCGACAATAATCCTAATTTTCTTAAAAATGCATATCAAATGTGCTAGTAAATAAACGTTAGAGAATACCTTAGGGACAATCACAAATGTTAGAGAATACATAAGGGACAATCACAAATGTTAGAGAATACCTAAGGAACAATCAAAAATGTTAGAGAATACCTAAGGGACAATCAAAAATGTTAGAGAATACCTAAGGGACAATCAAAAATGTTAGAGAATACCTAAGGAACAATCAAAAATGTTAGAGAATACCTAAGGGACAATCACAAATGTTACAGAATACCTAAGGGACAATCAAAAATGTTAGAGAATACCTAAGGGACAATCAAAAATGTTAGAGAATACCTTAGGGACAATCAAAAATGTTAGAGAATACCTTAGGGACAATCAAAAATGTTAGAGAATACCTAAGGGACAATCAAAAATGTTAGAGAATACCTAAGGGACAATCAAAAATGTTAGAGAATACCTAAGGGACAATCAAAAATGTTAGAGAATACCTAAGGGACAATCAAAAATGCTAGAGAATACCTTAGGGACAATCAAAAATGTTAGAGAATACCTTAGGGACAATCAAAAATGCTAGAGAATACCTTAGGGACAATCAAAAATGTTAGAGAATACCTTAGGGACAATCAAAAATGTTAGAGAATACCTAAGGGACAATCAAAAATGTTAGAGAATACCTTAGGGACAATCAAAAATGTTAGAGAATACCTTAGGGACAATCAAAAATGTTAGAGAATACCTTAGGGACAACCAAAAATGTTAGAGAATACCTTAGGGACAATCAAAAATGTTAGAGAATACCTTAGGGACAACCAAAAATGCTAGAGAATACCTTAGGGACAATCAAAAATGTTAGAGAATACCTTAGGGACAATCAAAAATGCTAGAGAATACCTAAGGGACAATCAAAAATGTTAGAGAATACCTAAGGGACAATCAAAAATGTTAAAGAATACCTTAGGGACAATCAAAAATGTTAGAGAATACCTTAGGGACAATCAAAAATGTTAGAGAATACCTAAGGGACAATCAAATATGTTAGAGAATACCTTAGGGACAATCAAAAATGTTAGAGAATACCTTAGGGACAATCAAAAATGTTAGAGAATACCTTAGGGACAACCAAAAATGTTAGAGAATACCTTAGGGACAATCAAAAATGTTAGAGAATACCTTAGGGACAATCAAAAATGTTAGAGAATACCTTAGGGACAACCAAAAATGTTAGAGAATACCTTAGGGACAATCAAAAATGTTAGAGTATACCTTAGGGACAACCAAAAATGTTAGAGAATACCTTAGGGACAATCAAAAATGCTAGAGAATACCTTAGGGACAATCAAAAATGTTAGAGAATACCTAAGGGACAATCAAAAATGTTAGAGAATACCCAAGGGACAATCAAAAATGTTAGAGAATACCTAAGGAACAATCAAAAATGTTAGAGAATACCTAAGGGACAATCAAAAATGTTAGAGAATACCTAAGGGACAATCAAAAATGTTAGAGAATACCTTAGGGACAATCAAAAATGTTAGAGAATACCTAAGGAACAATCAAAAATGTTAGAGAATACCTAAGGGACAATCAAAAATGTTAGAGAATACCTAAGGAACAATCAAAAATGTTAGAGAATACCTAAGGGACAATCAAAAATGTTAGAGAATACCTAAGGAACAATCAACAATGTTAGAGAATACCTAAGGGACAATCAAAAATGTTAGAGAATACCTTAGGAACAATCAAAAATGTTAGAGAATACCTAAGGGACAATCAAAAATGTTAGAGAATACCTAAGGGACAATCAAAAATGTTAGAGAATACCTAAGGGACAATCAAAAATGTTAGAGAATACCTAAGGGGCAATCAAAAATGTTAGAGAATACCTAAGGGACAATCAAAAATGTTAGAGAATACCTAAGGAACAATCAAAAATGTTAGAGAATACCTAAGGGACAATCAAAAATGTTAGAGAATACCTAAGGGACAATCAAAAATGTTAGAGAATACCTAAGGGACAATCAAAAATGTTAGAGAATACCTAAGGGACAATCAAAAATGTTAGAGAATACCTAAGGGACAATCAAAAATGTTAGAGAATACCTAAGGGACAATCAAAAATGTTAGAGAATACCTTAGGGACAATCAAAAATGTTAGAGAATACCTAAGGAACAATCAAAAATGTTAGAGAATACCTAAGGGACAATCAAAAATGTTAGAGAATACCTAAGGAACAATCAAAAATGTTAGAGAATACCTAAGGGACAATCAAAAATGTTAGAGAATACCTAAGGAACAATCAAAAATGTTAGAGAATACCTAAGGGACAATCAAAAATGTTAGAGAATACCTAAGGGACAATCAAAAATGTTAGAGAATACCTTAGGGACAATCAAAAATGTTAGAGAATACCTAAGGGACAATCAAAAATGTTAGAGAATACCTAAGGAACAATCAAAAATGTTAGAGAATACCTAAGGGACAATCAAAAATGTTAGAGAATACCTAAGGAACAATCAAAAATGTTAGAGAATACCTTAGGGACAACCAAAAATGTTAGAGAATACCTAAGGGACAATCAAAAATGTTAGAGAATACCTAAGGGACAATCAAAAATGTTAGAGAATACCTAAGGGACAATCAAAAATGTTAGAGAATACCTAAGGGACAATCAAAAATGTTAGAGAATACCTAAGGAACAATCAAAAATGTTAGAGAATACCAAAGGGACAATCAAAAATGTTAGAGAATACCTAAGGGACAATCAAAAATGTTAGAGAATACCTAAGGGACAATCAAAAATGTTAGAGAATACCTAAGGGACAATCAAAAATGTTAGAGAATACCTAAGGGACAATCAAAAATGTTAGAGAATACCTAAGGGACAATCACAAATGCTAGAGAATACCTAAGGAACAATCAAAAATGTTACAGAATACATAAGGGACAATCAAAAATGTTAGTGAATACCTAAGGGACAATCAAAAATGTTTGAGTATACCTAAGGGACAATCAAAAATGTTAGAGAATACCTTAGGGACAATCAAAAATGTTAGAGAATACCTAAGGGACCATCAAAAATGTTAGAGAATACCTAAGGGACAATCAAAAAAGTTAGAGAATACCTAAGGAACAATAAAAAATGTTGGAGAATACCACAGGGACAATCAAAAATGTTATAAAATACCTTAGGGACAATCACAAATGTTATAGAATACTTAAGGGACAATCCAAAATGTTAGAGAATACCTAAGGAACAATCAAAAATGTTAGAGAATACCTAAGGGACAATCAAAAATGTTGGAGAATACCACAGGGACAATCAAAAATGTTATAAAATACCTTAGGGACAATCACAAATGTTATAGAATACTTAAGGGACAATCCAAAATGTTAGAGAATACCTAAGGGACAATCAAAAATGCTATAGAATACCTTAGGGACAATCAAAAATGTTAGAGAATACCTTAGGGACAATCAAAAATGTTAGAGAATACCTTAGGGACAATCAAAAATGTTAGAGAATACCTAAGGGACAATCAAAAATGTTAGAAAATACCTAAGGGACAATCAAAAATGCTATAGAATACCAAAGGGACAATCAAAAATGTTAGAGAATACATAAGGGACAATCAAAAATGTTAGAGTATACCTAAGGGACAATCAAAAATGTTAGAAAATACCTAAGGGACAACCAAAAATGTTAGAAAATACATAAGGGACAATCAAAAATGCTAGAGAATACCTTAGGGACAATCAAAAATGTTAGAGAATACCACAGGGACAATCAAAAATGTTAGAGAATACCTAAGGAACAATCAAAAATGTTAGAGAATACCTAAGGGACAATCAAAAATGTTAGAGAATACCTAAGGAACAATCAAAAATGTTAGAGAATACCTAAGGGACAATCAAAAATGTTAGAGAATACCTAAGGAACAATCAAAAATGTTAGAGAATACCTAAGGAATAATCAAAAATGTTAGAGAATACCTAAGGGACAATCAAAAATGTTAGAGAATACCTAAGGAACAATCAAAAATGTTAGAGAATACCTAAGGGACAATCAAAAATGTTAGAGAATACCTTAGGGACAATCAAAAATGTTAGAGAATACCTAAGGAACAATCAAAAATGTTAGAGAATACCTAAGGAACAATCAAAAATGTTAGAGAATACCTAAGGAACAATCAAAAATGTTAGAGAATACCTAAGGGACAATCAAAAATGTTAGAGAATACCTAAGGAACAATCAAAAATGTTAGAGAATACCTAAGGGACAACCAAAAATGTTAGAAAATACCTAAGGGACAATCGAAAATGTTAGAGAATACCTTAGGGACAATCAAAAATGTTAGAGAATACCTTAGGGACAATCAAAAATGTTAGAGAATACCTAAGGGACAATCAAAAATGTTAGAGAATACCTAAGGAACAATCAAAAATGTTAGAGAATACCTAAGGGACAACCAAAAATGTTAGAAAATACCTAAGGGACAATCGAAAATGTTAGAGAATACCTTAGGGACAATCAAAATGTTAGAGAATACCTTAGGGACAATCAAAAATGTTAGAGAATACCTTAGGGACAATCAAAAATGTTAGAGAATACCTAAGGGACAATCAAAAATGTTAGAGAATACCTTAGGGACAATCAAAAATGTTAGAAAATACATAAGGGACAATCAAAAATGTTAGAAAATACATAAGGGACAATCAAAAATGCTATAGAATACCTTAGGGACAATCAAAAATGTTAGAGAATACCTTAGGGAC
The DNA here is from genome assembly GCA_963680875.1 of Bathymodiolus brooksi. NCBI lineage: Eukaryota > Metazoa > Mollusca > Bivalvia > Mytilida > Modiolidae > Bathymodiolus > Bathymodiolus brooksi. The sequence goes on along the minus strand of OY804576.1, from coordinate 58,617,700 downwards.
AATCAAAAATGTTAGAGAATACCTAAGGGACAATCAAAAATGTTAGAAAATACCTAAGGGACAATCAAAAATGTTAGAGAATACCCAAGGGACAATCAAAAATGTTAGAGAATACCTAAGGGACAATCACAAATGCTAGAGAATACCTAAGGAACAATCAAAAATGTTACAGAATACATAAGGGACAATCAAAAATGTTAGAGAATACCACAGGGACAATCAAAAATGTTAGAGAATACCTAAGGGACAATCAAAAATGTTAGAGAATACCTAAGGGACAATCAAAAATGTTAGAGAATACCACAGGGACAATTAAAAATGTTAGAGAATACCTAAGGGACAATCAAAAATGTTAGAGAATACCTAAGGAACAATCAAAAATGTTAGAGAATACCTAAGGGACAATCAAAAATGCTAGAGAATACCTAAGGGACAATCAAAAATGTTACAGAATACCTAAGGGACAATCAAAAATGTTAGAGAATACCTAAGGGACAATCAAAAATGTTAGAGAATACCTAAGGGACAATCAAAAATGTTAGAGAATACCTAAGGGACAATCAAAAATGTTAGAGAATACCTTAGGGACAATCAAAAATGTTAGAGAATACCTAAGGGACAATCAAAAATGTTAGAGAATACCTAAGGGACAATCAAAAATGTTAGAGAATACCTAAGGAACAATCAAAAATGTTAGAGAATACCTAAGGGACAACCAAAAATGTTAGAAAATACCTAAGGGACAATCGAAAATGTTAGAGAATACCTTAGGGACAATCAAAAATGTTAGAGAATACCTTAGGGACAATCAAAAATGTTAGAGAATACCTAAGGGACAATCAAAAATGCTATAGAATACCTAAGGGACAATCAAAAATGTTAGAGAATACCTAAGGGACAATCAAAAATGTTAGAGAATACCTTAGGGACAATCAAAAATGTTAGAGAATACCTAAGGGACAATCAAAAATGTTAGAGAATACCTAAGGAACAATCAAAAATGTTAGAGAATACCTAAGGGACAACCAAAAATGTTAGAAAATACCTAAGGGACAATCGAAAATGTTAGAGAATACCTTAGGGACAATCAAAATGTTAGAGAATACCTTAGGGACAATCAAAAATGTTAGAGAATACCTTAGGGACAATCAAAAATGTTAGAGAATACCTAAGGGACAATCAAAAATGTTAGAGAATACCTTAGGGACAATCAAAAATGTTAGAAAATACATAAGGGACAATCAAAAATGTTAGAAAATACCTAAGGGACAATCAAAAATGTTAGAGAATACCCAAGGGACAATCAAAAATGTTAGAGAATACCTAAGGGACAATCACAAATGCTAGAGAATACCTAAGGATCAATCAAAAATGTTACAGAATACATAAGGGACAATCAAAAATGTTAGAGAATACCACAGGGACAATCAAAAATGTTAGAGAATACCTAAGGGACAATCAAAAATGTTAGAGAATACCTAAGGGACAATCAAAAATGTTAGAGAATACCACAGGGACAATTAAAAATGTTAGAGAATACCTAAGGGACAATCAAAAATGTTAGAGAATACCTAAGGAACAATCAAAAATGTTAGAGAATACCTAAGGGACAATCAAAAATGCTAGAGAATACCTAAGGGACAATCAAAAATGTTACAGAATACCTAAGGGACAATCAAAAATGTTAGAGAATACCTAAGGGACAATCAAAAATGTTAGAGAATACCTAAGGGACAATCAAAAATGTTAGAGAATACCTTAGGGACAATCAAAAATGTTAGAGAATACCTAAGGGACAATCAAAAATGTTAGAGAATACCTAAGGGACAATCAAAAATGTTAGAGAATACCTAAGGAACAATCAAAAATGTTAGAGAATACCTAAGGGACAACCAAAAATGTTAGAAAATACCTAAGGGACAATCGAAAATGTTAGAGAATACCTTAGGGACAATCAAAAATGTTAGAGAATACCTTAGGGACAATCAAAAATGTTAGAGAATACCTAAGGGACAATCAAAAATGCTATAGAATACCTAAGGGACAATCAAAAATGTTAGAGAATACCTAAGGGACAATCAAAAATGTTAGAGAATACCTTAGGGACAATCAAAAATGTTAGAGAATACCTAAGGGACAATCAAAAATGTTAGAGAATACCTAAGGAACAATCAAAAATGTTAGAGAATACCTAAGGGACAACCAAAAATGTTAGAAAATACCTAAGGGACAATCGAAAATGTTAGAGAATACCTTAGGGACAATCAAAATGTTAGAGAATACCTTAGGGACAATCAAAAATGTTAGAGAATACCTTAGGGACAATCAAAAATGTTAGAGAATACCTAAGGGACAATCAAAAATGTTAGAGAATACCTTAGGGACAATCAAAAATGTTAGAAAATACATAAGGGACAATCAAAAATGTTAGAAAATACCTAAGGGACAATCAAAAATGTTAGAGAATACCCAAGGGACAATCAAAAATGTTAGAGAATACCTAAGGGACAATCACAAATGCTAGAGAATACCTAAGGATCAATCAAAAATGTTACAGAATACATAAGGGACAATCAAAAATGTTAGAGAATACCACAGGGACAATCAAAAATGTTAGAGAATACCTAAGGGACAATCAAAAATGTTAGAGAATACCTAAGGGACAATCAAAAATGTTAGAGAATACCACAGGGACAATTAAAAATGTTAGAGAATACCTAAGGGACAATCAAAAATGTTAGAGAATACCTAAGGAACAATCAAAAATGTTAGAGAATACCTAAGGGACAATCAAAAATGCTAGAGAATACCTAAGGGACAATCAAAAATGTTACAGAATACCTAAGGGACAATCAAAAATGTTAGAGAATACCTAAGGGACAATCAAAAATGTTAGAGAATACCTAAGGGACAATCAAAAATGTTAGAGAATACCTAAGGGACAATCAAAAATGTTAGAGAATACCTTAGGGACAATCAAAAATGTTAGAGAATACCTAAGGGACAATCAAAAATGTTACAGAATACCTAAGGGACAATCAAAAATGTTAGAGAATACCTAAGGGACAATCAAAAATGTTAGAGAATACCTAAGGGACAATCAAAAATGTTAGAGAATACCTAAGGAACAATCAAAAATGTTAGAGAATACCTAAGGAACAATCAAAAATGTTAGAGAATACCTAAGGGACAATCAAAAATGTTAGAGAATACCTTAGGGACAATCAAAAATGTTAGAGAATACCTAAGGGACAATCAAAAATGTTAGAGAATACCTAAGGGACAATCAAAAATGTTAGAGAATACCTAAGGGACAATCAAAAATGTTAGAGAATACCTAAGGGACAATCAAAAATGTTAGAGAATACCTAAGGAACAATCAAAAATGTTAGAGAATACCTAAGGAACAATCAAAAATGTTAGAGAATACCTAAGGAACAATCAAAAATGTTAGAGAATACCTAAGGGACAATCAAAAATGCTAGAGAATACCTAAGGGACAATCAAAAATGTTAGAGAATACCTAAGGGACAATCAAAAATGTTAGAGAATACCTAAGGGACAATCAAAAATGTTAGAGAATACCTTAGGGACAATCAAAAATGTTAGAGAATACCTAAGGGACAATCAAAAATGTTAGAGAATACCTAAGGGACAATCAAAAATGTTAGAGAATACCTAAGGGACAATCAAAAATGTTAGAGAATACCTAAGGGACAATCAAAAATGTTAGAGAATACCTTAGGGACAATCAAAAATGTTAGAGAATACCTAAGGGACAATCAAAAATGTTAGAGAATACCTAAGGAACAATCAAAAATGTTAGAGAATACCTAAGGAACAATCAAAAATGTTAGAGAATACCTAAGGGACAATCAAAAATGTTAGAGAATACCTAAGGAACAATCAAAAATGTTAGAGAATACCTAAGGGACAATCAAAAATGTTAGAGAATACCTAAGGAACAATCAACAATGTTAGAGAATACCTAAGGGACAATCAAAAATGTTAGAGAATACCTAAGGGACAATCAAAAATGTTAGAGAATACCTAAGGGACAATCAAAAATGTTAGAGAATACCTAAGGGACAATCAAAAATGTTAGAGAATACCTTAGGGACAATCAAAAATGTTAGAGAATACCTAAGGGACAATCAAAAATGTTAGAGAATACCTAAGGGACAATCAAAAATGTTAGAGAATACCTAAGGGACAATCACAAATGTTAGAGAATACCTTAGGGACAATCAAAAATGTTAGAGAATACCTAAGGGACAATCAAAAATGTTAGAGAATACCTAAGGGACAACCAAAAATGTTAGAGAATACCTAAGGAACAATCAAAAATGTTAGAGAATACCTAAGGAACAATCAAAAATGTTAGAGAATACCTAAGGAACAATCAAAAATGTTAGAGAATACCTAAGGAACAATCAAAATTGTTAGAGAATACCTAAGGAACAATCAAAAATGTTAGAGAATACCTAAGGAACAATCAAAAATGTTAGAGAATACCTTAGGGACAATCAAAAATGTTAGAGAATACCTAAGGGACAATCAAAAATGTTAGAGAATACCTAAGGGACAATCAAAAATGTTAGAGAATACCTAAGGGACAATCAAAAATGTTAGAGAATACCTAAGGGACAATCAAAAATGTTAGAGAATACCTAAGGGACAATCAAAAATGTTAGAGAATACCTAAGGAACAATCAAAAATGTTAGAGAATACCTAAGGGACAATCAAAAATGTTAGAGAATACCTTAGGGACAATCAAAAATGTTAGAGAATACCTAAGGGACAACCAAAAATGTTAGAGAATACCTAAGGAACAATCAAAAATGTTAGAGAATACCTAAGGAACAATCAAAAATGTTAGAGAATACCTAAGGAACAATCAAAAATGTTAGAGAATACCTAAGGGACAATCAAAAATGTTAGAGAATACCTAAGGGACAACCAAAAATGTTAGAGAATACCTAAGGAACAATCAAAAATGTTAGAGAATACCTAAGGAACAATCAAAAATGTTAGAGAATACCTAAGGAACAATCAAAAATGTTAGAGAATACCTAAGGAACAATCAAAAATGTTAGAGAATACCTTAGGGACAATCAAAAATGTTAGAGAATACCTAAGGGACAATCAAAAATGTTAGAGAATACCTAAGGGACAATCAAAAATGTTAGAGAATACCTAAGGGACAATCAAAAATGTTAGAGAATACCTAAGGGACAATCAAAAATGTTAGAGAATACCTAAGGGACAATCAAAAATGTTAGAGAATACCTAAGGAACAATCAAAAATGTTAGAGAATACCTAAGGGACAATCAAAAATGTTAGAGAATACCTTAGGGACAATCAAACATGTTAGAGAATACCTAAGGGACAATCAAAAATGTTAGAGAATACCTAAGGAACAATCAAAAATGTTAGAGAATACCTTAGGGACAATCAAAAATGTTAGAGAATACCTAAGGGACAATCAAAAATGTTAGAGAATACCTAAGGGACAATCAAAAATGTTAGAGAATACCTAAGGGACAATCAAAAATGTTAGAGAATACCTAAGGGACAATCAAAAATGTTAGAGAATACCTTAGGGACAATCAAAAATGTTAGAGAATACCTAAGGGGCAATCAAAAATGTTAGAGAATACCTAAGGGACAATCAAAAATGTTAGAGAATACCTAAGGAACAATCAAAAATGTTAGAGAATACCTAAGGGATCACAAATGTACAATGCAGAAAAACTGGAAACATAGGGTACACAAAAGGAAGGAAAACAAAACAAAAACACAACACAATATGTGTTGGACACCAATATACGCAAACAAACACAAATACCGTAAATCAGACATGAGCCCTCCTACTGGAAGTAAAGACGAATCGAACATTGTTTATATACGGAAATCGTAACGGACATCACAACACGGAATTAGGTATCTACGTTTTCATTATAAAATACTACTTGCATCATTTACTGAACAGATGTGGTAACTCCTGTGTAAACTAACATTTGAAAATTTCCTTTCTCCAGGTAAATACAAGACTATATTGTGTTACTGAGTAACGGAGTGATTTTACTTTTTTATACTGTAAACTTCTCTGTCAGACAGCGACTTTCTACTAACACCATGCCATGGCGTTTATATTTCTCAACTGATTCATTTTGCTGAAATCTGTACTAATATTTCGAAGTTTTGAACATAAAGGAACAATAAAATGGTACTTCAGGAACTGTATTTTCATTCATATAAACGTATTGCGTCTTTGAAAATGTATTGGTAAATAGTATCCTAATTTAACCATTGTTTTTATGTTTTATATTAGAAATTGATACTATCTTGTACAACAGTCATGGTAGAAATTTAGTATTTTTGTTGGCGTTATCGAACATGTCTGTGTAACATTCTTTCTTTCGGACGAACCTAAGCCAGAAGATATGTACGAGCAATGGCTACGATTCGAGTAAAATTCAATAAAAACACACAAAAAACACACCATTTACCATACAGAACATGAGCCACCGATGACCACGGGCATGTTCCGTTTGTCGTATTCAAAATCTCGTCTTCCTGTCCTCGTTCATGACTTATCACCAGGTTTGCAACAAGAGTAACACCATGGGTTCTACTTGTGTATTAGAAACTGCTTGTTAGGGACACATTGGGTTCACACCAGGCTTTAGTAGTTTGATGTTGCTCAATCTTTTGTTGTCTGTTGAATGTTTTGCACATAATTGTTTGTTCCTTTGTTCGTTTTTTGTCATTTTATTGTCTGTCCTTCTTTGATTTACGGCTGTTGAATATTGGGCATTTTCAAACATTTCTTACAAAGTATTATTATGACGTCCATGAACCACTTTAGATAACCCGGTTAATTCAGAGTAGAAATGTAAATGTTTTACTAGTATAATAATATTGACGGCTGTTATTATTATTATTTCTTTTGTAATTTAGCATTAAAAACAATCATGTGAACAATATTTGGATTTGAAATTTTATGAATGAATTACTATGGAACATCGTTTTAGGGATTGGTCTGATGTCGGATGTAAATAATAAATCAGATTTATCCAAATGGTGTACATTTCAGCATCCTAATAATAATATATATTATATTTGAAAAACAATGAATATTAACAACTGGACTGTATTTATTATAATATGTATTGCCATGTATGTTTCACTTGATTTGACATCTAACATGTCTTTGTTTAAAGAGGCATTAGCTACGATTTTGACCAAAAAAATTATGTTTTGGAAATTGGTAAATAGCTTTAAAATGATGAAATAAAGGTAAATATTTCACATTAAACAGCTTATCGTATACTTTTTCGCCTTTTGAGAACGAAAATTACCATCGATTTATTATTTCCTTGCAAGCAAATAATTTGACCTCGCTTTCTTCGTATGCAACTGACCTTATTAGTGACAGGTAAAAAGGAATAATTTGTATTTTGTCGCTTATTAACTGCAAACTTGCATGGTTCTTTATCCGTAATTAACGTCGACTAGAAGCAGATTCACAGAAAATAAGAAAAAAGTGCATTGTTGTACTGATTTAATGACGATTCGGCAAACTACGTAAACAATACCGATAATTAATAAGATGGCGTCCATTTCTTGGTCGATCTCAAAACACGAGCAGTTGCACCTTTTTTTCCCACGATGCGCGTACATTACATAACATTTATAAGTTACAGAAACACGTTTTATTAAGACATCAATCATATCTGATAGTTGTTATGGGTAGCAAAAATTTAAAAGAAAAAGAAAAAAAAAGAGTAAATTTAAAAGTATCGGCAGAAATATTCTGCTAGCTGTTTCCACTGTAATCATGCGAAATTTTACAATTTGTGCGAAATCATACGTTTCCCGAAACTTTTGACTAAACAACTTTTCTGGTGTGTCTTTATAGAAAAATTCCAAAATGTCAAGTTTCTGGAGGAAGAGCTGTATTCCTCCAATGGAGACCTTCAGTAATTAGCTACAGACCAGAAGTCGTTTCGCATGCTATTCAGGGTACGAAGACTCCATTATGACGATTAAATAAAGAACAGCAATACAAGCATTGATCTTAACTTTTGATTTTCATCAGAATTGCCAAATAGGTTTTCTTTCGTGGTCATGTAATGATTGGAGAACTAATTTCACATTTATACGAAATATGTTATCTAAGTATTGTTTCATTGGACCTGCTCTGTGCTGGTTGCTTGTGATCAGGTGTTTTATTCGTAAAACCAATTGCTATTTGTCATTGTTTGACATCTCCTTTTCTTTGCGAAATTGTCAACAAATGTCATCGACAACACATGACCTCATTAGAACGCATGCGCTAGTTCAATAAAGCATCAATCTTTTGATCAAATGAATCTACGTGATTAATTTTGCTCACAAAATGCATATATCCGTAGTCCAAACTGCCAAGCATGGTCATTATCGTACCGAGACATTTAGAAAATGATATATACAGAAGTTATCGGGTTAGGGGTTTTGGTGTTTAACGCCACTTTCAACAATATTTCAGTTTTATTGGTGGGTAAAACCGGAGCAAGTCACTGACAAACTTTATCACATAATGTTGTATTGAATACATCTCGCTTGAGCGGGATTCGAACTTACAATGTTAGCAGTGATAGGCACTGATTACATAGATAGTTGTAAATCGAACTACCATACGACCGCGACCACGATGGACCCTGAGAAGTGATCGCAAATTTGTTTATAATAAAAAAAAATATATACAATATATGAAATGTTAAAATCACGGTTAAGTAAAGCGTTCCTTACAATATAACATCAAGATTACAATATTAAATTGAGGAAATATTACTTTTTAATTTCCAAAATCTAAAAAGCCGACATATTAATTTTGCCATACCAACAAACAATAAGTTTTATACATATATATTATTAAAAATTATACAAGCTGTGACTTTATAAAGATCACAACAGGTACCATATACATATGGACCAGTAATAACCGAATTAGATTCTCTTCGGGTTACTTTACTTATTTTCGTCCTTTGGTTAATTTTTCTAATCCGATTATGTTCTATTTTATTCTACATCGTCGCTCTGGATCTTCAACTCCAGTTGTTAACGACTACATAGTTATTATTCCAGTCTTATTGTTATCGTCATCTGTTTTTATATTTTTTTTTGGCAAAATATATTTGCGTATCAACAATTATTTTGGTGTGTGCTATATTTTTTTTTTACACTATAAACAGAACTGTGGACTGTCAACCAGGAACGATATTACAAAATGAAATATTGCTGACACATTTCATAAATTTACACATCCAGTTCACCTCCGGGTTTTGTGGTGTTCGGTGGCTCAATCTTTCTTTTTCTGTGTAGTGATTTGTAGATAATTGCTTGGCCTTTTGTCCTTTTTCTTTTGACCATTGTATTGTCTGTCCTTCCATTTACAATTTCTGGTTACCCCTTTGGTATCTTTTCCTAGTAAAGTTTGAGGTGCCAACCAGTTATCTGTGTTAGAAAAAAAAGAAAATGTCAGCACAAATCTTTGTTGTTTGATAGATTTATATTTCATGTATATTCAGGACGATACCAAGATCTACAAACAATTGAAATTATACATAAATGAGAGTGGAATGAAACAACCGGCGGGGAGATGACTTTCGAGTGCTTCTGGAAAAGTATGGGGACTTGGGCAAGTACGAATAAATTCAGCCTTTCAACAACCAAACAAACAAGCGCATTTCCCTCGCTTTCGTATTTTATTATATCGGGGACGTGCAGGTCTGCTCTGTGGATTGGTCCGTATTCAATGTGCTTTCGTATATTATTTTTTTTCCCATATTTCATTGGTCTTGTTTTTTATATTTCAGATCGTGATTTAATCGTACTTGTTACTTTAATTTAAAGCAATCCTTTAATTTTTACATTTCTGTAATTAAATTTTTGGAGAGATTATACACATGCACTGGCAATTAAAAGGACTAGAGTATTGAATTTCGTTTGTTACCGAGATCCTCTAGTAGGTATTGGTAAAGAAATATAGCTTATGAAATCACTTTGATCTTAGTTTTTCCATTGCAATCATTCACTGTAAGTTGCTCATGATGTTGTCGTTGTGTACCGTGTATGTACACCGCAAGTTATGTTCAAGATTTCTTAATGTAGTGTAAATGTTCCAGACTAAATTCGTATTTGGACCATACGCGTATAGTCCGGAACAAATCCGTATACTCATATGGTCTGACCACTAATTTTAATTTAGAACGTAACGGTATCGATTTTATTGATTAGCGTCCCTTATTGTATGATTATTTTAGCTCACTCTTCAAATGACCCCTCGTATGAACTTGGATTAAATAAACTTGAACTTTATTCAGTACTTGGTATAGTAAACTGTCGTTTTTCAAAATGTCTTGGGAAGACAAATTTAATACATACTTACATAAAATAACCGAAAAGGCTACCACAGAATTGATTTCTGAGGAAAAAGCGGAAAGAATAAAAAATGTGTTACGGACTCAGGTGTTTAATGAAAAAAATACTACAGAAAATTCGAGGTTCCGCCAATATGTGAAAGAGAGAAAATTCCAGCTTATTACATGCCCTTTACTTGGAGTAGAGGATGAACTAAATAAGTTATTAAATTTGTGAATGTTCGGTCGTTGAGTACAGACGTCTGGTAAAAGTTGTTTTCGTTCCTCAGTAAATGCCTTACATTCCATATTAATACATTTGTATAGTGGTATTCATCGCCCATTTCTCTAGAATCGCAAAGATGGCACAACCTTTTCTGTCTAGGAATATTCTGCCATCTTCCCGATTCTATTGGTAGACGATGGTTACCACACCGAAAGCGGCAAAGTAAAATTATGTTTTCCACATGTATGTACATGTACATGTATGTTGCACTTGACTGATAAATATGTGTAAATGCATTTCATTATTTAATATTTAGATTAACAATTAAATATTACCTTCAAAATCGTCTCCTTCATTTGAAATACCGATTTGGTCTAACTCGTTGATGACCATACGCGTTTGGTCCGACCATACGCGTATGGTCGGACCGTATGAGTATACGGATTTGGTCCATACGCGTATGGTCCAAATACGGATTTGGTCTGGAACATAAATACTATGTATCTTTTTCGCAATGGAAAAGGCAAATGACAATACAGAATAATTACATTACTTCCGTTTTTCATTGAAATGTTACAATATGATTGGTTATGAAGTGGTCACATGATTATAAAAGAGATGTTTAACATCCCAATAAAACTCAAACCCGAACTTGCACGTGCCTCCATGACGACTTCAGATGTAAACAATCAATGGCGTAGTAATTTCCAACAGCAAATAATTTAACACAAATAAAATTCACAACGAAAAATTCAACTATATTAAATTTTGGTGTGATTTAAATGTAATTATAAGAATGGAATGCATTTTTTTGTAGCTTTATTGGCGTGTAAAAGCGTGGACCGAAGCACATTTTTCATACAAAATGTGCTTCGGTCCACGGTTTTACACCCCAATAAAATTACAAAAAAATGCATTCAATTTTTAATTGAATGAAAACCTAACATAGTAAGCAATCCATTTATCTAGAGCTAACTCAACTTTATAATATTATTATAGTGCCTTTTGTAATTGTCCAGTTCGAAATTCATATCTCGAATAACATTTCATTTAAAAGTTCATTGGTGTTGTGATCCATCTAATTGGCATTTTAACTTTATACGCTCACAACGGAATCCCTGGAAGTCGAAAGTGGAGGAAACAATGCTAATTTTAGCAAGTCCTGATCAGATAATAATTTTCGGTGTGCTTGTATTGTCTTTAGAATTTTCTTTCTATATTACAAGCACTAATTGCTAAATGACAAACAAATTAGTGAACTAATAGTCTTGATGGTAATGTACCTTCCTCCTTTATATCAGTAAATTGTTAACAGCATACTAATCCTTCTTTTAACACGGACCAAACAATAATGTGTTGGACATGACTGACGGGTAATCTAAATATTATTTAAATGTCAATTTCCCGTTAATTAAACAAATTTTGTGAAAAGTGTACTCAAGTCGATTGTCGTCTGCTGTTTAAGTCGATCGTCTGCCTGGATCCGATTATTGTTCCAATGTCTCGACACTGATCATACTTGAGACATCTTCTATATAAATCTGATCCGCAAATATTATGAGAAGTCACGAAAGGCCCACTAGTTTGATTAGCGATACCATGTACGAACACTCTTAAAGAATCAATTGATTTCACTTCTACTACTGTAGTATATTGTTTAGCTTGTTCATAAATTAAGAGCCTGTTAATAGCATATGGTTGTGTAAATATTTGAGAACAAGCTATCGCATTTATGTCAATTTCAATACAGTGTTCCAGTCCTTCCGATCATTTATCAGAATATATATATCACCATGGTGATTTAGAGGTTTACTTCCGGTGTTTCATGTCTGTAGAAGGATCTAAACTTTAGATAATCGATTCTTAAATCTTCTCTTAATTACTCAAATATTCGCCTAATGTTTATTTTCTCGGAATTATTGTCAATATTAATTTGACAGTTTTGTACAGAGTTTCTAATCGCTGAAAGCTGATTTGTCGCTTTCAAAAACATGAAAGTGGATTTTATCATTTTGTCATGAATAAGTAAACTACCGTTATATATAGATATAGCTAGGATTCACTTTCAAATAAAATTACTAATTTTCAATAACGCTTTAAAAATATATTTAAATGGTACCCAAAAAAAATTGACATTGAAAATTTGGGTGTGACATTTTTTTTTTATTTAAAACAATATTTACCAAGTTGTGCACAAATATGTACACACACACTAAATAAATTTAATCATTATTATAGTTTATCAGATGAACAAAACAAACAAAAGATACCCACACACGTCTTATTTTTTCGTGTCAATTAAAATATTTTTTTAGAGTTCTTTTAATATGTTTTACGTTCTACTGATTTCACATATTTGTTACCTACGTACGGCTAGCAAAGAAATAAACTTGCCAAAGTCGGTTGTAAAAAACCCCCAAGAAAGATCAAGGTTCTTAGTTACCGTCAGACAGTGTCTCTAACCTAGTACATGTACATGGTCTGTTGTCGTAAAGTTGTCATTGGGATTTATGCCCGTCCATATATTTATACCATTGTAAACAAGACCATCCGCCCGTAATCATTTTATAGTCATGTTGTTAGCAGTAAATTTCATTACAAAGTATTGAAATTGATATCTATCTTAATAATCCATAATGTTCTTTCGTCATAAATTTTTGAAGTGTTCGAATAAACTAGTTTGTCTAGTTAACAATAGGTACTTATGCATGGCGCATAAATTCCTGTTGTATGTTGACATTTTCACATGACAATAGCACTTTTGAAAATGGAAAATTTGCACAACTGAACAAAAAAATATTTTCAAATGTTATTGCGTCGTTATGCGATTGTTTTTTATTTTCTTCATCTTAAATAAATACTTATCCAATGTATTCCACATAGTATGTAACAGAGTCTTGTGAAATGTACATAATAGTCGTCAATGCCTACAAAAATTGACAGTAGTTGTACAAATTGTCGCCCGTTTTCAAAAAAATATCTGCTTAAATATATTTTCCTTATTAACAAATACAAAAAAAAGTTTTCTGCATGTATCTTATATAATCAAAACTAAATTGCAAAATTTATTTAAAAAAAAAATATATATATAGCAAGCAAGATTTTGATTTTTTTTTTAACGAACAAACAGACGAAAAAACAACCTTATCTCTGAAAAAAGATATGTGAACATTTGACACATCGTTGTAGGCCTCGTGTGAACGATTGGGAAACTAAATTTATAGTATTATTCCATAAATATGTTTGATTGTCTGTTCGCATTCAAAGTTTTACGATATCAACAGAAATCCCCAAGAAGATAAATTGGATCTTCTACATTCAAAAGCTTTCTTGGCAATAATGTCTTCGAAACAGCGCTTGTTAAACGATTGAAAAGCCACATGGCTTAGTAATTGAATTGAGTTAAAAAGCATCTAAGCAGCTTTTATACCATATATTGCCTGCTAATCCTCTTAAAGCATTCATCTGACCAATTGGAAATGAATTAATCACTTGATATCACATTCAGAGTCCAAACAAAAACTCGACATTTACACCATAGTAAAGAAATAACATCTTTAGTATTAAACGAAAGAATAATAATTAATGTTAAACATTTTTATAACAATACTGTCACAAACCAATATTGAATATAATTTAAAATGAGCTATATTCCCTTAATAGGTTGTAGTAAATGTCTTGACAGACACCCACTTGGTAAAATTTGTGAAAGGAAAAACACAATAGAAATATCCCATTATGTTGACACTTCCTGTTTTTTTTAAGATTTATCGGTTATAAAGTTAAATATTTAGTTTTAACTACATAAAAACTTTACATCTTTACCACCGTAGAAGGTGACAAGATATCTCTAACGTGAACCTAATAGATAAAATTTACTCTTAATAGAGATACAGGGGCCGTCGTAGCCTTCATTGTATGGTATGCAATCAGTGCCTATCACCACTGATGTTGTGAGTTCGAATCTCGATCAGGGTGAGGTGTACAACGTTATGTAGTAAAGTTTGTCAGTGACTTGCGACAGGTCGGTGGTTTTCTCCGGGTCCTCCGGGTTCCTCCACCAATAAAACTGACCGCCACGATATAACTGAAATATTGTTGAAAATGGCTTTAAACACCACCAAACAAACAAACAAACATAAAAGAGATACATGTACATACAGAGGTTGTAATCATCTTGTTCAGCATCATTATAACTTATATATTCCCTGTGTCCACAAAAGGTCCATGGTACCCTTAAAAAGAATTTAAAGGTCCATGGTACCCTTAAAAAGAATTTAAAGGTCCATGGTACCCTTAAAAGGAATTTAAAGGTCCATGGTACCCTTTAAAAGAATTTAAAGGTCCATGGTACCCTTAAAAAGAACTTAAAGGTCCATGGTACCCTGATAAAGAATTTAAAGGTCCATGGTACCCTTAAAAAGAATCTAAAGATCCATGGTACCCTTAAAAAGAATTTAAAGATCCATGGTACCCTTAAAAAGAATTTAAAGATCCATGGTACCCTTATAAAGAATTTAAAGATCCATGGTACCCTTAAAAAGAATTTAAAGATTCATGGTACCCTTAAAAAGAATTTAAAGGTCCATGGTACCCTTAAAAAGAATTTAAAGATCCATGGTACCCTTAAAAAGAATTTAAAGGTCCATGGTACCCTTAAAAAGAATTTAAAGATCCATGGTACCCTTAAAAAGAATTTAAAGATCCATGGTACCCTTAAAAAGAATTTAAAGATCCATGGTACCCTTAAAAAGAATTTAAAGATTCATGGTACCCTTAAAAAGAATTTAAAGGTCCATGGTACCCTTAAAAAGAATTTAAAGATCCATGGTACCCTTAAAAAGAATTTAAAGATCCATGGTACCCTTAAAAAGAATATAAAGGTCCATGGTACCCTTAAAAAGAATTTAAAGATCCATGGTACCCTTAAAAAGAATTTAAAGGTCCATGGTACCTTTAAAAAGAATTTAAAGGTCCATGGTACCCTTAAAAAGAATTTAAAGATCCATGGTACCCTTAAAAAGAATTTAAAGATACCAAAGAGATAATCAGAATCCGTAAAAAGAATTTAAAGATCCATGGTACCCTTATAAAGAATTTAAAGATCCATGGTACCCTTAAAAAGAATTTAAAGATCCATGGTACCCTTAAAAAGAATATAAAGGTCCATGGTACCCTTAAAAAGAATTTAAAGATCCATGGTACCCTTAAAAAGAATTTAAAGATACCAAAGAGATAATCAGAATCCGTAAATCGAAGACAAAGTTTAATTTGAAATTTTAGAGATATGTTGCGTTTAAGAAATTTGTCATTTCTATTGTCTGTGCACAACTTTCATTGCATTTGTCTTTTTATAATACAAACTAAAAATAGTTCAAACAAGAGTGAGTGAGTGAGTGAGTGAGTGAGTGATTGTTGTTTAACGACAACTCAGCAAATTTTCAGCTATATCATGGCGAGAACAAGTTAATTTCAATGACATGGTGATGAGGTCCGCTTTGTACTAGACCAACACACTGAACTGGATTTTTATAGTGCGAGCTCACTGAAACAACAGTCCGTGCATAGACATGTCGTCTCACTTGGACACATTATCTTGATACTGAGTCTCAAACAAGAGAGAATGTGTACACTATACTATTTCCTCACATATTATTTATTTTAGATATATGTTATATATCTATATTCCTATGCAAGTATTTGAGGGGATTGTCAGGTTATATATAATACGTGAAGCCTGACTATGGACCATAGTGGGAAACGTGTTTGGAGAATTTCGTGCTCTCTACACTCCAGAGTATATATCGAAAGAGTAGGCACAATACAGCCGTTACAATGGGCTAACTTGATCGCCATTACCCACTGGTAGTCAAAAGTCGTTGTCTCTGTTTTCACATCCCATCCATGTTTTTATTTAGTGTTTACCTATTGTTGAATTTGTTCTCGTCTTAAATATCATTATGCAATGAACTATATAAGTATAACGCTGAAGATTAAAAAAACTTCATTTGAGGTATATTGTCAGTTCTTATGAAATACCAAGTATTTAAACGTCTGGAAAGAGCAACCCAATGATTAAAAAAATAAATGAAGCAACAATTAAACGTTTACATGACATTCTGTTTCTTGACTTCTTATCTGTTGGTGTAACTGACTATAAACGGTCAAAATAAATTCTAATATAATATTTGCGATAATGCTTCAAAATACAAATTTTAATAATATACACAATATAATATTCCTCTACTTATTGTCAAGTTTGGACGCGTTCAATCGATTTAACCCTTTTGAGACCTAAATCAATGGAGGCCGGAAGCCATATACTCTTTTTCTATCTTGGTATCTTTATTTAAGAACAAAGATGTAAACTGTCTGCTTACATTAAATATGTTATAGAATTTGTACTTAAAAAAGATAACGGGAAATATTTTAAAAAAATTTAGAGGGCTAATAGTATCTATCGATAGCGTGTACAATTCGACGACAGTGCCACATATTTGATCCAGTCAAACTAAAGTCTATTTAAAAATGTGTGGAAGTTTTTATATATAAAATAATAATATCTAATGTTTCTTTAGATTTTTGCGTGTCTATAGTTTAAGATGTCCACTATGGAAATACAACTTGCGCTATTTACACTCAAGAGTAGGGCATAGGACCGGTCTTAACCCAATTGTGCCACGTGTTGGAGTTATCTACTCTTGGTTGTTCAAGTACACAGAACAACACACTGCAGGTTTAACAGAGAATAACTGGGCCCGCACCTTCTAAAGGCCGGCCCTAGAATGCCATACTATGGAGAGCAATACAGAAAACATCCATCCATTACCATATACTGAATATATCCGTTTTCAGTATTATTTTGATGGGTTTTCATTTTCTATTATTAGTTTTATTATTTTTTTGTCATATTTGTTTTGTCAACTATTTAAAGTTACAAAATCACGAAAACATATTTTAAAATTTATTTTAATTTTGAGTCATCGTAAGACAATTTTGTGTATATATGGTTCTTATACACAAGACTGTGCCATTTTGAGAAAACTAAGACCTATGACAGTATTGTTTGACTAACTTGTCAATCGACGTGAGTGTTTTATTACAAACAACCAAACCTAAAGTGTATCGTTTTTCTGTGAGAGATTTTTAATACAGAAAAAGGAGACATTAGAATTTTTTTAATTCAGTAAAAAGATGGTTCTGTTATATGGAATAAATTATACTGAATTACTATTGTAAAACGTTGTTCAAATAAACATTTGTTTTAAACTTTTTATTAAGGCTGCATATTCTTATCAGTTTATAGTGTACCAATACAACTTATCTGTGATTAAATAGTACTTTATTATAAGTATTACAATTTGTAAAATCCTCACTGTTGTAAAGATAAATAAGGGTAATAACAAAATTACCATTCTCTTTTTTCTACACACTTGCTGCAGGTTGGTGTTGTTTCACACACACACACACCTTCCTCTCTCTCTCTCTCTCTCTCTCTCTCTCTCTCTCTCTCTCTCTCTCTCTCGCTCGCTCGCTCGCTCGCTCTCTCTCTCTCTCTCTCTCTCTCTCTCTCTCTCTCTCACTATTCTGATTTCTTTTACCAATAGATCTGACATTTACGTTATAACTGAGGTATTGTTGAAGTTAACTTTTCTGAAATACCCTTTATTTTGTATTCTCTAATCAAACAAACAATTTTATATAATTTTATATAATTTTGAACCACAAAATGACTAAGAAGTGTTTGAAAATACCAAAGAGGTAATCAGAATCCGTAAATCGAAGAAGGACAGGTACCACAATGGCCAAAATAGAAAAAAAGACAAAAGGACAAACAACGATCCACAATACATTACACATAAAACTAAAGATCAAGCGACACGAACCCCACTAAAAACAAACAACGATCTACAATACATTACACATAAAACTAAAGATCGAGTAACACGAACCCCACTAAAAACCGGGATTGAACTCAGATGTCACCCATTGTGTTACTCTAATTACTAAATTATTTCCTAAGATGGCGCCAAGCAACAACAAATTATACGTTCTTGTAATTTATGCCATTGAACAAAACACAATACAGACTAGTATCAAGGAAGAAGTGTGGTATGTTTGTATTACATTTGTAAATGTTTTACGTACACTGTTGCATCTGATTAACAATGCTAAATCTCATATTTGATCAAAATCTAAGAAAACATATAGAAAAAAAACAGAATCTAACGGAGAACATGCAATTGAAAATCGTCAACGGTCAAGTACCTGATTATTTAACAGAATTGGTACCACCTACAGTCGCTGACACTAATAATTATAATTTAAGGAACATACTAAATATTTCACAACCATCATACCGATTATCTACATATCAAGTCTTATTTTCCAAGTACGATTAAATTATGGAACACTCTAGATCTGAACCTTCGTCAACTGCCGACACTCCCGTCTTTTAAATCCAAATTGCAACAAAAATATTTCAACCGAAAACTGTACCTTCTTACTTTTCTTTTGGAGACCGATATCTTAGTGTATTGCATGCTAGGCTTAGAAATAAATGTAGTTCTCTGAACAGCGATTTATTTAAATCGAAGTAGGTGCCTAGTGCTTCTTGTTCATGTAGATATAGAAACGAATGTTCCGAGCATTTTCTATTATATTGTAATAAATTCAATTTACTTAGAAATAACATGATCATTGAATTAAATATGCTTGATATGAGGGGTCTACCGGTAAATATCGATATTTTGTTATTTGGAAATGATGACCTGTCTGTAGAAATAAACACGTTTATATTTTCATGTGTACAAAAATACATAAAAGATACACGGCGTTTCTCTTGAACTAACAGGTCAACATGTATAACATTATTGACAATTGTCAACATTGTGTACTTCTACATGTATGTATATTCTTTTCTTGGTCGCGCTTGGGGTATTGATTGATTGACGTGTCAAAGGTCGATGAAATATACATGTGTTATTCAGTTCAAATTGTACTTACCTATGCAAGATCCCCATGAATTAATTAAAAATCCCAACATATAAACTATGTCTAATCGTGTTTAAGAATGGTCTTTGAGGTGTGCTCGACTTGCCATATATTATACCTTAGCACACAGTATGTTTCATCGACCTTTAAAATTTGCATTTTTCGTTCTATTGTGTTTTTTTTTATTCGTCTTCATATTCTGAACAAATATGTTATTATTATGTAATTAATACTGTTCTGATTATATGTAAATTGATGTAACTAGCGGAGAAGACATTTCTAAGTTGTAAAACTTGTGTCTGATCCATTTGTTGTTATTATGAACAATAGAATAAGTTTAAATCAATTGAAAATCATAATTTGTGTTCAACTAAATTTCATTATCAAGAATACAACTCTCTGTCGTTTTTTTTATTTTTATTGTAAGACTGTTCAAACAATGTACTATTTTGTCCTAAGAGTAATAGCTTTTAACCAACATATGCTACCTTCTTAGCTAGTATCTGAATTATATATAGCTCAGTTCATGTTTTCATTCATCCTTGTGATTGTGAGTGGTCTTTTCGAGGGGAAGTGCATCTGAATATTTTTTAATTGTTTGCTTATATCGGTATTGCCTTTTAGAGATCCAGTTATCAAGAAGGAATGGTTGGAATACCATTAACCAGTTTAACCAGATCACATTGGGGTGCGTGTCCCAAACAAGAACCTGGAATTTCATTGGTATGTATCGTTGCATTCTTGCTTGGTCTTCCAATGATTTGAGGTGATAGGAAGTTGTCCGTTTTGTCGATTTTGTTGGAATTGTTGACCATAACTGTTGATACTTTCTTGACATATATACAGAGAACATAGAATGCATACAATCCAGATTCATTTGACAAATTCATGGACAAATCAGAACAAACCAAAACCGAACTGTATATCTGAAAACAAACAACACGATGTTCACCCTCCCCAAAGAAAGGAGGAGATATAAAGGATCTTATGGTGAGATTCTCGTGCCTCACCAAAGAAAGGAGGAGATATAAAGGATCTTATGGTGAGATTCTCGTGCCTCACCAAAGAAAGGAGGAGATATAAAGGGTCTTATGGTGAGATTCTCGTGCCTCACCAAAGAAAGGAGGAGATATAAAGGGTCTTATGGTGAGATTCTCGTGCCTCACCAAATTGGGATATCTGCATTAGAGAATGGAACAATGTGATATAAATTTATAACATGAGCAATATAATAGAAGCTAACTGACAGAAAAAAAATGCATGTAAATATCAGTAGCTGAATGTTTCTTTTATCATTGAATCTTAGTGGAAGCTGAAATAAAAAAAAATATTGAGTGTTTAATATTTAGATACAATGATTGGTTCTAATGGACAAATATGTATATATAACATCTATATGTTGTTATCATAATTGGTTAATTGACAAACCATCATCTATATATATGGAATAGTGACGTAATGTATTCTTTACAAGCCTTAGATAAACTCTAGCTTGACAAAAACCTTGTAAGGTAAGGGAGAATAAAAAAAAACGAAATAAGAAAACAAATGAAACCAGACATCGCATTACTGTATATTAATACATGTAGAAGATACCAAATTCTTCATAGACAACATCATATAGACTCATACAATCTAGATATCCATGGTAAAAAAACAACTCAAATAATTTAAAAGTCTTTAGGAATAAGTAACACAAAGTGTCGAAACAAGAAAACCAAAATCTGCTACGGTTACTTATCTCCTTATAAACTAGTTTTTTTGTATTAAACAATGATATATTTGTAAGTAGCCCTGTATGGCGTAACATTAATATTCCAGACATTTTTGCTTTATAAGGATTATTGACAAACAACTGTTTATGGAATAACCATCACCAGGTACACTCATAGTCAAAAGATAATGAAAATGTCACCCTTTTCTCTAATTTGACAGCGAACTACAGATTTATATATAAATATATCGCTCTCGTTTTGACCCTCTGTCTATTATTTTTCTGTTTGGTATTATTCAATATCTTACAATTGGTGAGTTACTTATTCAAATTAGGAATTTTATTTTTTGTTGAAAAAAATGATTTTAATCTTAAAACCACTATATTTGTTATTTATTCTATTTTCAATGCCATGATTTTATCTCTGCAGGGATGATTTCATCTGATATAATATCACATTACTTCAATGTTAACCAATGTATTAATTAGCATCATATTTCAAACCGTCAAAATTACTGGACGTCAGACTCGTCCCATTAACATGTAAATTCAATTTTCAAAAGAAGGCCACAAGGTGAACGATTCCGTTTGTTTAAAATCAATTAACGGAGAAAATGGGGCTTCTTTATACACAAAATTGATCATATATTTACATTTCGGGAGACTTTTACTTATTATCTTATACCAATTATAAGAAAAATACTGTATTAGCATGCTCAATCAATCACTCTTGTTTGTACTGCCGTGTGTTTGTTTTCCAGTCCAAGACGCCATTAATATTTTCTTGTTTAGGCAAATGTTATGAAATTTAAAATAAATTTGTTGAATTAATGCATTATGGAATACAACTTCTATACACGAGTTGTCAATTACCCATATAAACTGTTTACCTAATATTTTTGATAAAAAGATTTTTAATGTAAGAAATGGCTTTAAATAATCAATTCAGACTACCACACATTACAGTGCGTGTGGAGTACGTGCAAACAAGTGGATAATTTACCATCAGTTTAATAGCTTTATTAATTGATAAATTTTTGTTAACTCACATGTTTAGCTGAAATTTGCCATACAAAAAATTATGTTACAAATAAGAAATATATCTTAAAATCAGTCTAATCCTCTCGTTTAAAATTTCACAATTATACTTGATAGTACAACTTGGGATTAGAATAAGTGTTGTTACATGTACTTTGTAAAGTATTAGAATAATTAAAACGTAGATATCAAATTTAGTGCGCACAACGCGTTTCTGGAAAAACCTTCATCAGGTACGCTCAAATTCGAAAGATTGGAAAGCCAAATAATTTTAAAATGTTTGGGAGCAATAAAGCCAAAAGGCCTAAGCAGGATAGCAAAAATCAGACAAGGTCGCCTGTATATGAGGGATAAAAATTAATAAATTTTGTTATATGTACTTTGTAACGTATTTTAACCTTTGGGGATTGTGTCGCTTGATCTTCAGTTTTCTGTGTAGTGTTTTGTAGATCGTTGTTTGTTCTTTTGTCCTTTTTCTTTTGACCATTGTGTTGTCTCTCCTTCGATTTACGGATTCTGATTACCCCTTTGGTATCTTCAAACTCTTCTTCAAAATCCGGGTTCTGGATATTGCAGACTTTTTGTGATTTTTCTCTAGGCCTTTCTGAATTCCCGTTCTCAACATGTTTATGGATTTCAGTTCACGCGGAAATCACCAGTCATGTAGGGACTACTTATATGAATACATTAACTTAAGATAACTGTCAGTATATTAATAACTTAAACCTAATTTGTAGCTTTCCATGCAAGTTACACTTGCCTAAATTTGACCATATTTTCAGTCTTTTTTATTTTATGCTCCATATTCTTCAATGGAAATGGCGTTTCAATTTTTGGTAGAGTTGCATTTTAACAAGTTTGAGAAAGTCTACTTCGTAAACAATATACTATGGTGGTAGATTTTGAATATTTTCGTTCTTTTTTATCAATATTGTTATCTTTATTGAAGACACTAAGCCATGTATATGATATTGTATTAAATGTACTCCACTTTCCCAGTGCTATAAAAGTTAAATATTGTTCAACGTGGCATTAAACTAACTCTAATCTAAACATTAGACCACTTACAATAAATAGGGTACTAATTTATTTTCCGAGATCTAACCAAAAGAATAAATTTATTTGTGTTAGTTACTATCATTTTTCATAATTGTTCATCTCCCTAAGGCACGGGTAACCTTAGTCGATGTAGGGTTTAGGCCCTTTGGTTTACTGGCACGGGTAACCTTAGTCGATGTAGGGTTTAGGCCCTTTGGTTTACTGGCACGGGTAACCTTAGTCGATGTAGGGTTTAGGCCCTTTGGTTTACTGGCACGGGTAACCTTAGTCGATGTAGGGTTTAGGCCCTTTGGTTTACTGGCACGGGTAACCTTAGTCGATGTAGGGTTTAGGCCCTTTGGTTTACTGGCACGGGTAACCTTAGTCGATGTAGGGTTTAGGCCCTTTGGTTTACTGGCACGGGTAACCTTAGTCGATGTAGCGTTTAGGCCCTTTTGTTTACTGGCACGGGTAACCTTAGTCGATGTAGCGTTTAGGCCCTTTTGTTTACTGGCACGGGTAACCTTAGTCGATGTAGGGTATTCTGCTTAGGCCCCTTCGGTTTACCTGCGTTTAAAGTCTTTAGAAAATGCTAGGTT
Source organism: Bathymodiolus brooksi (assembly GCA_963680875.1). Lineage (NCBI taxonomy): Eukaryota > Metazoa > Mollusca > Bivalvia > Mytilida > Modiolidae > Bathymodiolus > Bathymodiolus brooksi. The sequence continues at coordinate 58,593,683 of OY804576.1, read as the reverse complement.
TTCCAATCTTTTGATTATGAACGTATCTGATGAAGGTTTTTACACGATCCTGTCGTGTATACTAAATTAGATGTAAACGGGGATAAAAATATAATTTGGTAAAGCAAAATATAGCATAATTTAAATTTAATATAGACAATGGATAGAGTCTTGAACTTTGGCCTTTCAACCGGTCATCAATGACCATTAAAGAGATGTCAGGGGTCAGTGCCCTTTATGTGTTAGGAGCGTGATATTCTCAAAATACGCAACCCACCCTTGGAACGAGTTGTGTATTTGGATTATCCTGTTCAACAATCGAAGACCCCCCTCCCACAGGGGAGAAACTAGAACATACTTCTGGGTTCCCCCGGAAGGTTCCATGTTAGATGAAATTCATTGAAAATATATTCATCTGAAATAGTAACATGTATATATGGTATGTGTAATGTACATATGACACTTTCAAACCTGAATAAATTTCTAATTATTGTTTTCAAACCAATTACCAATTTTTCAATTCAACATGTCATACGAAGCTTTAATATGTTATGCTATTGCACATCACTTGTATCTATGTTAAAATCCAGATATTAATTTTTTTTTTAGAAAAATTGATATTTTGACTTGAGACTTAAGATACGCTTAAAACTAATTGAATTTTGTGAATTTGTTACTCTTGAAACTTGTGTGAAAAAGCACTAACGTCAATTATTTGTCAATATTGGTGAAGATCATCCCAATGAGAAGATCTGAGTAAATACCGCAAAGTATTGTCAATGGGTTAACACTTGTGTATCCACTCATTGTAAGAATGTATCAACAATTAGAAATGAGTTTAAAAACTACTTATAAAGAAATAAATGATCAATTTCCTATACATTTTGTCAGGACATACTTCTGATGATAACATTCGGTAAATACCAGTGAATAGCCATTCGGTTTGTTGGTTTAAGTTGAAGTGTATTGGTATTGCTCATGTGTTACATCTAAACTGTAGTGTCAAAAGTTACAAACATTCTCATTAAAGGAGGATACTGTTTGTGTTGTTTATATGTATTTTGAGTCACAGGCCTCGGGAATTGTTTTTTTTTTATCAGCACCAGTATAATATACTAGTATTTTTTTTTATTTGCAATTTTTGTCTTGTTGTTTTCCCATACGTTTATGATATTTATTTCGCTCAATGTATTTTAAACATAATTTTACTTCAAACTGATGTATCTTGAAACTCGATATCAATATCTAAGAAATATGTATATGTGTATTGGTTACCATAGAAACTACAGATAAACGTAATGTAGCTATGTGATAACCTTTATATCTTATCTCAGTACGAAAGCCAAAATGTTGCAAAACAAAAACGGTCTATGATATTGAAGAGTACAATCCCAGAAAAAAAAAAGACCCATGTGAAGCCATAATGTACGCAGAAACTAAATACGTCATTATAGTTTTGAATAATTTGATATTTCATTGACTGAATTTTGAAAAAAAAATTATAAAACAAATAAATTGGTTACTAGCCTGGGTAAAACTCTCGAATTCAACAGTCAACTATAACAGAGGTATTGTGTTCAAAATACCAATCGCTACCGCCGTGACAGCCAAAACTGTGCAGTACAACAGTCCATCATGACAAAGGTGTCCTGTTCTAAAATACACCGAGACATTTTGCTCCCTTTGCTTCGTGTAAATTTTATATATTCTCATTATTAACGTAATGTACCAATTATACAATAGAAGTGCATTTCGAATACCAATTTTCCCCAATAGAGCTAATGTTGTAAGCTTACATTGCAACAAAAATTGAGAACACATAATATGAAAAAACCTAAGGCCATCAGTTTGCACTCAAAAGCATAAAGTTTATACATTACAATATTTTAGAGTATTTACCTGTTTGAATTGCAAAAACTACATGCATACATACATACGCACTAATACATAGTTATTGAAAGATGTTTCCTGTTTAATAATATGCTCATAATAAACGCACATGTGTCCTCCATTTTCCAAACATCAAATTCATTAAATCTAAATTGATTTTTAAATTTGTGCTTATTATTTGGACTCAAAAATATGTACATACGATTTGTATCTATTAAAGGACATGGCCAGGTGTGAAGTAAAACCTCCTAACTGAACAACCCTCTTGAGAAAAGAATTCCCAACAATATGTAATTGTCATGCCATTCATTGCTATTTTACAAAAGTAGCATCCTGTCAAAAAGCCAACAACTCGTGAAAATGAGATTGTAAAACTTTAATTTGTCAACATTCAGATATTAGTGAATACAGCAATGATAAGCTATCTTTCGCACGTGGAGGTTCCTAAATCACCACAAAATTATTGAAGCGTGCATCATGAATTTTTCCTCTTATCCATAATTTGAGATGGATAAAGCCATTTAATACGGATCATAAAGCATGAAAATAATATTATATTTGCTATCAATGGTTCAGGTGGGGAAAGTTTACTTGTTTAATGAGCCAAGTTTGCTGTATACAGATTATCTGTTGGTATCCTTGAGTAATGAGCTTTGGGCAGATACAATGTTAACGTTCAATTTTCTAATTGATTTGGTGTAGCAGCTAGTTTTAATTGAATTAGAATCAGTTTATCTGTTCAAATTCTACCCAATGAAGGATCCCATTTCAGTTTTATTCTAAATCTCTTTCTTGGTCTCTAAGGGATATTTATTGGTAAAAATTAAGATATTTCGTTATTATTCATAAAAGGATTCATTCCATATAAAAGATATGTTATCACAGAATTAGCATTGCATTACGGAAAGATATATTTAACTTTCATCAAAATTATGTATTTTCAGTTAATAGGAATAAAACAAACAGTATAATAAATACATTATGAATAAAATATTCTATAGTTTATGATCTGAAAATAAAACGAGTTTATTTTGGTAGTCAGATGAGCGAATACAACACTTGTTCCTGAAGGAGACTACTTGGATACACTGTATTGATAGTTATTCTCTAGTGAGACCTGTGTTGATTCACAAAAGCAAAGGGGTACCTGGTCGTTTCAAACTCAAAGTACACAATGTATATGCTTTATTTATGTTCAGTAAGTAGCTGGACGGCTGAGTGGCGAGGTTCTTTGACTTCTGGCAACAAGCATAACACCACTGACGAAGGTTCGAGTCCCATTACCTACCTCACGTGTTAATTTTTCTAGACACCTACCTGTTCACTGGCCAGTTCGTTATAACTTGCTAGCCTTTCATCCTGGCCAAAAAGTCTGGTAGTCAATATTTACCTGAACAATTGTAGAAATAAAATGAAAAGCAAAGAAATACCACACTTACGGAACAATTCCAAAATCTAATATCAAAATCGTAGAAAGAGGCAAACTCGATACGTCTAACACACAAATACATGACCGCTCAGTTTCCTGACTTGGTACAGGCTTGGTAACGATACCCCTAACACACAAATACATGACCGCTCACATTCCTGACTTGGTACATACACTTCAATAAAAAATTGGAGGGTTTAAACTAGTTTTATTGGCCCATAACTCCCCTCTTAGTGAAATGATGCGATCATGTAAGTACTTTCCACATGGGAGTAAAATGTCAACCTTAAGATGTAGCCGAGTAAATGTGACGACAAACTCCAATAACCTTTCTAAACCTAGAGTAAATATTAAATGTCTTATCGTGATTGTGAGATGATGAGCAGCAATCAAAGCGATGTTGCCTTATTTTCACCCTTATTCATCTACATACATCCCAATTTTTAATAACGAATTTGTATTCGAATCTAGATAATAATATACTAACTCTGACGATTCCTGTTGTGGTTTTATTTATTCATTATATAACTATTACCGGTATGTGGACAGCATCGGTGGTGCAAAGGATAACACGGTGTTCGTCTCGAGTGCGTTAGTTCGTGGGCTCGAGTCCCAGTCGGGTCAAACCAAAGACTATAAAATTGGATGTTGCTCCTCCGATAAACACGCAGCATTAAGGAGTAAGAGTAAAGACTAATTGAATCAGGATAATGTGTCCGAGTGGAGCGACATGTCTTACCCGCGCACTGCTGCTTCAGAAACCTAGCACTATAAAAATCCAACAAAGGGTGTTAGTCTAGTACATACCGAACACTAACATCATTTCATCGAATATAACTTGTTCTCGCCATAATATAGCTGAAACATTTCTCATTTGGCGTTAAACAAACCAGTCACTCACTCACTAGAAAATGGTATCCTTGTCAATTTTGTTTTGCCATCATTTTGATAAATGTTCAATGCATACACGAGGCTGTTAGAATTTGTAGAAAGTATATCTATGTAAATGAAGACAGGGGGATAAACTCTGGTGTATCACATCTATAAAGCAGAACAGGTAATATAAATTACTGTCAAAGAGATAAATGAAAAACACCAATTAGAGGGAATGGTGGTACTTGGTATAATTTGAACCGATAAAACACGTGTGGTACGTGATCTAACAAGTGTTTTATGTATTTGTTTTATGACACCACAAATAATATTTGTCATTCGATTTAGCATAAATGAATAATTACATTTGTTTAATTGAACCTTTCGATCTTTTAATACAAATGACGAATTGAGCTATGATTATTACGTATGAAAAAAGCAATATTAATAGTAATAACGCGGTTTTTCTCTTTTTTGTAGCTGTTCTGCTTCTAATCATAATTTATTGATTGACGTGTCATCTTAACCTGAAATGCATTACGGTAAATATCCTATCATAAAGAACCGTTTTAATCTGCACTTGTACACCTTAATTACTACTCCCGAACATCTAAAAATTCATTTACTTAAGAAGTATTAATATTTTTCCATTTAGATCACGCTTTATGATGATCTCTATCAACAGTAGGGATAGATGATTCCGTGCCAACTAAATATTTAGTCACAGAGTATTCTTGTGCACATTAATTGAAATCATTAAGGAAGAATCGTTTGTATTGTGTGAATATAGAGGTAGTTTGGGTAACAATAACAACACGTGCCAGCTATTAGTAGGCAATATATTACCAAGGCTTATTAGAATGCGTTATAATGAGTTCTCTTCCACGCATTACATTTCACATGGTATATTCTCTATCGGATTATGGCGGCCATGAAATTAGCGTCGCATTGATTTAAGACTGAAGCGAAAGAGCGGTCTGAAAGTGATTTCCGTCAGAGGGCTTTACCATGCTCTAAACTCATATCAATCAATTAACGTTTGTAATTTTGAAATGGATTATTAAAGATTGAAAGGAAATGGTTAGTACAGGCTTTCACTTGATTTGTTTATACGACCTCTCGTATAAACAAATTAGAAACACTTCTTCCTCAGAAAGCTTTATAGAAACGATTTCTATTTAAACATCTTTCACTTAATATAATGGTTTTGACTTTATTGGCATTACAAGTCTAGAGATGGCTTTAAGATATCTTATTGAAAGAGAACATTACCTCTTTACCGTAAATTACACTTCCAATTGGATCAAAAACATCTTAAACGTAATAATCAGTAGTCAACTTGGTCCAAATTAGATTGTTAAGGACATCATCTTGATGTTCAAGATATCTTCAAGTATGCCATAATAAAGTCACTGAAGTAGACGAAGCAACCATACTTTCTTCTTCTTTTTTTCACCTTCAAATCGCAAACTAAATAAATAAACATTTCAATGAAGTCGTTTTTGCAAAAAATAAGTTAAAACAGAGGGTTAGGGTTATGGTATTTAACAACACTTTCAACACTATTTCAGTTACATCGTGACCATGACGGTGAAGGAAACTAGAGTGCCCGAAATAAACCACCGACATATCGCAAGTCACTGACAAACTTTATCACATAATGTTGAATCGAGTACACCTCGCCATGGGCGGGATTCAATAAAAACGTAGATATCAAAACTCACAACGTTAGTAGTTATAGGTACTGATTACATAGGTAGTTGTAACTCCAATTACCATACGACCACGACGGCCCAGGTTAAACAGAACATAAGAACTAAAACACATACATATCACTATGCAAAAAAGCAAAGATTATATATACAATGTATGAAGAAAAATCAGGCAAGGTCGTATGGTTGTTGGATTAATATCTGCCTATGCAATCGGCGCTTATCACTACTGAAGTAGTGAGTTCTTCTCACGGCTGTGACCAAGTGCACGCGATAAAGCATTATATGATAAAGATAGCTGTCAGTGATTTCAGGTAAATTAGTTGTTTTCTTCGGGTATTCCGTTTTCTTCCAATAAATCATGAAATTAACCACCATGATACAGCTGAAATAATGTTGAAAGTGCTTGTTAATCCAAGTATAAAATTGTTTTAGTAAACAAATTAATTAATAAGAAACACTTTACTTTATTTTTGCATCCTTACATCATTTGAGAGGAGAGGTGAATAATTTATAGTAATTTGGTATTTCGGTTCAAGCCGAAAGGTACCATGATTATTATCTTCAAACTTTGCATCGTACTGTGCAAATCACAATATTTTAAAGACTTTTGAAAATCAATAACTACTTTTGAGACATAAAATATTAAGAAATCAAGTTTTAGATAAGATACAAGTGTTATATTCATTTGCATGATCGCATCATTTCACCAAGAGGGGAGGTCTGGGTCCATAAAACACAATTGAAGTACCTGTACCAAGCTAGGAAAGGGAGCAGTGATGTATATGTTTATTAGGAGTATAGATGTTGCCTCTGTTTCTAAGATATTTCAGATTAGAGTCAGGAACTTTTTCTACAGTCTGGTATTTTCTGTTTTAAATTTAAAAACGCTGAAACTGTTTACCCTTCGCCAGCACCTGGGTTTACCCCCAGTTTTTGATGGGGTCCGAAAGGAAAGGGACAGAAATACAAATGATGATCTACAAAACACTACACAGATAACTAAACATTCAGCAACATGAACCCCAAAGAACTGGGATTTTAACGAATATGCATTGTAAGAATGATTTATTGTTGTTTAACGTCAAATAGGCAATTTGTCAGCTATATTATGGCTTGTTATTCTCTATCTAATATTCATATCAGTTAGCGTGCTCGCCGCGAGTGTGGTAGATCGTGTGTTCGAGCCCCGATCGGGTCAAACCAAAGACTAAGCTCGCAGCATTAAGGAGAAAGGTCAAAGACTGGTTGGCTCGGAATGAGGATAATGTGTCTGAGTGGCGCGACATGTCAATCCACGGACTGTTGTTTCAGTCAGCTAGCACTATAAAAATCCAACTACACGTGTTGGTCTAGTACAAACCGGACCTCATCATCATCTCAGTGAAATAAACTTGTTCTCGACATGATATAAGATAAGATAAGATAAGAAGATAAGAAAACTTTATTTGAATTCGGTTTTTGTAAACAATAAACACAAGCTCTCAGGAGCTTTTTACCGAATATACATAGTAGCACAAGATACATACACATATTAACATAATCACATAAACACACATATAAAGCACATACAGTTAGCAAATGCAACATAAAAAGCACAAAAATAAAAGACATTCTAAAACATGCTGAAGCAATATCAAGCAAACATAAAATAACTAAGCAGCATTAAAACTTGGAAAAAGCACTAGAAATAAAACAGAAAGCTGAATATGTTATCTGCATGCAGAACAACGACATACTGAGCCATTCCAGGACTGAATCAAACTTTTAAAGTGGTTGAAACTGTTTTCAGTTCTGAAATGGTTCGGAAGGTCGTTCCACAGAGTTGCAGCTGCAAACGTGAATGATTTTTTGCCATACCTTGTAGTTCTAACTTGAGGTACATCTAATATGTTCGAATACCTGAAAGCATATTTAGAATTCTTCACATTAACCAAATCATGAAGGCATACAGGAGCTAATTTGTTAACGATTTTATATGTCTCCAAGGCCATTGTCCTAATACGTCTGATCTGTAAGGAGGGCACTAGAGCTTTTTCAAGAAGGTTGATATATGAACTGGTGTAGTCATCGTATACAAAGCGAAGTGCTCTTTCCTGCACTTTCTCTAATTTTTTTGAATTTTTATCGGTACAAAAATGCCAAGCCAAAGAGCAGAAGTTAAAGTTACTGAGAATGAAAGTGTGGAATATAGTTAATTTGCTCAATCTGTCTAAATATCGGCCCAAACGTTTAAGTATATTCAGTTGCTGTGATGCCTTCCTACAGATTGAACTGATATGAATGTCAAAATTTAATTGATAATCTATTTCAATTCCTAAAAGTTTTACTGTCTCTTCACATGAAAGTGTAGAATTCTGTATACAAATCTTCATGTTTTTGTCAAAAGTCTTCTTCCCAACCGCAAGTACCTGAAATTTATCTGGATTAGCCTGCCTTTTGTTAACTTTAAACCAATTAATAAGAACATTTGACTCTGATTCTAAAACTGAGGTAAGTACATTAAAATCAGGATGACCATAAGACAAAGTATTGTCATCCGCATAATTATATAAAGTACCCTTTTCTACAAAATAAAAAATATCATTAATAAAGACATTAAAAAGTAGAGGCCCCAAGATTGACCCTTGGGGTACCCCTTTTTGGATGTCAGACCAACTGCTCAGGATACCATTACTTTTAATTTGCTGTTTCCTACTTGATAAGTAGGACTCAAGAAGGGATACAGAATCAGTGGACATACCATAGGCCGAAAGTTTATCCAATAAAATATCATGGGGTAGGCAATCAAATGCCTTGGAAAGATCCATTAGGACTGCAGCAACATACTGATTTTTTTCAAGGGCATTCCGCCAGTCCTCTAATAACCTGAGCAGGGTTGTCTGACATCCATGACCTCTTCTAAAAGCACATAAATAAGGATTAAAAATATTTTCAAAAAAATCAGACAATTGCTGTTCTAAAATTTTCTCAAAAATCTTTGAAAAAATACATAGTACACTTACGGGTCTGTAGTTAGTCTTCAAAAGTGGATCATTCTTTTTATATAAAGGTGTTACTTGTGCTTTCTTTAATTTATCCGGAAAAACATTCTGATCTATTGACATATTTAAAATACTTGTAATCTGAGGTGCAATAATAGATTTACTACATTTTATTATTTTGGCAGGTATACCATCAGCACCTGTTGCTTTTTTGATGTTGATATTGTTTATAATCTTTTCAACTTTATTTGTTGTTACCTTTTCAAAAACAAATTTGTTTGTGCAATCATTTTGTTTCTTTATTTCTATTAAACTTGGATGATCAGAAGGGTCGTAAACATTATCTTTTCCTATATTCTCAGCTACAGTGGAGAAAAAATTATTAAAGTGATTGGCTACTTCTTTTTGATCATTTACAATCTTGTCAGATTCATTAAGCAAAATTTTTTGTTCTCCACTGGACCCCTTTTTCGAAAAGAATGGCTTAATAGTTTTCCAAAAGTCACCCGATTTTGTTCCCCCAGAGCAACGTTCTAAAAAGTATGTTTTCATTGATTTTTTTTTCAATTTGGTTACAAAATTTCTTTGCTTTCTGAATTTTTCCCAATTTTTGTTGCTCTGACATTTTGTAAATTGAGAATATAGCATTTGTTTTCTGTATACAGCTCTTCTGAGCTCCTGATTCATACATGGTAATGGTTTTTTTCTTTGATATCTAGATTTAATTGGAGCATGTTTGTTTAACACATTGATAAAATCTTTTTCATATTCATTATAAACATAATCTACTTCATGACATGTTTGATTGATCTTAATTTGTTCTATATCATCATTGAAATTTTCAATATCAAAAGTTTTGTAACTTCTAAAATACCTGAGCTTTTTTGGTTGGTGAAGAACTTCACCTTTGATAACAGTACTTATAATGTTATGGCAGTCACTGACACCTGTTGGAACATTTTGTGACTTAAAACATAATGATTTCTTGTTTGTCATTATTACATCTACTAGTGATGGGATACAGCCCTTTTTGAAACAGGTTGGACCATTAACAAGTTGTGATAGATTGAAAATATCACAGAAATCATTCAAGGTAGCACTTTTATCTGAATTGAGCATGTCAAAATTCAGGTCACCAAATAATAACATATGTTCATAATGTATTAAAGATATATCAGCAAATCTGGAGAAATGTTCAGTAAATTCATTGTTTGACATGGAAGGGGGTTTATATGCCCCAGCAATCAACCACTTTCTGTCACTTATATATACTTCATGACACAGAGTTTCAATTTTTTCACTCTCTAAAGATTGTTTTCTGCTGGATGGAAAGTCAGATCTGATAAAGGTAAGTAGGCCCCCGCCGTACTGGTTCCTGTCCCTACGTTGCACTTTGTACCCATCTACACTGAACAGATTGTCATTAAAAGATTCATCAAGTTTCGTTTCAGAAATAATTAATAAATCTACAATGTTGTCAGTTAGTACCTCTTTTATTTCGTCAAATTTGTATCGAAGGCTGTTGATGTTCAGGTGTGCTGCCATGAAATTTTTGGGATAAGATCTCCGGAGATCTCTAAGGTCTTTAAACGTGTGTTTGTTTATATTTACACCGGAAGTAACAGTGGGTGCGTTTGATTTATCCTCTACATCTTCAATATTAAAAAAGGAGTTGCTAAAAATAGGCAAAATACAGTTTGCACAGTACCAACTTTCAGATGATGTTGATAAACGTTGGTATTCGTCTTTCGGTAGGTCAATACATTTAATGTGATACCAATATGTACAGTCTTCACAATAAATTCCACGTTGGTTTCGTTTTACTGGTTTGGAACATTTCCCACAAGGATATTTTACTGGACCAGGATTAGTTGAAATGTCTCCTGATAGCAAAAGAATTCTAATTATTGATGTATATGTTGTTGTATTTTGGCTTGGTAAGTATTTGTAGTAACGTCTATTTGTATAATGGCGGATCTTTTCTGAGACGATCCTCGGGTATAATAAATCTAGTGAAAATTTGTTGAGTTGGCGTTAAAGTAATCACTCACTCACTCCTATATCACGTTTAATTTGATGTGTTCATCTTAATAAAGTCATACAAACTCTAAAGATTATACTCAAGCAGTTGTTGTTCGTCCTTTGGAACGTTGTCAAAATGATCATGTCAGTAATACGTGTTGTTAAGTACAATTACAGAAATACAAGTTCATTTGTAATTCCACGCGTGTGAAATTAACAAGAATCAGAACACAACAACTGCAGTATAATGTGTTGTTAAGATTATTAAGGATGATGCACTCGAGTCGTAGATTAGTGGCCGCTTATATCAATTGCTCCATTTTAAAGTCGACCATGGAGACGAAATCCAGACATAAATATAACATTTAAAATTATTTTAAATGAATCTAAGCATGAATCGTAAATTTTAGCTATTTGATAGATATATGTTACTAATCAAAGACAGAAGTTTTATTTTATTGAGTCGTATTTTCTTTCATGTTTTTTAACGTTTATTCCGATGTATTGTATTAGACATGTAATATGTAATGTGGAGTATAGTAAATGACTGTCGGGATTAAGCTAAATAAAAAGAACAGTTTGTAGCGGAGCCATAAATCGTCACAACGTTTGTCAATAAACTATATATTTTTTAATGATTAATCTTCATTTTATATTGAAATTACGATTTTTTTTATTTTTAGCCAATGAAACGCCACTAGTTGTCATTAATCAGATATTTTAGTAAAAGGGAAAACACACAAAAATAATAATAATAAAGTTGATAATAAAATAATACAAAAGTCAGAAATCAGAATAATAAAGTCAGAAATCAGAGATGAATGGAGATAATAAATCACGTTTAAATAGAATTAACACTGCAATTTTGTATCTCATTAGCTGTTTATTGTTAGAAAGCCGTTATTTTTATGTTTTTTTCTGTATTTGCTTTTGGTCTTTAGTTTCGAGTGGTAATTGTTTCTTATTACCGTTCTTGATTTTTTCCTCCAACTGATGCATGCAAAGAAGGAAAATTTCACACGTTTTATAACCTCTGCTTAATTTAACTTTTCTGGTTGATTTTTTAATTTCTAAAGCCAATTAAATGATTTACGAACACAGTATGCTTTGTACGTGCGACAAAGTGAGTGATACCAAATGATTGATACACATTTGATTAGACAAACCCCCTTTTTATGCAAAGAAGCACTTGAGGAGTGAATGTTGACTGTCAAAGTAGCCATGTGTTCAGGAATATATTTCATCATCTGTCTACCAAATTATGGCTGCTATGTCAATAACGTTTAAAATGGCGATGAAAGGATGTTGAAAACATGAATATTATCCATATGACTAATACATATGGTGTAATTGAAAATACAAATTAGCAAAAAACGAATATATATGTCTATTTTTACCTTCATTAATTCCTTTTGAAATATTCAACATAAATATTATCTATATTTTCAGATAAGAAACAAACTTTGTTGTTAGCAAGTAAACCTTTTAATTTATATGTTTTTAAACGTGTTTTGAAAAATAAAACAGTGTCTCATCAGAAAACTCCTAATTACATTAGACCCCTTCCATAAAATCAATTTTCTTTATTTCTGTAACGATCAAACGAAATAAGGTATTGTCGAGGTATCCAAAATATTAAAAATATGAGGGAACACCAACACTAAATCAATCAACTCGAATATACATTAAAAACAATATTAAACATTTTTGTTGATTTTGTGTCTTATAACTATGTTGCAGGAACATTTCCACATAAATAGCCCTCAACCAATTATATAAAAAAAAACAATTGGAATAAATCAGAAAAAAATGGAATAGTTATGGTGATATTGTATCTGATAACAGACCTCTATTATATTGTAGGCACATTTCATATCAGCAACGGTTCCTTTTTCTATTAAAAATAAACGAAAATGGGCGTTGATCTCAGCATAATATTACAAATAGAGGGATACCAACATTCTATCAATTCTAAGTAGCCAATTGGAATAATTCAGAGAGGAAGAAAAAACCCAGATCTGTTCTACCAGCTATGGCATAACTAAATTACAACAGTGTTAAGAAATCACAATTGTATGATGTTAACAAGCTTGAAGAGCATGCAAGTCGGAGAACAATACCAAGGTGGTTGATCTTCAACCTATACTACTAGTGTAATTAAAAGTTTGAATATAATGATATTAAATTAAGACAAACATGCGTGTGCTTTAGCGGAATACAATTTAATGACAAGATATGAGAGCATTATTTTATGGTTCTTTAATAATATATCTTGTAACAAATATATCATATATATTCTGGACGAGAATATGTTCAACAATATATAGAAATATACAGAAATAATTGAGGAATGAGACAATCGGTGAAACGACATTTTACTGCCACTGGAAATGTATGAGGCATTGGATAGGGTTAGGGTTAGGGTGTTTAACGTCACTTTCAACAATATTACAGTTATATCGTGGCTGTCAGTTTTAATGGTGGAGGAAACCGGAGTGCTCGGAGAAAACCACAGACCTGTCACAAGTCACTGACAAACTTTATCACATAGTGTTGTGTCGAGCGGGATTCGAATTCGCAACGTTAGTGGTGATAGGCACTGATTACATAGGTAGATATAAATCAAACTACCATACAATGGAAAAGGGATGCTTAATGGGCAAGACTTTTCCAAACACGGTCGTCATTATGATATACATAACTCGTCATTATTCTAGAAAACTTATGGCATCGAAAGTGCTTACCCTTGTTATTGAATAATACAAATGTTTTAAAAAGAATATATACTTAAACGACATTAGCTGACATCATCGGTCTCGAGCTGCGCGAGAATTGTAAATCAAAACAAATGACCGACTTTATTGCATGGCCGAGCAGATGTCACGGAACGATATACTTAAACGACATTAGCTGACATTTGCGACATTATATATCTCAAAACTGTATCCAATCGAGGTGACTAACATATAATTTAGAGTAATTGTAATTTTGAAAACATGTGCAGTTAAGAGTCGTTTTGTCTTTTTTGCATGGTGTGTAAATGTCGACATTGAAAATCAAACTCGTTAGACTAATTTTTAATCATACTTAGTATTGTATAAACATATAGGACTTATTGTATATACTACATTAATACTACATGTCAGGATATTGAAAACAAAACTTCAAACCATATTTTACTGAATAAAATAGTTATATAGACGTATGCAATTCATGTAGAACCAAAGTGTGAATTTATGAAATATATATACAAAAAAATGTATTTACAACGTAACTTAGGTAACCGAGAAAAACATAATTATAATATTTTAATTAGCATCAAATAAAATGGGTTTGTCTTTAAAAAAAAATAACAAACGAAAAACAATAAATACAGAACAGTTCTACAATCCAATCAGAAAAACCGTAGAAACAGACAAAATTGAAGCCACTTACACACATATACATTACTGCTTACTTTCCTACTCATAACTTGGTATAGGTACAATGTACTTTAATAAAAGATTGAAAAAATGTTGCAGGTTCAAGCTAGTTTTATGGGACCATGTCCCATTTCTTTGTGAAAATATAGTCCATGTTTTTGCTGCGTAAACGGGATTTGACAAATAGATACCACATTTTCAACTTTTAATATAAAGATATACCGCTGGATCTTATATCAAAACAATTTGAATTTAACATCTTCTATTTCAGCAATAACTGGCCAGGCTTTCAAAATGGATCAACGAATAAAACGCATTCAGACTATTTAGAAAAGGGAAAAAAATATGTGAAAGATCAATTTTTGATTGAAAGCCCAATTCAATCTCATGAAAATTCAAACTGTTTTGTAAAATTTTTTAACCAGATATGGTAGAAATTTGGCAGTGTCCTGTAAACAGTGTGACACCGGTGGTTAAAAATCCTATAATTAATCTTAAATTATGATAATATAATCATAGTATAACTGAATAATATTTGTTGAGTTCGTTCAATATTAGTTTATCTTCAAAGTAAACAGAGTGAAGATTGTCATTATCTTAAAAGACGATCCTATTCAAACTTTAAACTTTCTATATTTAGAAGGGAGAACGGACGTACTTCTCCCCTATTCTGTGAAATAAGATTATATTATTGTATATCGGGTTTTAAATTTTTTTTAAATTTACATGACATTTCCGTCGATCGTGATATTGGTTTCCTGTTTTGCATAGTTTGTAAACATGATTTATTTTATGTATTCGGGTTAATTGGGGTATATTTCCAGCTTTTATCAAAATTTATACAAACAAATCGAATATTTGTTTGATAATAAAAAATAATCTTAAATTATATTTGGTTTTTTTAACTAAAATACACGTTCGAAAGAGAAAATAAACAAGTGCACGATGTAAACAAAAGTATGTAAAGGCACTATCAACAAAGTATACATATTTAATCTATAATGTATTCGATTATGATATAACATGTTAACACTTAAAATAGCTAAATATAGAATCCGATATTGAAACTTAATAAAAATTAATTGAGTTCAATATATCGGTCATATTATATCATCAATGTGTTGTTTTGTTTGGCATCCTTTTACTCAAAAATCTCCTTGGACGTATGTATGCTGCGACACTCACGTTACACACTGTCCATTTCTAGATGCATGTCTAGGAATGAAACACAGACCGGCTAGCTGTATCTGTGGTATACTTTATTCCAAACTTATTGGGAGAGATGCGATCAACATATTCAGTAAACATAGAATTATTTAGTGAAAGGATATCATTTGTATAGTTGAACGTGAAATTAAAGGATCGGGCTAGCTTGATTTCGTTTTTCTTGAGAAGCCCCGGTATGAACTCATACGAATAAAGGAACTAGTCAGCGAGAAGAGGAGCACGGTTGGTACCCATAGGAACACCGACTGTCTGTTGGAAAGCACGTACTCCAAGCATAGCAAATATTTGTGTCAACCAAAAACTATATTGCTTGCTAATACATTATGGAAAACTTGTTTCAGTATTTGTTTCATTTTTTTCTGAGAAATAACAAGTTTACATATATTTAAAAAAAAAAGTGTATCTAATCAGTACATGCTATATGTTTGTATTTATGATAAAAGTGAAAAAACGGTAATGGTGGTAGCCGATAACTTCAACATATTGTCAGTGTTATTCTAGTAGACATTTTTACGTCGAAGAGAGAATATCTTTTGGTATTTCAAATGCATTTCACGTCACATTTTGCTGAGCGATATTTCAGAGCTTGTGGTTCCTATAAGGATTTCCTTGATAGAGGGTTGCTGCTAACAAGGAAGCTACTGAACCAAGGATTCCTATTGGTTAAGTTGAAGTCATCACTTCGAAAGTTTTGCAGTCGCCACCATGATTTGGTTGACCGTTATGGAATATCTGTCTCAAATGACCACGGATATGTTCCACTTGTCGTAAACACTTCCCGGTCCTTTGCTCATTCATGACTTGTCACCGGGTTTGTAACTAGATTAACACGATGGATGCCACTAGGGTAGCAGGAACTGCTTACCGTTCCGGAACACATGATTTGTGGTTTTTAGTGGGGTTCGTGTTACTCGATCTTTAGTTTTACGTGTATGCTTTGTAGATCGTTGTTTGTACTTTTGTACTTCTTCTTTTGGCCATTTTGTTGTCTGTTCTTCTTCGATATACGGATTCTGATTACCCCTTTGGTATTTTCAAACTCTGCTTACGTCTACGAGAAGATAGTGGTATTTCAAATGCATTTCACATCTCATTTTGCAGTCCGTTATTTCACAAAACAACTCTTGAAGTAAATATTCTATTATTATAACCGGAAAATACATGCATATATATGTATAGTTTTCCCAATGATGTCAATTACATACGCACAAAAATAAATAAAGTTAGCTTTGTTTATGTTTTCAATGGTTAGTTGTTATAAAGTGTCAAGATATCAAGGTACACTGTTTGATAAATTCCAATGTTTTACACCAACAGAACATTGTATGATTTTTATTACAGTAAACATTCATTTATATTTACGTTATACGTGTTTGTTTATAAATGTACTTTCGGGAGAATTTATTTTCTTATCATTCAAACAAGTATCCCAAAATTGTTCATCTTTACCTCCAGTAGGAGGATCCACGTTATTAGTGTTTGTTTGCGTATAGTCAGTGGTCACACATATTGTGTTGTGTTTTTCTTCGTATTGTGTACCTTGTGTTGCCAATTTCTCTGTATTGTCCATTCTTGATTGCCCTTTCGGTATTCTTTAGCGTTTATTTAAACAATTGAAGAAACATTTCATAGAAATATTTCAATATGTATCCTTTGTTTGCATCGACTGACATTTCAAAAACTCATTTTTGTAATCTCTAAATATGTACAGACGCTTTTAAGACATACTTTCATGAATGCACGTGACATAGAAAACATTACTTTTGAAGAAAAAAAACGGCAACAGATATTTTGATTACTGTATCCGGTTTGATCAATCTAATGATAATCAAATTTGGTATTTACTTCCCGTTAAGCACGCGCAAGGCCGTAACTAGGATCTCCTTTCTAGTAAGGCAAGGGGTCTGGGGACCTCCCATCGATCCATGTCCTCATCAGGTCCAGGGCAGCGTTCTGGTAATGGATCCAGAGGGCAAAGCCTACATGAAGCTCTGGTTTTATTTGATATTGCACGGCTATTGTGGCTATGAAAATGATCGTACACATGTAATTAAAGTGCTTGTTTTAGTAGTCAAAATTGCCATCTAACTGGCATATGGTATTCATGGGTTTAAACAGAAGGAGCATACGACAACTAGATTATTCAATGGCGATGTCAGAACCAAAAGAATCTACCGAAAACAAATATTTAGGCCATCGCATGTTTTTTACACTCGAAAATCAACGCAATCATAGAAGAAAAGGTTTAATTACCAAAATTATATGACAAATATATAACTATGAAACGAATGCCCTGCCTGCGAGATGTAGGGCCATCAAATTTATATATGGTACCATAGCAGAAACCAAAAATGCCCAAATACCCCACGTAATGAAAACTTTTCAACATTTCCAAACAAGTGATTATGATGCGGTGTTTTTATGTTATTGCACGGAAACCACTTATTGGCGAATGGACAGGGACCTAATAAAAACAAAAAATATGTTGAATTGCAACTAATTTTCAGCTGATTCTGTTGAGGCGTTCTCGACCTATTCCACGGAAACATATTCCGGGACGGACGGACATGGGTAAGCAAATTATTGCGACGCCTGAAAACTTAGGGATAAAATAATATAAATTGCACAACGTAACCCTCGACCAATGTACAATTTCCGTCGGAAAGTCGGAGTTTGTACACTGTGGTGGGCTTATGGCTCTACGCTTTTCGATTTCGAAAAAGGACCTGCAATTCCCACTGCATTTTGTGGCACTTCCAATTATAAACTGGTGAATTATTAACGACCTACAATTTTTAGGCGACCCCTCTTGAGCTACTGATGCCCGTGCAACCATGAAGCAAACAGATCGATGGGAGAAAGGAATCATTGGAAAAGTAGACTGATGCCTTGGATCCAGATGAACATCTTGATGTGTTTGCTCTTATGTTGAAGCCTCAGGCTTCGTATTGTGTGTGGGGGAGGGGGTGTTGGTAACGTTGCATTGAAAATCATGCTGTGAGCTCTGGAAATCTTTTTGTAATATGTTACATCGGGTGATTTTGTATTTTCTTCGTGTCATTACCTCATAATCATATCCGTTATATCGAGTATGTGTATTTCATCACTAGTAGTTCTTAACGGGTGAAGAAGAAGACTTCACGGTATATTATATTTCAGAATTTTTTCAATGTACACGTTGAAATTTGTTTATGAAAAATTACAACATACAACTTCAACTTGCACAAACCTAATTCGGACTGTCCTGCTTTACTTTTTCGGCAAGATCCTCTTTTCAGCCAAATCTCCATTTCGTACAAGAAGTGTCGTCAATGTAAACATGTAACGTGTATAACTACATCACGTAATGACATAATGTAACTATATGAGGGACGTATACAGTTTGATGCTGAGTTAACTCCATACGGAATAGGCTGACTATTATACGAATGGAACAACTTGGTACTGCTTAGGCAAAATCATCGTAAATCATTTATTTAAAAAAATTGACGGAATTTTTAGTGAGGCAATTGCCTCAATGATAGTTACGGCCTTGATGCAGCATATTCTAGGGTTTGTGCCCAATAAGGTGATTTTCAAGACAGAGCTCCGTTGTTGACGCAAAAGCTGATCAAAAAAGTATATGTTGCTCCTAGGTTGATGTCATAGCTACTAAAATTCTACTGTCGTCATCGCGATCTGGTTGACAGTTACCATTGACCACCACGTGTTTGTTCTGTTTGTTTGTAATCACAATCCTGTCCTTTCCTCAATCATGACTTATAATCTGGTTTGTAACAACAGTAACACACAACGGCAATGAATTGTTTTCCCTTCCGATGAGTTCATCCCCGGTTTTTAGTGGGTTCGAATTACTCGATCTTTAGCTTTCTGTATAGTGTTTTGTTTGTCCTTTTGTCTGTTTGTCCTTTTTATTGTGACCATTGTATCGTCTGTCCTTCTTCGATTTACAGCTAATGGTTACCCATTTGGAATCTTCAAACTTTTCTTAACCACATTTTTAAACCTTTTACTATCATAAACAAGAATAATAACACCACATTTTTACCAGGTCTGCCACACCGAAGAAATTATCTTGCACGCCCTGACAACGCTTTTGCATGTTTGCCCGAGTCATGTACTCAAACGTATTAATAATGACTTTGTCTAGTTTATAAAAGACAAGTTGGTACTATCGAAAATCATATAAGAAGCACCAGACTTCTGTCTAGTGATGCTTCTTCTTGTATCGTTTTAAATCAAAATATATATTCAGCTTCGGGGAAAAGATATGTATTTGCTGTGTGATAGTCAACAAAATTTAATATTAATTTTCAACTGTACTTATATAATTATGATATATTTTACAATTCAGTATCCATTTTTGTATTATTTAGTATTACATTTCTTTAAAATAATTTGCATAATGACATAAAATATGTTAAATGTTATTATACGAAATGCAGGTGCCAAGGTTTGTGTGTAATTATTTTATATTAGGTTTAATTCGTCTTGGACTGGTGATAATTAAGCCTTTCGTAAAATGAGTCAATTAACAAAAGAAATTAAGCCTGTTTTAGACAACATTGTGATGAACCTTGTATCACAAAAAACACAATAAATTTAATAACTGTGTGGTTTAAAATTCAACCTATTCCATTATAAATTGTATTTTATTATAATAATATGGTGTTAAGTCATGCTTTGCTGTTAGGAGCATGGTTTTTTTTTATCTCTAACATTATTATGATGATATTTCTTACGACTGGTATTTTGATCTTTTGATATTGCGTCTTAGTTTTTTTAATATCTTGCTGTTTAAGTCCTCCATGTTAGAAAAGAGCTTTGACTTTGATCGTAAGGCATGTAGAAGATTATTTTTTTTTCACAATAAATTTAATGTCGCATTGTATTCTTGTAACCCGGAGATTCTATATTCCAACAATTACATTCACTAATGCCATCAATAATTAACCTTTTTCCAATTTTTTCATTTCATCGTTCACAGAATAAATTTAGGTCGATTTATTAAGATTTATTGAAAGATTCATCATTAATTTTGTTAGAATAATAAATATTGAGTAAAATGAAACACGATAACGCCATGATATCTGCTTACTGTTGCTTCCATTTAATTATAAGTCTGTGCTTATCTTCCCGTATTACATGGTACTGCTAATCAGTTGATGGACACTTCAATCAAATTTCATGTGATTTCAGGTAACTTTCACGATTTAAACAAGAAATTTGAGATTATTGAATTATGTGGAAAAAAATCACAAGTTTTATGGTTATTGCAATAATCGACTGACTTAACAAAATATAGTTGTCTGCTTGGCTTAGTTTGCTAACACATAAATAAAAAGGAAAGACAAAATAAAAATATAGCTGTCGTCTGCTCTGCTATGTAGAAATGAAAAGAATGGACAACATAAAAAATATAGTTGTCTGCTTTGCTATATAGAAATGACAAAGTAAGGACAAAAATAAAAATATAGTTGTCTGCTTTGTCATACAGAAATGGAAAGCAAAAACAAAATAAAGGAGAAGTAATAGCCAAAATGTTTCAAAATTAAAGTGATTAAGAATCAGTGCCGTAAATTAATAAATACTGCTTCCTGTTTGCCAGACAAATCTGACTAAAACAATTTTTTATCATTAGGGTAATGGTCTACAGCCAACAGATTAGATCTATCCCTTTTCACATAGAAGTTAACTACGAGCAGACACTGACCATGTTTTATACTATCCATGTTTATGTTGTTGTTAGTTTGGTGAAGGAAAGTGCTGAAAATCTATGCAGGTACGCTGAATGTAGAATGATTGAAAATTCCAAAAAAATTAAAGTTTTTCGGGCCATAAATTTGCTTGACAACTATATATTTTGTTATATAGAGGGGGACCTAGAGAGATTCCCATTCACTAATTTACTCCCTTGCAATTGTTGCGTCCATCCGGTGTCTAGACGTACATTGTATTGCCTGTCCTTACAGCTTCTGATTACCCCTTTGATATCTTCAAACTTCTCTTTCCATCGACCTTTTCTGTTTTTCATTTTCATGTATTGTACTTATGAGATTTACTAGAAGAGTATGTAACAATGATTAACTGTATGTCATTGCCAACCAGATGTAACTGTATGTCATTGCCAACCAGATGTAACTGTATGTCATTGCCAACCAGATGTAACTGTATGTCATTGCCAACCAGATGTAACTGTATGTCATTGCCAACCAGATGTAACTGTATGTCATTGCCAACCAGATGTAACTGTATGTCATTGCCAACCAGATGTAACTGTATGTCATTGCCAACCAGATGTAACTGTATGTCATTGCCAACCAGATGTAACTGTATGTCATTGCCAACCAGATGTATTGTTTTACTCTTTATTCTCAATTAACGTCAATATAGGAACAAATCAAATAATATCCTTATTTAACGAGACATGCTCGTGTGGTGTCTGGAACATGCTATAGTTCATGTTCGTTTGTGTTCTTCACATAAAAGATGAAATATGATATCACTTTCCCCTCTGTCTTTATAAGATTAAGGTAAGATATCAAAGGACAAAATATAATGCTCGGAGACTAGTATATTCTCAAAATCTGTGAATAAACGTCAGAGAAAATCGAAGGGACAATCCAGAGAAACTAGTAACATTGCGAACACAAGACACAAGACGAAAAAAACACACAACACAATATGTGTTTGACACCACTATACGCAAACAAACACAAAGAACGTACATGAGACATAAACATTCATAAAAACAACCGGGGATAAAGACGAACCGAACATTGTTTCAGCGGAAATCGTAATGGACATCACAACACGGAACTAAGAACGTAAAGACACATAATATAACAACACAAAAAACTAAAAAAGATGATGTAAATCTATTGTAAAGATATTGTCATTTGTAGCATATTTGTCACATAAAATATTTAAAACATGATGTAGTTGAATAACTAACTGTTATACAAGTTTTGTACAAATATCAATATTCCATGCACAGATCCGATCAAACAGAGACTTTTGAAGAAAAAAAATTACCAGAGATATAGAATATATGACATCAATAAAAACATATTTCAGTATCTATATTTAGATAAGATCATTCTTGCTATGCTTTGCTATTTTTATGCATCTTAGATTTAACATAAATTTAGATCACAACATTTTAAAACCACTGTCCGTCATAGCTTCTATCTTATTTCAGATTGTTTCACATTTACCTATATGATTAGTGCCTATCACCACTAAAACCTCACGAGCTTAAATTGAGTGGCGGATTAATTGTTCCCCTGAAGAATCAAAAGTAAGAAGAATCGATAATAATATCTAAGATGATATAGTCTTGGCCGAAATGTCAATTAGAAGGCGAAGACCATCAATCAGAGTCGAAATACAGAATGGTTCAGTTTCTTTCTATAGTATGTCCGGCCTTTTAGAAAGAGTGAAATTCCTGACAGTGCCTATAAGAAGGAATTGAGAAGAATCCATAGCTTGATCAACGCGCAGAAGTAGAAATTTAATTTCAGGTAGATCATCTCCATATTTGTCTGTATGTGTATGTATAGCATGGCGCCACTTGCTGATATAAAAATGCAACAGTACACAGACAACTGAAGGCACAAAAGGGTACTAGTAAGTTCTCCGATTAAGCCCACGATGTCAGAGAAAGGCGGGTCCTCAGTTACTGTAGAAAAGGCATCACAAACTGGAGGTTGTTTTCCCGATTGAAGAGTATTGAATCTCGTAATCCTAATTAGAAGAGACTTATCACAAACTCCTGCAGAAGAAGCATGAATGGAATCTGGGAAAGACCAGCAAATAGTAGACTGTTCCTGAACCAAGCCACAAGATGTCCCAAAAGTAGGAACTGATGTATTTTGTCCATGATGAAAAGATGTGAGCAACGTCTCTTCATAGAAATGAAAAACAAAATAAAAAATACTACACTGTCGTAACAGTTCCAAAGTTCGTAGAAATAAAGGCACAATCGCTACCCCTAACACACATGTACATGACCGCCAACTTTCCGAAAGGTATAAATTGGGCTTTATACTGGAGAATAAACCCCATCATTTTCACTGTGACATATATATTCGCATTCAAATATTTCATTTTACTGGAAGATATTTCCACGTTGTTTACATGTTGATACAATGTTACATAAATGAAAGAATCATTTATAGATATTATAATATCATGAACATAGATAGTTGGAAAGTACAAATATAAAAATAATGTCATAATATGATTTCTTAATTACCAATTTTATCATTGGTGTAGAACAAAATCAGTATCAAATTAGAAGTCAGTGTTTGTATGGTATGTTTCATTGGTTATTTAACAAATTTTGATTTTGCAATTTCTATACCGATGAGCTATCCTTAGTTCCATTATTCAATTCACTTCATTAAATTGTTAATATTTCTGAATCTTTGATGTCATATAAAGGTGCCAGATATTCGATTTTATGTGCAAATATGCAATCTAGCGAAATGTGAACATCTTTTTTTTATGAAAGTAATATTAAGATATAGAAAATAATTTCAGTCTTATGACTTACAGGTTTGTAATTTGCCAGACCCAACGCTTCTGAGTTAACAAGTTCTTTGTTAATATGCACATACATACAACATTACCAAGCGTGCCTTGATATCACAAAAACATATCCCTGTGTTTGTATGAAGAGCCACGGTTAATGTCATAGCTATGTCAATAAAGGAGTTCTGTAGTAACACCATTGTTATAGCCACGATCATGTTTAAATAGATGGTATGTACGTAGCATCAATTGTCTTCTCACACTCATGTCAATAATAGGAGAATATATGAAACACTAAAGCCACTGTCGCAATCATTATAGCATCATTGTTAATTCTGCATTTACTGCACGGGGCAGATTTTTGCCTTGAGAAATTCACTTAGGAAACAGTAACCCTAACCATAATCTAATAACCAAACCATAACCCTAACCTAAAAACATAACACAATTCACCGAGGGAATTCCTTTGCCTGGAAATAAGAGGTATGTATACAGCCCATTGTTATTGTAGCAATTGTGACAATAACTAAGAGTGTATATGAAACGCAACGGCTATTGTCGAAATAACTGAGGTTCTGTATGTAACGCAACACTTATTCACTTACTAGTTTTTCATCAATAAATATACTAATGCACTTTCATAATTGATAAGCATACTTGTCACTTTCTAGAAGTTTCTTGTTAAAATTATGTATTTTGCAATAAGTTATAAATTAACTTATTAATTCACAACTAACGGAGCCATATTTTGAACATTTGAAAGCAAAAAGCAGATTAGGATTACCACTAGGGAACCAAGTGTATCAACAATCTAAATCATAATCTCAAGAGTTCACAATTGTTGTTTAATGAACTTGGTGGGATACAACAAATTTGTTTAAAATTGACTTAAGGCATTATCTTTAGAGATTAAAGAAGATAGGTAAACACAATTATCTAGGACGTCCAGCTGTTTGACTATCATATAGTGTCAAATCTCTCATGGACCTGGAAGTATCACTGAAGCTTAGACCTGTGAAGTTAGGAATGTTCAAGTCCCTGCTGTGGTTGACAGTCCATCTGGATTGATAACAGTAAATCAGGAGTGCACCAGATGCAGAACAATGCTAAACAGAACAATTTTCTGTTGCTAGGGAAAAAATGAATCAAGGGGAACATACGAGTATCGTATGAGGAGTATGTAATACAGTAAAGTTGATATTTTTCTAAAGGTCAGCTGAACAAACTTGACGTACTATAGTAAATTCAGTGCATAGTTGGTCTCTGTACACCAGATGAAAGCATTTTTATTATCCACAAACGTGAATAATTATGACATTGCATATTCTTTGTTTCAAAACTTATTTTGTATTCCTGAGAGATTTACTATCTCCTCTCTTGTTGAATTTTAATGTTTGTTTTAATCAGAAGTTGCTGCATTTTTACAACAGCTTTAACTTGAGATGATACTTTATTACAAAGTCAGTAAAAAATATTTCTTTACAAGAAAAAGTTTGAAGATACCAAAGGCGTAATCAGAAACCGTAAATCAAAAGAGTGAGAATACAATGTAGAATACAATGGTCAAACGAAAAAGAACAGAAAGAAAAACAATGATCTTCAAAATACTTTACACAAAAAAGCTAATGATTAAAAGCAACATGAATCACACTAAAAATAAAAACATATATTAAGGTATATCAATAAGACTAGGTTAACTCCACCACTCTTTATTGAAGTGCATGTAACAAACCAGGGAAGTGAGCGGTCATGCATATGTGTGTTAGGGTATCGATTTTGCCGCTTTGTGCGATTTTACTATTAAATTTGGAAATACCCCAACAGTGTGATATTTTTTTGTTTTCCAATTTTATTGATAATAAATAAATTTCAACAATATTGTGTAACGAATGTTCGTTGTTGCAAAATTTCCCACCCTATCAATTATATAAAAAATCCAACAAATACAATACAATGCAGAACACTATGATAGTGCACGGTCAATCACATTGCCAGACTATCATGGCTACTGCCGACTCGCCTACATTGTCAGACTGCCATGGCCACTGCCGACTCCCTCACATTGTCAGACTGCCATGGCTACTGCCGACTCGCCTACATTGTCAGACTGCCATGGCCACTACCGACTCGCTCACATTGTCAGACTGCCATGGCCACTGCCGACTCCCTCACATTGTCAGATTGCCATGGCTACTGCCGACTCCCTCACATTGTCAGACTGCCATGGCTACTGCCGACTCGCCTACATTGTCAGACTGCCATGGCCACTGCCGACTCGCTCACATTGTCAGACTGCCATGGCCACTGCCGACTCGCCTACATTGTCAGACTGCCATGGCCACTGCCGACTCGCTCACATTGTCAGACTGCCATGGCCACTGCCGACTCGCCTACATTGTCAGACTGCCATGGCCACTGCCGACTCGCTCACATTGTCAGACTGCCATGGCCACTGCCGACTCGCTCACATTGTCAGACTGCCATGGCCACTGCCGACTCGCCTACATTGTCAGACTGCCATGGCCACTGCCGACTCGCTCACATTGTCAGACTGCCATGGCCACTGCCGACTTGCTCACATTGTCAGACTGCCATGGCTACTGCCGACTCGTTACATTAAATCCACTTTTTCCCGGTGGACAACTATGATTCATCCCATAGGCAATATAACAGACTGACAATGTGTTTAGTTATTTGTTATAACAAATAAAAACGTATACTGCTTCCTTATTGATACCACTTTCTGAAATAAAATGACATTTGTTGTGAATGTTGGAAAATATATCGTCTCTGTATCAATATATCAGAAACGCGTTGTACACACTAAATTTGAACACCTATACTAGTATTTGTTTAGTTTGAGGTGATTGGTTGATTGTTGTTTAACGTCAAGTGGATAGTATATCAGCTTGATGCGTGACCAGAACAAGTGTACAAACAATAAACGTGCTTCAAGTGGAAGTTGAAAAAGGTTATAGGGTAGAAAAATACTTATTCAAAGAGAGACAACTCTATTTGTCACAGCATATTATTTCAAGATGTTGTTGCTAAACCTGTTTAAGACATCATTCCAAGTTATATGTAATAGTTTGTATTATATCTAAGACATTACCCACGCTTTAGCATTATAACAATCTTATCATAAGAACAATTAGTAATATCAAATCTACGAAAAATCAAATATGAAACGAACTGTACTTATTTCAACAGATATCACAACTAGCTGCAGTTGCTTGCCCATGGTCGGTGGTTCTCTCCGGATTCTTCCACCACTAAAACTGGTCGCCATGATATAGCTGAAATATTGCTGAAAGTGGCGTTAAAACACCAAAAATCAAAATCAAATTATATATGCTGCATTTTAAATTTTTTATGTAGCCACATTGGTGGCGTAATTGTGGTGCAATGGTTAGTGTACTTGTCTAGCAAGACTGTAGAACTAACCATGTTGTTTTAGTTCAAAACTGATAATCTCACCATCTCACGGAAATCGAACTTGATATAGCTGAAATTTGATCACTGGGTGTTAAACAACAATCATAAACCCAATTGTTTTGAAGTTCTGGGTAGATATTTAATTGTGTGCATAGGACGCGTTTCTGGAATAACCTCCATTAGGTACGCGCAGTTTAAAAAATCGGAATGCCAAATAATCTGAAAACTTTTAGGAACTAAAAAAGAAACAAAAAAAACAACAAAACAAAAATAAAGGGCCTAAACAGTATATATTACTTATGTCTAAGGAAGGTGAACCTTAATTTTGATAATACTTGTATTATACAGGCCAGCAAAATAAGGTTTGTTATTATGACATAAATAAGTTAAAAAAGTTAACTTGTGTTAATGCTATGTTAAAATTCTGACCATAACAATACAATGTATTGTAATATTATTGGATAATGGGAGTATCCGTGCTTAACGTTACTTTCAACACTATTTCAGTTATGATGATTGCGGTCCGTTTTTTTAGTGAGGGAAATTGGATTATGTGGAGAAATCCATCAACCTGCCACAGTTGATGACAAGCTTTATCACATAAAGTTGCATATAGATATACATACAAACGTAGACTATAGTGCAGCCCGAGGGTTATTGCAATAACCCTCGTCCACAAAATATTGGAAAGCTAAAAAATGAACAAGTCTCTAGGAACAAGTTAACCAATGGTCATAAATATCAAAAATCGGCAAAAGTTACACCTAGCAACAGGTGGAAATTGAAATATAAATCAAACTACAATATGATCCGGTTACAGCTCTCCCCTACAAGTTTGATGTTTGAATCAAAACAAAAGATTGAATATTTCTACCACATTTAATAATATTTTCAGTTATGTTGTGTGGTCATTTTTATTTGTGAAGGAAACATGAATACTGTGAAAACGAGTGTAAAACATGAATACTGTGAAAACGAGTGTAAAACATGAATACTGTGAAAACGAGTGTAAAACATGAATACTGTGAAAACGAGTGTAAAACATGAATACTGTGAAAACGAGTGTAAAACATGAATACTGTGAAAACGAGTGTAAAACATGAATACTGTGAAAACGAGTGTACTCTGCATAATTTCGCAATGATACAATTCCTACAAAAAAATGAAACACTACTTCTATGAGAAAGCTTCTGTATTAATTCCTTAATGAAAGAGAATAGCAATGTACTTTAAAAAAAACAGTTAATAAAGGACCACAAATGCTTTTTCAGATCAACTGAAATATCCAGGTAATGATTCTGTATATTTTCCCCATCATATCCATTAAGGAATGATAGCAGCAGTATTTGTGTGGTTCTTCTTGTTCAATCTTTAGTTTTCTGTGTATTGTTTTGTAGATCAGTGTTTGTCTTTTTTATATTGGACATTGTATTGTCTGTCTTTCGATTTACTAATTATCCCTTTGGCGTCTTCAAACTTTTCTAAATAAATATTTTCCAAAAAGATTCATTTTTCAGCTTGAGCTAGTGTCAACATGAAGCTTCTGTATAAATTTATTAAATCCAGTTAGTGATCCAACATTTCTATATAACAGCTCTGCATTGCCATGTAGGGCTCGTAGATGATAATTTTCAAACAAACTTTGCATTTTCAAATAATTACATTGTGTGTTCATTTCATTTAAGAAGCCCCATGTGATATCTAACGGCATTAGATAAAAACCCAATTCCGGTAAATAGGTTGGGGCAATTGACTTTGATTATTTCATAACTAGATTTATAAGAATTAAATAATATATTTATAGAAAGATTGCAAAGTATTAAGTCCTGCAGCTGTGTGAAATGTTTATTAGTTACTTAGAAGCAACACTAATTATTACATTTCCTCTTTAGATATGAAAACAAATATATATGGATGTCATTCCACACAAAGTATGCAGTCTAATAACTCAGAAAAGACAAATAGATAACAAGTTCCAAGAACACACAAAATTTGAATAAAATTAATTAAAGCTTGTTTCAGTCACAACTGATGAAAAACCTATTTTTACCAGAACTATAGAACATCAAGTCAACATTGTAAAATTGAAAAAGGAAGTCCTTTTTTTTTATAAATCCTAATACAAATGTATTATTCGAGTAATAAGAAAAGCGGTAAAGGCAATCTCTAATTATTTTTAGGTATGTTACTGGATGGACAGACAACACTGTCTGCCATAAAAACATATATTTAAGATGGAAATATAACAACAGCTATTTTATAGGCACAGAAAGACCAATTCAAAACATAAAATCACCAATCTCAGCAAATGATTGGTTTGGGTTATGGATACTTGGCACAACTTTCATAAATATTTCCATTTCCAGTTTTTTGCTGTTGACCCTATCAATTATCTCCCCCTTTTTGTGGCTATGACAACATCTATCTCAGCATCCTCTTTTAACTATGTGATTTATGGTTTGTATATTATGTTCTTCTCATCCTGAATATAGCTGATATACTACTGACTTGAGAAATAACAACAGTCCACTGATCAATTTCTTGTTGAAGGTAAACTGAGCACCAGAGAAAACAAGACCTACCATACGTCACTGAAAAAATGTTATCTCATAAATTTGTGTCGAGTATACTTCACCATTGAATCGACACGATTTGAACTCACAACATCGGTGGTGATAGGCTGTGATTGTATACATATCAGTAAATATAACTGCCATACAATCACAGCCAAGACAGTCCTCAAATAGGAGGGAGTAGCCAAGACATTCCTCAAATAGGAGGGAGTGAGTGTTGCTTAATGTCAATTCACCAATTTTCAGCCATATCATGGCAAGAACAAGTTATTTTCAATGAGATGATGATGAGGTCCGCTTTGTACTAGACCAACACGCTGAGTTGGATTTTTATAGTGCTAGTTCACTGAAACAACCGTCCATGGGTAGACATGTCGCTCCACTCGGACACATTATTGTGACTCCGAGCCAACCAGTCTTTGCTCTTTCTCCTTAATGCTGCATGCTTAGCGGAGAAGCAACAAATACCAATTTTATAGACTTTGGTTTGACCCGACTGGTGTTCGAAACCCACGATCTACACCACTTGAGTCGAACATGCTAATCACTATGCCATCGATGTGGTTTCCTCAAATAGGTGAAAACTAATAAACAAATAGTACATACAAGTTCCGTGCGTATTGGAGGTGTGAATACTGGTGATATGTACATGTAAAATAATTTGTTTTTTACCAATTGTAAAAAAAATTCTTTTGTAATCTGCAGGACGTGTAGGATTTATGATAAAAAAAAAAACAATAATCCAAGGACACTTGTTTTATTTGGCAATATGTCATCACAAACAATACAAGTATTGCATCCAATGAAAAAAATAATATGTGTACCTCGACTAGTTCTATATACTAGACTATAAGACAATATATATTCCTGGCCAATTAAAAAAAAAAACAACGAAAATTTGATTGAGTAAGCACCAATAAAAGGCATATGCTAATAGGTACCCATAATTGTGTAAAGAAAACAACGATTTTTATTGCACATCTATTATTGAATTACATATATAACGAATTTCACACAGGACTTTTCCATTTTCCCGTAAAGAGGACTTGAGTTTACAGAAAACAATGATATAT
This sequence comes from Bathymodiolus brooksi, assembly GCA_963680875.1. Taxonomy (NCBI): domain Eukaryota; kingdom Metazoa; phylum Mollusca; class Bivalvia; order Mytilida; family Modiolidae; genus Bathymodiolus; species Bathymodiolus brooksi. Next base: position 58,562,529 of record OY804576.1, on the reverse strand, counting down.
TAATTAAGCCTATTGATAACGCTGCCAACTTTACATGACAAAACTTTAGCTTCGCTACAGTAATTTTAAAAAAAATCTGTAGTGAATTTGTCCTAGGTTCAAACAATCTTCACTAAAAAATAAACAAACTGAAATAAGACAACAAAAATAAAAATTGGTCAAATAATAAATGAAAAATGTGAATTTCTATATGTCAACAATGGCCAGGTTTTTTTTCTCTAAAGGTTAGTACATGAATAACTACAAATACTTAGTAGAAAATCAACAATCCCATAGACTATATATTATTAGGACATAAAAAGTATATAATATATTATATATATATGTAACATTAAATAAAAATTGAATCATAAATTTGTAACAACTAGTAGTAATATTATGAATATACAAAAAAATTAAACTAGACAAAAGCTACATGTAAAAAAATATACATAGTAGAAGATAAATATTAAACCCTAAATCAGGGCAATAAGCAAAAACATATATCAATTATATGAGGTATTGTTTTCATATTGCTGTAAAAGGAGAAAGAAAAAACATCAACATTTTTGCATTATATGTGACTGTAAAATTATACAAAAATTGTGCAAAAAGTATCAACATATTGAAAGTAAGGGTATATTTTTTTTTAATATTTAATTATTTAACACGCAAATTGAGGATATAATATTTGACAAAATTATGCAGATCTTTTTTGATTAAGATTAATGTAACTTTTCATTGTAAAAATTTGTTTAAATTGTTTTTTAAATGTTGCCGTCCATGCTGATAGAAGATATTTGTGATAGTAGACAGTACAGTAAACAGCAGTAACATCACAATTGTAAGACACAGCATATAAATGTATGGTTTATCTTGGTAAAAATGTCCATTTTATGAGTACATGGTTGTTGCTATAAACTGAAATAGAATAAAAACAAGTTTTAAAGTATCACATTTACAATTCTTCAAAGTTTCAGAGACCCAAAACTGACATTTTCAGAAACCATAGAATAGGTTTATGGTGCTTAACGCCACTTTCAACAATATTTCAAATATATCGTGGCGGTCAGTTGAAAACATAGAATACACATCTACTTTTCATATTAGTGTAATTATTAGATATGTACAGTCAAACATGCATTCAACGGTCACTGTTTGGAGAAAAAGGATAGATGAAAACATAAAACAATTGTCCGCTTATTTAAGATCAGTCGATACGATTTGTCAGCTCCACTTCTTAGTAATTCAAATATTACTGTTGCTGAGAGTAATTTATTGGAAAAAAAATGGTGGTAGCTTTGTAATGCTCCAGTGTTTTTGCAACACATATCAGTTAAGTAGTTAATTATTCAACAATTAATGGCTTGTCTGGTACAATAATGTATTAAGAACACCTCAATTATATTTTGAAAGTCTTTTTTTTTGTTGCTTTTCTTTTTTTTTTACATTTTGTTAGTACTGTTGTTACTTTTGTATCCAGATGTGTCTCCCTTTGTTCAAAACACTATCTTCCGAGTTGGAAAAGTGTGCATTTGTCATATACATTATCAGAAACTATTCTGCATAAAACAGACACAAGAAAAGCTCATTTTTACATACCTAGAAATTAGTTATTCTTCCAATGAAATTGTTGATCAAGAAACTAGTTATTTGAATCAGGTTTAGAATTATCTTGTTGAATAAAATGTAAACATGAAATTTTTGGTCACTGATATCAAATACTTGTAAATTAAAAAAGAAAAGAACAAAAAAATAAAGTAATATATTTCAGCAACAGTTACTGTTTTCTTTATCTGATATATTAATTGATGAGGAATATTTTACTTATTCTAAATATTACATTCAGGTCTGAACAGTGAAAGGCTTGTTGACGTTTTTCAGATCATGTTTGTAAAGACAGAATAGTTCAAACAAAACTTTATCTGGGATATGACAGGTTAGGGTGTTTCACGCCAATATTTCAGTTATATCGTGGCAGTTGGTTTTATTGGTGGAGGAAACTGGAGTACACGGAGAAAACCACACAAGTCACTTGACAAACTTTATCACATAATGTTGTAACGATTACACCTCACCTCGAACTCACAATGCTGAGAATTAGGAAATCAGGTCTGAATAGTGAAAGGCTTGTTGACAATTTTTTTCAGACAATGTTTGTACAGACATAATTGTACAAACAAAATATGATCTAGATTCAGTCAATGTGATATGATAGGTAGATAGTAAAATGTATGTAATACACAGAATGGCAACTTACACTGTCAACATCAAAAGCAGCAATTCCTTGTCTTTGTGCATCATAATCTCTGAAGGAAGCTGCAATTGTATAAAAATAAACAATTATTACTTAGTGGAAAAATATTTATAAAACTAACGATACGATGAAGAACAAAATAAACTGCATGGGCACTGTGGCCTATCATATGTACCTAATGGTGTTTTAAAATTGTGTTTTTATTATCAAAATAATGTTATGGATAGTCTGTGTTGCTTTAGTCAGTATAACGAACTATGAACAATTTTGAGGCACTCTTAAATAATAATGGTCTTCCCTCAGATGGAAGAGTATCTGGCCATCCTGATTTGTTGTACTTGTGACTTGTATATTACAGTAATCAATTTAAGTATCACACATAATTAAGTCACTTGTTCTCAATTTTTTCTTAGAACTATTACTAAATTTGATAAATTTCCTGTTTTATTTCAATATGTTTTTTCAGTTTGACTGAACATAAGGAACTCTCTCTGACATGTTTCTACACAGCTGTCACCTGAACTTCATAACCAAAGTGGGCACAAATTATCTTCTTTTTCTATTGGCCATTTTGTCTGTCCTTCTTCGATTTTATTCTTTTTGTTACTCCTTTGGTATCTGTAAACGTTTCTTAGATAACAACATAAAATTACTGTACTATATCTTACAGCCTTGTTATAGAATCTTGCTACCACAAATATTGACTTACCCAACATGGTCTTAAGTTTGATTGCACAAAGCATAAAGTCGCTAAACTCAATTTCTCCAGACTTACTGACTTACCCAACATGGTCTTAAGTTTGATTGCACAAAGCATAAAGTCACTAAACTCAATCTCTCCAGACTTACTGACTTACCCAACATGGTCTTAAGTTTGATTGCACAAAGCATAAAGTCACTAAACTCAATCTCTCCAGACTTATTACTGAATCTCATCACCAAGGTACTGAAGGTACGGTTACTCAACTTGAATCCTAAAATAATTATATAATATATTATAGTCAAAAATTTATAACACCATTAAATTAAATATATCAACATCCTCTAACAACAGGTAAGAAGAATACCTATATCAACCAGGTAACAAGAATACCTATATCAACCAGGTAACAAGAATACCTATATCAACCATGATTTTTGTCAGGTTAACACATCATTCCTGTAAAGTTTGGTTCCAATTGTCACAGTAGTTTCAAAGTAAAAGATTTGTTGTGTATTTAGTGGTCAATCAGAAAAAAAATCTGGTATCTGTCCTGTTTTTTGTCAGATCAAAACAAAATGAGGTATTTTTTTAGAGGACCTTCTAAACATCATCCATGGAAGCTTGATTCCAATTGACCAAATAGTTTTAGAGGAGAAAATGAAATGTGAAAAGCTTACAGACGACTGACACCAAGTGATGACAAAAGCTCTCGTGAAACTTCGGGTCAGGTGAGCTAAAACCAGACGTTCCAAGTAAAGAGCATATATTGCCCACCTAGTTTATACAGGCAAAGAACAAAACAGTAAAAGTCCTAACTAGGTAGAATCTGAAAACTACAGGAAGGAATTCCATTAAACATTAAAAATATATAAAAATAGACAAATATATCCTTTTTGTGTCAATAAAAATTCCACACAAGACTATGACGGGTATCTCAAATTATTAAACCTGCTTCATTTTATTGCAACACTGCACACACACATATGTATCATTGGAACTACTTATGAAATGTTTGTTTGTTTGATTGTGTTTAACGTCACTTTCAATAATAGTTCAGTTATATTGTGGCAGTCAGTGTTATTGGTGGCGGAAACCCGAGGACCCGGAGAAAACCACCGACATGTCCCAAGTCACTGACGAACTTTATCACATAATGTTGTACACCTCGATTCGAACTCACATCAGTGGTGATAGGCACTAATTGCATAGGTAGTTGTAAATCCAACTACCATACGATCAGGACCACGACAGCCCTCTTATGAAATGTCATACAACATAGAATAATGAATCAATTCATATTTTTCAGAGAAGTCTTTAGTACTGATGTGGCTAATAATATTGTCAACCATTACTACATAACTCTTATTTTCAACCATGAATTATCTCTAGCATGGACAAAATAGGGTTTGGTGTTGTAACATAACAAAGAGTTTAATATCTTACAGTATATTTACAGATTGCAGGTAAAGACTTTATAACATAAAAAGCTACTTTTACCATTACAAGACTATGGTGAAAATATATCATTTAAGAAAGAAATATCTTTTCCTATGGTCCAAATAAGATGGTGTTTAACAACTTTTAACAATATTTCAGTTATATCGTGGCGGTCAGTTTTATTGTTGGAGGAAACCAGAGTACCCAAAGAAAATCACTGACCTGTCAATACAAGAGATATGAATAACTTTTACCTACGGTACATGTGAAATTAAACATCTCTTACCCTACAATTTAATCAAGAAAATATGGAATTTCGAGCACTCGGGGAAAGATATTCCAATACTTCTTACAAGACTGGTGAAAATATATTTAGATCTATATATAGCCTAAAGAAACTTATATAAAGTGAAACATGTCTAAATCAAACCTCCTTAAAAGTTTAGAATAGACAGGTTTTTGGTTTATACAGATTTAATTTAGAAATATTTTTTACAATGAGACTTTATTTATAGTTTGGTTTATACACGATTCTGTCTTATTCGAGTCTCGGTTTAGACCAGTTTTTACTGTAGTTCCGAAATTACACTAAATATGTTTATGGATGTCTGGGTATCTCATTGATGCTTGTTTCTCATACTTACCACTGGCATGCAGAGCAGATCTGAGTTCATACGAGCTGAGTTTTCCACTGTTGTCTTTGTCATATGTTTTAAAGACACCCTAAAAATAAATAAATAAATATTAGGTGTCAATTTTGCTTTACCATAGTAAACATACTAATGTGTGATATCTTAATGGTAAATAAATGTAAAAAAGAACATGCTTGAAATATGGAAATATTCTTGTATGATCTTGCTTGAAGCATATAAAATAGTCTTCCAAGATTTTAAATCTGAAAAAAAACATAGGTCAAACTTATGAGTGAGTGATTGCTGTTTAATGCCAACTTAATGAGACGATGATGAAGTCCTCTTAAATGTACCAGACCAACACGCTTAGTTGGATTTTTATAGTGTTATTTCACTGAAAGAACAGTCCGCGGATAGACATGTCACCGCACTCAGACACATTACCCTGATTCCAAGCCAACCAGTCTGCTTTCTCCTTAATGCTGTGTGCTTAGTGGAGAAGCAACAAATACCAATTTCATAGTCTTTGGTTTGACCCGATCTGGGCTTGAACCCACGATCTACTGCAACTCAAGACGGTTACGGCTAATGAAAATGTTGACAGTGTTTTTTTTCAATCCAACCTTTCCTACAGTACAACATATTGCAAAGATTTTGCAAGTAATAAATTCAAACTCTTTAAATCATATCAAACAAAATAGTTTGCGTGCAAGACTAATTTTTATCTTATTTGCTGAATATATTCTCTTCCGTGTAGTATAAAATATTTACCTTCCATTTTCTGAGATCTTTCCATAACACCTTGAATTCATCAAATCCTAGTTTACCAGACAAATCTCCCTGTAATCTGTTAAGGACATCAATGTTTCATTTTTTTTAAAACTAGTGAGTGGGTGATTCTAGTTTAATGCCAAGCACACCATTTTTCATAAAGAGAACAAGTTTAATTGGATTTTTATAGGGTACAATGTATGATCACAGAAATATCTTTCTGCAGGTAGAAATGACATGACTCTGACACATTATCCTAATTCCAAACCAAGCAGTATTTGCTTTTGCTAGTTAATGCTGCATGCTTAGTGAAGAAGCTGCAAATAGTAGTCTTTGGTTAGACCTGCCAAGGGCTCAATCCCACAGTCTATTACACTTGAGTAAAGCATGCAAACATTTACACAACTGGTGCAGTTTCTATTATACTAATAAAAAACTTACATTATTGTGAAAAGAAAAAGCATCATATGCATTTACTATAAAACCTTATTCTATGCAAGATAATCCAGCTCCAAACTACCAATGATGTCTACTTTTTAACATTAGTGTAATGTGATAACATGATGGTGTATGGTAGATTTATCTATATTTACCTGTCGGTGCCTATCACATTTATGTTATGTCTTTGATACACACTTTCTGATGACTCATAATATTTACTTGATACAACTTTGTGTGAAAAAAGTTTGTCAGTGACTTGCTACAGGTCTGGCTTTCTTTGTTGAGTATTGTGATTACCTCCACTCAGAAAAAAAGATGAAAAATTGCAGACAGAATATAGCTAAAATATTGATGAAAGTACCATAAACCACAAATTACTCTACCAAGCTTGGAAATCAATTTAATAAATGTGTCAGGTGGAGGGAGTGCAGTTATGAAATATGGATACTCTCTTTAGGCATTTGGTAAATAATGTACTTATTGACATAATTAACATAAAACAAAAATGTGTAAAAGGATACATCATGCATGGCTACCATACTGCGACAAGCATCCACACCAAATCCATCAAAGTTAAATTCTGAAACAAATCAAATAAAACCAAATCAGTATATTTCTTTTTAAACAGCATTTCTAAGAACCATATCTTTTGGACTAGAGGTCTAGAATTTTTATTCTAAAAGAGATTATATTCCCTGTTGAGACTATTCCAATTGGAAATTTAGTCCATATATATAAACTCACTAGTCCAAAAAAATAGGTTACATAGATCATAAATTTACAAATCACAAAATCAAATCAAGAAACTTTTTGGCATATTAAGTTCTACATAACCAATATAATAATATCATTTCAATGATATCTCATCATGCTTTCTACATTTTCATGCAGACAAGACCAATCAAGACTTTTTTTTTGTTAATTACTTACTTGCAAAATTTCAATTTTTAAATATATATACCATTTTCCTTTTAAGCTTTCAATAATTAAACACAGAGCTTAAATATATGTTTCTAAGTTTTATATATTTTCTTTTAAGCAAAAGCCATGAAGCCATCTCATGCAAAAAAATTACACAATATTTGCACACATTTCACTTCAAATCCAGTCATTCAATTTACACAAAAAGTTATAGCAAATCATAGAAGTAACAATGTAACATGAAGATGATATAAGTTGATAAACCCTGCCACCTTTGTATGCCTGTCCCAAGCTAGGAAGTAGATATCCATTAGCGTCTGTCATTGTAATTTTTTGCTGCAAAGTTAGAGGTTTTGCATGTCGCATGGTTCATATTGTTGATTATCTAGTTGACTGCTATTGCTTAAAAACTTTTTATTTTTAATGTTATATTTTCTTAATGTAAAACACAAGTTTCATTTCTCGTGAAAATAAGGCAACATATTTAATGGTACTGAATAACCGACATTAATTCATAGAATTTCTAATTAATTCCATATCAATCATGATTGATTATTTGAATGGCTGATGATCATTTGTATTACCAGGTAAAAGGACCAAATTGCATTCTGGGTAAACAGCTCACACAACATTTCTGATGTTGTTAGGATGAACAGGTTTAGGCCACTACTTAAATGCAACTACTAAAAGTACACATTTTTTTCCATTATTTTCAATTTTCACATTAACATTCCATATTAAAAACCTTACTCCAGTTCATGAGAATAAAATAAATCATTCTTTAAAAGAAGAGAAGAGGTTATATACATTTATGCATTGAAAAGGCAATTGCACATGACAATAAAAGAAGGAATATTTTTGTTTTCTTGAGAAATTGTCACACCATGCTCTAGGACCTTTTATGTTACATACCACTACTATTATGTAAATCTGTGAAAACAAATTTGACACAATAACTACTTAAAATAAAATAATCCACTGTTTGAAAATATTTCTACAGACCTGGCATTTTTGTCATAATACTTTTGTTCTTATTTCTAGTATATTCTGACTTTTTTTTCAGTATGAGTACACAATTGTAAGTTTTTTTTACTCTAAGGCCTGAAAATTATCATTAGTTTTCTCTCATATCACCACCCCCCCCCCCCCCCCCCTTTATTTTATATGGTACTTATACCAATATCTGCAAATTAATATCTTTTAATATCCTTCTTTTTGATGGATTGGTTTGGTTTATGGTGTTTAATGTAACATTCAACAATATTTCAGCTATGCGGTCAGTTTTATTGGTGGAGGAAACCAGGAGAAAAGCAACGACCAGTTGCAAGTCACTGACAAATTTTATCACATGATGTTGTATTGAGTACACCTCGCCATGAACGGGGTTCAAACTCACAACTTTAGTGGTGATAGGCACTGATTTCATTCTTTTTAAGGTACTTGGCAGAGGCTTCGAGTTTCATGCATTAACTTTACTTACACATGTATAATAATTAAGTGTTAAATAAGCCAAAACAATATTTTAATTCAAAAACATTTTTCCAATGATGTTTCCAATTATAATACAGTAATATGCACTATAGTCAAACCTGTCAAATCTGTCAATAAATCCAATATATACTTGCATGCATAATCTGTGGTGTTTACTAAAGAAATAAGAATATTTATCATAAACTCTGTCACCTTGAACTTGCCAACAAATTAATCTTTGAGGAATTTTCTTCTTTTTCAAGAAGATATATCAACAATTTTGCTTATAGATTTCTGTTGGTTGATTTTTTTTAATCTAAATTAAAAAAAAAAAGAATAGTGCAGTACATGAATCAGCTGTATCAAAGTAAATGGCAGCTGCAAGAACTGCTAATAATAAAATGCTGTCCTTTGATTGGTTAATGGGTCATTAAAATATTCAAAAAAATAAAATGATGTCATTTGATTGGTTACTGGGTCATTAAAATATTCAAATTAATAAAATGCTGTCATTTGATTGATTAATGGGTCATTAAAATATTCAAACAATCGAGTTCAAATCTACAACAGCATTAGTGCATTATATAGGTATTGCTTGCACTTCCAAAACCATAGTACACTTATACACTGATGTTATGTAATGTTTTAGAAGAATATTTAGCAAGTAATATGCAGTATAGTCAAACCTGCCAAAGCAGTCACCTCTATTAAGCAGTCACCTCTATTAAGCGGTCACCTCTATTAAGCAGTCACCTGTATTTAAAGTAACTTTTTTCTTGTCCTGTCATAGAAAATTTCATATCAATTGAACCTCTTTTTAAGAGATCACCTGTCTTAAAAGAACCACTTTTTCTGTGTCCCAAAAGGTGGCTGGTCTCTTAATACAGGTTTGACTGCATGCCTCATGTTTAAGTAGATGACAAAGTTTATGTACCGTACCTTCCTCTTTCAATCAGTACACAAGTGTGTTAATTATTGTGTATATTTTTAATACACCTGTACAGTAATAATTTACCCATACATATATATATATCAATTGTTTATCATACCTATAAACATGTATCAACGAAAACTAATGTACCTAATAAATTACATAAAAACATCAGTGGGGAAAACATGCAAAAGGAAAACATTAATATAAAATATTAATATTTTATGTTATTAGTAATATCTTTGTAAGAACAAATCCTAGATTTATATGTTGCACATAAACCTAGGTAGCAATGTGAATTGTCATCTCAATTCCTAACGAGGAGGTTCAAGCCAGGTTAATCTTGCTTTAACATGAATCTGGGTTGATTACCCCCAGGTTGCCCAAATCAATGATAATAGTGAAAACCGTCTTTGTATTCTTCATGATATATAAAATATATTTTTTCAAGACTCCTGCAGAGGAATAAACGACTCTGTCCCCCAGCAGTAAATTACAAAAAAAAATCTAAATTCCCTATCACCATAATAAACCCAACTATCAGTTAGAGTGACATCGAGAGTTTTCCCAATGATACGTTGAAACATTTATTTATTGAAAGAAGGAAATTGAGATGACAAGTTTATATTGTACAAAATGTAACATTGTTCGACTAAAATGGTAGTAAATATAATATAAAAAAAAATAGTGAAAACCATATAAAGTTCCCATGAAAATATTGTGATTGTGTTGTGTCTTACCCACGTAGCCCTCTACAGGATGATAAATACAATACATAGATGATAATCATACACACAATGTAACATTCAATATTTTATGAGTTATTTGGAAGATCTGATATTTCTTTTATATATTTTGGATAACATTCATTTGTCTTAGAGAACACAGCATGTGTATGAAGATAACAAAAAAGATCAAAATATAAACATAACAGACAATATGGCTTTTTTTTCAAAGAAACAATAAGTGAAACATTAAGGGTGTATCCATGTTTTAAATCATGATGAGAAAATTGGATACAATTTAATCCCAAACAAGGGCAACGCAAAGCGTGGCATATCCCCTTGCCTAAAAATTTGACCTGGTGACCTTGACATTTGACCTATGACCTTCAAAATCAATAGGGTTCCAGATTCTCTTAAGGACTAAATATGTATCAAGTTTGGTCACAATCCATTGAAGGATGTTGATTCTAAGAGTGTTCATAAGGATGTTACGGAAGGACGGAAGGACAGACGGTAGCGTTACTATATCCCTTCGCAACTTCGTTGGCGAGGGGATAAAAATTGTAATAACCAGGTTACTCTATAAAGATCTCTACTACAAAGTCCATACATGCCTGATTTTGATATTTTAGTCACCAACAAATGCAGAGTTAAATGTAGTTTTACTCTATAATATTTTAAATAATTACTATTAACTACATACTTTTCTACTTTTTTTTTTTTATCAAAATCAGGTACAACTTTCCGTATTATATAAAACTATGATTTAAAAAAAATTATATGTACTACATAAATTTCTGAAAAATCATAGTTTAATATGAAAGCATCTGAATACTTTTGCAACTATCTGTTAAAGGTGATGAAACATTTCATTACAAATAATTGACATTACAAAAAAAAACATATGCAATGAGATCACATTTAATGAAGAGACAAAAAATATAAGAAAAACAAAAAAAATTGATAACTCATATTCATCATTTTTTTAAATTTGCATAAGAAAAAAAAATGTACACCCTGTTACGGTGCAATTTTCAAATAAATTTTCTCAATGTTTAATGGTGTATAAAGGCATATTTATATTTTTTATATTTTCAATAACAGAGTGTTGGGACATCAAACAACGCTAGCTTTATTTTACTTGTCATAGCTGACAATCTGATGTAAAATTAAAATTACATATTCTCATCAGCGAGTCTGTTGTTTTAATTGGCTGTTAAGATTTCTTGTATGATTTCTATACAATGCCTTTAAAAAGCATTTTTTAAGAGTATTTATCCAACAAAGCGATATTCATGCAGTGATTGCTGAGCTCATAGTGATTGAGAATATAAAAGGGTCTCTGTAGCCTTATTACCATTACATCTTAATGTTTAAAATGACTGGATCTAAAAAAATCACATCAAAAATAAATGTTGTAAGATAAGGAACGGAGTGAGTGATTGTTGTTTAACGCCAAATGAGAAATGTGTTCACCTATATCATGGTGAGAACAAGTTACATTTCAATGAGATGATGATGCTGATGATGAATTCTGTTTTGTACTAGACCGACAGGCGACACGCTGAGTTGGATTTTTATAGTGCTAGCTCACTGAAACAACAGTCTGCAAACAGACATGTCACTCTATTCGGACACATTTTCCCACGATTCCAAGCCAACCGGTCTTTGCTCTTACTCCTTAATGCTGCCTGCTAAGCAAAGAAGCAACAAATACCAATTTTATAAGTCTTTGATTTGACTTGAACAAGGATTGAACCAATGATCTACGTCCACTTCAGGTGTGCAAGCTAACCATTACACCACCGATGTGGCTAAAAAAGAACAGAAATGTTGATTGTTTACTAGTATGGACATAATTTGTGTGTATTTACTTGTATGATGGTACCTAATCTAGAAAATATATTTTAACTACAAAGAATGAGGGGGGGTGCAAAGTTTGAACAATATCATGTCAGAAACATAATGGTATAAGGAGCTATATATTTATAACAGTGGTTCACAAGAAGAGTTTGAAGATACAAAAGGGGTAATCAGAATCTGTAAATCAAAGAATGACAGACAACACAATGGCCAACAGAAAAAGGACACGAGTAACAAATTAAATCAGACTTAATATTTAAGAAAAATGTTTTAGAAGATACCATGGATGGGATAGTACATTATGGGCTCAGTATTATATATCTGCTTATATCTTAATCTTGTAGATAACAAGGGGTCAAATTTGAGAATGTAGAATTGGTCAGCCATGGTAAAAAAAAGAAGAAAAAAATTGCATTACTTTTGATTTAATATCAGCAATGACAACATCTCAATGAAGAAAAACAACTGTATAATTTCAGGGTCACAAGATTATTGATGATTTTATAGAATGGTTTAATTTTTATGAGCCAATGAAGTATCATGTAAAAAAGTATGTTGTAGTGCACAACTGATTTATGGGACAATAATTAGAAGAAAAAAACAAATAGAAATACTTGATAATAAAACATCAATTAAGCATTAAGTATAAGAAAATAATGTCTTGGGTTAATTTCATTAAAATATATATAAATTAAGCTTTAAAGAAAATAGGATAATGAAATAAAATGCAATTTTCCATTAAATAAAAGATAATTTCTTCAAAAGCTTATAATTAACAAACAGAAAAAGCAATTCCAAATTAAAGTTATTGATTACAAAAATAATTTCTATGTTAAAAGTGAATTCACTCTGCCACTTGTCTGTGATACATATAATTGTATGTTATAAAGAAATTTGAAATGAAAAGCAATAACATAAAATAATATTTCTGATTGAACAAACCTTTTTTAAACACAGCATTAAGAATATCTCTAAGTTCAAAGGCATCGATTTCCATGTCATCTCCAGCGATTTTACGGAAACTCCTCTTTAGTGCCTCTTCCTGTTCCATTTCCTCATCTGTTGGAGGTACCTCTTCCTTTTTAAAGAAACAGACACAATCAATTAAATTATGGCACTTCATTTCTTAATTGTTAGAAAGGAGTTAGGGTTATGGTGTTTAACGTCACTTTCAACAATATTTCAGTTATATCATGGCGGTCAGTTTTATTGGTGGAGGAAACCAGAGTACCTGGAGAAAACCACCAACCTGCCACAAGTCACTAACATAAATGTAAGAAAGCAATGCAAATAACTGCCAAATGCATAAAAGACATAAAATCTTTTCTTAATATGGCACATATTGAAATCTTCCTTCTAAACAAAATATATTTTAGTAAATTATGCATGTTCTAGTTTAAACATATTTCATTAACTAATTCAACATTACATTACAATATTGAACTACATTTTGTATATGAAATACATAATACAAACTAATTAATAGGATTGGGAAACAAGTTGCTAGAACTTATGTTACTCCCTATCCACATGTTCTGACTTCAACTTGATGTTGTAAGTACCAGAGTAGATATATTACCTATAAAACCATCTTTAGATGGAACAAATGTTTGGGTTATATTTTCAAACTAAATCTACTAGGATATCTTTAAATGATTTCTCCCCCTTTACTAGACATATTTTTCATATCATTTCCTTTATTCTGTAAACAAGGCAAAAAGAAATTGATATCAAACCCTTTGGATTTTTGGAGGGTAAAAATAAGTATTGACTGTTTTAAGTTAGGAAAACTTTTTTTATTCCTTAAAACCATCTATCATTAAATGAGTAGGTGTAAAATCATATTTTTTTTCTTTAGAAGTAAAGAATTCTACTTTTGCAAATAAATATGAGAAATTGGTGAGCTTTTTTATTCATTTTTTTTTAAAGAGTAATGAAATAATATTTTTTTCCTTGAACATTTTTCCAATCAAACATTGTTGCTATAAACCATATACAAAACCAAAGAATAAGAAAACAGATTTGTATCACCTAACATTAACTAAGTTTACACATTTTAATTGTCAACAACAAATATTGTTTTCCATCTGAAAATGGAAAAACAAATTATCATCAGGCAAGAATCTTTTTTTTTTTTTTTTTTTTTCGCATATACTGCTTGCATGGAAAAAACCATCTAGCTTTGTTAGTATCTAAGGCATTTTCACACATACACATTTTCAACATACATATTTGTCTAGCAATAATACAATACAGAGAGCATTCTGTTAATAATTCACTGCAATAGTTAATGCATCAAAAATCGAACAAAAATATGAATTTTCAATCTTTAATTAAAATTCACACAATTTTTCATTCCGAATCAATTCAGGCACTTTTTTTTTGCATTTTGACTTCAAATCAATAAACATAAACTTTTGTTTGAACTTTTTGTCAACAGCAGCCATCTTGGATGAAAGTTAAATCATGGCTGGTGGACACAAGTTTGAATTGACATCACATAAGAAAAATTCCAGTCATTACTGGCTTAAATTGATTCTGAAGAAAAATCAAATTCAATACATAATTCTATGCTACAAAGAATTCTATAATTAGCTACAATTATATAAACTCTTATTTTCTCCTTTATTAATTCTGATTACATAAAATAGATCATGAAAATAATTCTAAAACAGAAAATAATATATCACGAATGCTTGTTCACTTTCAAGGTCATTTTATCAATGCACATCTCAAGGTCATGATAGCTTTGCATGCTTTAGAGTGTTTAACAATTCTGTAAACTTTGTTAAATTTTAATTCGACTTCAAATGTAATCAACACTTGAAACCACAAGTCCATCTTTGCTTAATACATTAGGCCTTGTTTGAAAAGAAGAAAAATAATTAACTTTACAAGTAAAAAGCAGACAATCTGTAACAAGCATATGGAATTCATTCATAGAGAATATTCGGCAGAATCATATGAAATCGACACACCTTCTTTCATAAACAAATGCACATAAGTAAAAATCAAATTTAAAAAAGGTCATTAAAAAAAGCATCACACAAAATAAGAATATGCTAGTGTTTAATTTTAGCAGTAGAAAGACAGAACTATAGTATTTAAAGACAGCTACAAATTTACTTCTCCTAATAATAGTGTTTTTACATTGAGTGCTATAGATAGTATTTCCAATGCTTTCTCATAAGTGAGGTTTTCATATCCTAGCCTTACTGTTTTGTGTTTAGTATCTCCTTTGTGTAAGTTTTCCTGCTTAAAATAACCAAAATAGAAAAAAAAATATTCTATATTTAATATTGATTTTTCTTTGAATTCTAACATAAATATACACATACTGTATGTTTTTCTATGATAATCATTCAATATGCACAATAAATTTTAAATGCATTTATAAGTACGACCAAGCAAATATTGTTGTTTTCTCCAAATGATAACTTTGAAAATAATAATAATAAAAAAAATAAGAATTTTGGAAATAAACTTGTTTGAGGGTAGTCCAAGGGATACAATTTAAATCTGAGTGTTATATTGCTTTATTGAATTTGTTTATACAGAACCTCATCAATACTACCAATACAAATTAAATAGAGTTTCCCTATAAGATTCCTTGTAGAATGTACCTGGTCTTTGTCAACCTACTGCAATGTATCTATTGACCAGATATGTTATGAAAACTAGAGGCTCTCAGGATCCTGTAAGAAGAGTTTGAAGATACTAAAGGGGTAATCACAATCTGTATATCAAAGAAGAACAAACAACACAATGGCCAAAAGAAAAAATCATTCATCTCGTTTTTAATTTGATCTATAAATTTTATAGAAAGATTTCAGCTGATTCTTATTATGACATTTAATGAAATTTCTATTTCTAGTAATTGCTACCATCTTTGATAGTGGGGCTTATTTTAAATGGGAACCACCCAAGGACCATCCCAAACAGATTTGGTTTGATTTGGTTCTGTGGTTTCAGAGGAGAAGTTTAACAAAATATGCCTAAGTTGCATAAATTAGAAGTATGATGTACTAATCATTGCCTTGCAGCTGCAGTTAAAATTTAAGCAAATACAGAAATTTCTATTTTTAGTAATATCCACCATTCTGAATGGAAAGTGGGACTGTCAGACATAATTTTGAAAAAGGACCACCCAAGCCAAGTTTGGATTAATTTGGTTCAGTGGTTTCAGAGTAGATTTAAATGTGGAAGATTAGGATGTACCACAAGTGATGGCAAAAGCTCAAATGGCTTTGGCCAAGTGAGCGACACATATGGATCTAGTGCACATGAATTAATTGATGCAATGTGTTTATTATATTCAAAGTTATGCAATATTGGAGAGAATACAACAATTATATACTTGACCAGACATAACAATAATATTAAGATGCAGGCTCGATGCACAGAAATAAATGTGTAATCAACACTTTCCAATCACACTCACATAGCTGCTGAAAACATGGATGAACCCATACAATAAAAATGTTCCAACAAAATATCAAAACAGGAGAAGAAAAATTAAAATGATGCCTTGTTATTATTATTATTGATTGATTGATTCTTGTTAAATGCAGAGTTAGTGAAATGTGTCAGTCCTGTCAGACATGAGCAGCAAAATTTGGGCAGATTTTGCTAAGCACTGACACAAGCTTGGTATTTTGCAGTAGAAAATTAATGAGGACTGACATTTTTTCACTAGGACCACCAAACCCATATGCAATTTCGTGAACCCTGTAAACGTCCAGCAAACAGTATTTCAGCTATATTCAGGACGAGCGTCATTATTTTTTTTAAATGATTTCTAACATGTTGATGAGTTCATCATTGCTTTCAGCACTTAGGTGTACACATGACAGTTTCATTACTACAGAACAAATCATTCTCAATCAATCACTTACTCTTCCCTTTGCATTAGGTCTAAATTGTTCCTAAATTGATGCAGAAATAAACAAACTAATCAGTGTTACATCTATATATGATGATATAATATATGTTTTAGTTATCTTTCAAGAATTGTATCTAAAACTAAAAATAATATAATATATGTTTAAGTTATCTTTCAAGAATTGTATCTAAAACTAAAAATAATATATTATATGTTTAAATTATCTTTCAAAAATTGTATCTAAAACTAAAAATAATATAATATATGTTTAAGTTATCTTTCAAAAATTGTATCTAAAACTAAAAATAATATAATATATGTTTTAGTTATCTTTCAAGAATTGTATCTAAAACTAAAAATAATATATTATATGTTTAAATTATCTTTCAAAAATTGTATCTAAAACTAAAAATAATATAATATATGTTTAAATTAACTTTCAAGAATTATATCTAAAACTAATAAATGTGTGCTAAATAAAATTAAATCCTATATAAAATTTGCACCATAATTAGTATAAAAATAAAGTTTTTGAATAAATTAAAAACTAAGTCTATTGAAATGGAAATTGCTTCTTTGAAGAAATAATTTATGCAAAACAATTTTAACTACATGTACCTGAAATGCATTTTGTGCTCAAATTCTAAAAATAAATTTATTATTCAGTACCAGTAAAAGAATTAAAAATTAAAATTATGTTGTTTAAATTCTGCTGTATACAAGTAAAAATCTGAAAATTAAAAAATAGCTACCGGTATTTTGTAAATCAAATAAATGGAAGTATGAAACACATGCTGAATTAATATAAAAAGAAATTAAATATAGGAAAAAATAACATAAGAAAAATATAACATAAAATAATATATAAGAAATTACAAACAAAAAGTATTATAAACAAGTAAATTATAAATATATTGACAAGAAAAAAAATAATACCAACCGAACAAAGGAAAATGAAACAATATAAAACTATCGGGAAATTTTTGGTGAAACTCCACACGCTGCAAAACAAAATGTCTCAGTGTTAATGGACCAATCAGGGGAACACAGTATACCTGAGGGGGAGGCCCATTTGCAACCGTTGCAACATTTGTGCGTTGCATTCCTCCACCTAAGCCTACATTTGCAGGTGCTTGAAGACCACGTGACTTTGAGAAAGAGTAAAAAAAAATGAATTATTACATACCCTCGTTTTCGTTGGCTTTAAATCAGTTCAATATATATCAGTAAACATAGCTATACAATATATCAAATGCATTCAACTACTCACTAAAGGAAGACTTATATATATATTTATATATGTGTGTGTCAGACAAATGGTACATGCCAATATATAGACTCTACCCAAGAGTATATAGAACAAACAGACAATTTCCCTTCATACACAAACACAGACAATTTACCTTCATACACAAACACAAGAAAATGTCGACACAATCAAAGCTTCACAAACAAGAACAGCTCACATAGATCAAACACCTATGGTTGGATATTCAAAAAGTTTTACCGATTATGATTATGATTATTGGTGCTTAATGCCATTTTAAACAATATTTCATTTACATTGTGGTTGTAATGTTCTGTTATTTTTTATTAGGAAACCAAAGTACCAATAGAGAACGACTAATCATCCATAAATTGTTAACAGACATCCGTTGCATAAATAAATAGCATACAATATTCAAGTCATTTTTTGCAAAGGGATTAATTTATTCACCTTTCAAACTGCACATACTATCATCAGAATTTTTTTTTATATACTTTAAACCAATAAATTTTGATGGACATTAATTTCCAGGTTTTACGCGGTTCATTTTCACTTACTATATTTTGTCCCTGATTTTAACCGAACTATTCTCACCGACATAAATTTTCATGGTTTTTATGTCTCCAAGAAAGTCTAGAAGGTTAATAGCACCCTAATTGTTACTGGTTTTCAGTAATGTTGAATAGTGTAATATAAGATAATTTTGAAATAACCTTAATCTAGTCTTTTTCCATTGTTAAAAAAGCACAAAATAAAAGATAATTAAGTGTTTTAAAGATGTTATTAGCATTCAAATGAAAAATGTATTGTTATTTCATTAATGTTATTATTATGACGAATGTGCATGAAAATATTTATATGCAGGACTAACTGGGTCTTACAATGACATATCAAACAATTTGGTTAATTGTGAGTTTAAGGTAAATAATGTTTCATCGTGATTTCAATTGTTTTTTTTAATGCATTCTTAAAGTTAGCGTGAATGTTACAACTATGAAATCATGGCAGTAAATAATGAAAAAAAATGAGGCCCTTTCAAAAAAATAATTTGTGATTTATGGCAATCGACTCTTAACAGGAGCATTACAGAATTTGATAAAGTAATATTGAATCTTTGGATCAACATAAACATACTGTTGATTTTGTTTATGGGTAAATAGGTTCGGGTTTAGGTTTATGGTGTTTAATGCCACTTTCAACAATATTTCAGTTATATCGTGGCGGTATGGGTAAATAAAACCTCAACCTAGCATTTTACAATTTAAAGCCAACACCTTCGAATGTGTCTTATGGTGTATTATTTGTCAATATTTATCTATGGTAAAAGCACATGCCAAATCCAATGTATCAAATAATAAAACTGGCATATCTACTTGACTGCAACAGTAGTATAGAGTGCACATAATGGATACATATAACAGGAGTAATCAATTTATGTCCATTCATGTCATGAACAAACCATTTACTTGTTTAAAAATTATGTTGAACCAGGTTTTTTTTTTTTATAGAATAGCAAATTTTGTTGGGTTCTAAATCTAACACTCTCAGTATTAATTTAAATATGAAAGGAATAAGTTCTTATTTTGACGTTGTTTTTTTTTTATTTTCATTTTTTCATGTAAAGCTACAGTAAAACGTTATAAGTTCAGTAAAGCATTTGAAACAGACACAACAAGGCATATTATGAAATCAGCCTTTTTACTAATGGGAGCAGTTATGAAACCATGAAAGTGTCAAGGTTTACATTGAGTAACAAGGCATTACTCATACTTGTTTCCAGATCTTGAGATCGGCATGCATATTTTTCCAAAAATAATGTACCATCTAGGCAGAGGCAAGTATTTCCTGCAATATCTCAGAGGATATAAAGCAACAAGGGTTCATAATGATTTCTTTCGAAGCTTCAATCAATGCAACAAATGGCCTCAAAACTAATTGTTTCTTTGAATAATTAAGTTACTTTTTTTTAGCTTTGGCATTTTTTTAAAAGAATCTAACCATTTTTGCAGCAGTATGTATTAAAATCTCTGATTATTTCACAATTCTAAGGGTTAAAATTGTGAGGTCATGCAGTATTTGCTTGTAAGATTGATTCATGATTACTAATATTAAATCAACAATGAGCTGTAAATTATAGGCAATTACGAATATTATCTTTCGTCACACTAAGCAATTTGCCAGATGACACAATTATAAAAGGTTCCTTACAAATATATCTTTTGTTGACTAAATACATGGCCATTTTGAAGTGGATATTTCACCAAAAATAATGATAGCTGAAGTAAGCAGTATTCAGACATATTTTCCAAGAAGTCTTTTAAAGATTAAAATAAAGTGGCAATTCACTCCAGAATTGAGAGTATTCCAGTTTTCAGAGGCTGCACTCGAGTATGATTTCATTTACAAAAATGAGCATTTCTCATGCTTTCTGACATGCCATCATCAAATTATGAACAGTTCAATGTCACAAAAGTGTTCACCGCAGCAGAAAAAGAGTGAAACAGTCTTCTCATTCAAAAAATTAGGTCTTCATTATTGGGAGAAGCTGCAGACTTACGCTTGTTGATCCTTGTGGTAGCATGTGATTGGTCCCCGGTAGTATCACATTATAGCATTTAACATCCTGTTTGGCATAGAAATCTATTAGATCAATTCATTTCAAGTCAACCTTATGTCCACCTAACACAGAGTTCTTACACTCCTATATATACCTCTGACATTGTCTCAACTTTTACAAGATTCTTGTAAAATTAAAACTAATTTCCTCAAAATGAATTACTCAATAATGTAGTATGCTACGCTCATACTAGTATCTTAAAAAAAGTTGATATCTCAAATATTCATCTATTTACCTTACCCTTATTATTGATTTAAAAAAAATTAAGACTATTTCACATATTATACGATTACAATATGGGATATTCTAAAACCACCTTCAAATAGTCGAAACAGAATATCATCAATATAATGTTAAAATTTATATCTGTTCCTATTCAAATTTCCATGCAATAATATCATAGTAAAAAAAATGGAATTAATAGGAACAGATCTAAGTTAACATTGTACGGATGCTTTTCTGTTTCAACTATGGGATGATTTTTAATACCCTAAATTTCAAATCACTTGCGACCGTTGAGACCGAGGTAAATTCGGGAGAGTAAGGGAAGATAACTCTGTATAAGAGACTGATCTAGAACTTAGATAAGTAGTTTCCTTTGAAGACATGACGTAGGAATACGACATAAGAATATGCTTTGTTTGTTGTTAATGGCATAAAGTACTCAAATTAACTTGCATAATTCAAAGTAAAACAGTGTGTTTGTTTCACTTGGACACAAGGTTTTACTGAACCAGTATATTCTATCAAAAGTTCAAAGTTCAAAACTTGGCATTTCTTTGAGATGAGATATACTTAAATGGAATTGACTTGAGTAGTTAACAGTTGAACTTCATTATCTTGGAGTTAGTAACAGTATTTTTTCTCTGATAGCTTGTAGTATTTATTTGGCCCGTTTGTATAAGGTTTTACCTCCATATTTCTCAGATAATTTTGAAGTAAAATCATTGCCTAATTTGACTTCATCAAAACAAAGTTTGACAGTATCTACATGTTGAAGCTGCTAACCTAACATTCCACAGATAACAAGGTAAATCTAATCAAATGTATTTGTACTATAGTTCAAAGTATCCTCTAATGTGTAACTGTAAAAAAGCTTTCAACATAATGAACAAATTAACCAAATTAGAATCAACATTGACCAAACTTGTTCATTTTAAGGGAATTAATTCAATAAACTCTTAACTTCTTTTATCAGTTTAAAATACTGTCAATTAACAATATAGGAACCTTAATTCATATGTATCTAGGTTGCAAAAATATTGTTAATAATTTCCTTCAAACGGACCATATCCGATATATACAACTTGAAATATTTACCTTGAACAACAAAATAAAAAAAATATGAATCAGAAAGATATTCCTGTGATTTACTTTTCTTACTGAAATCAAATGTGCACATTAAAAGGGCTACAATTTCTTCAATTATTTCTTTTAACATAACTGATTTATATAGAGTATTATTTCTTGATCAAGTGATTTTAAAACTTTGACAGTAAAATATGGCAGAAATACAGGAACAAGTTGGTACTTAACGCCAATAATTAATCCAGCTAAAAAAAACAAGTTTGTAAATAAAAGTTTGAATCTTTTTAGTCTAATTCTACAGTGATACACATGTAAATACTATCTACATTTGATGGATTATATAATTTTCTAATATATTTACTATTTAATTGCTCTTAAATTATTATCTCTACTTTACCTGCTCTTCATCAATTTTTGTTTCTTCATCAATTTCACTGTAAAAAATCAAGTCATTTTATTTGAAAAAAAAAAACAAAAAAACAACATAGAGTTATTTCCCTTTGACCAAAATAGTTATTTGAAAACTATGTTTGTTTGTTTGATGGTGTTTAACGCCACTTTCAACAATATTTCAGTTATATCGTGGTGGTCAGTTTTATTGGTGGAGGAAATCGAAGGACCTGGAGAAAACCACAGACCTGTCGCAAGTCAATGACAAACTTTATCACAATGTTGTACACCTCGCCCTGATCGAGATTCGAACTCACAACATCAGTGGTGATAGGCACTGATTGCATAGGCAGTTGTAAATCCAACTACCATATGATCACGGCCATGATGGCCCCTGAATAAAAAATGAATGTGTACAAGAATAATATAAATAGACAAATCAAAACCAAGAGGTTAAGTCACAATAAATCTTAAAGTGACTATATCTTATCTTGTAGTATTTGACTACAGAGCTATCTACTATAAATGGTGGATTTTTTTAATATGTTATTTAAAACACAAGGTGAGCAAAGAGTACTTGACTGATAATAGTCGTTTATACAATACAACCCTTCCAATTATTTTAAAAAGTGAATAAATCCATTAAAAACTTTTACTGAATTTAAAATTCTATAACATAACTACTGGTAAATACTGATTGATTGTTGAACATCAAAGGAGTCATATTACAGCTCTAGTGAGTGATTCTTGTTTAACGCCATATAACTAGTAAATATTCAATGAGATGATGATGATGTCAGCTTTGTACAGGACCAACCTACTTAGTTGGATTTTTATAGTGCTATCTCACTGGAACAACAGTCCATACAAAGACATATTGCTCAATTTGGACACATTATCCTGATTCCAAGCCAATCAGTCTTTGTTCTTGCTCCTAAATGATGGGTGCTTAGCGGAGAAGCAACAAATATCAATTTTATAGTTTTTGGTTTGACCCGACCTGGGCTCAAACCCTTGAATCTACTGCTCTCTTGGCTAGCATGATAACCATTACACCATCCACGAGGCTCTCATGGCTAGCATGGTAACCATTACACCATCCACGAGGCTCTCGTTCTTTGAACAAAACTGTAATGTTATAGCCCTTACTTTGTGATATTAGCCTTTTCTGTGAATATTCTCAGTAGGTATTCTCCTTTATGATGAGGTTCAAATGTAGATGGGATGATACAGTATGTTCCTGGTTGTAACATGTGACGTCCACACACTTCTCTCAGGTTGATAAACGATGGTGATTTAGCTACTGATGCATTATATTTAAAGAAATTGACATCCAGTGGTCCACAGTCAGGATCCTTCAGCTGTAATAAACAACGTTTATTTTTTCATCATAATATTTAGTGTTAGGGTTAGAGTTATCGTGTTTAACACCACTTTCAACAATATTTCAGTTATATAGTGGCGGTCAGTTTTATTGGTGGAGGAAACCAGAATACCCAGAGAACACCACTGACCTGCCGTAAGTGACAAACCATCATAATATTTAATATTTATACATCTTAAGTGGAACCTGTTAAACCTAAAACCATGCTTTGTTTATGTTATGTAACTGTTGTTTATCATAACTTTCTGTCATTTTTCAGCTATATCACGATTATAAGACTTGATAGGAGAGGAAAACCCCGACAAATATAGACAACTGATCGGTGATCCCCATCATACACAGATATTAATAGGTGTTTGGAGACCACATCACAGGACTCAAACCCACATCAATGGTGTTAGGCTTGTGTGAAGAAGTCTTAACAGGACTCAAACCCACATCAATGATGTTAGGCTTGTGTGAAGAAGTCTTAACAGGACTCAAACCCACATCAATGATGTTAGGCTTGTGTGAAGAAGTCTTAACAGGACTCAAACCCACATCAATGATGTTAGGCTTGTGTGAAGAAGTCTTAACAGGACTCAAACCCACATCAATGATGTTAGGCTTGTGTGAAGAAGTCTTAACAGGACTCAAACCCACATCAATGGTGTTAGGCTTGTGTGAAGAAGTCTTAACAGGACTCAAACCCACATCAATGGTGTTAGGCTTGTGTGAAGAAGTCTTAACAGGACTCAAACCCACATCAATGGTGTTAGGCTTGTGTGAAGAAGTCTTAACAGGACTCAAACCCACATCAATGATGTTAGGCTTGTGTGAAGAAGTCTTAACAGGACTCAAACCCACATCAATGGTGTTAGGCTTGTGTGAAGAAGTCTTAACAGGACTCAAACCCACATCAATGATGTTAGGCTTGTGTGAAGAAGTCTTAACAGGACTCAAACCCACATCAATGGTGTTAGGCTTGTGTGAAGAAGTCTTAACAGGACTCAAACCCACATCAATGGTGTTAGGCTTGTGTGAAGAAGTCTTAACAGGACTCAAACCCACATCAATGGTGTTAGGCTTGTGTGAAGAAGTCTTAACAGGACTCAAACCTACATCAATGGTGTTAGGCTTGTGTGAAGAAATCTTAACAGGACTCAAACCCACATCAATGGTGTTAGGCTTGTGTGAAGAAGTCTTAACAGGACTCAAACCCACATCAATGGTGTTAGGCTTGTGTGAAGAAGTCTTAACAGGACTCAAACCCACATCAATGGTGTTAGGCTTGTGTGAAGAAGTCTTAACAGGACTCAAACCCACATCAATGATGTTAGGCTTGTGTGAAGAAGTCTTAACAGGACTCAAACCCACATCAATGGTGTTAGGCTTGTGTGAAGAAGTCTTAACAGGACTCAAACCCACATCAATGGTGTTAGGCTTGTGTGAAGAAGTCTTAACAGGACTCAAACCCACATCAATGGTGTTAGGCTTGTGTGAAGAAGTCTTAACAGGACTCAAACCCACATCAATGGTGTTAGGCTTGTGTGAAGAAGTCTTAACAGGACTCAAACCTACATCAATGAGGCTAGGCTTGTGTGAAGAAGTCTTAACAGGACTCAAACCCACATCAATGGTGTTAGGCTTGTGTGAAGAAGTCTTAACAGGACTCAAACCCACATCAATGGTGTTAGGCTTGTGTGAAGAAGTCTTAACAGGACTCAAACCCACATCAATGGTGTTAGGCTTGTGTGAAGAAGTCTTAACAGGACTCAAACCCACATCAATGGTGTAAGGCTTGTGTGAAGAAGTCTTAACAGGACTCAAACCCACATCAATGATGTTAGGCTTGTGTGAAGAAGTCTTAACAGGACTCAAACCCACATCAATGATGTTAGGCTTGTGTGAAGAAGTCTTAACAGGACTCAAACCCACATCAATGATGTTAGGCTTGTGTGAAGAAGTCTTAACAGGACTCAAACCCACATCAATGATGTTAGGCTTGTGTGAAGAAGTCTTAACAGGACTCAAACCCACATCAATGGTGTTAGGCTTGTGTGAAGAAGTCTTAACAGGACTCAAACCCACATCAATGATGTTAGGCTTGTGTGAAGAAGTCTTAACAGGACTCAAACCCACATCAATGATGTTAGGCTTGTGTGAAGAAGTCTTAACAGGACTCAAACCCACATCAATGGTGTTAGGCTTGTGTGAAGAAGTCTTAACAGGACTCAAACCCACATCAATGATGTTAGGCTTGTGTGAAGAAGTCTTAACAGGACTCAAACCCACATCAATGGTGTTAGGCTTGTGTGAAGAAGTCTTAACAGGACTCAAACCCACATCAATGGTGTTAGGCTTGTGTGAAGAAGTCTTAACAGGACTCAAACCCACATCAATGATGTTAGGCTTGTGTGAAGAAGTCTTAACAGGACTCAAACCCACATCAATGATGTTAGGCTTGTGTGAAGAAGTCTTAACAGGACTCAAACCCACATCAATGGTGTTAGGCTTGTGTGAAGAAGTCTTAACAGGACTCAAACCCACATCAATGGTGTTAGGCTTGTGTGAAGAAGTCTTAACAGGACTCAAACCCACATCAATGGTGTTAGGCTTGTGTGAAGAAGTCTTAACAGGACTCAAACCCACATCAATGATGTTAGGCTTGTGTGAAGAAGTCTTAACAGGACTCAAACCCACATCAATGGTGTTAGGCTTGTGTGAAGAAGTCTTAACAGGACTCAAACCCACATCAATGGTGTTAGGCTTGTGTGAAGAAGTCTTAACAGGACTCAAACCCACATCAATGGTGTTAGGCTTGTGTGAAGAAGTCTTAACAGGACTCAAACCCACATCAATGATGTTAGGCTTGTGTGAAGAAGTCTTAACAGGACTCAAACCCACATCAATGGTGTTAGGCTTGTGTGAAGAAGTCTTAACAGGACTCAAACCCACATCAATGGTGTTAGGCTTGTGTGAAGAAGTCTTAACAGGACTCAAACCCACATCAATGGTGTTAGGCTTGTGTGAAGAAGTCTTAACAGGACTCAAACCCACATCAATGGTGTTAGGCTTGTGTGAAGAAGTCTTAACAGGACTCAAACCCACATCAATGGTGTTAGGCTTGTGTGAAGAAGTCTTAACAGGACTCAAACCCACATCAATGGTGTTAGGCTTGTGTGAAGAAGTCTTAACAGGACTCAAACCCACATCAATGGTGTTAGGCTTGTGTGAAGAAGTCTTAACAGGACTCAAACCCACATCAATGATGTTAGGCTTGTGTGAAGAAGTCTTAACAGGACTCAAACCCACATCAATGGTGTTAGGCTTGTGTGAAGAAGTCTTAACAGGACTCAAACCCACATCAATGGTGTTAGGCTTGTGTGAAGAAGTCTTAACAGGACTCAAACCCACATCAATGGTGTTAGGCTTGTGTGAAGAAGTCTTAACAGGACTCAAACCCACATCAATGGTGTTAGGCTTGTGTGAAGAAGTCTTAACAGGACTCAAACCCACATCAATGGTGTTAGGCTTGTGTGAAGAAGTCTTAACAGGACTCAAACCTACATCAATGATGTTAGGCTTGTGTGAAGAAGTCTTAACAGGACTCAAACCCACATCAATGGTGTTAGGCTTGTGTGAAGAAGTCTTAACAGGACTCAAACCCACATCAATGGTGTTAGGCTTGTGTGAAGAAGTCTTAACAGGACTCAAACCCACATCAATGGTGTTAGGCTTGTGTGAAGAAGTCTTAACAGGACTCAAACCCACATCAATGGTGTTAGGCTTGTGTGAAGAAGTCTTAACAGGACTCAAACCCACATCAATGGTGTTAGGCTTGTGTGAAGAAGTCTTAACAGGACTCAAACCCACATCAATGGTGTTAGGCTTGTGTGAAGAAGTCTTAACAGGACTCAAACCTACATCAATGGTGTTAGGCTTGTGTGAAGAAGTCTTAACAGGACTCAAACCCACATCAATGATGTTAGGCTTGTGTGAAGAAGTCTTAACAGGACTCAAACCCACATCAATGATGTTAGGCTTGTGTGAAGAAGTCTTAACAGGACTCAAACCCACATCAATGGTGTTAGGCTTGTGTGAAGAAGTCTTAACAGGACTCAAACCCACATCAATGATGTTAGGCTTGTGTGAAGAAGTCTTAACAGGACTCAAACCCACATCAATGATGTTAGGCTTGTGTGAAGAAGTCTTAACAGGACTCAAACCCACATCAATGGTGTTAGGCTTGTGTGAAGAAGTCTTAACAGGACTCAAACCCACATCAATGATGTTAGGCTTGTGTGAAGAAGTCTTAACAGGACTCAAACCCACATCAATGGTGTTAGGCTTGTGTGAAGAAGTCTTAACAGGACTCAAACCCACATCAATGGTGTTAGGCTTGTGTGAAGAAGTCTTAACAGGACTCAAACCCACATCAATGATGTTAGGCTTGTGTGAAGAAGTCTTAACAGGACTCAAACCTACATCAATGATGTTAGGCTTGTGTGAAGAAGTCTTAACAGGACTCAAACCCACATCAATGGTGTTAGGCTTGTGTGAAGAAGTCTTAACAGGACTCAAACCCACATCAATGGTGTTAGGCTTGTGTGAAGAAGTCTTAACAGGACTCAAACCCACATCAATGGTGTTAGGCTTGTGTGAAGAAGTCTTAACAGGACTCAAACCCACATCAATGATGTTAGGCTTGTGTGAAGAAGTCTTAACAGGACTCAAACCTACATCAATGGTGTTAGGCTTGTGTGAAGAAGTCTTAACAGGACTCAAACCCACATCAATGGTGTTAGGCTTGTGTGAAGAAGTCTTAACAGGACTCAAACCCACATCAATGGTGTTAGGCTTGTGTGAAGAAGTCTTAACAGGACTCAAACCCACATCAATGGTGTTAGGCTTGTGTGAAGAAGTCTTAACAGGACTCAAACCCACATCAATGGTGTTAGGCTTGTGTGAAGAAGTCTTAACAGGACTCAAACCCACATCAATGATGTTAGGCTTGTGTGAAGAAGTCTTAACAGGACTCAAACCTACATCAATGGTGTTAGGCTTGTGTGAAGAAGTCTTAACAGGACTCAAACCCACATCAATGGTGTTAGGCTTGTGTGAAGAAGTCTTAACAGGACTCAAACCCACATCAATGATGTTAGGCTTGTGTGAAGAAGTCTTAACAGGACTCAAACCCACATCAATGGTGTTAGGCTTGTGTGAAGAAGTCTTAACAGGACTCAAACCCACATCAATGATGTTAGGCTTGTGTGAAGAAGTCTTAACAGGACTCAAACCCACATCAATGGTGTTAGGCTTGTGTGAAGAAGTCTTAACAGGACTCAAACCCACATCAATGATGTTAGGCTTGTGTGAAGAAGTCTTAACAGGACTCAAACCTACATCAATGGTGTTAGGCTTGTGTGAAGAAGTCTTAACAGGACTCAAACCCACATCAATGGTGTTAGGCTTGTGTGAAGAAGTCTTAACAGGACTCAAACCCACATCAATGATGTTAGGCTTGTGTGAAGAAGTCTTAACAGGACTCAAACCCACATCAATGGTGTTAGGCTTGTGTGAAGAAGTCTTAACAGGACTCAAACCCACATCAATGATGTTAGGCTTGTGTGAAGAAGTCTTAACAGGACTCAAACCCACATCAATGGTGTTAGGCTTGTGTGAAGAAGTCTTAACCACTCACCCTCTTATGTTTAAAGATAATGTGTATTCAGACAGGTCAAATATACATTGGGTTCTTTTATGGGTGTATAATACCATTTTGGACAATAATTTAATTACCTTGTAGTCAGTTTCATTAGTGGAGGAAACTTGAGTTACATAGAAAACCACAGATTTAACACAGGTCACTGACAACTTTATCACCAATAAAGCATAATGTATCAAGTATACCATGCCATGTATGTGAATTGAAATCACAGCTTTAGCATTGATAGGCATTGATTGCATGCATATATGGGTGTAAAATAAATGCAATCACCATGCGATTGCAGTCATGATGCCACCCATACTTTGGAATTAGATTTAATTACTAATTCAGACAGAATTTGTTTTGTTTACCCTTCAGAAACAAGTTCTAGAGAGTGTTTACTTCGGGTGCCACTAGTGGAGCAGGAACTGCTTACCCTTCTGGAGCACCTGAGCTCATCCTCAGTTTTTAGTGGGGTTCGTATTACTCGATCTTTAGTTGTATGTGTATGATTTGTAGATCGTTGACCTTTTGTACTTTTTTCTTTTAGCCATTGTGTTGTCAGTCCTTCTTCGATTTACGGATTCTGATTACTCCTTTGTTATCTTCAAACTTTTCTTAGGTATAATCTATTTATATTGTGCATGTATCTTCAATAAAAGAATCAGCCTCTACCTATTTCACCATATTACAATGATACCTTGTAAATGACATAACCAATAGTTAACATGTCAAGTCCTTCTTTTCTCTTCTTTCTTCTATCTTTCTGCAGACATCCAACCAATATGGTACAGAGATCATCCTCATCGTCATCTGGGTCAGTAACTGTTACCCTGTACTGGGGATTAGTGTAGAATGTTTCTGTAAGAATGATTATGAAAAGAAAGTTTAAAAAATGATGGTCAATTGCAACAATTTCACCAATATCAACAAAATGAACAATCTCCTCTCACTTTAATACATTGAACATAAAAACGACCACAACATATGATGTTTGAAATCTAGATCCTGGCTTGGGACAGACACACACATGTGCTGGGGCTAAATATGATATATATATATTATACCTCATATATTAATTACCATAAATAGATTAATTTGATTGGACAATGGATAAAAATCAGAACACGTGATCACACATGACAAAAATCATATTCCGAGAAATAAAAATCATATTCCACTACTTCGGAAGCCTCGCGGGTTTTCCCCACCAGAGTTATCATTCTTTGACATGAAAACATCAGAGGCACTCGGAACGCATCATTTGCAGGCAACCGTTACAATGTGGTTTTTAAATATCTGAGACAACGTTCCAATGGACTTAG
The DNA here is from genome assembly GCA_963680875.1 of Bathymodiolus brooksi. Taxonomy (NCBI): domain Eukaryota; kingdom Metazoa; phylum Mollusca; class Bivalvia; order Mytilida; family Modiolidae; genus Bathymodiolus; species Bathymodiolus brooksi. Next base: position 58,531,537 of record OY804576.1, on the reverse strand, counting down.
AATATGTTTTCTAGCAGTATTTAACATATATGTGTTTTCTTGGTTTCATTCGGTATAATAAAACATTTATAGCATGCGGGTACAGGAAATATAAAAATATATTCACCTACGAGTATCATATTCCCCGAGGGCATCGCCCTCGGGGGATATGATACTCTTGGGATAATAAATTTTCATATTTCCCTCACCAGCATGCAATAAATGTATAATATCACATGGCAATGTTCCAGTATTATCATACACACCAAAACATTTCCATGAATATTTTTAGATTTTATTAATAGACATTTGTATTTACGTTGGTTCATAATAAATTAAATTAAGCTGACATGTGTTAATAATATATCGAGGATTTGGTAATGTGATGTCATTACAACATCTTATTAGAAAACAGCGATATTATGTTAATACCACGCTAGTTGCTTGATATTAGATATTATCCCTGGTTTGAAAATTATAACAACTTTTGATTGGTTAAAACCCAGGGTATAAAAAAAAACATATTCCCGGGTGTTGCTAGGCCATATCACCAGATGTAACTAGCCATCTAACCAATCAAATGTTGTTATAATTTTCAAAACGGGGATAATAATACGTTAAAGCTCGCGACGTTACGCTCCAAATTCAAATTTAGTTAATTTTGGCTATATATTGAATATCAAAAGCTGTTACTTTGATCAACTGTAGGGTTCTACCAAAGGTAGTACCCTACACCAGGTAAAAAACACTCAAAACTTTCATATTTCTTACTTATTCTTTCCAAAAACAAAGAAAACGTCACTTTTACGTGGCCCGCCGAGATCCAAAATGTCTTATTTTTTACTATAGCCGGGGATAAATTCGTTATTTACGTTCCTATCCATAGATATGGAGAATTTAGCACCCTTCAGTAGCCTGTACACCCTTCGGCTGCGCCTCAGGATGTACTTGACTACTTCAGGGTGTTAAAATCTCCATATCTACAGATAGGAACGTAAATAACTTATATTATCGTGTGTAAAGATAAAAAGAAAAATATACAAATTATCAATAATTATGAATATTATCATTTCTGTATAAGTATATGTTATCTGAATGTGAACATCAGTTGAGCCAGAATATGAAGTTTGTTGGCGAGTGAGCAAAGCGAACGGGGTCACTAACTTCATATTCTGTCGAGCAGGCTGATATTTTTCAGTATCAATCATATTCACATTCAGATGACATGTTTATCATCCTTAAATCAAACATAAACATGGATATATGGTACATCTATAGGTTTTCGATATTTGTATTTTCGTGGGAAAAATCACATAATTCAAAATATTTATCTGCACTCACTCCTTTAGGCCAAATACTCTACAATACATAGTTCGTAAGTAATTTGCAAATATACCATTCATTATTACAGTGAATGGTAGATTTTATAAACATAGCTTGATGAATATTTAACAAAAAAAGCATAGTTCAAAGACAATGATTTAAAATAATGAAAATTTAAATGATCCACTCATTTTCATTAGCGGTTTTGTTTACCAATTCCGTTCCGATTTAGAAAGCACAAATGTCACGACCTTGATGATGACATAAAAAAACATATTCCCAGCAGAGGTTATCAAGAATTGTTTCAAGTACATTTTTGTAGGACGATGTTTGTTGATATTGCTGACACGGCAGTTCCTAATTTGATTGATGTTTTAAAAAATGAAATGTTTACTACCTAATGGTGTTGATGACTTTGATACGAGTTTTGCTTATGGAGTCAGCAGGTAGATATAGTGGGAGGGAAGGATGATAAACTATGATATCCTGACCCCTAGCCAACACATCTCCTCATACATGTTACATAATCAAGTCATAATAACCTACCGAGGTAATTTCTACATCCACCAGCGTTACAATGAGGTATCCATTCTCCAACTTCTGAGGTGGCTTCCCATCTTTTCTTGCCAATCTTAACTAATTCATCATCATCTAAACTGTCAGGACCAAGATTACAGATCTCTAACTTCTGAAAGTTTGCCTGCCAGTCACTGAATGTCATCCTAATTCAACATCAAAATAAAACAGTATTAATATATTTTATTTTATTAATGCACACAAGTAACCCATTTGGGTTTTTATACAAATATACCCTGTTAGTGAGGGTTATTTGCAAAAAATACCGGTTTCGAGGACAGTCAAATGTGGCTCGGGATATTTGCCTCTCCTCTCAACCGGTATTTTTCGCAAATAACCCTCACTAACAGGATATATTTGTTTAATTCCGCCGAATATTTAACAGGAAGTAAAACAGTGGCATGCAAGCAGGTTCAGAACTTCAGACCACCTCGATCATTTGATTTTCAACTGAGACTTAAAATCAATCTACGAAAACAGGAAAAATCTTTTCAAAGAAGTGACTAGTGTATAAATTCTGGAACAAATTCAAAAATAAAATAAATCATGGTTTTGCTTTAACATACAACACGCTAAAAAAAATAATGCAAATGAATTTGAAATATATACATTTCAACGATTTCAAACATAACGGCTGACACTGTCGTCATTTTCTTTACTTTAGCGTTGGTTGAAAGAAGAAACCTGAGTAATTCGAATAACATCCGTGACGTCGTCATAAACTATTTAAAGAAGGGATTTCGTCTCGAGCAGGATATTTTCCTATAGTACCAGGATATTTTTAGGCGAATATCCCGGCAATGGTGGAAAAGCTGAAAAAACGAAGAATTGGTAAAAAAAATACCCTTTCATCAACCAATCAGAAGACAGCATTCTGATATAAGGTGGAATTAAGCATTACAATTTACATAATATACATGTACAGACAAGGCAAATAAAGCATACATGACTACATAAAAAAAATACAATAACATGAACTGCAATTATGAATGTGATGAGTCTCACTCTCTCAGTTCTAATGACTGTCTTATGAAAGAGGTAACATACCTCTTCAGTAATGATTTTGCTTAGAAAATAAAATAATGAAAAATAGCCGAAACAATCTACACCCTATTTCAAAATGTTCATTTTTGACCTTTGTCCTGCAACTTTCAGGGAATAAAATGTCAGAAGAAAATACAGTTGACTCTCGTTATCTCGAATTTGATGGGACCATGGAAAAAATTCGAGTCAACCGTAGTTCGACTCAAGAGGAGCTACGAAAATACCGCAAGTGTAGTTTGTTTAACCACGAAAGGGAGACAACTCGAGCGAAATTTTGAAGAGCTAAAACCAGCATCGCATGTCCCTATTCTCGGAACAATTTTAAAACATATTCGATGTTTTTGTTGCTGTTTTTTTCTCTCTGTTAAATTCTTTGAATCTTGTGGAACGACTGATAACTTCTAGATATCTTTTTGTGTGTGTATGAATATGTTTATCTGTTTTGTTTATGTTTTTCAGCTGTTGCATTGTCATTAAACTTCACCCATCATGACGTATTTTTCTTTGTGCAATACTGTTTATTTACAATAAATTGTGTGTTTTTATTATTCAATAAAGTGTAGAAGAAAACTATTCTTCTTTAATCAAATTTAATTTCCGACAAATAATTCAATAGATAAAATGCTTCCTTTGTGTACTTTTCATAATCATTGATGTATGCCGACCCAAGTGCACTTATTATGAATCGATAATTTTTGATTGTACACATCTAACCTGTGTCATAATACCAAACCAATTCAAATATTACCACTAATTAATTTGACAGATTGTGAAATAAACATGTGAAATAGCCTAAGGTAAAAATGTCAAAGTCAATGACTGGATGTTTCACCTGTGATCTGATTTTAATCCCAAGGTAATACACATGTTTTGATAGGTAAATTTGACTTAAGGAATGTAAATAATATGGCTTTCTACATCTCGGGACCAAAACTTTTATTCGAGACAACCGAAATCTCGACTCAACAGGAGTCAAATTATATATATTTATACACAACGAAGTTCGGGACTTCGATAAAAATTCGACTCAACCAGAAATTTGAGTCAACCGAGTTCGAGACAATGAGAGTCAACTGTAGCTGAAATCAGTTAAATAACTGAAATAAATTCTTCCTGCCTCTAACAAAGTACATTATCACCAGCAAAAAGTAGACCTGGACCATAGAAAGACATCAACTACAAATTCTAGAGCACTTATTTTTGACATCTTCTGATGGTGTAAATGATGGGACACGAGACACAAGCATCCTGGTTCTTTTGTTTTGTTTTACCTAGATATATTTGTACAGTGGTCGTTTTGTGTCTGAACAGTTCTAAAACACTTTTAAATAGGATATTAAGCATTTGCCAGATGCATTTAATATTTGTTCAATTAGACCAGAGGTTCATATGTAGCTTTGTTCATTAATAATAGGTCTAGTTTCAATGTTAATATAATATTGTGTTTGAGAAAGGTCTGTGCCAATGTATGAAATTAACTTTAAAGCCATTTAGACATGTGGTCCAGTTGATCAAATAAAATATTCAACTGGACCTCGCAGATAGTGGACTACACTTTATAAAAGGTACAAGAATTTTGTAATAAAATAATTCAATTAAACAAAAATGAATTTATTCAGCATTGCTAAGATAAAACATTAGTATCAACATACCAGAATTCACCATCATCCTCTTGTGTCAGACCAATAGCTTCTTTAGATTCTTCTGATATAAACTTCCACCTCTCTGATCTAATCAAATAAAGTTCTCATGTAACAATCATATAGGCATTATTCTATTTTAGGTGACTTAATTGAGTGCTAAACATATTAATTATCAACAACAAGAGCTTAATATTATCATTAAAAAAATTAAATTTCTTAACTATCTTTCAGCTATATAGTGGCGGTCAGTTTTATTGGTGGAGGAAACCGACCTGCCGCAAGTCAATGACAAACTTTATTAGATAATGTTGTATCGAGTACACATCGCCATCAGCAGGATTCGAACTCACAATATTAGTGGTGATAGGCACTGATTACATATGTAGTTAATATATAAAGCCTACTACTATATGTTCACGGCCACAACGGCCCTCAAAACAATTTGGTCTCATTTCATTGTTTGTTTGTAAAGAGGTGTAGTAGATTTATAATTTTGCTTGACAACACAATGACATGAGATAGGGGTCCCTTCATATCGGCTCTGCCATACAGGCAACCATGTAACATGTTTTATGAAATATGGATGAGGATCTAACGATCACAACAAAAGATACTTACTCATCACTGAAAGCTCCCTTCCATTCACTTTCATTACCCCAAGGGTTTCTACAACGTACCATGGGTAATTTACCACTCCTTCCTGGGGTCTGAATTTCAACCTATAATAACAGACAGTATCTATGATCAGTGGACTAAATTAACATTATTAATAGGTATGCATAATCAACATAATTGATTAATAGTAGAATATATACAACTAATTTAAATTAACAATAAAAAGAACACTGCTTCCACACTATAACCACTATTGGGAAACAACTGTTCTCCAGCTTGCCAAGTGTTGAAATTCTAGAGCAGAGTAACAATTGTAAGGCACGCAAGAACTTGTAAACACTTGACATTAAAAATTCACCACTGCTACTAAATTTCTTCACTTCTAAAGATCATACTTGCTTCTTTATACTTGTACTATATTTCAGTAAATGATATATTCAACATTACCAAATTAACACATATGGTGTATGGGTAAATGGTGTACTGTTAAATGTAAAAGTGTGAATGGTTTGTATGTATGACGTGTGGTGTATGGAGTGTAAATGGGGAATGGTGTATGGGGAATGAGTGAGAGAGTGATTGTTGTTTAACGCCAAGTGACCAATTTTTCAACTATATCAAGTTACATTATAGATGAGATGAAGATGATGTCCACTTTGTACTAGACAGCACCCTTAGTTGGATTTTTCTAGTGATTGCTCACTGAAACAAAGATGCACAGATAGACATGTCACTCCATCTCAGATACATTACCCAAATTTCGATCCAACTAGTCTTTGCTAGTCTTACTCCTTAATGTTGCATGCTTAGGGGAGAAGCTGCAAATACCAATTTTATAGTCTTTGATTTGACCCGACCTGGCCTCGAACTCACGATCTACCAACTCAAGGCAAGCACGCCAACGATTACACCATTGATGCGATTTGACAATCTTGACCAATATTATTGAAGGACCATGAAAGTTCCATAACATGTAACTGTACTACACCTACCATTTTGACAGCTGTTACACTGTAGGCATGGCCCATGATCAACCCATTGGCTAATTCAGCTTCCAGTTGGTTAGGATCAGCCTGAAAAATAAATCATGACTTTAAGCTAAATGTACACATTTAATTAAATACTAACTAAAGCTTATTGATACATCAAGTATTGTATTCAAAACAAATTAAAAAATCAAAAAGCCCTATAATTGGAATTTATTCATTCATATCTTATCAAAATATTGCATGTTTCTTAAATATTCATAAATATTTAACCCTTGTTCAAACATTCACATTGCCTTGTAATTAGATTATGTAGCATAAAAAGTGAACTTTACCTTGGGCAATGTAAATATTGACTTTCAATATATCCACATATAACAGGTCATGTTTATAGGAGAGAGTGATTGTTGTTTAACGTCAACTCAGCAATTTTTCAGCTATATCATGGCGACAACAAGTAAATTTTCAATGTGTGATATCTATATTTTGGAACCTTATAAATAATATCTTTAGAAATAAAGATACTGCAAGCCCATTCCAAAAATTTCTATGGATAAATTTAAAGGAACACCCATTTCACATTGACCTCATTGTATTACTGGTACTTATAAAATTATGATAGTACATCCTCATCTGGAACATCCCTAATGATATAAATTGTAGTTTTGACTAAAGTTTTGACGTTCTGAGTTCCGTCTTGTGATGTCCATTGCAGTTTTCGCATAGAAACAATGTTCTGTTCGTCTTTGCCTCCAGCTGTTTGTGAGAGGGAGCATGTCTTGTTTGCATTGCTTGCACATAGTAGTGTCCAAAACATATTGTGTTGTGGTTTTTTTTCTCTTCATCTTGTGTATCCTATGTTGCCAGTTTCTCTGGATTGTCCATTTTTTTAATGCCCCTTCGGTGTTATCCAACGTTTATTTTATAGCCATACATTTTATAAGGTTCAGTAATATCACACATTTTCACAATACTACAGAATATCTTATTTTATTCTTATCACAACTTTATATTTTATGTTTTATTAAGTAGAAATCATAAAAGGTTTTTCCCTCTCATATGAAAATAAATTATCTCCCTTACATCAATGGAACAACCCATTAGTGAACCTCTATCAAAAGCTTTCATCATAATGGTGAGGAGGTCCTTTGGTGCCTTCTTCAAGTCAAACATTTCTGTAACTCCTCCTGTAAAATCCTCCATGGCCTCACTTGTACTACCACCCTTCAGAGATTCATAGGAGCCATGTAATCTGAAAAACATACACTTGTTTGCAATGACTAAAACTTAATTATATTGCTTAATCTTTTATCTTGTGGGTTGAGGTGAGAGGTGATTGATTGTTTTGTTGATGTATGTGGAATTGTTGACCAACACTTTAAAACCTGGTGAGGTATTCTCGATACATTATTTGATACAGTTTGTCAGTGGTTATCTCCAGGCACTCCGGTTTCCTCCATCAATAAAACTGACCGCCACGATATAATTGAAATATTGCTGAAAGTGGCATTAAACACCATAAACCAATCTAACCAACCATCTTTTCATAAATCACTACAAATCTTAAATCTGGTAAAAAGCTCAAGAATAAGAATAATATGTTTATTTTTGTTACTGCTTATTATGATTTTACTTTCAAAGACTATATTTAAGAATAGTAAAAATTATCAGGTTTCACATTGAACACAACAGAGGACAACAAACTTGACAAGATTAACTGCTTAAAAAACAACACTCGCATTGGGAAATTTATTGTGTATAAAAATGAATTTAACTCACAACAAATTTATTGTATATATGAAAATGAATTTAGCTCCCGACAAATTTATTGTTTATGAAAATGAATTTAACTCGCAACAAAAGTTATAAATGTATTTTGTGAACCAATGTCTGGTGTGTAAAATCCCAGAAATTTGATATATAATGTATGCATAGTTGTTTGTTTTAATGCATTAACCTAGAAAAGATAAAAAAATATATAACAACATTTTCTGACATTTCTGGATGCTTATCATTTATATGTATATGTGTCTAGAAATAGGACACTGTCATCACAATCTACATGAAAATAGTTATTCACACTTGCTCCCTATTTTCTATCTATTGTTTACTAGTTGCCATATGGAAGATCTAAAAACTTTCATTTAGGGGTCACGTCAGGGGTCAACATAAATATCTTCGTGTCTATCAGGTGTATATGCTTTTCTAGTCTGCTAGAATTTGTAGAAGAGTCGTTGATTGGTAAATTTATAATACATTCATGTTGACCATTGAGGTGACCCCTAAAGGAGCATTTTTAGATCTCCTACACTGGGACTAGTAAACAACCGATAGAAAATAGGGAGCAAGTGAGGAGATCTAATTTAATTAGATTGCTGTCATCAGGATCCTGAAGTGTTGTTGTTTAACTAATTTTTATATCACAACAAAAGAGTACTTGTTTTTTGTGTAGTGATCATGATGTTTTATCGTGTATAATGGATCTTATTATCATATGATATCACTACTCACTTGGCATATGCCTTTTCCAACAAGGCACTCCAGAATTCATGTTTGTCAGCAGAGTGCATGAAAACAAGAGTATTCATGTATGTAGGTAGTCTGTCATCCACAACAACCTCCTTCCAGTCTCCCTCGTGCCAGATATTGAACTTGAAAATTCCACAGTATTCATCGGTAAAGTTTTGTTCTGGGGGAACCACCTTGTTGAGAAGTACCACATTACAAGTAAGAGAGGCAATAGCAGCCAACAACCAACAATCACCTGAAAAATAGAAATAGTTTCTTATTTACCTTAAATAAAATACAAGTAAGGTCTGTATCAGTATATGTTAATTTAGTAGGATCCCTATAGGAAACAATTGTGATGTATCCCAACAAAAACGTCATAGGTACCACTAGTGTAGGCCTTTCAGTAAGGGGCGGTACCAGGTACTTTTACCTGCCTAAAATGGTCTTTGGTACCTCCTGATTTTAAAGAGTGTTGTATAAGATATTCATGAAAATTGTTCAAATTTTATTAAAATGTACCGCCTGAAAATAGTGAAGTACTGGTACACTGGAAAAATTTTGACAGCCCTGCTAGTCTATTCTTGGGGGTTTTTTTTGTAAAGAATGGTGAGTCCCAAACAAAAGTGATGAGTTCAGGACTCGCCAAGCCGAGTTGCAAGTATCTCTGATTTGGGTTATTTTCGGAATTTGTTTTAGCTACAAATGTACACATATAATATATGGACTATGTATACTGCGGTACCAGTCTTAGTTGTTGAAGAAACAGACAGGCACCCATGGCATCAGGGCCTTGGATTAAGTAATATTCATGATTAACTTGTCAAATAAGCTAAGGGTTTGAGCAATTTTTAAACCGACAGAATTATACCTATGGCCAGTGTTTGATATGAAGCTTGAATATGTATCATATATTGATGGAAAAATTGCAATGGATTTACACAAATGTATCATAATTCAACTGCTGTTTTTTATATTAAAGAATTAAAAATGGTTAAATATATGTTTTCTTAATTACAAATAAACACAATAGAATGTTTGGACAACCACAAATTCAAAATATAAAAGCTTAAATTTTGAGGTTGTTCAAACATACTACTATTGTGTTTATGATTACTTATTTGGGTTTCAAAAAAATCATTTTAATCTTTTTATCAAGACAACTGAAATCCTAAGGAAGAAATCTGTAACATTTGTTTCTCATTTAAGAAATTTTGACATCGAATATGTCCCAAGGACAAGAAATAAATAATTATTTGGTATTGCCTAAGCAACGGTCACCTTTTATTTAGCAACAAATTAACTATTATTACATAAAAAATCAAGATTTCTGTGTCTTTAAGATGTTATATGTATTGGGGTCTGGACGATTTTAAATATTTTATAAATAATAGAACTATGTGCAAGTGCTGCACACCTGCTATATAACGAACCATACAGAAAATAAACAGTGGTGTGGGTAAAGATACATTTTCATATTATATTTTTATATTTTTTTTATGATAAAACAAGCTAGAGATACATATTCATATTATATTTTGATATTTTTTATGATAAAATAAGTCTACCAGTACAGCCTCTATTTTCTTTTGATGCTAATCAAGGTTTTTATTTATTATATTGAATCTGTACTGGCGCATATAGCTCTACCTTTTATCAGCTTGCAAATTCTTCTTTCAATAACTTGTTATTGAACAAATTCCTCGAAATCAGCAATTTCAGCTGCACAGTTGAATGCACTTACAGTATGTACAATTGTAAATAAGTTTTCATCATGTAATTATAAATTCAGTGGGCGTTTATTATTACCATATAATATTATAAAGTAGAAATAATAAACCTGTGAATAAAAAAAACATGATCATATTTTATATTTTATAACCCAAATCCAAACATGAAATAAACTGACAAATAAATCATGTCAAGGGTTGAATTCAAAACAAAACAAGGAAAAACAGGATTTACTTTAAAATAAATGAATGTTTAATTTAAATATAGTCTTTATAGAGTACAGCTTTCAATATCTAATGTTGTATCCCTACATGTATGTGCTCCAAGTGCAACCAGCCTGCATTTGCAAGGTACAAAAATGATAATGCATCAGTACTTTAAAAATCTATGTCAGTGTATTTCTTAAAAGATGAAATCACATATTAAATTATGAGGTTCACATAGTTTTGATTTCTCCATGCATTGAGAATAATTAGAATTATTAAATGTTTTGTATGCAGGACTGAAACCTTGGTGTACAGATTTCACCCAAGCTCTTTTTATCTACATTGTACTCAACATAGTAGATTTTCCTTTAATTTCCAATTGCTCTTTTTTTCCAAATAAAACTTATATTTGATCAATATATGACCTATAATGTACATGTATATATTTGATCAATATATGACCTATAATGTACATGTATATATTTGATCAATATATGACCTATAATGTACATGTATATATTTGTACTGGATGTTGGTTAGGTTTATGGTGTTTAACGCCACTTTCAACAATATTTTAGTTATGTCTTGGCAGTCAGTTTTATTGGTAGAGGAAACCTGAGTACCCGGAGAAAACCACTGACCCGTCACAAGTCGCTGACAAACTCCTGGATTTGGAAAGGGTCATGAAAATTCAAATCAAATATGTTCCTTCTGTTTCACATCTCTGTTAATTATTTAAGGTGGTGAAGTCTGAGTCACATACAAAAATCATCAATATCAAAAACTTATTGATGTCATTTAGCATTTAATACTCATGTAACATCATGTTTATATCTGATCTTAATCTCTTTCCTATTATCTACTTTTATATACATTGTACATTTTATATACATGTATTTGGCCTACAACCTGTTCATAAGACAGGCTTACAAGATCTGTGTATAATGGACAATAAAATAACACTTAGTAAAATCTTATATACATGTGGCTGATCAACTATGAAAGTCAAAAGTGAAAAACATATGTCCACGCTTGAGTAGATCTTTCCTTATAACTTGTTTGCATTCCTTCCATTCTTAATGTATGTTTATATCATTGATATTTTCCCCTATTTAAATTGCCAATACACATCTACATGTATAAGAATAAGAATATTTATTATTCCAATCAATGGGCCCACAATAGGGGCAAACAAATTGTATACATTGATTATTGTCATTGGAGGCAATTATACATATATATATATATAAAAAAAAATATATACTATATATAAAATGTATTAAAAACAGTATTGAAGAACAAGTTAGTTAGGCAATAATTTTTGTTATAATACAATGTATATAGCATTAATTTTCCTGGTGGCAAAATATCGAATATCACATATTCACTTCAGTGAATATATTTTGTTGGTTTTTATATGTTAATGTTATGAAAAAAATCATTTTATACAAAGAATGGGAGTCATTTGTAAAGAAGTGCTGTAATGTACATTTGGAAATATGTAAATATTATTTCTGAAAGAAACAAATCAAATTAATTTCTTAATATATAGCATATGGTGTCTGGTCTAATACTAATTATTTAAAAGCAAAATAAAAAGTCTGGCAAAATAATAAGCATATAGGCGCCATTATTAAAAAAATATTTTTATCACGATAATTATTTTCACATTATACAAAATCTAACTACCCACATACAAAATCTAACTACCCAAGTTTTATATCTGATTTAAGTTTTATTGTTCCCAAAGCTTTAAATTATTTGGCTTTCCAATATTTTGATATTGAGGGTACTGGGTGAAGGTTATTCCAGAAACTCATTGTGTGCACTAAATTTGATCTACGTTTGTATTACGTAATTTACAAGTATTATGAAAGGGTAATAAAGAAAATAGTATTGTCACTGATGAAACAACAAATGACTCAAGCCCCCTTCTGATTCCTTGCCTGTCAAATTCTAGATCTGCCTTTAAATAAAAAGACATAAATATGAATGCATCGTGTTTGAAGAATGCTACACTTCTATCTTGTATGAAGAAGACAATTTATTTGAACAGCAAATTATGACTGGGAGTGGTTGTTGGTGCCCTTGTTGCAAGGTAACATTTTAATGACCTTATCAACCATTGACCCTTTAGAAACTTCTGTGGGCTGATGTAATTAAAAGGTCTGTCCATCTGCCCCTCCTAAGTGAAACTTTTTACCCACACACTTTCTACATGTATTTGTACACTTGCAGACTCTTCATCCACAATGCTAATCTTAATATGTAGGTGGTACAAGCTAGGTACATGTACCCTCATATTCTATTTCTTAAAAGAAATAACATATCAATCTGTACCAAAAACTTTGAGACAAACTAACCTGAAAGGCATGTAGAAGAATTTTTTTTCTATTTAATATTTCGATAAAGCAAATTTTATGGCTTTTTCTTCTAGCCTTTACTTATTATTACTTGACAGGGTCTTAGAGCTAGTGTTTTTTTTGGCACAAACAGAAAAATACAAAGACAGTGTGCCAGACAGGTTAATTAGATTTGTCCAAAAACAACTTTTCTTGACCTTACATACTGAAAGTCAAACTGCAATGGCATGCAGATATTGTACTGTCAATGTAAAGTAAGGTAATATCAGGTTAAATGTAAGTGTGCTAATGTCAGCTGTTATTAACTTTTACCATGGTGATTCAGACATCATTCCCATGTGTAATTATTTCTGACTGTATCAACAGCAAGTCTTGTATTCTGGCACTCACAAGTATCAGAACTTATTTACCATGTTATACAAATTACAAGGCATCAAGTACTGTGTTGGTGGAATATTTGTTCTGATAAAGACAGTGCAATATGTCACAGGATTGACACATACAAGTAACATGGTATTATTACAATCAATATTACATTGATTTTCTGGTCAATATTATATAAGTAGATATAAAATATATATACAGTGAAAATTGTCTAAACCAAACCCTGAGTAAAACAAAATCCTGTTTAAACCAAACCCTGAGTAAAACAAAATCCTGTTTAAACCAAACTCTTGAGTAAAACAAAATCCTGTATAAAATGTAGCTTTATCAAAGTTTCTGGAATAACCCTCATCAGGTATGCTCAAAGTCAAAATAAACTGACTTTAAAATGAAGCCCTAATTAATGTAGGAAATCTGTGTTAATTAAACCTGTATAAACTGCACACCTGTCTATTCTGAACACAAATGTTGGTCTCATGCATGGAGGTTTGGATTTTAAAGGTTTCACTGTAGAACAAGGATATAATTCTTTATTAAAACATTCCTAAATGTACATAACATGTACTTCAGATCATTTATGTAATAAGAAAGAATAAATGAAAACAGTTAGATATAGAAATGTAATCCTGAATCAATCTTCCCTTGAAGCATTGTAACAAGTATGTTTGTGTACATTGTGACCTTAATCTTAAATCAATTTAATTATAACCAGAAAAGGTATGGACAAGATTCTAAATTGACAGGATAGAATAACCAGCATTGATTGATCATGACTTAAGCCCCAGTTTTAGTGCAGTCTGTGTGTAACACTGTAATATTGTATGGGTTTACTTGTTATAGACAGAAGGCCTAAAAAAAGCATATTTGATATTTGGATCCTTGGGCGGGGGTGAAAATTTTACTGAGATTTTTGTCAGATTTTTGGAATGTCTCCACCCCCTTTTAGAACACAAAAATGTATGTGTAGCAGGTGCATACCCCCCATCCTTCTTCCCCACCCGTTTCAGAAAGTTTGGCTCCACCTCTTGGAAGTGCAGTAGTAAATTATGTTCATGTCATAGACATTAAATTCTCTTTAGTATAATGTGAAAGCCTCAAATAACTTGTAATTGTCTTTTAAGGAGTCTAAATTAAAAGCGATCATCTTTATGGTCTATGGCTGCCAGTCTGCTGTAAAATCAATATACTCATGATACTGGTGCACTTTCAGTTTAATTAATTAACAACCTATATGAATTTTGAAAAATACATGCATATGGTTCTCATGTGTTGAAGAAGTTCTACCACAAAGGTTTATAGGATATATAGACATATAAAACAAGCCAAATTTTTTAGCATTTCTATTTTCACAGGGATACTTGTATCAATTTGAGTTGGTGTGTCTAGAAGACATTTCTGAAAATTCTGATGAGTCCCACCGGTGTAAAAAGCTAAATTTGAAAACTTTGACGAGTCCCAACTGAAACTGGGGAGACCAGGACTCATCTAAGCAAGTTGCAAGGAATCTCATTCTGTAATATTTCATGTTTTAATAACAACACTGATATATTGGAAGCTCCACTAAGACAGTCCTCGAAATGAAAATTTAAATTTACTGGTTCGAATCAAATTCTAGAATTTATTTTTGATATATATACCTATATAAAAACTGACAAATTTTCTGGTCCGAACAAAGTTTTACTGATCTTGGGCTTGAGGACCGGTGCTCATTGTGAGGACTGCTAAGGTAAGCACCTGATGTCCTGTGAGCAACAATATGTTGCAAACAGCTTCATAGATGAGACAGAATTATTACTGTACACATTAAATGATTATATCAATGATGTATCATTAATAATATATCTATTCCCTAGAAACACACTAGACATTTATAATATTCAACCACAATTATCTGGTTTAAATGTTAATTAGTCATGCATTAATTATGAAGATTGATTAATTCTTTATCATGCTGCATCATTGTTTTTGCATATCAATGACAAGGACATTTTATTTTGTATCAGATTTGACAACTGTTTACGTGACAGCTTAAATTACATGTACATGTACAAGGAAATAACAGATGTACAAAATGTACAGTCCATGGACATAAGTATTCGTCACCTTCGATTTTTTACTATATATTTCATATAAAACCAGATTTTATGAAATTTATTTCAAGACACACAGAATTCCTTGAATTTTATTTGTTTATCTGATAGTAATTTTTGTCTGCATGGTTTTTGTTTCCTGGTGATTTAAACACAAATGTTGATTTTTTTCCAATTTTATTTGGGTTAAATATATAGCAAATTTGACGTCAGAAAACAAAAATTGTCTTTAAATCATAAGAACATTAAGGCAATTTAACGGAAAATCATGCTAAAATAAACAAATAATCTTTAAATATTTCTGCTTCTTCTGGTGCAAAAATGATCAAAATCCGTTTAGAAATGACTTCACAATAATTTTTTTGAAAAATGTGGTTTTATATGAAATACTGTATATAGCGTAAAATCAAAGGTGTCGAATACTTATGTCCATTGACTGTAAATGTAAATAGACAAGTCTTTGCCCTAAATTTTTCCACCTACTTGCCCGAAAGCCAAATTAAAAAATATTCTATTTATTCAAACAAATTCTTTCATAATTTTCACTTGTTTTACTTGTCCCTGGCTTCGGGCAAGTGGGTTAGCGCAAAGACTGATTAAAAGCTGTGTTGAAAGTCTAGATACTCTCCCCCACAAGCAAACAAGAATAATTTTAGGTAAATAAGTGCTTGCAAAGGATATATCATCCCAGAGATACTTGTGACTCACCTAGATAAGTCCTGGACTCACCATTTTCAGTTGGGACTCACCAAAGTTTTCAAATTTTAGATTTTTACAATGATGGGACTCAAAATTTGCATATCGTAAATGACTTTTAGACTCAATCACTCATCAAAATAAATGGCTACAAGTCTCACTGTCCCCCTTACTCATAGTTTTAATATGAGAACTGAGTAACCCCAAATGGTCAAAATTGTGCTTCATTCTAAGTTAAAATGTTAAAAAAGCCAGAAACATTCTCTTCAAAAAGGTTGTTTTTGAAACCTAGTATAAAATACTTACCCAATTCTCCTTGCTTTACATCAAAACGACTGGCTCCTGAGGAAACATATTCTGGGGCATCTACCAATTCCTGAAATAAAAAAATATATAGAATATATACATGTAATACAAGCAAATAATCAATTATATACATGTATTGTGAATACTTTTTATTCATACAGATTAAATTTTCTTGCTTTTTGTGGCTAAATTGATATAGATCTCCAAGTTTAAGAATCTAATGAAAAGTATGTTTACTTTCCATTTACGAGAACAAAACTATCAAATATAAACACAATTTCTTTATCACGATGTTTATATTTTATATTTAATATATTTTTTTATTGGGGGGGAGGGGTAATTTGGAGTCCACAACTATGTCTTTTATCAGCAATTCGCTATATAAAGTAATTTCAAGAAACCTGTTACCCAGATTAAAAGTTTGATATTACTTTATTAGTTTATGTGAATTACATGTAGATAGCTGGGAGTATACAAAGTTTATTGGTTTATTGATGTAATTACACCTTATATAAGAATGCTGGATTCTGATTGGTTAATAGCTGTGATATTTTTTACAAATTCAGGCCTTGCATTGTGAATTTGCAGAATTTTTACTTCATGTAGGTGTATTTGCATAAGATTTAACTTTTTTTCATGGTATGTAACATCATTCGGTAGAATTAAACAGATACATCATGTTAGGTCCTGAAAACAACAAACAAAAGGTATTATTTATTTAGCCAGTGTTCTAAATAATATTCGGTGTAATTAAACAGATATATCATGTTTGGGAGGGCCCGAGGGGTATTTGCGAAAAATACCAGTCTTGAGACTAAATTTCCCTCGCCATTCACAGCTCGGGAAATTTTTCGCAAATACCCCTCCTAAACATGATATATCTGTATAAAATTATATTGACATAGGATGAGGCCATGCCATGTAATATGGATGTTGCATTTTATTTGTGTGGCTTACAGATATTAATGTTTTTAAAACTACACATATACAAGCAACTTCCAGATTACATGGCTTGTGCTAGGCACATATCAGATTCTGAAAATGATGAACATTTTTTGAACATTTGTTCTCCACAGCTACTTTATCGTCTAGTCAGATTGTATTTTTTGTAATCTGTTGAATCCAGCTAATAAGAAATAAGCATTGTTGTGTTGTTATGGAAACTATTAAATACAGATCATACATGTATATATTTTTTAACCCATGGACCCTGGTAATTGAGGAAAAAAGACAAATCAACTGTCACAAGTTACCAATGATGTATATATACTATATCCTTCTGAATGTAAATTTGTCTTAATTTAATAAAGCAAGATTCACAAATACATTTTTTGCTACAATTTTAAATTTGAACACAAATCAAGAACAATAAGTACATGTAGATGTAGAACTTAATTAATTTCTTATAGGAACAATGTATGGCTTAGATCAAAGGCCAATCACATGCTTTATAAAACCAATCCATGTACATGTATATGCCTGCTATCAAGCTAATGAAGACACATTTTACTCATAATTACACACATCAAAACTCTGTAAACATCATACAGATCAGATTTGATGTAAAACTAGGTGTTCTGACAGAAATACATCTGTAGTTCTAAAGACTATACAATTATATAGCTTAGGAGGTCTGTTTATCATCACATCTGTAGAAATTACCAACCCCAAATTACAAATGTACCAAAAATAAATGATGATACAGGAATTATTTTTTATATACAAGGTACATGTAACTACCAAACAATTGGTATATATAGTGTTAGAAATCTCCACAAACATTTCAATTATTTCAGGATTATGCTTAAAAATGTTTTATTGTTAATTTACAAATTACCTCCCTAATTCTTCCAAGAAAAACAAAATCAAAGGCAATAAACTAATAAGATGGAATGCTGAGTATAAAAGAGCCATCACATAATTATCAATAAGATAAAGAACTAACAGATAGGTTTTGTTAATCAATATGACATTTTTTGCTACCAGAACAATTATTGAATTAAACCTCTGCCAGATATTCCAAGGATGAGTGGAAGGTACATTGTACATACATTTGTACAATGTACAGGTATATTGCAAAGTACTGACAAAAACACAAGGGTGTGTTTTCTCTTAACCAGTGTACAAAAATACATGGTGAGGTCACCCACAAAGTATTTTAGATTTACTGTACACATGTGATGTACACTACAATGTACATTAAGATGTTGGACCCATCAGAAATGCCCCATACACAACTTCGCTGTGGAACCGCAGCTCTTATGGCCTTTTTTTTGTTTCAAAGCTAATACATGTGTTCCATACACAATTATTTTATTAGGAATTCAAAAGAAATTTGGACATCTACATGTATCTTAGGCTAGGAGTTTCATATACAATGTATTAGATTGGTACATGTAAGTTTTTATGTAGCAAATGTATGTCTGGGTTTTTACAACAAAACCCTAACAGGACTCCTTTCCAAATAAATTTACATTTGTAGCTGAAAATTTGTTTTTTGTGAAGGTAACACCTCTCATTCTAATAATAATTTAATTGGATCCCATTGAGCCCAAAAGGACCAATGAAATAGAGACAGATCATATCAAATGTACATTATTTTGGGTATTTTCATGAACTGTTTTAAGGGGATAATGCTGTTTCTTAATAAGATTTTAAATCTTATTGAGTGAAAGAAAAATCTAATTACCAAAATTATTGTGTACATTGTACTTGAAAATATCAAGTGAGGGTAACACTGATGCACTAACTTACAAAAAAGTAAAATAACAAATCATAAACTCACTACAGAACTCAACTATAGCTAGAAATTGAAATTAAAAGGATAACAAGTTTATAAAACTTTTTATCACCTGAAATATTGAATGACTGACCTGCTATTGACATAATACTATAAATCTCCACTTGAATGCAAAGTGATTGAAACATCTCTAATATTTAAACTCTTACACCCACTCAGTCCAACTGATCAATATATTATTGATTAATATTAAATTGTCAAGTTATACTGGAGGAACAATGAATTTCTGTTTACATGTTTTATATAATGTACATTACTTTCTATTCCTGAAAGTGAAAGAGACAAATGTTTTTCATATCAATTCAATATCATTAAGATTTAGATATATTACATATATTGTATGCCAAGGAGACCAAAAGTTTTCATGGAGAATTTTAAGTATACAAAATATATCTGATCAAAAATATGAAATCTGGTTTTCTCCTACATACAGGTAGTGAAATACATGTTTACTTGAAGTTTTAAAGTTTAATAATCCAACAGAGGCGAATATGAACAAGATTAGAAATTGCACAGAGTGAGACAGAATATGTACAAGTTCAAAAACACTATTAATAAAGAATTTGAAATGATATTTATCTTATTTCACACATACATGGACATGGCAGGTATTATTCATACATTCATCATGTACCTGTATGTCTTAACAATCATATACATTGTACATGTACATGTAGTACAATAACATTGTAATGTAATTAAAATCTAAATTAACCTTTCTTATGATCAAAACAGTCTTAAGTTAAGCTAATCTTCTTTTCAAGGTTGCATAGCTTGCATTCTTGAAATCATATGTAAGATTTTGTTTGTATATATTGTATTGCTTTAGTATTTGCACATCCATATGGGTTTATTAAATGCAAATAAAAGAATATTATTATGTTTTAGAAGATCAAGGTTACAATACACAATAAGCCCCAAGATAATGCACAGTATTGCACACTGTATATATAGTGAATTGAGTCTTGAGAAGTCAAAACAGAATTGGTTCAGTGTAATAACAAGCTGGATTTATTTTTAGAAAATTATAAAGTGAAGTCTACAATGAGTTATGCAGATAGAGAGTTATTACTTCATGTCAGTATCAACATCTGGTTACCGGTACTGCAAGATTATTACAATTGATGATATAGCCTCTTTTTAATTACATATAGTAATATAATGATGCAGATATTATGCAGTCCTCTCACTGTATATTTGCCGATTTTGATTTTTTTAAAGTAGTTGTACACAAATTTTATGGAAACTTGTAAGTTTTTGTAGACAGTATGGTACCAATGTGTATCAGAGGGTAAATAAAAACCATTTTACTACCCAATTATGGTACATTACATCTCAATTCTATTAAAAAAAATATATGAACAAATTTTAAAACTTAATGGGACATGAAGCAATAATATAGCTTGCTTTAAATGTACATGTAAGTGTGTGATGAATTTAATCAAACTGAAATGATTTTGAGAATTGAGCGTATGAACAGAAAGTTCAAGGGAATGCACATAGGCATAGCTATAGAGGGTTTTATGGTGATGCTTGATTTTAAAAATCACCATGAATCATGTTCTTGGTCTGGGATTTGTAAGTACATGTACCTTGTAATTATTAGCCGAGACTGAATAAAAGGGGTTAGTTTCAGGATAACAAGCAGATATACAGCACTGTCTATTTAGGTAAATAAATTTTATTAATTTGTTTTCTTTTCATTATTTTAACTGAGTCTGTGAGAATCAAATCTAGGCTTAATTCTTCGACTTCTTCCAAATTAGTTTTCGCTTTTTAAGGAGTGAAAGTAAAAAATAACAAAGAAAAGTCAATGAAAACTAGTGCCCTATAGAGACAGAAGAATTTGGTCTAGGGCCTCAATTGATAATATCGTTGAGGTTGACTTCCCAAGAAATTTTCTGCTCTGCATCCCCAGCCTAGGCGATGAAAAGTAGAAAATTTCTTCGGAAGTCTAACCTCAACGAGATTAGGGTCTAAATCTAATACAAAAGACAATATTGTATCATCAATTAAATACACAAACAGGCTACTTACACCTGGTCTCTTCCATTCAAATGGTCTAGGAGGAGATCGGCTGAAGAAAATTGATTCATCTTCTGCTGGAAATTCAGGGTCTTCAAATAATATTCCTTCCTCCAAACAGCGCTTTTTTATTTCATCATAACTCTGGTTGTTTAATCCAGCAAATGGGTTTTTCTTCTCCTTTCGTGTTGAACGACCACCAACTTGTGGTCTTTGTGATGGTTGTCTAATGCACCTCCTTCGACCACTGGATCCATCATCTCCACCACCGCGACCTCCAATAAAATTCCCAACATTGATGGAATATTTGCCCCCACCAAAGTTCTTTCCAAAACCAATGTCCACGTTTCCACCTCCATAACCGACGCTTGGTCCATCATCCCCATATGTGTACGTTTTCGTTTCAGTACGGGGTGCTCCATGCCCATCGGAAGTAATTGTCCGAACGGTACGGGTTGAACTAAAGTAGGACATTCTGTTTACAACGTTTCGGCCTCACCCTGTTGTTTGCACGGACCACTGCTCTCCAAACTTGGCAGTTGAACTATATGCAATCGACACTTTACACTTTCCTACAAGAATATTATATCGTGTATTAAAGAAATGCAATTTAATATAAAAAGCCGATTTAACCTTAAAAGGAGTATGTTTTCACAACTTTAAGTATGCAACACAACACTGTGTACTCACCGGCTTCGGTTCCCAGGACACTTCCGGTTTGGAATATTCCAATTTGATTTACAATCAGGTGAAGTGGATGATCCCATTTTCTCCAGGCGAAATAGGTTATATGGCAAGTTGTATATTGACAACAGGTTAATTACATAATATATTTTTGTATGTAACAATATTACAACACTTGGTGACAAAGGACACATAGGCTATGCAAATACATATGTAACTCTTTTGTGTAAAAATATATACATGTAATAGGCTCTATCGACAGGTAATCGTATATTGATAAACGCACGTTACGATAAATGGCCAGTCACACATTTCAAATAGATCAATTTTCCGTAATTCCATACATTAAACTGAATAAGAATAAGAATAAGAATATTTATTATTCCAATCAATAGGGGCAAACAAATTGCATACATTGATTATTGTCATTGGAGGCAATTATACACATATATATATATATAATATATATGAATACAATGTTTCTTGTCGGATTCAGAGCCTTAAAAAAAATTTAATAATATAAACAGAAAGAGAACAAAATATTTCAGTATCATAAACCCTGTTTCAGTTTTCTTGTCTCAAGGCACTCTATTATACATTTTCCAAAAATATTGATTATTGAAAGATCTTCATTGGTAAATAAATTATAGAATTTTGATTTATCTGACATATTATTGAAATTAGAACATAATTCTGAAATTTTCTGATAACAAATCTTTCTACTATTATTATATATGGGGCAATCGATTTAATTATAATTAAAAAATTATATTCATCCTCAATTTTTTGTGTTATGCACAGTTTACATAATCGTTCTTCGGTTTCCAAGTTTATATATCTACCAATTTCAATCATAAGAGGATGTGCACTAATTCTGATTTTACAAATTGCCTGTCTTACTTTGAAATCATTAAGAAATGTATATTTTTCTCTAATAAAATGTTCCATTAAACACGATGTTCGGTCTAACCTCTGATAGTAATCTTCAACTTGTTAAGAGCACAGGCACTCGAATTCCGGACCCCCCTTTTTTCCTCATTTGGTCCCTCCCGCGATTATGGTATGGATCTTTGTCTGGAAGTATATTTTTGAACCATTTATCCATATTTTACAACATTTCGTGTTACACGGCAGCTAAACTTAGAAACAAAAGTTAGTAGAACGAGAGAGTTGTAACGCGAAATGTTGTAAAATATGGATAAATGGTTCAAAGATATACTTCCAGACAAAGATCCATACCATAATCGCGGGAGGGACCAAATGAGGGAAAAGGGGGGTCCGGAATTCGAGTGCCTGTGGTTAAGAGTTGGTCATTATTTGATAGAAGTAAAAAGTAGAAGATTTAAAAGGGGAAAAAATGCTAAATAAGATTTATGTTCGTGACATTGTACGTATATTGTGTTCATCCTGCAATGGCAAATAAGTCATAATTTTGTCAAATTAATTGGTAATTTAACGAGAGACGTCCAGACTATTTCCAAAGCGGTTTGACGCGGACGTCGAAGAGGACACCCTTTAAACCTAGCCTACGCTAGACACATTTTTAAAGATAATTACACATGGGGACTTTTTACAGTCCATCGTTGTATAACATCAACATTCATGGATATATTTTGTCCGAGTTATTAAGATATGGGCCATATATACATGTTCAATACAACATCGAATGGAATAAAACTTATCAGCATTTTATTTAAATTAGTGGGCTACATTTACGTATAATCTCTATTAGGCCCGTATTCATAAAGATGATTTAAAATAAACTTAGTTTAAGCTTAAATTAGGTTTAGTTAAACCATGAAAACTGGTATTCACGGAAAACAAATTAACGTAGTTTAAGTAAACCTGGTTTAAACCAGGTTTAAAGATAAACCCGGTTTAAATGATACGAAAATAAAATCTCTGAAGCCCACAATGACGTCATCATGTTGTTGGTAAAAGTACATCAACGGTAGATTGACAACGAGAAAGGTACAGTACAATTTTTTTTAAAAGGTGAAATGAATGAAGGTAAAAGGAGTCGCGGTAATAATTGGCTCTACGAGCAAAATTTATTTTTGTTAGAGTTAATAGAAAAGAATCTTGACGTGCTGGAAGAAAAAAAGACGGACGCAAAAAGTAGCTTTCAAAAACAAAAGGTTTGGCAAGACATCAATAAATCCTTTATGTCCGTGCACGGTGTTTCATGAGATATTGACGGATTGAAAGGTATGTGGAAAAGGCTAAAATTAACAGCAAAAGCAGAGATAAGAGAGTATTAAAAGCACAAAAAGGAACTGAGTTTATAAGGAGTTTTATGATTTATATGAGTTATTCATAACACAAAGCTTCATAGGAGTATCTAGAAATATTTCAATTTCTATAAATACTAAATATTTACAATGTAGCGCAATGATTCTTGAATCTTTTCTACTTTAGGTAAAGAAAGGGGTGTTTTAAAACCATATAAGTCCATATAACATCGAGATGAGATGTGTATTTAGCAGTGACTGCACTGACTAGCATCACATTGACGATCCTTATTAAAAATGTCGATATGTCTTTCTAATTACAACATTTTTTAATTCAACAGATGACAAAATAAAACACAAGTAGAACGAATTTGAAAGTTATCGCCACCCTTTTGAAAATAATAGTTTGAAATACATGATGATGAATCATATAGGTAAGATCAAGAGAAAGTTTCTATTGTTAATCTATCTATCAAGTTTCATTATCAAGCCTTTTTTCTCTCTCTTGAATTGTTATTCTTTTCTGGTTCGTGGAAGTGTAGATAAAACAGAGTAGTCTCCCATTCTTAATATTTATTCAACAGAAAACACATATAAGTTATCCCCCTTTGTACGTGTTTTTTTACTCGAACAAATCTTATCGCGACCCGATCACACATATTTTATTTGAATTCCATACAAATATTAAGACATATACAAAACAATGTGCTTAAAAACATTTCTGAATTTTGTTCAGAATCGTATTGATTGAACGACATAACTGAAATATTGTTGAAAGTGGCGTTAAATACCACAAACCTATTCGAACCGTATTGATTGATCAATAAAGAAGATCAATAGAATAGATAATAAAATTTTTTTTCTTTGAATATAATATTTTTTTTTAGAATATAATAGGATATCGATGTAGAAAAGAATAGAATATATGTTGTTGTTTCATTTAAAGGTTCACAAGGTGTAAATAATTACATCAACTAAGGACATTAACGGTTATAAAAATGCGCATCTACATCGTCGGTAACCCATGACTGAGCATTCTCCGTTACTATATAGAATAAGAATACTTTATTAAACCAATCATGGTGCCCATAGCTGAGCAGTAGAATCAATATATATGAGCGCGATCCGATTCTCTACTCTCAACGCTGATCACGCGTCAATACTTCACCCAGTGCTTGGAAAGTGCGTTGAGTGTAAAGCAACCGTGTGTTAGAGACAATATGGCACATCTACATGTATGACATGTTGATGACTACACGATACAGCTGAATAATTGCTGAACATAATTATATGAACAACAGTAATATAATCTAACCAGACAGACACATGAAATGGGGTGAGGTTAAATCGATTTATTGGATCTGAAGTCTCGATAGCTACTTTTGTATACCATCGATCAGTCCCACTGAAGAAGTATGAGTTCCTTGTACACTAAATACATTTTTTTTTAAACAACACGGAAAAATATTTTCTAGAATATTACGGACAAAGATTTTCTAGAATATTGGGAAAATGTAAAGCACTAGTATTTTTACAGTACACCAGCCGGTAAGCTAGACATTCACATAAAATGTAAAACTACATTTTAAAGGATGCCAAAATAAAAAAAAAACCAAAAAACTAAACGTTGACTCTCGCTTAAATTTCATCTGTTAAGAGTTGAAATAAGAAGGCATGACATTAAGTCAACGAAAATGGGTTGGTTTAGGTTTATGGTGTTTAACGCCACTTTCAACAATATTTCAGTTACATCGTGGCGGTCAGTTTTATTGGTGGAGGGAACCGGAAGAGACCACCGACCTGCCGCAAGTCACTGACAAAGTTTATCACATAATGTTGTATCGATCACGATCACGACAGCCCCCTCAACGGAAATGGAAAAATAAGACCACTAGACAGACACGAAATAAACCATCAATATTGTCAACCTAGCACAGTAGAGGATGAGTTACATTTTCTATTACCATGTCAAGAATATTTAGAAAACATTTTGTTATCGTTTGTTTATATATGTATTGTAGTTGCAGATCCAGTTATCAAGAGGGGGGGGGGGGAGGTTGTGAGCCCTTTAACCGGTTTAATCCCGTCACATTTCTAGCCTGTACCATGCATGCAAGGACCTATATTTCCAATATCATATGTCTTGGTCTTTGTGTGTGTTGGTGTGTGTGTTTGTGTCCAGTGAATTACGGTCAGAAATGATCCTTCGTTTTGCTGATATTGGTGGAATCGACTGTTTAAATTTTCTTTTCATAACTAATTCTAATTAAAAAATATATCTTCTGAGCTCAAATAAACTGTTATTTGGATTATGTCGAAAGAAAATGTAAAAATTCATCAATAATTTGGGTGATTTTATGGAATCCAATTTTGCATTACCTAACATATCAAATATAGGCTTAAAAAAAACACCACCATCACCATTCGAAAATATACATATTCTAATGTCATCATATTATAAATGAATTATCTCTCTTCGTTTAGTATATAACATTTTCCCCTCCACAATATATTGTAGATTTATATGTAAGTCAGCGTGTTTGGTGTATGATAGCATTATATTTGTAAATTTGTGAGTGACTCATATTTTCTGTTCCTCCCCCAATTAAACTGACGGCCACGATGTAACTGAAATATTGTTGAAAGTGTCGTTAAACACCATAAACCAACCAAAACAACTATATGACTGTATACCACTACCAGATTGTGGTCCCTGTGATTAGGTCAATAAATGTATTTTTTTTTAAATAATTATTCTTATTCTACAGACCGTGTCCAACAAGGTATTCGCACGATTCCATATTTCCCAATATAGTTCCAAATACTTTCAAAATATTATCCTGATATCAATTAGTGTTCGATTTTCATCAATTTTTATTAACAAAAGTAGAAATAAATATAGTTTTTCTGTGTAATTATTTTATAGACTATACATCGTAATACACTGATATACACCATAAACCAACCAAACACCTTACACTTTGAATACAAATAATTAAGATCGTCTTTAATTCGCGAGGGTTTGAAAAAAAAACATTTTTCAAAAAATTAATTGATGCGATATTTTAAACTACATACTTTTCTGCTTTTATTGATAAAAAAAAAGGTCAAAATCCGACATAATTTGACTTCAGGATGATATTTGAAAAATTGTAGTTTTACATGAAATATATAGGGAAAATTGGAATTTTGTCCACTTTCGGGATCTCTCTTATAATTGTAAAACAGAAAATGCTCTTCTATCCGTTAATTCGTTTCAGTGTTTATCATTGAATGGGACGATCTGTTGAATCAGGGAGAGCTGGGAATTAGAGTATGTTTTTAGATCATTTACTTTCAAACTTGCCATGAACAGAATATTTGTTTCCATGACATTGATTTTTATTTTATTTTATACATTAGCGGTACTATAAATGTGCCAAGTTGCAATAGAATATATTGACTCTTTTCAAGGTCGAAGGTCAAAAGAGTAATAATTACATTAATGTCTATGCTGCATGCTTTGTTTTTTAATATGTAAAATAGATACACAATGTAATTTTATTGTACAATAAGAACAGTTTTACATCTTGGGTTAACAGGGGGCCCCTTAATTTTAGGCACGTGTACATTGCCTTATAGTAACATTATTACATTAAGGCATTGTATTACAGTAGACGTTGTGACAGTGAAACATATATATTAAAGATACATCCTCTCTATCTATCTAGACAAACTAATCCTGAAAACATATGTCCCAATTCATAACCACCACCACCATCACCGTCACCATTTCGTGAAGTCGTTTCGTCTTAAAATTCATCTTATTCCTGAAAATGGTCTTCATTTCTTATCCAACTGAGATTAAGGTGCAAGACTTTTGCACTCCAAATTTTCTCAGTTAAAAAAAACAAACAAACAATTGATGATCCGAAGAAGAAAAGTGAAACATAAAATATTGACATTTGTGCAAAAAAAAACCAACAACATTAAATGTTCATGCGAAAACATCTTTTTACATGTAATAGAGACTGTTTTTCACATAAAGGTGATTAGAAAAATATGTCATTTGGTAAATTACAAAGAAGGCACCGTCGTTGCCGTGATCGTATGGTAGTTGGATTTACAACTACCTATGCAATCAGTGCCTATCACCACTGATGTTGTGAGTTCGAATCTCGAATAGGGCAAGGTGTACAACATTATGTGATAAAGTTTGTCAGTGACTTGCGACAAGTCGATGGTTTTCTTCGGGTCCTCCGGGTTCCTCCACCAATAAAACTGACCGCCACGATATAACTGAAATATTGTTGAAAGTGACGTTAAACACCACCAAACAAACAAACAAACAAACAAACGGGTAAAGGCGATTAAAAAATATGTCATTTGTTAAATTACAAAGACGTAACTCTTAGCATGTGTCACCATGCAACCTGTCGTCTGTCAAACTGGGAATTCTCGATAATAATTTTACGGATAATGATGAAACTATTAAAAGTATGTAAAACCACATTTTACACATATCTTTGTATATATTCGTATGTATAAAAATATATTATAAAACAACCAAGAATGCGTGTAATATTGATCAAACCATCTGCTTCATGACACCCTACCTGCATCTAAACGAGATGCTGCACTTCAAATAAAATTCTTAACATTCTTTAAACCATTTAGATGTAAGATAATTTGAATATTGAACAATAAATCATTTGTATTGGCCATATTCAAGGGTGAAATATATGACAATTATAGTAAATCTATATGGCTGGTTTGGTTTATGGTATTTCAACAATATTTCAATTATATCGTGGCAGTCAGTTTCATTGGTGGAGAAAACCGGAGTACCTGCCGCAAGTCGCTGACAAACTTTATCACATAATCAGTGTTGTATGGAAGACACCTCTCCATGAGCGGGATTCGAACTAACAACTTAAGTGGTGATAGACACTGATTGCATAAGTAGTTGTAAATCCAACTATCATACGATCATGACCACGACGCCTCCTAGAGTAAATCTGTATAATATACCGTAATGATTTGTGCATTTTAGTGGCATAATATTAAGTGGCATTAACACGTGTTTCCCTGATTAGACATACATGTATTTGCAAGGTGATAACAGATTAAGACTTGTCTTACTTTTTTATTTATATAGAATAAGTTAAAATACCAAATGATTTATCAAAGCAAAATATAATATTATTAACTAAATCCATATTTCTAACATAGGTAATGCATGAAATGCACAACAGATGGGCCAATGGAAATTTACACATGCTAAAAAAACAACAGGTATATAAAGTGACTTACTCCAACGGAATGACACTGGACAATTTACCCACATTACTACATTTTCTACTTAACATATAAAGTGACTTTAGATTACAGGAGAACTTGTTCATATACTATATTAAACATGTTAAACGATCATTTCCACCACAGAACAATTGAGCAACCCACTGTATTTTCTATATAAATGTGCAAGTACAGTTTGAAGATACCAAAGGGGCTAATGGAAACCGTAAATCAAAGGACAGATAATACAATGACAAAATCAAACATACAAACAAACAAACAAACAAACAAAAACAAAACTGGTCGACAAAACACTGACAAGGTGCTCCAGAAGGGTAAGTAATATCCGCTCCAATATTTACACCCGTTGTGTTACTGTTAAGCGACACGAACATTATACATTTATTTCCCTTGCATAAGGGAGATATGAAGATTTGTTCACCCGAGAAAAGTCATATTTCCCGAGGGCAACGCGGAGGGATATATGACTATTTCGAGGGTGAACACATTTTTATATCTCCCTTATGCAAGGGAAATTAATGTTTTATTCCACCAGACCAACGTTTTGGTAAATTCTGCCAAATGAAATCTTTTGGCCATCTTTGTTTACAAAATTATTATTTCGGAACATCTCTGGAGTTATCTTTACTAACATGGAATACCGTTATATGACCAAAGTGTTAAATCTTGAGAATTTAGAATAAGGGAAATACGATATTGTTGAGAGGGAAATACGATATTGTTGAGAGGGAAATACGATGTTTTGATAAATGTCACGTGGGATTGTTTCAACCAATCGAATTTCTATATAAGTAGAATAAATATTATAGAGTGGAATAATACCTGATATGGAAATCGTGTTAGACACGAATGTACGTAAATAAATACAAAAAAAAACATATATCCATATAAAATATGAACTCTCTACAGAACAAATAGGAGTAAAGGTGAACCGTACATCGTAATACGGAACTGAAAACGTGAAGAACTCAGATGCTCTGGAAGGGTAATCAGTTCCTGCTCCAATAGTGGCAACCGTCGTGCTACTCTTGTTAAATGTCCGATGATAAATCATTCAAGAGAAAAGAAGGACGATATTGTGACTACGACAAACGACGTAACATATCTGTGGTCATCTGTAACAAAGATATTCCATGGCGGTTATTTTTTGGTCACGATGGAAACCTTAAAACCTTCAACTTACTAGGAACCACTATGAATCTTTGGTTCAGTACTTCTTTGATATCATCAACCATCAACCAACGAAATCCCGATAGGAACAAGAAGCTCTGGAATATACGGTATTAACTGATAGATAAATATTCCATATACAGGTGCTGTTGGAATATTGTCATATATAAATGGAAAGCTCACAATGGGAAGATTGTATTAATCTCCTAAACTTTCGTTCTGAATCGACAATCACTGTCAATTACTATGTATAGATGAAAATGTTAAGTAGACCTAGCTGTATCTGTGGTGTCCTTTGTTTCAGGGAGAGAGAAAGTAATGGTGTTTAACGCCACTTTCAACACTACTTCAGTTACATCTTAGCGGTCCGTTTTATTGGTGGAGGAAACCGGAATAACAGGACAAAGCTACTCCTCTGTTTCAATTCAATGGGATAGATGTGATCAATTTAATTACAAATTTTGGGATTTTTTAGTGAAAAGACATCATCTATATAGGGGAACTTGAAATTAAAGCACTGGAATAGCTCCTTTTCATGAGAAACCCCTGTATGAAATCTGCTTCATACGAACAAAGAAACAAGTCGACGAGGTTTGGTTTTATGTTTTGGTTTATGGTGTTTTACGCCACGTTCGATAATATTTCAGCTATATTGTGGCGGTCAGTTTTATTGGTGGAGGAAACGGGAGTACCTGGAGAAAACCACCGACCTGTCGCAAGTCACTGACAAACTTTATCACATAATGTTGAATCGAGTACACCTCGCATGATCGGGATTCGAACTCACAACGTTAGTGGTGATAGGCACTGATTGCATAGGTAGTTATAAATCCAAACTACCATACGATCGAGACCACGACGGCCCTAAACAAATCGACGAATTTGCACTACAGGGTAACTAAATAACGTAGTGTATCTTCTAAATAATTGTGTAAAGTGAATTTCTTCCACATGCCAATTAACAAACAATACGGGGAACAAAATAGTGTCGGGTTTAATCCGGTTTATGGGTTCCTACCTTCTTCCTCTTGATAATTGGACGCAGTTATTTGCCAATGGCAATACAGATATAAACAAACAATGAAAACAACTGAACATATTCGATTCCACTATAAAAAAAAACACACAATCTCAAACAAATGAATGACAACATAAACATGGACACTGCAATAGCAGGATCACTGAATGTTCGTATGTAACTGCATAACTACTGGCTAAAAATTGATAATCTGTTAGTTACTCTTCAGGGCAAAAATTCGTAACTGATATATACATACATGTATTTAATATCAATTAGTCTTAAACATCTACAGAAATTAATGGCCTTCGTGGGAGACCAGAATAAATAATAGTAGGTTATAAATTTGTCATATATGAATATAAAAAGGAAATATGACGTGGAACAAAATATCAATGTACTGATACTAGCAGAGTGTCTATGTCTCCAGCAAAGAAAACTTACCCCAATGAAAGAGTAAAATATATCCGCTAATTCTAACATTTGCAAGTTTAAATGTGTCAGATTTGAACTTTTCAGCTTTGTTGATACCCTCGTCACAGAAACGTGGATGTGAAATGCCCTTTAGGATCAGATCTTTTCATGTTGAATTACGTAATGCTTTATCTATTTTATTTATGATGTTTAACGCCACTTTCAACAATATGTCAGTTATATCGTGGCGGTCAGTTTTATTGGTTGGAGGAAACAGAGTACCTGGAGAAAACCACAGACCTGTTGCAAGTCACTGACAAATTTTTTTCAAATAATGTTGTATCGATTTCACCTCGCCATGAACGGGATTCGAACTCACAACTTTAGTGGTGTTAGGCACTATTGCATAGGTAGTTGTAAATCCAACTACCATTTGATCAAGACCAAGACGGCCCCCTGTCGAATTATATTATGTATACAAGATCTTTATATTAACAATAGAATTAAGTAATTAAATTTTCAATAATTTATAAAACTTTGTCCTTGATGGGAAAGTGTTCACGTTATCATGGGGATGGTGAGAATTGGAATCGCCAAAATGATGGGAGTCAAAGGAACATCGCAGTCCTTTAAAGGAAAATTGACGATATGGAAAGAAAATCGTCTCTTATGTAGTAAACGCGTGTGTTAAATTTAGCTTGAAAAAGGATATGTACAATTCCCCCGCCCCAAAAAGGATCGCAATTCGTTCCCATTGGAATCCCAACAATTTGTTGTATACACTAGAAATAACTTGATAGCATAAATCATGTCCTTGCAAGTCCAATTGTAGTATTTTTCTTTTAGCACAAATTACGGAAATTGACAAAATGTAAAATTAAATTTCACACCTCGACAGTTACTAGTAATTTGCACTACAGGACAACAAACTCGCATACTATAGATTTCACATAAGTGTATTGTTAAAATATATACATTGTATATAGAATATACATACATTGTTTGCGAATGTAAAATCTGTTTGTACGAGCTTTAGAAACAGGAAGGAAAGCGAGCATCTGGTGACCTTTTCTCTCGTTTCGAAGCGAGTACATGTACAAATAAAATATATTCGCGGGCAATGTACGTATATTTTGTTTATTGTGCAGTGTCAAATAAGTCATAACATTGACAAATTAATGGTTAAAATAAATATATTGTACACAAAGACCTGGTTGCCTGCCAACGTAATATGACTGACGTGGTCTTTTGTGTGTTCAGTGAGTAGAGATGAAAGGTGATTGTTCGATTTGTTGATTTTGGTGGAATTATTGACCATCACTGTTTAAATTTTTTTTTTCATAATTCCAAAAAAACGGTTTGACTAGGACGTCGAAGAGGACATCTTTTAAATCAGTACTTGTCTATTAGCCTCTTTTCTACATTTATGATCAAGGTACTAGGCCGGGGACTTTATTCAGTCAGGAAGTGTAAAACAGCACAATTTATATATATATATGTCTGAAAATTAAACCAAACAGTGTTAGAATTAGATTTTAGAGCTGTCAAATTTTTATTCTTCCCTCGACGGGATTTGAACTCACACCATTGATACACTGCAGCACCATTCGCTTAAGCCTTACGTCCAGCGCCCTAGACCACTCGACCACATCCACTCCCCAAAATTTATACAGTCGATGAAGAGTTCATTGCAGGATAAAGTGAGATTTCACAAGACATCTATAAACACATATAAACCGAATGTAGGTAAAGGGAATTTGCAGCACAAGTGAGACATAGGACAATTAACATCGTTCTTTCTAAATAAATATTCTATATTCGTCACACGGTAGTTACAATATCAAATTATTTGGAAATGCATTACCAGTTCGCCACCAGACTGTCATGGTGATAGCATCTGTGGAAATAAAACTCTATACACCAAATAAAATCTAAACGACGAAGATGCCCAGATGTTACGTTTAATAGGTAGGAGTAAAGAGTACCACTCATGCAGACAAGAGGCCGTTACACACTTATTTTGGGGTATGAGTTATGCTCATCATTGAAGACCAGGACTGTACTGTGAAATGTAGAACAACAATAAAAGCTTTGTTCCTTTATTTTAATTTGTCTCTTAGTATAATGTTAGATAATCTTTTATGTTCATTTACATCCACACCATTTCTTACTTTTGAGTACCTAATATGTATTATTTCAGAAATGCGTCATGCGCACTAAAGTAGATATCTACGTTTTTATTACAATTTAGTATTTATCAAGTGGTGTATCGGTATCAATGTCTCAACATATTTTTGGACGTGTAAATATGTTGAAAACCCCGTTTGCACTGACCCCTATTCTGAAGGTTTTTAACTTTCCAACCTTTCAGCATTGACACTTTTGACGAGATACAAGTTATTATTGATCTGTACATAAATTAAATTGTACTTTATCATTAGGAACAAATATTTGTTTAGTAATGACACTATATGATATTATTGAACAACCATCAAGTGGGAAATACTCCACCAAACGAGCAAGCATTGACACCATATAAACGATTTATTACAGAGGTGGTACGATATGGGGTAATAAATTACAATATAATTATGACATAAACATCTTTATATACTTTTTCTCAGTTTTACAATGTTCACGATTAGACCATTCTTTATAACAACGGACTTGCGGCAGGTCGGTGGTTTTCTCCGGGTCCTCCGGTTCCCTCCACAAATAAAACTGACCGCCACGCGATATAAATGAAATATTGTTGAAAGTGGCGTTAAACATCATAACTCTAATCCTTTATAACAATGCTGGTCGCCCTATTATGTGTAAGGGTTGGCATTTCACCTACATGTGGAAGAAACCACTAGTATGACAGCATCATTTCACTAAAAAGGAAGGTTTGGGTCCACGAAACTATTTGTAGCTTAAATCTGTCACTAGATATTAAAGTGTCTGTCACAAGCCAGGAATATGAGCGGTCATGTATTTATCGATTTGTGTCTTTCTACAATTTTTTGATTGAACTTTGGAACTTTTCCGCCAGTGTGGTATTTTTTTGTATTTTTTATTTTATTTACAGACATTTCTACGCCTATTGACTTGAGCCTTCATTTATTTGTCTTTAGTTGTATTGTTATTATTTGTAATATTAATGACATGTATATTGTATACAACAGTAACGATACTCAGAAATCCTGTTATTATTTCATCAACATAAAAACTAACGTTTAGGGGTTTAGGTTTATCGTGTTTAACGCCACTTTTAACACTATTTCCGTTATATCGTGACGGTCAGTTTTATTGGTGGAGGAAACCGGAGTACCAGGAGAAAACATGCACCGACCTGCCGCAAGTAACTGGCAAACTTTATCACATGATGACCTAACGCTTAGAGTTAATTCTCAACAACATATAAATATAGAATCAAAGTTTTATAAAATATCTATAAAAACTGGTTTGTTCTGTACCTACTCCATGCAAAATAAATATAGTATGGGATATTTGTCAGCAAATGCTGTCTTCTTATAAAGTACTTCATGTTATTTAGTTAGTCATTTCAATCTTAAGTGTCCATTTGTAATCACTTAAAACAGTAAATATTGTATTTATCTTTAAACAACCAATAAATAATATTGATACAAAGATAACATGCAAATAGTGATTAAAAAAACTAAATAAAAAAACATTTACAATATAAACAAGATACGAAAAGTGTTCTAAATGTAACAGAATATTGTGCACTTTAGTTTCAAATCCTTGCATCAGCATCATCTTTCAAATTTCAACTATAATAAGAGAAAATTGCTTTTTTACAAGCTTGAAACAAAGTTGATATGGTGGATATTTGAGTTTTAAATTATTTAACTTTCCAGTCTTTTAACTAGCAGCGTACCTGATAAAGGTTATTCTAGAAAGGCGCCGCGCGCTCTAACTTAGGTATTCACGATTTCATTACTGTCACAGGTTCGATACCTCTACTGGTGGACTATTAGTCCCCGAGGGTATTATCCTCCCAGTAGTCAGTGCTTCGGAACTAAAATGGTTTATTGAATATATTTATGTTTGAAATGTGTAGATCCTATAAAGTAATTTATCAAAACTATAAGTAAAACCCCCCCAAGCATAGGTAACTTTGGCCAAATTTAGCTATTTCGTATTATATTATATATCTACGCTATTATTTAGTAGGTGATTAGTGTTTAACACCGATTTCAGCAATATTTCAATATCACCATCATTTCATCAACAAGTAAGTTCTTGTCACCTGAATAGCTGAAAAATCACTCAAGTTACATTTAAAAAAAAATCACTAACTCATTCACTCATCAGTTAGGTGAAGTTTAATACACGTGGGATATGTACTATAATGGCTAAATATGGCCTATTTGTCAAATTGTATGATATCAAAAAGAAAGTAGGTCAATGAATAACAATCTGTTTATCAGAAAACAATATTTATCTATCACTTATTTTATCTAGTGTTTTATCGTGTACATGGCATTGAATTTGTTATGCTGTATATGTTATTCTGTCTGTGATTGACAAGTACGACAAAGTTTATCTACAGCAGGGTACAGCCCCTCTTGCCAGAGAGGCATTCCCTGGTCTAGCGAGATTATGCAAATGCAATACTCGCCCTTACATGGATTCTTTTTCCGATTTGAATTGTCTGTGTCCTCTAATTGGTATTTTATATTTGTCTTATTTGATTATTGTGTAATGTTATATAAAGTGGACAGTTTTGCAGCTATATTCATGACGATCAAATCAAAATTTACAAACTTCCTAATCATGTATGTAAAAATGTGACATAGTTTTGGCTTATTAAAAGAAGCTTTGATAGCCAGAAGTAAATGGTGTTATGGTTAGACAATGTTGCCTTGTAACCGACCTACATCAACGACTGCTCCTAACACTGACAAACGTACTTATTATAGTCTCTACACATTGGCTTACAGGGGCGGATCCAGGATTTCAAGTTAGGGGTGGTGCACTTAAAAAAATTGCGTCGAGCGGAGGTAGGCGCGAAAATTTTTGGGGTATTTCGTGTGAAAAATCACGATTTAACGCAAAAAAATCTTATTTTTTCCAATTTTAGGGGGGGGGGGGCGCACCCGGTGCCGGTGCGCCCCCCCCTCTGGATCTGCCCCTGGCTTATATGTGTAAAGAGCATGACATGACTTCCAGTAATCACAGGGACCACATTATAAAGAAAGAAAACCTTAACACTGGACGTCACGAATTCCCGGGTGCTTCAAGCGGTTAAGCTTCTCGAAAAGTCCTGATTATAATTTTTAAATATATATTTTGTTAATATTTCTTCTTGTTTTACATGCATAGAGTGTTTCCTGAAATCTGACAAATCATTTTTATTTTATTTTTTATTTGGTAACTGGATATGTATTGTCCTTGGTAGTATATATATTAATTTTGTGTTCTTAATTCTGATCTTTAATTAGAAAATGCCAGTTATTTGCATCATCGCAAAAAGATAACGTGTTTTACAAATCAAGGCTATGTCAGGTTAGGCTACGTTATTGGTTTTCATCTTCACGTTTAATATGTGTTTAAGCTTCATCCCGACTATAAATTTTAATGGGGATGGGGCGGGCCGGGGGTTAGATATATTTAATTGACCTGTGAAACCCCAGGCCACGAGTAGGTGTCTGGAAACCTGCATACATTTTGTACATGAGGCGGATATCGAGACTCGAACCCATGTCATTGGTCTTGGGCTTATGGTCAGAAATCAATGACCTTATCCAGTCGGTCACCTATGTCCGTAACTATAATTGGAAAATATCAATTATATTTGTGACCTCGCACAAGGATAATCCTGGTAAAATACACAAATCAATAACCGTGTTTGGTTAGCCCTAACATTAACACTAACCCTAACCCTAACCCCTACACTAAACCTAACCCTAATCCTAGGTAAAAACAAGTATTTATAATTAGATATTAGGGTTATATGACCTATAATAAAAATAAATAATAATTTATCAAATATTTATTCTTGTAATAAAATTACACCTAATATTGATTAAAACATTTGTATGACTCCCTGAGGGTTATTTTCTGACTAGTTAATGGGATACTTTAATCCATTTAGTTTAAAAATTCAGACTTTTTTTTAATATCATAGTGAAATTCACCTGTGAAATGAATAATAATAAAAACATAAACGTAGGTAAAATTTACATA
This sequence comes from Bathymodiolus brooksi, assembly GCA_963680875.1. Taxonomy (NCBI): domain Eukaryota; kingdom Metazoa; phylum Mollusca; class Bivalvia; order Mytilida; family Modiolidae; genus Bathymodiolus; species Bathymodiolus brooksi. The sequence continues at coordinate 58,493,252 of OY804576.1, read as the reverse complement.
TAGCCTGAGTACATACATACATGTTATAATGGGCAATACCAATTTCAAGGAACAATGACATTACAACACTAAATCTAACTATTCACATTAATCCGAATCATTATTTTAGGTGATTTCTAACTGTTATTTATGGTTTTTTTTCTATAAAAATGTTAGCACCTTTCTGGATATTAAATTAAAATACCGGCAATAAAATTGTAATTACCTCCTCCTATTTCACGATACATTATACCATTTTAATTTGGTACTTAATTATAAAATCAATATTGATCCAGGGGCGGATCCAGAGTCTCTGTTGACGGGGGGGGGGAGGGGGGGGGCTCAGTTATGGAGCAATATTTTCAATAATTGATGGAACCAACTGTAGTCCCAAAGCGGTTCTGGCGTGTAGGTCGGTAAACCTTGTTTTCATTTCATTTAGCATACAGTAGAGAAAAGGTACAGTTATTGACTTCCTAAAGTAGTCTTCCGGACTCTCTGCTTCAACATTATCTCTCATTAATTGTCTCCCGCATATTCTAGGTTTTTTAACCTTTATATATAGCAGTTCACATATTTTAGCACTCCTCTCAAAACACTAGTGGTTGAATTGTTCAACATTTGCTCTGTAGTCTAGTGAGCTCTGAATTAAATTTACGCTTTTTAAGAGTCTGCCTATGTCAAGTGATCTCTCTTTGTAGAGGACCTTTGTAAGTTGGAATAACTTGTGTCCGATCCAAATGTTATATAGTTAACAATAAAATAAGTTAAATCTAAATCTAGTGATCTGCTGAGCCCTTTCTTAAAAGCCAGGCACATTTGAACAATAACAATAGTTACGACAAAATCAAAGTTGCAAATGGAATTCAACAAAGAAGTTACATCAGCTTCTTCTGGTCTGGTGTATGTGTGTTTTGGCAGTTTTGTAAAGTGGTCAAGCAGGGGCGGGCACCCGGCGCCCCCCTAAAATTGGAAAAAATATTATCTTTGGCGTAAAATCGTGATTTTTCACACGAAATACCCCAAAAAATTTCGCGCCTCCCTCCGCTCGCCGATATTTTTTTAAGTGCGCCCCCTAACTTGAAATCCTGGATCCGCCCTTGTCAAGGGTTTGAACAATAGCAGGGAAAAAATCTAATTTAAGTCTATTTTATTTCTAATTAATTTTAATTATTTTATATCTATTTATATTTTCATTTAGAGTAAAATATGCTGTATTCATATATATTCAAAACGGAAATTCGTGTATTTTTTTTTTTTTTTTTTTTTGTAAAACAGCAACATTTGCCTTTAATTTTCTTGTAAAAATAAATGATATTTAAAAAAGAATTTCCTTGAAAGAGCCTCAATATACAGGTGTTGATGGTTATAACTATATGAAATTGTGACACTAGACATGTTTATATTACGGTTTAAGACAATACCTGATTAATTGGTATTTTGAAAATACATTCATAAAAACTTCAAATAAACTTGAAAATTTGATTTAGCATAATTACTTATAATTACCTCTTTGAAGATTAATTCAATACAAAGAAATTAATTTCTATTTTCTTTTACTTTCATCACACAGATCGAAACCATTCGATTAAAAGCCATATTGTGACGTTAACTAGCCTTGAAAAGCGTATGTTAATATATGTGCTTGACTTATTCGACGGGGGGGCTGAAGCCCCCAAAGCCCCCCCCCCCCCCCCCCCCCTTGAATCCGCCACTGATATCACTGGGTTTTCTTTTTAATAACCTATATAAACAAAACAATGTGGGGGAGATAACTCAATGTGTATGTTCAAAGGGAAGTAATTATACGTTTCCAAAGGGGAGTAACTCTGAGCATAGCACAACGACACGATTTCGTTCGTATCATTTATTACGTATAATACATTATATAATTAAAATACGGCAATGCTTGACAATATACAATAGTCGTTTTAACACAATTTCGTCTGTTTATTAAGTACGATGCATTCTATAATGGGGATATTTACCAAGACAATGCACGACAAAATACGTGACAATTTTAACAGTTCGATTGTTTATTAAGTTCAATACATTCTATCATGACGACAATTACAATGCATGACAATATACAATGTTAACAGTTAGATCTTAAAATTGTGTCCTCGTTCCTCGATGTCTCTGTTTGAAGTAGTACAGACAATACAGTCCACAGGTGTCGGTGTCGTCGGATTGGATTTGAGACGAACAGTAGTAGTATTACGGTCCGTTGGCGTTGGCGAAACGGCGGTGATACGTTTCCGGTGCGTTTCCCAGCGAATCGACAAATTCGACGGATCCCACGAGGGGAAAGTACCCAGTGACTTCCGCCATGGTCGCACGTGTCCGTATTGATGATGAACGTGTGGGGCCGCCGCCATCACCAATATAGACATATAAGCAATCGTGGATATCCACCTCCGCCACCACCACGACCATCGCCACCACCTCCGCCACCACCACCGCCGCCATTAAGGTGAATGAATGTTGTAAATCAACTTGTGGTGGTGGTGGTGATGGTGTCAGGGGTGGCGGTAGTGGCGGTGGTTTGGCAAAGTACAAGTTTTGGTTCAGAGCGATTACCGTCAAGTTTCGGTGATGACTTCCCTCGGTAAAGAGATCGTTGATTCTCGGGTCCTTGGCCGCAGTCGACATCAAGTCGTCCATTCCTCCACGGTCGCACGTGTCCGTATTGACGATGAATGTACGGGGCCTAACTCCCACGTGGGACGGTAACTCATCGGCGCAACACACGGCCGCGGGATAGTCCTTTAAACAGTTCTCTATCTGGAGATTGGTCATCCAGCAGTTCCACCACCACCGCCACCACCACCGCCACCACCGCCGCCGCCCGCAGGGTCGACAGGCTAAGAGGTCCGGGTGTTCCTCTTGTTCTTCCTCCTCCCCTCCTCCTCCTCCTCCTCCCCACCTCCTCTCCTCCCCTCCTCCCTCTCCGCCTCCTTCACAACCCTTCCTCCACCTCCTCATCCTCCTCTCCATCCTTCTCTCCCACATCCTCCTCCTTTTTCTCCGCCTCCTCCGCAGGAGGAAGAACAAGAATATTTTATTACAAGAATAAATATATGATAAATTATTACTCTCAATACATTTCTATTATAGGTCATATAAACCTAATATCTAATACTATTTTTTACCTAGGATTGGGGTTAGGGTTAAGGTAGGGGTAAGGGTTAGGGTTAGTGTTAAGGTTAGGGTTAGGGCTTAGTGTTAAGATTAGGGTTAGGTCTGGGTGTTAGAGTTAGGGTTAGGACGTGGTTATGCAATCGGTACTCCACTGTATCTTTCAAAAACCTCACAACATACTACTGGAATGTGTGGGTTTGTTGTACGTGGTAGAGGTGGATAATTCCTCAAAGCACATGCATATTTATGTAAATAGCTTTCTTTAATGCAAATTAAATTTTTCAAAAGCAATCAAATGCATATCTCCAAATTCACACAGTTTTTGGTGTATACTATGCAGCCTAGTCGGACATTATTATTTATTATTCAGACTGGGAAATGGTTTTGCTTTGATTATAGCTGTACTATTGTAAAGGGGTCTCCGTAACCATGAATTTATGGTAGTTGGGCCTACATATACCTTGCGATTGGCGCTCATTGCAGCTCCTATTTTGGGAAGTATAGTTTGTGTTCATAGAGAGATGTACTTGACACAAACATATGATAAGTGTGCCTTTGTTGAAGGTTTTCTCCGGGTACTATGCTTTCCATCACCAACAAACGGCCCGCCATCTACAGTATAATAGACTAGTGTTGAAAATTGAGTTCAAAATTCTAATGCGGTTCACCACTTACATTTTAAAACAATCATATTATCAACATCATCCTCTTTTAAGCTAATTAATTTCAAAATGGTTTTGAAATCTGCTTTTCATTTTAACTTCTTGTTATCGTATCATGTTTAATAATCTTTCAATTCGAATGCATAAGTTTGCTAAGACAATCAGTAATCTCAGAGGAGTGTAATTAAAATTGATTGAAAAAAAAAAAGTTCGGGGAAAAGTATGAACGCATATTATTTTTACGATAGGATAGAGTTCCGCATGATAAATGTATCGGCGGGATGATAAGACTGACTTCAACATAGTAAGTTAATCGATATATTTGTTGTATGATTTGCAGTCTTGTTGACTTACTTATAAATCTGGGTACTTTGTTCCCACTACCTGTATTTAACACGTGCGATAACTGCAGGTGTACATGTTGTGTTTTAGAATATATATATTATGTTAGTATCTTATAATGCAAGACATCTAGTCTCGTTTAAGTTCAAAGTCACGATTTCGTAAGACATTTGAACCTTGATTTCAAAATTGGGTGTCTCCCGTGGACTAATTCTTTAGTTTTGATATTTGATAATTTATACTTTAGACCAGATAATCGCAGCATGGCATTGTAGTTACAATTTAAAAAAATCCCACATATACCCTATGGTACTAAACCTTTAATAATACATATATGACAATGACATTGCTAATTATTTATAACCGGAAAGATATGCAAAATCACCTAATTTGGTTTAAATTACATTACTTTTAATATTAAATTTCAAACGTCTTTATTGTGACATAAGGTAAGAAGATAACACAATATCCGTCATCAATATGCAAAAATAATCTTTTGAAATATGAAAAAAAATAAAAAGTATATTTGTTATTACCAAGTATGGACGAGTGGCTTCTGCATATCATTTGGTTAAAGTAGTAATTTGAAAACAATACAATCTAATGGCAGATTTCCGATAACAAATCTTTAAATCGTCTTCTATTGTCGACCATTGTGTTACTTTAGGCGCGGGTAAGCTCGGATAACACCACACTTCTTCTCATTGTTTCTATTCCGAGCTGTCTCTGATCACCGTTGGTGATAATGTTATAATCAATGTAACAGTTATCTTATAGTGACTACTTGATCACTCCTAATATCTAATCTGACAAGTTTCTTATTCCAATTAGACACAAACAGACTGAAATATCGTGCATTCGTACATTCGATTGCAATCAAATTGACGTTTGTTCGTTTGTGGCATGCCAGCAGGGCGCCTTTCTGGAGAAACGAAACTTCCGCGGTTCATCTAATGGTATGATCAAGTTTATGGTTCTCTTTGTTTGAGAAAAAAAAAACTGTGTAGATACAACAAGTGTAAGCAGAAGACATAAATAGGAGGACAAACAATGCAATGATCAAGAGACAAAATGATAAAGATTGTTTTTGCTTAGCACACGGTCGTCTGTAATTCAGGTCATCACTTCAACCATTACACCAAGGGGTTTTAAAATCAAAAGCCAAAAACAAATAAATTATTTTACAAGCATACCAACTCCAACAAAAAAAAGAGTGCGAAAGGTGCTTCGAAAAGATAAAAGTGTCCTGCTACATTCATGTCACCCGTGACACAAGGAAGATAAAAAAAAATCCTACTTATTGTTAAGGAGTCGTGTGTATCAAACTAAAATACTTTATTTTCTGATCTTTTTTGCTGAATTTTACTCAGTAAACGTATACTAATTTTACTCAGTAAACGTATACTAATTTTACTCAGTAAACGTATACTAATTTTACTCAGTAAACGTATACTAATTGTAACTTCTGTTTTACTTACTAGTATACTGTAATATTTTGAGTACTTCAAAATAAATTGTTATACTTTAGAGCAGTAAAACATTGATAACACATCAATAAAGTACCGAAAAATACTTGGTTACTAAGTACAGAATGATGTCACAATTGGAATTATATAGGATCGTATAACGATTACTATAGTATTATATAGGAAACATCTGATTTATAGTAAAAACTACAATATTTTGTGGTTGTAACAGCTTTATGTGTATTTAATAATCATTGTCAAACAGAATGGTGACTGAGTACTACATATTACTCAAACATTTAATAACATAAATATTAAAAATTAATAACGAAATATGAGATACCGGTATGTTTTTGTAGTATTGGGAATAAATAATAACAATAACAATAAAAGCAGATCAATGACTTAATAGAGTAAATTTTATGTCATTACAGATTCTTTTGAAGACTAAGCTGAATATTATTTATTAATGGCTTTTTATGACAACATACTCTTGTGTTCGCAGTGCATTGTTTTTTTGCTTTTTTTTTTTTTTAAGAATTCACAGTTTAGTTAATTGTTTCTAGAGAATAACTACTCACATTATCATGTATTTACAAGGAAGGGATATTAATGATAAAGAAGATGTCGAACTTAGTTTTTGGATTTGTCTTCGTCAGCCACGATCAAAGTACACAGCTCGGAAAGCAAAATAATTATAAAGTATTCAGAGGCAAGAAAACGAAAGAGCTCAAATAAGATATCTAAAATCGGCCACGGTTAGCTATGCCTGGGGGATAGAACCCTCATTGGAAAAAATGGCGCACATAAATTACGATAAAGCATTGTAATTCATAGACGACCAACATGGATGAATACAATGAAATTGGATATCTAAGTACGGATTCTGATAACCCCTTCGGTATCTTCAAACTCTTCTTCTATTACAATGTCCACTTTCGGAAAAAAGAAGAAATAAACATGTACATTAATAACTTCCATTAGATATCACCCATTCAAGTATAATCTAATGTTAGCATTTTAATCTCAAATTAATTGATTTTGTATTTATCTATATGAAACAAATCCATACAATCTTTACAGAAGTATGAATTTTGAAATAGAGCTTCTTTTATTTTCTTTTACGACATTGTGCACCTCACAGACAAAACCAGTTACTAATAATGTAAACAGCAAAAGCACATTTCGATGAAAAATCATTAAATTTTGACAATTAAGTGAATGTTACCTGCTTCTTATACGACACCCGCCATGTTACTCATATAATATACGCAATAAAGGAAACAACGCAAATGAGACATGATTTTCAGATACCCCAAAGTACAACACAACGAACAAAATATGCGGTTGTAGCATTGATGTGTCGGAACACCTGTTTTGTAATTTTAAAAAATAGTAAGTAATATGGTTTAATGCACATCATAAATCAAAACCAAAATGTTGAGTATTAAAGAAACAATTATTGTTATAATTTGCTATTACGAACGTCAAATAATGCTAGATATTGTTTTAATCAAATATTAAATTACAACGACATTAAAACTATTAACAAATAACATACATTTAATATCTAGTGGAAAAATCTGCGATTATAGTACAAACCACATTATTCTTATGGTTGTAACAGCTTTCCTGTAGCTAATCATTGTCAATAGAATGGTGACTTAGTATTGTATTATAACAAAACAAAAACAACAATAACCTTTGAATATTATACTGATATATAACAATATCCATTAAGAACCTCAGAATATTAGTAGAATATTATTTATCATTTGAGCTATTTTTTAATACTAAACTGAAGATTGTTTTTGTTTTTCAAATATCTGGTATGGCGTAATATACTATTGGGCTGGCAGTGAATTTCTGAGGCAGCCACTGTTTAGTTGATTGCTTCCAGGGGTGTTGGATAACCTATCACATTATCAACTATGTAGACGGGGAGGAGTAGGATCAATTCACACATTGGAACAAAAGATTGTACAATAAGAATATGTAAAAACGTGTAGGTGAAATATCAATCTTTTTGGGGTAATAATATTCTATCTACACGACCAAAAAAGGTGGATGGAATTACATTGGTAACTTTCTGTTGACACACACCTAGCTACAATAGTTATCTATGAAGTTACAATTTTCCAAATGTGATGAAAAAACCATTCAATTTTAAAATAATTAACAATTCATTGAATGTCACCCACCATTAGTTCATAATATAATAAATGAACAATACAAGCCCGCAAGAACACCACAATGGTGACGGCTCATTGCAATTTATAACAAGATATAACAATAGTTATAACTGTTATTCCAGATTGTCGTTTTGTTTATGTGCATATAAACAATAACTCTTTCTATTTCAAAATGTCACAAAAGTGATTCTGATTCTGACCCCTACGTGATTTCCTTACAAATAGGAAAAGACGAGACTTGTTCAGCAGGTGGATGGATTAAAGATGCTATTTTTCTGGAATTATTAACTAGTGGTGGATATTAATCAACGAAATGTTAAATATGTTAATACTGAATGATTTTTCTTCGAAATGTACCTTTTAGCTGCCCACATAATGTTGATATTGTTGACAGCGAATGTTGTCGCTGATCTTCAGTAGGTTTTAACTGAACATAAATGTTCTATTTCAAATTTCCAAATCCTGTCAGAACAGTTTAAAGATGACATAGGACAATCAGAAGCCGTTAATCGAAGAAGGATAGACAATGCAATGGCCAAAAGAACAAGGACAAAATGACAAACAACGATCTACAAAACACTACACTGAAACAAAATATCAAGCAACACGAACCCCACCCACTAAAAATCGGGGATGGAATCGGGTGGTCTGGATTGTAAGCAGTTCCTGCTGAACTAGTTGAGTCCGTCGTGTTACTCTTGTTACAAACCCGGCGATAAGTCATGCATAAGGAAAGATCCAGATTGCTATTTCGACCAAGCGGAACATATCCGTTGTTTGTGTAAAGCTTGTGTAGAATTGCTGTGGTTAGATCATCTTAATAACTACAGTACAGATAGGTTTTTTTTATACAATACAATACAATACAATACAATAAGCTTTAAGTCGGAAAGAAGCAAACAATTATTACACAGGCTCTATGAAAAAGCAAAGCTCATTTTGATAGAAGTTATAAAGGCAATTAGTTTTATTTTTACAATTCTAAGAATTGAAGGAGAACATGAGTGTACCAGACGAAATAATTTATCTAATATAGAATAAAGTTTTAAAAGAAAATATGTGTTTACGGAAAGGGCTCATTGTAATTATATCCGTTAAATCACAGAAGAAATCTAAATCTTAAGTATCTCGAACCTTAATAATTTAAGTTAATTTATCACCTACAAAATACTGCTGGAAATGTCTTTTTATGTCATTGATATTCTATGAGATATTATAAAACTAATGTGCAGTTACTGCTAGATAATCATTTATTTACAGTACATCTAAAAGACTCAATTGGAAACGGACACACGTAATGGTGAATCAAGGTCCCGGAGAAGACGTCAAGAAGACTAATAACAACATATAAAAAGAGGAAAAACCTAAAATGACATAAAGAAAATTTTCACAGCAACAGGAATTACATACTTTATAATTAAAGACTATGCATCATTGGTTTTCATTCTTCGTTAAATGCCCTTGATTATCAGCGGCTTGTAACAAGTAGCGACATGAATAATTAACCTGAAGGTCGTCTACAATCTCAGTAGGATGTTTTATCGTCTGTATATGGTAGTTGCTTCCGTGAAAGAATATCATTATATAATAAGACGATCATCATAGATGTTCAGAGTATCGGCAATCCTGTGTGGTTGTTGTTCTGCTGCCAAAGCATCTGCATGATATGTGCATGATTTTTAATTTGATATACCCTCATATGTAGAGTATGCCGAAATTACTAATATTAATATTATATAGGCATTTATTACAGATGATCTACTAAACTAATATCTGAAATGCTCTAACTTTTGTATAAATAGCTTCGAAAATTTTTCAGAAATTGCATCACAGTCTGAATTTGGCAGTAATTGAAAGAATTTTTTCTGTGATGTTTTAAATTTCATTTTCTAAAGGTCTGTAGCAATATGAAGACCTTAATATTACCTATGGTAGTCGTTTTCAATTATATCTACCTATTCAATCAGTATCTATGCCACTAAATATGTGAGTGTGATTCCCGTTCTTTGCTAGGTGTACTCGATACAGCTTTCTTCATGCTTATGTGATAAAATGAGTCAGTTGTGTTATTTCCCGGATTCTCCATTTTCCTTCACCAATACAACTGACCTCATAATATAGCTTAATATTTGAAAGAGGTATTAATCACCAATGACAGAACACACCCTTACATATGCAGCAACACATACCCTATGATATTCAGGTATTTGTATATGAATGTCAGATATACATCAACCATACATATTCCAATGATGACATTCTAGCTGGTTGGTATAGTTTCCCCACCTATAACCATTGCATGCGTTATCATATGCCGTTCTTGCTTGCCTCTATAGACTATATCATTTATCCGTGTTGCTCCTTTTTAGTTTTTTGCTATGTGTATTTGTGTTGTATTTTTTGCTATGTGTATTTTTGCTATGTGTTTTTTGCTATGTGTATTTTTGCTATGTGTATTTTTTGCTATATGTATTTTTGCTATGTGTATTTGTGTTGTATTTTTTGCTATGTGTATTTTTGCTATGTGTTTTTTGCTATGTGTATTTTTGCTATATGTATTTTTGCTATGTGTTTTTTGCTATGTGTATTTTCGCTAGAGTGTCTTGTTCTATATGCTATTCGTGTCTGATTTTTTTTATTGTTGATTGTAACCTTGGGTTATATTTGTCAACGGTGATTTTCCAACATTTACTCACTACTTCCTTCAAACGCCCGTACACTATTACGGATGTGTGATGGTATTGTCATCTCTTTAGATTTTTGATAGATTATGATATATAATACTTAGGTTTTGCTTATTTTATTATAATCATGTGAATCTCCATATTACTAAATGCATTTGAGAATAAGGATGTTTTTAACTGGTATAAGAAGAGTTTGAGGCTATCAAAGAAAACAGGGTCAACATTTGCAAGATTGTCTTCTAAACCGCCCAGGTTCTGTTGAAGTTCTGCGATGGTTAATATATTGCACAGTTGAGGAGGTTAGGGGTTATGGTGTTCAGCGCCACTGTCAACAATATTTCAGTTATATCGTGGCGACAGTTTTATTGGTGGAGGAAACCACAGTACCTAGATAAATTCACCGACCTGTCGCAAGTCAGTGACACATTTTATCACATAATATTGTATCGAGTTCACGTCGTTATGAACGGATTTCGAACTCAGAACTTTAGTGCACATTTGGATATTGCTTTATTATCACAGTTATTACCTATATAATTCAGTACATTACAGAAACGTCCCTGTCAAACAAATGTTACCGTTGCTCATGAAATTCAGAGCTGAACTATATTTTGTTGACCAACAACTTTTTTCGTTTAGGCATGACATTGTGTCTTTATTAGAATTAATGTTTCTGGTGACCCCTTCAAACGTTTCATTCATCAACAATATGTAAGCCAATGTAATGCTCACAGTTAATCTTTAAAAACAATTTCTTGAATATTATGCAAATAGATCAGATGTTAATGACAATGGTTGTTAGCTTTCTTTTCCAATATACAATCATATCATTGATAGCTATGTATCTGTGAATACCTCTTTGTACCTCTCTTTGTTAATTAAGGGAATTTGCTATTTTCAGGCTAGTAAAATAAAAAAGATCTGTCGAATTCTTTGTGCATATAGGTTAGGGGCCATCTCGCAAATATTTGCCCAATTCCTTATACATATAGGCTAAGTAGCCCATCGCACAATCGGGTTGAAGTATTTTACCTGAGTGTCAGTCATGTTCACTGTTATCGAAATCCTTTCTTGATACTCAGAAGTTTCGTAAGACCTTATTAGTTGACATGGAAATATGTTTATCTTACAATTGTAACTATCTCTGGTTAATGCCAAATTTGTATCGGTATAGTGGTTAATTAGTACATAGATTGCGAAGCTAAATGACACCGAGCCTCCACTAATAAAGCTAAGCAGGACGTGGCATAGCTAAAAGTAGTACGTGCTCAAACAAAGTAGTTCTACTTTCACTTTACATCAAAGTGTTATTTTTGAATGAATTTCACTGAAAACACTTTGATCTGATGCAGAAATAGTTAAGGAATAAATGACAACAAAATCAATAATTTCTATAAAGTACTTTTTTGGAGTGAATTTTTATGATCAAGAGTAATTATCAATAATTGACGGTACATACCAGGTTTTTTTTATGGACCAAGCAGTAATTAAGAATTAACACTATACATTGTGCTTAGTGTGGTGTCTTGGTATCGCATATTTAATACAAGTTGCACTTTTGGGTAGTTTAAGTGATTTGCTGAAGTCAATATTTTGGAGCAAAGTACAGTACCTCATACAACACTAGTACAACTAATGTAACGACAACACTCGGTAACCGTTGACACCTCCTCATCGGAAAATACATACATATACCAACAATAACAGCTGATTGCAACCTACATCCTGAGTAGGAAAAGCAAAAAGTGCATTTCCCCATCCATGTTTTTATGGCGATGTAATTAACAAAGCTAAAATGTTCAAATGTTACACATCTAAGCTTGTAACATCCTTAAAAAATCTTTTTCGTAAAGAAAATGATTTATCATCTATTGTTGACTCTTTGATCTGTCATTCCATGTTATAAAAACTTTAATGTGCAATGTTGATTCTAACAAATTGATGGCCTATTTATTCTGGTCTCCCACGAAGGCCATTAAATTCTTTAGATGTTTAAGACTAATTGGTATCAATTCTCTGAGGAATATCAGTTATTTAGCTTTCCATTTTTTTTTACCTTAAGCGTACCTGATGTAAGTTATTCCAGAAATTGTATATCTACATTTTTATCATGATTATTTGGCCGAAGAGTAATGGTCTTTAATCCACATATTCTACCTTTCTAGTAGTCAGTTGACTACGAACATTCATTGACCCGGTTATTGTACTGTTAATGTTCCTGTTGTCATTCATTTTTGTGATAGTTTGAGTGGACAATAATTTGTGCAAGTTTGTTATTGTTTGTTTATATTTGCCGCTGGATATCCAATTATCAAGAGGAGAATTAGAATCCCATTAACCGGTTTAACCTCTCCACATTATTGTGCCTGTCCTAAACCAGGACCTGGATTTCTAACGTCATATGTCATGATTTTATATTATGTGCAATGATCATTATTTGAGGTGAGAAGTGATTGTTCATTTTGTTGATATTGGTGCAATTGTTGACCATCGTTGTGTAAACTTTCATTTCATAACAAAACAAAGATGGTAGAGGCAACAATAGTCCAAACATGAAACGGAAAACAAACTTTGTAGTATTACAGGAAATTTTATTGTATTCTCCACAATATTTGTATATTACACAAAATTTAAATGGGTATGACTAGATATCCCCAAATAAATGCAAACTATTAAGCATACAGAACCTGATAACCGCCATGTGACACCATAGTTCTTACATAATGTAATTATTATTAGAACTAAGGTGTTCGTCCCGCGGACATAGGTGGCATTGAACGATTTTGGCTATCGCGTTTTGGTTTTCTTACTCTGAAAGACTAATATAATTTGGTTTTTCAACCTTTCGATTTTGAGCGTACCTGAAGAAGGTTATTCCAGAAACGTGCCATGCACACTTAATTAATTATCTACGTTTATATTTTTGTTTTTGACAAACATGGTGAAAATGCACTTTAATTGTACTAAGATGTGGCAGTTGATTCAAACTTGTCAAACTATTATTTATTTTTTGACAGTTTAATTACAATACTCCCGTTGAGGTTTATAGCTACCCTTTGCCTTTGTTCTATAACTGTTTCTACTTTCAATGTATATTTTTAACCTGCTTAAAGAAGAAAGGATACAAACGTGACCATTGTTTACCTAATGTTTCATGTCAAGTGTAGTTGTATAAAATACTACGTACTGAAAATTTGTGTCAGATTTAAAAAGATATTTAAATGCCTCATATCAGTTATTAAATTAGAAGTTAACAGTTCATTAGTTAACATGCACATGTAGTCAAACATCTTTAAGAAACACAGTACTTGTATGACACCTTGTTCATACAAATCTATTTATCAAAGCCAATACACAATGATTAATAGTCGCGACAACTCAGGTATAGATAGCATCTGTTGCTCATAACCGTGTCCTGACATGCAATGTTTACAAAATATCAGCTGTTTTTGTTTACTTCCTGAAGCCACGTGTTCATCCCCACAGAGTCTGCGTCGACGACAGGATTTTCCCATAAAAAGACATTACTAGATTCTATAGGTCAATAGGTCAGGTTTTCTGTTGTTGATTTGAAAATCGATCGATAGCAACAGTGATATGCGTTTTTGCTGTGCAATGAAGATTGGTAACTTGCCAGGTATACCAATCAAAAGACGACTATTACAGGTAGTTACTTTGATGTGGTTATTGAAGCATTTATTTGGATCCTAATTGTGTTTATTTGGATGTTCGTATGCCTTTAATTGATAGATAAACACAGTTATTATGGAATAAATCATATATTCTAGTCATGGAACTATTAATCGCTTCACAAAATTATCAAAGACCATCAAACACTCGTTATTGTAGACATGACATATTAGATCTTGTTAGTTAAATCAATATATTAATATACCTACATACATACATACATATGTATCTATATATAATCAAAATAGATATGACAATTAATAATGATAAACCCTGAAACTTTAAATAATATGATATGATAATATAACCATTAAAAATAGATGATGGGAAAAAATCGAAGCTTTAGTTCAATAACACACGTATCGAAAAACCTCGTATCAAAGAGTCAGTACAATGTCGTAGAAATTTATATAAAGATATCAATTACGAACAATTAACAAGCAATATCAAGGTGTATATATAATACATAAAAGATCACTGATAAATCAATATATTAATATACCTACATACATACATACATATGTATCTATATATAATCAAAATAGATATGACAATTAATAATGAAAAACCCTGAAACTTTAAATAATATGATATGATAATATAACCATTAAAAATAGATGATGGGAAAAAATCGAAGCTTTAGTTCAATAACACACGTATCGAAAAACCTCGTATCAAAGAGTCAGTACAATAATTACTAAACGAGGCAAATGGTACTTTTCAGGAAATAAAACTAACGACCTTGTTATTACGATTTGTTTACGTTCAATCAAGGAAATAATTGTGTCATATTGTTCAATTAAAAAAATGCAGGTCTTCTGTGCTTATCTAGGTCAGCATACAGCGAATAATTATCTAGATAAAGCAAGCATACAGTGTAAAATTGAAAAATATTTTCATCGCAATTAAGATGCAATTCAGTTCATAAAATTTTATTCTACATTTGTTTTTCAGTTTGTTAGTAATAATTAAGTTTAAACAATGATGGTCATACATTTCACGAATAGTAACAAAACAAACAATCACCTCTCACCTTAACTCACTGAGAATCCCCCCAAATATGACGCTGGAAATCCAGGTCCTCGCTTGGGACAAAAATGTGTCGGAGTTAAACCGGTTAAAGGGATCCCAACCCTCCCCTTTTGATAATTGTTAATATGATCAGATGTTAGGGAAGCTGATGAAGTTTTGTAAGATCGCCACATCGGGTTATATGGATTTAAAATCATTTCTACTGGTACTTGAAAAACAACAATCGGAGCAGTTTATCCAATATAACATATTTCTGAATAGACGTTTTTTGAGTATTAGGGGGAAACAATCGTACTCGAAATCTTTATGATAGTAAGGACCTTATTTGGCTGAACGACTTTCATGTACGAGTGATATACCAATAGATGTAAGAAGAGCTTAAATATACAAAAGGTGTAATCAGAATCCTGGTAACGCAATGGCCAAAAGAAAGAAAAAAGAAAAAATAATCTATCTACAAAACACTACACTGAAAACTAAGCATCGAGCAAAACGAGCCCAACTATAAACAGGAGGTGAACTCAAGTTCGCCGGAAGTTCCTGCTCCACTAGTGGCACCCGTTACAATTATATTGTAGAAGTTATTGTGAAAAGCACACCTGGCGGCATCAAACTGACTATTTTGAGGTATAGTTTATGCCTATTCTGAAGACCTCCTGGTGACTTTAAAATACAGAACAATAAAACACTGTTCCTTATCTTCTGAGTTTTACCTCACCTTCAAAAACAAAACTCTACAACAAACATGATGACTTCAATAGTCAACTTCCCTTTCATTAGTAGAAATATTCTATCAGCAACAGCGTACGTAGTTTACATTTTACAACTCATATTGTTCTATGGTTTGTGCCCAGTACAGTGATTTTCTGGACAGAACTTAGCTGATGACACAAAAGCTCCTCCAGCAAAGCAACGTTGTTCCTAGGTTTAAGTCATCACTGTACTGTCGTCATCAAGAACTTATTGACCATTACGAAAGATTCAGATCTCAAATGGCAGTGATTTTCTTCCCTTCTACGTATATTTTCTTTCTGTCCTCTATCACCGACACGACGTTTAACGAGCTTGACTATATGAGTAACATGGCGAATGTTATATAAGAAATAGGAGCTGTTTACAAGAGCTGCGTCTTGTGTGCCCAGTGTTGTCGATGTTTCTGGATTGTCCATTATTGATTGCCCCTTCGGGTTTCTCTGACGCTTATTTCAGTTTGTCTTTCATGTTTACGTACAACCAAATGACATACTAGCAGATCAGCTATATAATATCGCATATTTTTTTAGCATATCGTAAAAGTGTGGTGATTTCAGTTTTCACATTGTAAATATTTCTTGCTAAAGTTGTATTACACATACCACCTAATCCTGGCATATCGAGTATGCTAAACCGCATCAGTGGTGTAATGGTTAGCGTTCTCTCCTCGAGTGCGGTAGATCGTGGGTTCGAGCCCTGGTCGAGTCAAACCAAAGACTATAAAATTAACATTTGTTGCTTCTCCGCTAAGCACGCAGCATTAAGGAGTAAGAGCAAAGATTTGTTGGATCAGAATCAGAACAATGTGTCCGCGTGGAGCGACATGTATATCTGTGGACTGTAGTTTCAGTGAGCTAGCACTATAAAAATCCAACTCAGCGTGTTGGTCTAGAACAAAACGGAGCTCATCATCAACTCATTGAAAATTAACTTGTTCTCGCCATGATATAGCTGAAAAATTGCTGAGTTGGCGTTAAACACTCACTCACTCACTCACTCACTCACTCACTCACTCACTCGAGTCTACTAAGTATAATGTATACACTTCGTCTTACTCCTATGACTTTTTAGTCGTCTATTAAATAGTGTACTGGTACTTGTACAGGGAAATACACTTCCTGAATCAATAAAATCTCAGTTATCTACCGATGTATGTCTTAAACGTTTTCTCCAACATTAATGATATACTAGTTGAATAAAACGACACCATACTAATTTTTCAGACGCCACCATTGCACACAACTAGCAGAAAAATCTATTAGTAATGCCGAACACCCGCAATAACATCTCGACCATGTTGAAATATGGGAAGGGAAATTGAAAATAGCTTTTCATTCTGATAAATCCGATACCCTGTCTGTCACTTGTAATAAAAACCCCATCAAATTTAATTAATTTCCACATAGTCGTCATCATTAGGTGCATGAAGCAATATATTTATTGATCTAACAATGAAACAAGATTTGTCTGTCTTTCGATTTACGGCTTCTGATTACACCTTTGGTATCTTCAAACTTTTCTTAGAGAAGCCATTTCAGTAATGTATGCACACAGCTCTTTTGTCGAAACCTTAACATCAGGTTACAGCGATCAAATAACAAGTATATACATCTCTGGCGTAGTCCTAAAGACAAGCATACTGACCTATGATTTATCGCCATGTTGTATAAATTATCAAAAGTTCCAATTCATAAATCAGACAGAACGGGACAGCCTGTAAAACAGATATCAGTCATGGTCAGTATTTTCGAGAGGTGGAAATAAATTAAAAAGTTTGATGGCTAAATTATTGTTACGAAATTTCAGTGTTTATACTGATTGTATTGCTACAGATTTTGTCTCTTTGTTCAAAAGTTTGATTTACACCAAATTTGCACATGATGACAAAGCACAGGCTGCCAACACAATCTATTATAGTTTGATTTACCAGTGACAGTTAATGCTGTCATCTCTAGATCCATTGATTTATCACTGTTTTCTACTTACTTGAGTATCGTTGTTTATCTGTGGGTTTGTACTGTTATTGTGGTTCGTGTTGTTCAATGTTTAGATTTCTGTGTAGTGTTGTGTAGATCGTTGTTTGCCATTTTGTCCTTTTTCTTTTGGCCATTGTGAGGTGTGTTGTCTCTCCTTCTTCGATTAATGGTATCTTCAAACTTTACTTATCATTGTTACATTTGTGTTTATTTCTTTGTGTGAGTACTGTTATTATTGTAATGTATCCAGACAGTTGCTTTACTCGAAATCTTTTCCAACTTGGGTACTGTGCGTTAATCTTGGTAAATATGTTCTCTTTATAAATATATATAATGATTGTTTACTTGTCAACACCAAGTTTATATTAATGTGTAGAACAAGTTTAAAAACAATACACCATGTAGGTAAAGACGTGATGTTAGGTTGAAGCGCGAACGAATGTTTTAAAGGCCACACGTGAAATAGCAGATGATGAATAGGGTCTTTGCCTTACAACAGAAAACCCTTAGTGGTTGCTCCAATTGAAACATAGAGTTACAACGTTGTTCATTTGAATTTAAACAACAACAAATCAAATTTAAACAGCAACAAATCGAATTCAAACAGCAACAAATCAATCAAATAACAACTTGTGGTGGATGTAATCTTAAATTGGTTCATCAATAGGTATTTAATATTTCCTAGTTGGAAAAATTCCATTCTAGTATCACAAATGTAAACATTATGGGTGGAAACAGGCATGTCTTCCCTGTCACGGGACGGTTTTTCTTATAGCAAAGATTTACATTTTTTTGCTCCCCTCTATCTGTCTGGTGTTTCATATTTTATACAATAGAATCAGTGATATCTATTGTACTAGTTATATTATTGTTCTTTGTAAATGGTGCAACGTGTACGAAATCTTAGCTTTACGGATTTTGAAATATAATCATGTATTTGTTAAGTGACTTTTCTGTCAATATGTTGTACTCTTTTTTTTTTGCCCAATACGTTTCAAGTTAGGGCTAAAGTTATGGTGTTTAACGCCACTTTCAACAATATTTCAGCTATATAGTGGAGATCAGTTTTTTTTTGGTGGAGGAAACAGAAGTACCCAGAGAAAAAGCACCGACCTGCCATAAGTCACTGATACACTTTATCGCATAGCCCAATATGATAACATATAACATGTAGTAGAAACTACAATAGTGAATAGGGGCCGTCGTGGGCGTGATCGCATGATAGTTGAATTTACAACTACATATGCAATCAGTGCATCATCACTGATGTTGTGAGTTCGAATCCCGATCAGGGCGAGGTGTAGAACATTATGTGATATAGTTTGTCAGTGACTTGCGACAGGTCGGTGGTTTTCTCCGGTTTCCTCCACCAATAAAACTGACTTCCACGATATAACTGATATATTGTTGAAAGTGCCGTTAAACACCATAGCACTACCCTCGTCATCATCCCTAATATTCTAATGTCATCATAATTGAAATGAGTAATCTCTATTCGTTATAACCGAAATGTTGTTGAAAGTGACGCTAAGACACCATCAAACTAATATCAAACAAACATACAATAGTGAATTAATTGAATATGCATTGTATCTTCACTTGAAGATACATATTGATGACGATATCAATATTTATTACACTTGCACTAAGGCACAACTGTCGCAGTATCAGTCTGTTTAGTTTCAACACTACTGGATTTCAAGAGTTTTAATTAAAGTAATTCTAAACCCCAACTGACACTCATAAGGAATATAGATTATTGAATCGACACCTCTCATGTATAAAGCTTTTTCAACTGACACTTGTCAGTAATACATATTTTACAACCAACTGACAATAGCCAGGAATATAAATATCTAATAGACACAACCAAAATAGCAATGATCAACCTCACAGAAGACGATGAATTATGTTTCATTGAACCCTATGCCAGTTTGAATCCATAAATATATTCACATTTTTAAAAGTTGTTTAATAAATTATGTTAGTTCTACTTTTGAAATTTATTTTATTGCTTTTTACATTCAAATCATTGCAAAGCCGATTATTTATAGCTTATCAATTACTTGCAATGTAACGATCATTAATTCTATCCTGAACAGCATGTATTAAACATTTATGTTGTGTCTATTTCAGTAGTAATGTTATATGGTGCATAATTTGACATCATTTATGTAACTTACGATTTACTCGTGTTTCATAATTCATTCTAATTGAATACAAAGTCCTATATTATAAACGGTTGTCTTGTTACCACGAGGCTAATGGCGTGTGAAGGATGTGACAGTAAATAAACAAATATCATATGATACCCATTTTAATTCATTATTGCGTGTCAAAAACAATTATTTGCCTTTTATTCCATTGGTATATTTCCACAATATGCTCTTTTAGTTGTCATTAATCTAACAAAGGATACCACACTTAACAAACTACTGCCCATTAGGAACTGATGCAGGTTTTCTTTAAAGTGCAATGATCGTGTCATGTCATTCTACATGTCGATCAGAAACAAGTTCAGTTAATATTACACGCAAGGCGCCATCCATTTTATTATTTGGTAGATGGAGGCTGAGATTTAGTGAAATAAAAATGGTTTCTTGTCTGCCCCCAAAAATATAATGCTTCAATATCCTTTTTCTGTTGGAAAATGAAATTACGCTTAGACGCAGAAATGAGAAAAAATATGTTCGAACAAGAAATCCAAACCACCTTCCCTCCAGGTAAGAAAATGGTTGATACCTAATAGACACTGTCAATAACAGTTATCCACCCGTCATCTCTAAAGTCCTCAATGCAATCAATGGCTCATTTTGTTGCCAACAAATGAGGTATGACGACCGATCGACGCCATTCATTGTTCATTACAGGTATCAATCAGAGCTATGCTCGTGGTATTATTACCATCAGTGAATAGTCTATTCGTTTTTATCCCGGTTTTTTGAACTTTTTATGTTCTCATTTTCATAGCTCACTTATTGTTTTTGGAAGATCAATATATTATAAAACCAAACTCAGTGGGCACGACGTACTTCTGAAACAACACCCACCAGGCCCACCCAGTCAACAAATTGGAAAGTCAAATGTATGTGTAGAATGTAGACTGATAGCAGTCGAAGTTGAACCATTAAGGAATACACTGCCTCTATGTATACTGGAATCTATTGTAGATCTATAAAGCAGATTCTGGTGATCTACACCTGTATTGTCTGTTGAGAGTGTTCATGTAAACTATGGTATACGTTCTTTACAGACGATCGGATGATCCTCTACGCTATTGTTTTAGATTTCTGCTGTGGGTCTCACAAACAAAACTTCTGATTTCATCATAATATACATATTATGAACTGATACAAAGTATATTTTTAATCTAACAAAGAAGATTTCTGGAATCTTCATCAAGTTACATACACTAATCTCATACTGATTCAACCCACCATTTCTTTAGAAATGCCTGTACCAAGTCAGGGTCATTATGGTTTTCACAGTTTTCCGGTTGTTGACTGATTTTGTCTGTTTTTATACTTATGAATTTTGACTTTCCCTTTGTAAGATTGTTCGGAGTTCGGTAATTTTGTTATTATTTTATTATACACTAATCTCATACACAGATTGTTTTGTGTCTCACAAATAACACTTCTGGCATCTTCACGAATTTACATACAATAAACTTGATACAGCCATGGGGTGTATAAAAGTAATAACCATAAGATTAAATAATTAGGTAAATTTATTCAGAAAAGAAAAGTAGTACCAAAGAAATAGATCAAACATACAAAATATATATAAATATAACGCTCAAATACTATTTTTGACAAATGCCCCTTTAAATTTTCAGCCCAGGTGGTGATGTATTCAAATGATTGTCAATCTAACGGATAAAGTTTCATTACAGGTGTCATGTAATAGCTTGAGGACATAAAAACATAATGTTTATATATAATAAGTATGTCATGATAGCAATCGAGCGACACGTGTGAGTAAACACGACAACCACAGGGGTTATAATTACTCATGATTATCTCTATATCTTACATGTAGTCATTTGTATAATTATGACAAAGAATAATAAACTTAAAAACAAAGATAAACAATAGACTATCTTATATACCCAATCTATAACAGTCTATGATGAGAATCCCTTGTAATGATGATCTTTTTGTCCTTGGTCTTTTATGGCTTTTGAAAAGACAACTTGTAGTATTTAAATATATACATGACAATTATCTGATTAAGTAAACAAAAAGTTAAAAATTATTTCCTTAAAAGGTCGATTTCTTATGCAATACGCAAATATAGATTTAAATAATAACACTTATTATGGTTTGCGTAGTCAGTTAATAAATAAAAAAGTAGATACTAGGACAATGCTCCTTTTATACATATAAGTAAAGTGATATTGTCAAGTTGTACCAAATTGAGTGCCCCATGGTGTTAGATATATCTTGTATAATATTTCGGTGTAATGTGATGATGTACTTCTTTGTGTAATGTGGTCGTCACTGCGAACTCATGTTATCAAGTTTTGAAAAAACGTAAAATAAATGGCCACCTCGTTGACTTTGTAAGATTAATAATACATGTATATCAAGTACCCACAGTGTCACATAAAACACCAATGTACTAAAAGTTCATAGTTACCTAAGTCTTTTAATCTTATTTTCTTAAGTTCAGTAGATTTAATTCATATTTTCAAGCCACAATTATCAAGTAATATTACATGACATACTTTTTAGCTCTACTGCCAAGTTTCGGTTTTATTTTTACTAATTCATGGAAGCCATAATTTGTATAACATTTTAACATGGGTACCAATAGTTTCGTTGCATTGTATCTCTCGCCATCGCTCGGACTATTTTTTTACGAAAATAATGCTACCCATGTTAAAACTACATACAAACTATTGAATTATTTTTTAGCTATATTGATACTGATCAATGGTACCTTAAAGCCAAAACAGAACATGCAATATTGTAATGATAATCCTTGAGTCGTAAAACTTTTAAATCGAATCTTCGTTCTGTACTAATCAAATATTCTTATAGCCCTACATTGGTGATTTCACGACCACAAGGACATCATTTGAGAACGAGTTCAAATGATCGTATTTCTAAAACGATTTTATTGTCTAGGTCTATATTTTTGGTTGGTGTATGATGCTTAGCGCCACGTTCAACACTATTTCAGTTATTTCGTGATGGTCAGTTTAATTTGTGGAGGAAACCGGAGTATCCGCAGAACACCACCGACGTGTCGCAAGTCACTGACAAACTTTATCACATAATGTTGTATCAAGTATACCTCACCATGAATGGGGTTCGAACTGACAACTTTAGTGGTGGTATGCACTGATTGCACAGGTATTTGTCAATCCAACTACCACACGATCACGACCACGACGGCTCGTCTAGGTCTACAAGACTGTCGGGTAACCTCGATGCATAGTTAGTTACTTCCTGTGTTAAGCATCTTTCATTGGTTGGTTGTCGTTTAATATCAAGTGAGCAGTATTGCAGCTACAATAATCTGTCGACTTTGAGCATACATGATGAAGGTTATTCCAGAAACGCGATTTGTTTGTGTATTTGATTCCTACTGAACACTCAGTGGACGATTGTACACCGCAACGGAGGAACTGTAGGTCCTATTGTTGTACCTCGGATTCCGACGGGGCTTCTAAAACATCACGATCAGAGGAAATTAAATCAAAACGAATGGATGCTCATGTTACTGGATTGTGAAAATATTTACAGTTCCTAAATATTGTAATCATGTTTGGTGTTCCTGTTTAAGCTCTTTGTTTTTGTTTGCTCCCAAAGACTGTTAAAATTATTTGGCTATCCAATCTATCGACGTTGAGTGTACCCCATGAAGGTTATTCCAGAAACGGGTTGTGCGAACTAAATTAGATATCTACGTTTTTAATGCATTTACGATGCTTTGACACACTGTTGAAGAATCGTGTCAATTAGTACCAAATCATAAGATATGTCTCATTATACAAAAATAGTTCATTTAGTAAAACATACCAAAACGGCTGAAGATGGCTATCCGACAGGCGACGATTGGGAATTTTAAGAGAATAAAAATCTACGGATTCTCTTTTATTTGCTAGGTTTAATTGAACTATATTCTGCAGATGAATGCCCATAGTAGTACAAATGATTTAATACAGAATTAGTCTTTGATCACGTCATTTCATGGAGACGATCTAACAAAGTGCCTTGATTCCATCTATGACGTCTATATCCGATGAACGACATCACGGAAAGTTCAAACGGAAGTTAACAACTATAAAAAACGTTTTATGCAATATTGATTATGATTATTATATTTAACGAATCTTAGTCGATTCCGAATCTCTCTTTTCTTAATAAAAACTGATTTACAGTCTAAGGATAACTGATAAGATTTTATAGACAATATTTGATAATTTGTTATGTATTGGCTTTTGAAGTAGCACAGCAACATGAGATACAAAGGCTTAACAGATTATAACGATTTTAGATCCGCTATGTGCATTCGGAACCACCTGTTAATGTTTAATGTCCAAATATGTCTGGATCTAATATTTGCTCAAGTTTATCCATGTTTAAAATTTCTGGCTCAGGAATCTGGACACCTATCCAATTCCAATCTGAATACTAATAAGCAATGGAAAAACCAGGGGCAGTGAACTCTCTGGTTGGTATATTATGTGTTTGTCTTTGTAATCAGGTTCTTAAAAAAACAAATCTCATCAAATTTCATTCCAAAAATAAATGTGGAATTGGAAAAAACTCAATAAAACCAAGAAATCTTAAGACGAAAGAAAACAACAAATAAATGGAAAATTCAAGATCACAACAACCAAAATTTACCACGTAACATCATAAAACACTTTATGTTCTAATTCACGTTGTTCAAACGAACATAAAGTATTTATGTACTGTTAGCTGTAATATTCTATATACGACGAAAGCCAAGTATTTGCGTTCTGTACCTATACTTGTTAATAAATAAAACACAAACACAATTGAAGATTGACTGGCGCAGTGACCATTTCTATTGTATTAAAACACAACAAACAACATCATATTATAAATAAGTTCATTTTACACAACTTTATGTTTCACTAATATTTAACTGTCAAAAGTCACTGGAAAGTCTCTATCAATCTATAAAAGACATTTTAAAAATTACAAACTGATTCGTACATACACATACATTATATATAATGACGAGGAAATAAATAGGTATATGTACAAACATGCTACGTATAATACTGATATATTCTTTATACTATAAAGTTATTGATGTAACTGAAAATTTGACTTCACAATAAGCTCGTGGGTCTGCTCGATACGGTCACTGCCTAGTCTCGATACTGAATTCTTCACACAGTTCTTTGAATACCTCCGTATTATGAAAACTGGTTCTTACTAATACAGTAAGAAATTACTACGCACGATATACATAAATATATATATAGAAACAATGATACATGGAACAACACAAACTCTCAGAAATACACAATTTCTATTACTACGCCTAAGCACATTTTTCTGCGATTTAAAAAAAAAAATTATTAATACAAAACTGTTATTGAGAATAATAGAATTTAAAACAAGTAAAAATGCACCCGAGGTTAAAATCGTCGAGAGCCAGGCTGAGATTTATATATCTTGTACTTTTCAACGTTCACATAGTGATGGGTTGCTCCTGCCATTTGACTGACATTCTTGAGCCAATCTTACAGATACGGTTATCCGTGTAATGCAAATGAAGAAGTTTTGACAATCTTAATAAAAAGAACATGAAAAGGAAAGAACCAATTTATGCTTCATTTTGTTGTGCTTATATAAAGAAACATTTATGAACATATACAATAGATAA
This sequence comes from Bathymodiolus brooksi, assembly GCA_963680875.1. Taxonomy (NCBI): domain Eukaryota; kingdom Metazoa; phylum Mollusca; class Bivalvia; order Mytilida; family Modiolidae; genus Bathymodiolus; species Bathymodiolus brooksi. The sequence goes on along the minus strand of OY804576.1, from coordinate 58,467,460 downwards.
AGACATGATTAACTAAGACATAAATAAGTCCAAATACCAGTAATCAGAACATATATTAATTATTGTAAACATTTGTTGCCAGACACGAAATGTAGCAATATGGTTGTCCTTTTTGTTTATTTGTTACCTCGTCATGTGATGTCGGGCAGAGTGAAGACGGTAATATTTATAAGATTGCTTCACCCCTGTTTTCTTGTTGATAGCCCCCGGGATATTAGATTATATACACCATAAAACCCTCAACTGTCGGATAGAGGCCGTTTCACACTCATTTTTGGGGTATGAGTTGTGCTCATTGTTGACGACTCTACTGTGACTGTAAAATGCAAAACAAGACTAAAAGCGCTGTTCCTTTACTTAAATTGTTGAATATTCATTCATGTTCATTTTCATCCATATCCTTTCTTACTACTCCAACTTATTACAGCAAACAGTAGCACTAAGCTATTATTAAGTAACACGATGGCTGCCAATAGTACAGAAGGAACTGGTTACACTTCCGGAGGTCCTGAGTTTATTCCGATTTTTGTGGAGTTCGTGTTGCTCAAAGTTTAGTTTAGTAATCTTTTGTAGATCTTTGTCTGTTCTTTTTCTTGTTGTCTTTATATTGTCGTCTTTCTTCGATTTGCGGCTTCTAGTTACTCCTTCACAGCATAGCAAGATATGTAACATTACGAATAATCACACAAAAAGCCAATACAAATAACAAAAAAAACCCATTCTAACCAAACAACCATTAACCCATACTCTATTGTAATATATGCTTGCTATCAGTCAATACTGGCTATCGCAGAATTTACAGTATAGCCTCCAAAATCATCAGCTGTTTTAGGTAATAAAAAAAAAGGAAGTTACATTTGCCATAGTTTTATACAAATGTGTCTCACTTGAAAGAGAAGAATTTTTCATTTTAATGAAAAGAAAATTAGAAAAAAGTCATATTATCGAATTCTAAAGTTTCCTTTTTTCTTTATTTAAAGAAGACAAAACTATGAAATCAGGATATAAAACAGATTAAATTTACATTAACATTCAAATTCTAAGCAATATAAATATATGTTGTGAATTGTTCTTCAGAAATAGATGGTGTGGCTTCTTGTACATAAGAGACTGTCGTGGACGTGATTGTATGGCAGTTGGATTAAGAACTACATGTGCAATCAGTGCCTATCACCACTAACGTTGCGAGTTCGAACTCCGTTCATGGCGAGGTGTACTCGATACAACATTATGTGATAAAGTTTGTCAGTGACTTGTGACAGGTCGGTGGTTTTCTCCAGGTACTCCGGTTTCCTCCACCAGCAAAACTGACCGCCACGATATAGCTGAAATATTGTTGAAAGGGGCATTACACACCATAAACTAAACCATAAGCCAACCATCTAGTACATATGCACTACATATAACACATGTTACATTGGATGCTATGTGATAGCTTATAAATATTAATATTTATTTATTAAATCCATATTTGTCATAGCAGTGTAATAATTGATGACGTTTTATGTATTGGGTGGACGTTGATCTGCAGAATATAATGGAAATTCCAGTGTATTTCGAAATGAATGTTTCAGTGAATCACAAGACTAATATTGTCATTAATACATTTTTAACAGTTTTAATATCAATTATGCAGCTCGTAGTTTGTGCATCGGCATTGTCATGGTTTAATAGATATATTTGTGTTTGACATTAACAGTTACTAAATGATTTAATGTATTAAAGCTGAGGTCAATCACTCTCACGTATGGGTAACCTTAAGAACCAAAGTTTGTTATCCTGTTTTTGTCCTTTGATTTCCTTGCTCCGAAAGATTTTAAAATTATTTGGCTTTCAAATGTGGTGACAATGAACGTACCCGAATGACCGAATCGTAATTTTTCACCTCATTCCGTTCACTCGACAGGAATTCTATCTATACCTAAGCGATATAGACTTTTTAGCAGTATCTCCTCAAATTCAATGTTTGTATTAATTATTTGACATCAACTCAACGATCTGTTGTTACACTTAGGTACTAACATCCTATTAGAAATGACAATAAAGATGGTGTTAGGATGGGTTTATGTAGGAAGATGTAATTACACAGATACAAGAGGATATATTGAGAGTTGGGAGATTTGTACTCTTCCTTGTAAATGATCATCAATTACTCATTAAAGGTTGTTACTTAGGAGCAGTTAAATAGGTTTTTTACGTGATATTCTATCAACCCAACACGGAACATTCAGTGCATGTCATATCATTGACACACTACGTTTATAGTAAACACCCTTAAATCGATACCTGTTTCATGATGTACTGCTAATCTTAAAGTCAATGTATTGATTGCATTGTTTGTTCGTTTGTATGTTTTCTATGTTGTGTTTGTTTGTTTGTTTGTCTCTGGATTGTTCATACTTGACTGTCCCTTCGGTTTTTTCTAGTGTTTATTTTCTAAATATACGTTAATACAATGAAAAACCAAACACACCACTGTCAGAACAGTCCAAATAACCAATAGACAAGATCGTGGAAAGAGACAAAATGGATATCACACAAGTAACCGCTGACTTTACTGACTTGGTAGAGGCACTTCAATAAAGTGACGGGGATGAACTAGTCTTATGAAACCAATAATTTGCAATACAAACGTATTTGCTTCCTGGTTTTTCAGGTTTTTATGTGTTGTCATTGTGGTGTTTGTACTTTTAAATATTGACCCCTGGTCGGGCATTTAGTGCAGGTCAATTCAGTAGAACATTACATTACCCTATGCATATTACAAAAAATGTATATTGTAGCTACGATTTCCTTTTTATGCACGATTTGCTATTGGTATATGTATTTTGTCAGATATAGTTCAAATGCATTAGTAATTTATAACATATATGATCTCCTCTTAACATATAAATCTCCTTTACGAAATTTGAATGTATCGTGTAGAATAATGGCCTATTTCGTGGAGAATGGGAAATGACTTCCGACAGAAACCAATATTTAATTTAGAAAACTTCCTGCGATTTTTATATCTCCATTTGATGAAATGACATCGCCAAATTATATCTCTTAATGTAAAAAAGCATAATTTACATTAAATCGTTTTAATATCAATATTCATTGTTATTTTTTACGTATTTGAGACCATTGATAATGTCATTTGACAGGAAAGCAACGGGTATTCAATCGTTTTCTAATATCGCTGAATTATCGATTATCACGTGTAAAATTCTTATCACACTAATAATTGGATTACATTAATCATAAAAGAACCGAAACTAGTGAAGCAGAATTCCCGCGGTTTTACATAAAAGACAGCAAGTTCAGTTAGGAACACCAGGACAATGCTATAAAGACAAAAAGTAAAATTACAGCTTTTAATCTGCCATCGCAATGAGTAAATCCATTAAACCATAATGCTATAAATCTTCATCTTTATTGCATAAAACAAAATAACTGTTCAAGTCGTTAGCCACGCAAGTATAATAAAGATCATCAGAGTCTCAATTGTCAAAAGAATCAGAAAAAAAATTACTATTTTATGAGTCGATTTTAATACCATAATTTTTATTAACAATTGTGTAATTAACCTATTTCTACTCTTTGCATAAAATGTTTGAGGAAAATCAAAATTAAATTTAGACTATCAATTGCTTTTTGTTTCTAATCAGTGTTAATATACGTAAGGTGAAATGTCAATAGGTATGTTACCATATTTGTTGCATGCTTCATCTAATGCTAATGTTCCACAGATACAATGTCCTTGACATTAATAACAGGTTAAACGTGATACAAGAACGGTGTGGATTATCTGGAAGATTTCAGCTATATCAATGGTGTTCATTTTCTTTCCGGTCAATAAATACAAAGGCAAACGTTCTGCTGACAGATAACTAAAACAAACAATACCCACATATACCGGTGCCATATTAATATGGATTAGATAATGTGAAATCCTGATCATTGAATTTGAAGTAAGAAAAAACCTACCTGTGTCCAAAGGCCATGGAACTATAGCAAGACGACAAACTTTTGCTAATAGAAAAACCAGATGAACAAGCTCAATCCACAAACATTAAGCACAGAAAATTAAATAAAAGAGCAACACAAATAGAAGAAACTGAATAACTTATTATTTATATTTAATGTTTTAAAAATTATTCAAATCCAAGCATAATTAATTGGATAACATATCTTGTTTTTCTTTCAAATAGGACGAAGAGCTTATTGGTCTCATTAGAGATAGGTACAATGTTTAACAACTCAAATGACAGTGATCACTTAATCCTAATATTCTAATAAACAAATGACAGTGATCACTTAATCCTAATATTCTAATAAACAAATGACAGTGATCACTTAATCCTAATATTATAATAAACAAATGACAGTGATCACTTAATCCTAATATTCTAATGAACAAATGACAGTGATCACTTAATCCTAATATTCTAATAAACAAATGACAGTGATCACTTAATCCTAATATTCTAATAAACAAAAACATTTACGGATAGTAATACAGTTATATCTAGATGTCGAAATGGCCTAAAACATACTGATATCGATTGACTGTCTGCCTCTGCTGTATACAGTTTACTTATATTCCAAATGATACAAAACTGTATAAACAGTTCGTCTTATCAAGAATATTTAGAAGCTTGAAGATACCAAAAGGGTAATAATAAGCCGTAATTAAAAAAAAAAAATAGACAATGCAATGGTCAAAAGAAAATGGACAAAGGGAATCCCAGTACACTACCAAAGTCTGGCAACGTGGTTGATCAGAGGTCATGGCTTCACAGTTTATATGGTCATCATTGTCATTTTTAATACCCAAATAGAATTTCAATGATTGTACACTTTTGCTTGTTTCCCTGATTACTATATTGCAAAATGTATATGATAAAGGGACTGGAGTTTATAACGTTTGTAGTGAAAATGTCTGGTAAAGCAGTCCTCCATAACACTCCATTTTGAGTGGCAAACACAAACAGTCCAACATATGTGTGCGTGAATATTCTTTGAAATGCTCATTAGCAGTTTGATTATGATGTATTTTACGTTAGTGAACGGATATAAAAAGTCGTCTGTTCCAAACAATGAACCTCAAAATATAAATTTTGAAAAACTCAAGATCGTGTCTTTTGTATCCTATGTTGTCAGTTTCTCTGGATTGTCCATTTGTATTGCCCCTACAGTATTCTCTAACGTTTATCCAAAAGAGCACTAATTTGAAAAACCGAAGATTAAAATTGAACGAGAAGCACATTTAAAACAATATAAACGTAGATATCGACATTAGTGCGCATGACACGTTTCTGGAATAACCTTCAGTTACACACATAATCAAAAGATTGGAAACCAAATACATGTAATTTAAAAGTCTTTTGGAACAAGTAAATCAAATGGCCTATATATAGTATAATCAAAATCAACAAGACCACCTATTTTATTCCATCGATTGACCAGTCATTTAATAGTTATTTTAATACAATTGTAATTTCTTACAAAATATTTGTAAGCTAGATTTTTTACACATCCAGAACATCTGCATTCACCCCCAGTTTTTAGTGAGGTTCGTGTTAATCGATCTTTAGTTGTATGTGTATGTTTTATAGATCGTTGTTTGTCCTTTTGTCCTTTTTCTCTCGACCATTGTGTTGTCTGTGCTTTTTCGATTTACGGATTCGGATACACGTTTGGTATCGTCAAACCCGTCTTAACCATTATATATAAGAAATACAAAAACCACACAAAACCTATGTTACTGATCAGGAACCTACTCACTCTGATTGTAATCATCGATGTTAAGTTTCATCTCAGCTATCATTAAAATTGTCAACAAGATCATTAGTGAATATACAATCTCTTCACAGAATCAATATTACATTTCAAAATATCGACGAAGTAATCTGCTGGTACCTAGTTATGTTATATAAACATGCAATGTGGTAAGGGTTGTTGACTTCTGATCACAAGCCTAACATCACTTACGTGGGTTCGCACCCAGCTACCTACATCAAGTCTTAAGGTTTCCAGACATCCAAGGCCTGGGATTTGTCAACGGTAAGTTCGTTATACCTGTCCTGGATTTCCTTCCCCAGTAAGTCTGGCAGCCACGAAATAGCTGAAGAGGTAATAGAAGTGGCGATGAACAACAATAACCCAAACCACAAAGCCCTTCCACCCCACCAAAGAAACAATGCATGTATTACTATATTAATAAAGTTTAATATACTCGTATGAATTCACTACACAACTTTTTTTCTTTTTTTCTTGTTGTTTTATTTGTCTTCGTCCTGTTCCTTGTGTGTCCAATGTTGCCCAATGTCCCTTCTGTTTTCTCTTCTTGATTGCTCTTTCGGTTTTCTCTAACGTTTACTTGCAATGATCTATGCCTTGACGTAACATTGAAACTTATTGAAATCACAATGCAATATTTACACACCAGAACGATATTCAATAATTTTCTCTCTAAATTAACCAGGAAACTGCTTACTAATAAGTTACTCAAACATGGATTTCTGATTTTGAGGTTGAAGTGTGCTCTCCTAAGATGTTAAGTTCGCTTTCAGGAATTGGTTGAGCTACATGGAGTATGAAGAGTTTGTAGGTACCAAAGGGGTAATCAGAATCCGTAAATCAATGAAGGAAAGACACCACAATGACCAAAAGAAAAAGGACAAAAGGACAAACAACGATGTAGAAACATTACACATAAAACTAAAGATTGAGTAACACGAACCTCACTAAAAACCAGGGGTGAACTCAGGTGTATCTGTTTCATAGATGACCGAAGATCGGGTACCCTAGTCTTAAACGTCTTCTGGTTGTTGTAATGTAACAAGTCAAACTAATATAGATGGACTTAATATATATTTAAACTTCATGTATACTTTTTGTCAGTTCGTCGGATCAACGCAAAATTCCAATAATAAAATCGTAGAAACAGAGGGGAAATCGACCCCTCCCCCTGACATATACATGACCCCTCAATTTCATATCTTGGAATAGGCACTTAAAAAAGTGGCGGGTCAAGGTTTTTTTTACTGCCGATACCTGGAACAATAAGTTATTTCATAGTAGAACATTTGCCGAATCCCATGACTTCCACACAAGTAGGATGTCTTACTGTATTGTATGAAGCTTTGTTGATAAATTTAATGTCGTTGCGCAACTTTCCGAAAGTCATGTGATTCTTTTATGTCCTTCGAATAGACAGTAATCATTATTTTGTTCCTATTTAACATGTGCAATTTATACCGGTCAGATTTTAAGATATAAGATGAATGGGAACATACTGCTTCTGGAACATTATTGCATTTAAATAATTTAAAATTGACGTGAAAACACGTTTAAATATATACGGTTAATAAAAGGTAATTTCTTATAAAAGTGGGATTTAATTGATTTTAAAATACATTATCAATCTTTTTTAGTCATATACGAAGTTTATTTCTTTTTTATTTTCATTTAAGCGGATCTATGGTTGGGGGACGTTTGAGATAATATCTCATGCATCCCGTTAGTTATTCTGACGACCTCACAAGTATAAAGGAGAAGACAATGGTATACCATTAGGTTACCCGCTGATATCATACTTGTGGAAACTGACAACAAAGCACATTCATGCCAATAAATGACTTGTTTATATTCTTTTAAAAAGGTCAATTTCCTATCAATTCAAAACATTTAATTTATTTAGTGTAAATATGGCAGACGATTTTGTGATATTACAGCACATTTATATTTCCGGTTTCCAGAGATTCACGCACCGTACTTTTTTTCTTTTTCTTATCCCAAAGAAGTATTACAAAGTAATTCACCCTTGTATGTTAGATTGATGTGTTGAATATATAGTTTTATGCTGACATTATTTACAATGTTAAATATGTTAAAAAAATAAAGTGGTGCGGAAACCTTTTGACCAATGGTTTGCTACACTATTACTATTCAATGTCAATATAGATATCAACAGATGAGCTTTATGGTGCTTAACGCCACTTTCAACAATATTTCAGTATATCGTGGTGGTTAGTTTTATTGCTGGAGGAACCCGGTGAAAACCCACAACCTGTCGCATGTCACTGACAAACTTTATCACACAATGTTGTATCGAGTACACCTCGCCTGAGTGTGATTCGAACTCACAACGTTAGTGGTGATAGACACTGAATGCATAGGTAGTTGTAAATCCAACCACCATACGATCACGACCACGACGGTCCCTGATATCAACAGAAGAATTCAAATAAGTCATCGATAATGTAGTCAGTGTAACAAATAAGTCATTGATAATGTAGTCAGTGTACCAAATAAGTCAGCGATAATGTAGTCAGTGTACCAAATAAGTCATCGATAATGTAGTCAGTGTACCAAATAAGTCATCGATAATGTAGTCAGTGTACCAAATAAGTCATCGATAATGTAGTCAGTGTACCAAATAAGTCATCGATAATGTAGTCAATGTACCAAATAAGTCATCGATAATGTAGTCAGTGTACCAAATAAGTCATCGATAATGTAGTCAGTGTACCAAATAAGTCATCGATAATGTAGTCAGTGTACCAAATAAGTCATCGATAATGTAGTCAGTGTACCAAATAAGTCATCGATAATGTAGTCAGTGTACCAAATAAGTCATCGATAATGTAGTCAGTGTACCAAATAAGTCATCGATAATGTAGTCATTGTACCAAATAAGTCATCGATAATGTAGTCAGTGTACGTAAATAGATTAAATAAAGTCAAAACAATCGTAGAAACCGAGTTGACCAATTGATACCCCTAACACATACATGTATGACATCTCTTGACCAATTGACACCCCTAACACATATATGCATGACATCTCTTGACCAATTAATACCCCTAACACATATATGCATGACATCTCTTGACCAATTGATACCTCTAACATATATATGTATGACATCTCTTGACCAATTGATACCCCTAACACATATATACATGACATCTCTTGACCAATTGATACCCCTAACACATATATACATGACATCTCTTGACCAATTGATACCCCTAACACATATATACATGACATCTCATGACCAATTGATACCCCTAACACATATATGCATGACATCTCTTGACCAATTGATACCCCTAACACATATATGCATGACATCTCTTGACCAATTGATACCCCTAACACATATATGCATGACATCTCTTGACCAATTGATACCCCTAACACATATATGTATGATATCACTTGACCAATTGATACCCCTAACACATATATGTATGACATCTCTTGACCAATTGATACCTCTAACACATATATACATGACATCTCTTGACCAATTGATACCTCTAACACATATATGCATGTCATCTCTTGACCAATTGATACCCCTAACACATATATGCATGTCATCTCTTGACCAATTGATACCCCTAACACATATATGTATGACATCTCTTTATCAATTGATACCCCTAACATATATATGTATGACATCTCTTGACCAATTGATACCCCTAACACATATATGCATGACATCTCTTGACCAATTGATACCCCTAACACATATATGCATGACATCTCTTGACCAATTGATACCCCTAACACATATATGTATGATATCACTTGACCAATTGATACCCCTAACACATATATGTATGACATCTCTTGACCAATTGATACCTCTAACACATATATACATGACATCTCTTGACCAATTGATACCCCTAACACATATATACATGACATCTCTTGACCAATTGATACCCCTAACACATATATGCATGTCATCTCTTGACCAATTGATACCCCTAACACATATATGCATGACATCTCTTGACCAATTGATACTCCTAACACATATATGTATGACATCACTTGATCAATTGATACCCCTAACACATATATGTATGACATCTCTTGACCAATTGATACCCCTAACACATATATGCATGACATCTCTTGACCAATTGATACCCCTAACACATATATGCATGACATCACTTGACCAATTGATACCCCTAACACATATATGCATGACATTTCTTGACCAATTGATACCCCTAACACATATATGCATGACATCTCTTGACCAATTGATACCCCTAACACATATATACATGAGATCTCTTGACCAATTGATACCCCTAACACATATATGTATGACATCTCTTGACCAATTGATACCTCTAACACATATATGCATGGCATCTCATTTTCCTAAATAATGTAATTATCATTAAATCTAAGGTTCTCCTCTCTCATGCAAGGTGGTGACCTTTGACCTATTCTGTTGAGGCCATTTGGTTTTCTTGCTCCCAAAGATTTTAAAATTATTTGGCTTTCAAATATTTTGTCTTTGAGAGTATCTTATGAAGGTTATTACATAAACGCGTCGCGTACGCTAAATTTGATATCGATATATGTATTGTACTTGTTTTAGTTTGTATCCGGGTCACCTGTTTATTTTATTATCTCATCGAACATGTGTACTCTATATTATCCTTCCGTTTATGTACGACTGTGTATCACCTTAAGCGTAATATGTTTTACTATTTAACATATATCCAGGGCGCTGGACATAAGGCTAAGCGATTGGTGCTGCAATGTATCAATGGTGTGAGTTCAAATCCCGTCGAGGGAAGAGCAAAAATTTTACAGCTCAAAGATCTAATTCTAACACTGTTTGGTTTAATGTTCAGACGTATACAATATTTAGTATTAACCTAGTACCACAAGTAACTTTGGGATCCAGTGGGACAGATATATTGTATGGTTGTCACCTGCTTAGATGTTTGTATAATATACTTTATTTCCTGTGACTGTATGATGAATTCTTCATCATCCTATAAAATATATTAAAAATTGCTGAGTTAGATTGCTGTCAAATTATAATATTAAGTATATATGTACCATCTACATACGCTTGGACACATGTCTTATGTCTATCTCTAGATTTTCCTTACGAGACAAGGTAACACTTCGACTATTGAAGCTATATTTTTATATAGCGGATGTGGTGGAGTAGTCTAGGACGCTGGACGTAAGGCTAAGCGATTAGTGCTGCAGTGTATCAATGGTGTGAGTTCAAATCCCGTGGAAGGAAGAACAAAAATTTTACAGCTGAAAGATCTAATTCTAACACTGTTTGGTTTAATTTTCAGACGTATATATATATATATCTTAGAACATAGTAATGTTAAGTTTGGACTTATTATGTTATATATAATGAAACACCATAAATACTGAGGTTAAACAAAATTGTTTTTATGTAATAGTATTTGGAAGGTTTGGGATAAAAATAAAAGATGGTTGTTATTGCAACAAAAAATCTATCAACCAAGACTATGAAAAATGCATTGATTCCTGTATCTGTATATAACAATGTAAAGAATGATAGAGAAAACCGAAGGCAGTAATCAAGAATGGACAATCCAGAGACACTGGAAACCTTTATATGGCTTATAGTTTGTTTTCTCTGATTATATCTAATTAAGTTTTGAATTGTTTTGATTGATTGGTTTGTCAGGTCGATTGTTTTCTCAGGTACTCCGATTTCCTCTGCCAATAAAACTGACCGCCACACTATAACTGAACATCTGATAAAAGTGGCGTTAAATACCATAACCCTTACCATTTGAATGATTGATTGATTTTGAACAGTGTTTTCAGCTTTATTCGTGACGAAAACAAGATTACAAGCAATAAATCATGTAGGTAAAAAGATGGCACTGGAATGACATTACACATCAAAAGCTGCTGGAAATAGTCGTTTGTGTACAGGATCATGGTATTCACGAACCAATATGCTCTCATTTACGATCTGTCTTATAGGAGAGTTGTGCATTGATTCGTCACGCATCAATAGCGGACGCTCCTCTCGGATGCGCTATACCTCCCATCGGAGATATATATCCTATTTATATGCCACGGGGAATTGCTTTGAACAATAATGTAGTGCTTAGCTTGAATGCAACCTTTTCTGAGACTATATTTGCATTTTCAGTCTATAACCTAAAACATCTTTTGTTTCCAAAACTCCAGCGATGTCTTATATACATTCTATCAAAATGACATCAAGTTGTTCTGCACATCTTGAAATACATTATATTTTTGGTGGCATTAATAGCACAGAAAGCATGGTACACAGAAGGCATTTTTTTAATATCTTACTTCAGTCTATTCTGCTTTGTGCTCAGTATACAACCCCGAAAGTGGAAGATGTTACTCTTCCGGAGCGCTTAAGTTCATCCCCGGTTTTTAGTGGAGTTCATGTTACTCGATCTTTAGATTGATGTGTTTGTTTTGTAGATCGTTGTTTGACCTTTTGTCCCTTTTCTTTTGGCCACTGTGTTGTCTGTCCTTCTTCGATTTCCGGAATATGATTATCCCTTTGGTATCTTCAAGGTCGTTTTCCTGCTACTGGAAATTTTCTAAGACAATATCACGTGATTACAATACCATACGAAAACAAAACGTGTACTTTTAATTTAATAATTCTTTACGAAAAACTGATCAAAATAAAAAAAGAAATCCGATAAAGTAGAATTCTGGAAATAATTAGGACTTTACTCTTTGTAAGTCCGGTAGAAATGGAATATGTTTATTGTATTATATGCCAAATGTATATTATAAAAGAGAGGTTATTGATTATTTTATCAATTAAGAATATATCGAAGAGTTTCGAAAAGTGTGAACATAAAAATCACAACAGTACAATAACAAACGTCATAGTCATGTCAATCTATTTATACATTAATAATAAAATATTAATTCGGAAGTTATATAACTCGTTTCCTGAAAAGGTAAATACGTAAACATATCTAATTGTACTACATGTAATTCTCTGGTTTTTGTTTATATTGTCATGGTAATAATAAACTATTGGACTTTCCGAACGTTCCATTAGGTATTGGAATTCCGCGTTATAAATGTAAAGACTGGAATACCAGGTTTGATATGAAGGAGTGGCTTTACGAAAATGACCTTGTAATGGTTAGGAATCTCGTCTATTATTCTTCGTAAAACTATTCAAATGAGTATAAAACAAATAACTGATATTTTCTTAGTAGTAAATGTGTCTGATATTATGTAATGTAATTGTGTCATATTTCGAACGTGTAATATTTCTAATTCATAGCCATTTTGAAGTAATTTGTTTGTCATTGATTAACACAGTTATAGTTCCGAATACAGATCAAGCCTATTTATCAATCAATATATTATTTCATTTTTGAATTTCTGCGTCATGACCATGGCCAAATTCATACTTGTAGATTACGAGGTTATGGCTATGGTGTTTAACGCCACTATCAACAATATTTCAGTTATATCGTGGCGGTAGTAGATTAAGCTGAAGACAAAGTATCAACAAATTAACAAGGCAAACATATATCATCGACTGGATATTGTCCAGTTATAATTATTATTTATATATACATGACTTACTGACACAATTAAAGTTTTCTAGTATAGGTGCAATTATGTACTATATAATACGACCTGTATGCGACATAAAATGGTAGGTCACGCTCGGATGCAATTACCCTATTATCCTATTTTATTATGTAATTTGACTGTCATGAAGTTCTCTTCTTGTTTTGTTATGGTTCATTGCGTTAAATAAAAACCATGCGGTGACACAATTAATCCAATGATGTTAAATATTCTATTCGTAGGTATATTTAAGGATAGAGCATTTAATTATTTCAAATGTATACTTTACATTTGCTTTAGTTGAAGAAACGATGCAATGGCCTACATTTGTAAACTAAAATAAGTCGCGATTAGCTTTCACATGACATAGTACTTGCTTGCTCCCATTTAGCCACTTTTCAGTTCACATTGAATAAGAAGAGTTTGAAGGACAGACAACTCAATTGCCAAAAGAAGGACAGACAACTCAATTGCCAAAAGAAGGACAGACAACTCAATTGCCAAAAGAAGGACAGACAACTCAATTGCCAAAAGAAGGACAGACAACTCAATTGCCAAAAGAAGGACAGACAACTCAATTGCCAAAAGAAAATAAAACAAAAGGACCAACAACGATCTATAAAACATACACAAAAAAATAAAGATCGAGTAACACGAATAACCTATGCTTGAAGAAACAAAGATTGTTTGTCTCTGGTATTTTTTCTAATATAACAAGTGTGGACACAGAAAAGTGCTGTCCAAAACGCAAGTGTGGATGTCAATATTTCATATTATTAACTTTAAAAAAAAATATTCATGGACACAGGGATCCTGGATGTTTTTAATACAAAACTAATCCTGGATTATAATTTTTGCTTAAAGTCCGGTCCTGTGTTTTTATTTCAAATGTTTATCGGAGATATTTCGCCATAAAACTTCACACATGGTTTTGTCTATCATATTTATTGAAGACAAACATAGCATGTTATTGCATTTATCAATATTTTATGAGTATCAACAGTTTTTTTCAACACCCTATCTGTTACCCGATTACCAATGAGACAAGTTACGTGACTACACATGCTACTCACAGTGACCTGTGACCCACTTTAGCACGTTCTACCAGTTTATTCTTAATATGTTGTTATAATAAGAGAGACATAATAATCCTGATGATGATCAATTCTATATATGACATGTTATCTCAGTATACTTTTATGGATATCATATAATTTTTTTCAATATGTTAAATCAAATTATGATAGAAACTACAAAGGTCTATGATTACATAAATCTCTTGATATCTGTATTTTGCTTAATAGTTAATACCTTTTAATGTAAAGATGACACATTTCCAGCAGATAATAAATATAGCATCGCATAACATAAGGTATGCATTTACAACTCTATCAAGAAGAGTTTGAAGATACCAAAGGGGTAATCAAAAGACAGACAATGCAATGATCAAAAGAAAAAGGACAAACAATGATATCCACAAATTCACACAGAACACAACAAATTGAGCAATACGAACCCAATCGGAGGTGAAGCTGCATCGGAAGAGTAAGTAGTTCTTGCTCAACATGTGTCACCAGTCGTGTTACTCTTGTTACAAAATCGGTGATAAGACATGAATGAGGAAAAGATCGAATTATTATTACGACAAACAGAACATATCCGTGGTCATTTGTGATACATACATTATGTAACGATTAGCCAAGTCATGGTGGCAATCGTAAACTTTCGAAGTGATGATTTCAACTTAACGATTAGGAGCACTTGGTTTACTAACTTCCTCGTTAGCAGCAATCCTCTATCAAGGAAATCCTGAAAGACCCACAAGCTCTTGATTGATTGGTGTATTTCAGCTATATCGTGGCTCAAGCTCTTGAATATCGAATCAACTAAGAAATATGTACTCCTTATGCAGGTGTACAAATGCTGTATATGGAAGCATATGTTTCATGGGTTGACGAATCTAGACTCTTTTGAATTTGACTGTTGTCTTATTTGTCTACTATATATAAACATTACGTTTATACATATCCCTTTGTATAGTTATATTAAACACTACTAGCTACAGTGTGTTAAACGAGTATCTATCTTGCTGCCAAAACGATCAACTGGTCGAACTCAATCGGTGAGAATATTGTTCTATAGGAAATAGTTTATTGTGTCTCTTGTAGCATTAGTTTGAAATTTATGAAGACAAAGATTAAACAGTGATGGAAAACAATTTCCCCAATATCAACAAAGCGAACAGTCGTCTCTCACCTCACTAGCTGAACACAAGCAAAACACCACGACTTATGCCGTTGGAAATTCATGTCCTGGCTTGGGACAGGCACAAAATGTGGTGGGGTTTAAACAGGTTTACGAGATTCCAACCTTCCACTCCTGATAATTGTCTCTCCAACATAAATACATATACATACAAACGATAAACAAAATTTGCAGAAATTCGCTTCCACTCAAAATGACAAAATTCCAATCCCAAATTGAATTGACAATACAATCATGGACAGTAT
Source organism: Bathymodiolus brooksi (assembly GCA_963680875.1). NCBI lineage: Eukaryota > Metazoa > Mollusca > Bivalvia > Mytilida > Modiolidae > Bathymodiolus > Bathymodiolus brooksi. The sequence continues at coordinate 58,451,548 of OY804576.1, read as the reverse complement.
AATAGCATAGTCAATGAATGCTTGGGGTTAATTGATTTCTAGCTACGAAGGTACACTCTCTTGGTTAAAGATCATTACTGTTAGGACGACAACAAAATCACAACTGATACTTCAAACATATTTAATATAAATTAGTCATAAACATCTAAAGAAATTAATGATCTTAGCGGGAAACCAGCATAAATAGGTCATTAATTTGTTGGGATCAAATATTGAACATAAAATAGTAATATAATATGGAATGAAATATATATGTACTAATTTAATTGCTAGTTGGACGTACTAGTTGTACTAGCAGATTTCCTAGCGGAGTGAACTTTCCTCAAAGATTCAACTATAATTGCTAAATTATAGCCTTCAAGGATTTTACAAGTCTAGATGTGTCAGGTTTGTACTTTTAGCCTTGTTTATTACGTGGTCATAAAACATGGAAGGGAAATACCCCTTTTATCAAATCTCTGCGTCTATAAGAACTTTATGGAGACATACAACTAACTGACACCATGTTATACGACACTCGAATGATGTGGAGTGAAATACCGGTTATTTCTGGGGCATTCGTAAGACTATTCTTAAAATACTCAGAGTGGTAAATTTTAATGGAAAAGGGGCATCATCTAAAATATCTTCAAGGAACATTTTATTTATTCAAAATGTTATGTCCATGATCTAAGTGATGGTGGCAGTAGGTACCATGTTCCGTATTATTTATTATTAATGTACATGCAATGCATACTTTGTGGAGTCAGGTCCACACAACTATACTAGGAAGTTGCATCACTGATGGCAAACCATGATATTAAAGTGCCGACAGTTTGACACTAGAAGGTACCATGCACGTCGTAGAGTTGGTCGGGGTACTACATAAAATATGCACAATTAATTAGAAAGAAGTGTTACAATTATCATTTTACGGTAAACTAATCTATTATTTACTTTATGTCTAATATTTGTTATTTTGCTAAATAAAACGAAATGAGCCATGATGGGTGTTTCCCCACAACGTGTTTTGACAATTAATAATAGAGTTTGTTAGTGAATTTCCACATGTCGGTGGTGTTCTCCGGGTACTCCCGTTTCCTCTACCAATAAAACTGCATGACCGTCACGATATAACTGAAATATTGTTTAAAGTGACGTTAAACACCATAAACCAACCATTTTGTTTAACTGTACGACATGTTGACAATAAATTAGACTTTTGTTCCTATCACCTTGCGATACCTGTGCATGGTGGACTATTAGTTCCCTGGTGTATCATCCACCCAGTAGTCCGTGTTTATGCATTGACTTGGTTTATATGATGTATATATTCTTGAAATTTATTGTTCCTTAATAAAAGATTCATAGAAATATGATCACATATCTTCTATTGTTTTTTTTTATCAATGGAGTGAGTGAGTGATTGTTGTTTAACGCCAACTCAGCAATTTTTCAACTGTATCATGGCGAGAACAATTCCATTTTCAATGAAATGATGATGAGGTCCGCTTTGTACTAGAACAACACGTTTAGTTTTATAGTGCAAGCTCACTGAAGCAACAGTCCGCGGATAGACATGTCGCCCCACTCGGACACATTATTTTGATTCCGAACCAACCATTCTTTGGTCTTTCTCCTTAATGCTGCGTGTTCAGTGGAGAAGCAACACATACCAATTTTATAGTCTTTGATTTGACCCGATCAGGGCTCGAACCCACGTTCTATCACACTCGAGGCGAGCATGCTAACCATTACACCACCTATGCCGTTCTTTTATCAATGGAACAACTATCATACAATTAGGGAAATATATGTGTATTTTTTTTCTAATTATATATAATAAGAAAATATTTCAGAATATTAATTGATTTGATATACCATTTGATAAATATATTAGACCAGCGCAATGTTGTCTGACAGCTCCATGATAAATATGACAATTTAATATTTAAGGAAAATTTGAAGATACCAAAAGAATAATCAGAAACCGTAAATCAAGGAAGGACACATACAAACGTAGATATCAAATAAACGTAGACATCAAATAAACGTAGATATCAAATATAGTGCTGACGACGAGTTTCTGGAATAACCTTTATTATGTACGCTCAAAGCCTAAATATTTGAAAGCCAAATAATTTAAAAGTCATAAACTGCCAAACAAAAGAAAAAGTACAAACAACGATCTACAAAGCACAACCCAGAAATTTAGAGTGAACAACGCGAAACCCACTAAAACTGTGGTTATTCCGGAAGGGTAAGAAGTTCCTGCTTGACTAGTGAAACCAGTCGTGTCACTTATGTAACATGCTAAGTAGCTATGTTTCTGTAGCCAAAATAAATTTTCACTTTAACGTTGATATATACTAGTCAAAAAAAGAAACGTTTACACCTCTTTCTATTTTTATAACATTTTTAATACAAACAATATTTTATGATAAATTATTGTTTTCAAGTCTTTATGTCGTTATGAACATAGACATGTACACAAAATTCACTTCAGTTCAACTTTAACTGTAAGGGATCGCAACAAAACGGAACACCCTAACAACGTAAATAACAGTTTAATAGCATTTGTGTCCTCCTCTTGCATTGATGACAGCTAGACACCTACGGCACATAGATCATATCAGACGCATGACAAATGCCTGTGGAATGTTGTTCCACTCATCTGTGAGTGCCCTTTGAAACTGATCAATAGATTCAGGGGGATTAACTCGTCTACGGACGCGTCTTCCAAGCTCATCTCACAAATGTTGGATGGGATTTAAGTCTGGCGATAATGCCGGCCAAGGTAGAGTGTGAATGTGGTTATCATTAAGGAAGTTCATGGCAACACGTGAAATATGGCATCTAGCATTATCTTGCTGAAAAACATGATTGAAGTGATGTGTTCGAACAAACGGGAGTACAATTGGAGCCAAGATATCGTCACGATAACGAATCCCATTAAAGTTCCAACCACTATTTTAAGGTTAGTCTTTCCAACATGACTAATTCCACCCCATACCATTACACCACCGCCTCCAAATCGGTCGGTTTCCTTTACACAACCATCAGCGAAACGTTCCCTACGACGACGATAAATACGCACTCTTCCGTCGCTAAATTTCAAATTAAACCTGGATTCATCAGAAAACAAAATGTTCTGCCAAGTGTTTCGCCTCCACCGAAGACGTGCACGTGCCCATTGAAGCCTACAATCCTGTGTCGACGTTTTAACTCCATACCTTTGAGAGGGCGACGTGAAAGGAGACCAGACTGACGCAACCGATTACGAACTGTTTGGTCAGAAATTCTGTTGTTACGTATACCAGGGGTTCGCTTTGCTGTCTCCACAGCAGTAACAAAGCGATTACGTAAGTGGATTAGTGTGATGTGTCTATCTTGACGTAACTTCGTTTCTCCTGGTCTACCACTACGTCGACGATCAGATGTTGTGCCGGTTGCTTTTACACGAACGAACAATCTGTAAATTGTCATTCTTGAGAAATTAAAATGGTTTGCTATCTCTATTTGTGTCATTCCGGCTTGAAACATCCCAACGGCACGTTCCCTACCATTTCTTTAGAAATGCCTGTACCAAGTCAGGGTCATTACGGTTTTCACAGTTTTCCGGTTGTTGACTGATTTTGTCTGTTTATATAATTATGAGTTTTGACTTTCCCTTTATAAGATTGTTCGGAGTTCGGTAATTTTGTTATTACCTTTATTTGGAGTAAGCGGGGCATAGACTTACGTGTAGAAAAATTGTTTGTTGAAGTGGCCTTTTGTTTACAATTGCAAACGACACAGTTTATGACCTTTAATTCTAATCGAGCACACCTGCATAAATTTTTAAATTACCGAAATGATGAAAAACGTGAATTCCCGAAACTGACGTAACGTCATTCTGTAAAAAAATAACAATGCCGGAATCGATAGGCTAATAACCTAATTGTTATATTAATTCATTAAAAACATATGTATGGAGCACTTGCTGAGCAAAAAATATGAAAAACTGATGTAACGTTTCTTTTTTGACTAGTATATATTTGTTAGTCGGGCTTTGTATATTTGTTGCTTGATAATATTGAGACTCCTTTTAGTATGTTCTCTAGACATAAGTACTTACATTCAATAGTATAAAAAGTTAATGGTTAGTCCATTAAAATAAACTAGATCATGTTTACGTCATTGGAAGTCTTGTACATAGCTTCATTAGTTATTAAATATTTAAATCAAATCTAAGAAAACAACACGTTATAAATAGCGCATCGACTACAATTATGTTTCTATTGAGAATATTGTTTTAGACTGACTAAATTGCTTGTATCTAACTTAATTTTAGATAGACACATTATACTTTAGTTCCGTGAAAATACAAATTGATGCATGTATACGTTGTATATATTTACATAGGGCGTACAGATGTAAACAGATGAAGCCGATATTTGATGAACCCATCATATGTGTGTCAATAGTAAGCTTGACATGTTTGAGGCAGATGGTATAGGATTTAGGTGTCAACGAAATGATTGATGTAAAATTCAAATTCGTTTTATGAAAACAAAAAAGATATAATTGTATAGACAAATAGTATAAAATTAGCAGTGTTAATTATCAGAAAGCTCAAAATATATAATAGTACATAAATCAATGAATAGTAACTGGGGGGGGGGGGGGGGGGACCAGATTAACATCACATGACAGCTTGTATGAAGAAACAAAATGGGAGAAACTAAAAGATAGAAGAAATAATCACAAGCTTGTTCTCTTTCATAAAATGAATTACAATAAAACACCCCAATATTTAGCTGAATTAATTCCAAAAACTGTAGGTACCCGACATACACATACTACTAGACAAATAAACAATGTTGTTAATATAAACTGTCGAACTAGTCTTTATTCTGAATATTTTCTGCCCTCAACTGTAAAAGCATGGAATGATTTACCACTTCCCACCCGTAATTTGGAATCGCTAAATTCATTTAAATCTCTTATCAACACTAAAAATACTAAAGTTCCATCCCATTATTATGTTGGATGTAGGTTAGGTCAGATGCGAGACTACGTATGAATTGTAGTGCCTTAAATGCACACCTCTTTATTAGAAACCTTGTTGAATCGCCAAATTGTATCTGTGGAATAACTGAAACTGTATCTCATTTCTTATTAGATTGTCCGCGTCACACGACTCTAAGACAACAACTTTTCTTCTCACTTTTGGACATTCCTGAAACAATATCACTGAATCTACTTATTTTTGGCTCAGTTAATCTAAATGACGAAGAAAACAAGGCAGTATTTCAATCAGTCCAAACCTTTATCATAAAAAGTAAAAGATTTACACCCTGACATGCTTACATAATATTTTTCACCTTTTCAATCTTATTCAATCTCTTTATATTATTATTTTCAAGTAAATTGTGTAGCTTTCAACTACATGCTACATATATATATTTTTTTGTTCTCCATCAATGTATAAATAATTCTCACAAGTTTAAAATTTAAATCAGCATGCATATATATTAGTTTGTGATATTTGTATGTTTTTCATAGGAAACAGATTTAAAAAAAGCAATTGCTTGTTTCTGAATCCTATTTGTAGAATTGCTATTGTTTTGTTTATATACGTCAGTTATACCAATAAAATATGTTTATACCAAATCAATGAATCAAAGCTACAAGTCCTACGTTAAATCAAGAACGACCATTACTAAAGAGATGTAATTAAGTTACCAGAAGTACGTAATTGTTAATTACACTTGTATGACCAGATCATTTTACTAAGAGAGGTGATGTTTGGGTCCATCAAATTAGTATAACCCCGCCATTTTCTTTATTGTAGTATCTGTACCAAGTCAGGAAAGTGAGAGGTTATGTATTTGTGTGTTAGGATATCGAATGTGTTTCTTTCTAAGATTTTGTTTTTCATTTTATTTTATTCCCACTTTCAGTTTCAATTGGTGCTTCACCTACCACTCTTATTGCTATAAGATGTAGCTACTTTGCTTGAAATATTCTTAGATGTAAATATGTGTTTTTCTCAGCACAAACCAGATTAACTTATGGTAAATGTTAAACTTAAGTCCTAAATCTAGCATAAGTTGACATATTCTTCAACTTGTTGAAGACAGTCAGTATTTGGAAGAATTAGAAGTAAGCTTGTTCCGAGAAATCAGAAGAGGGACTGGAAGAATTAGAAGTAAGCTTGTTCCAAGAAATCAGAAGAGGGACTGGTATATGTCCGTGTATAACCCTGTTTGTACGATGTGGCATTTATTTGACGACCTATGATTGGATAAAATCATTCCTAAAAATAACGATAGAAGGCAGAGCCATATATGGAAATCTAGAGAATAAGATTAATACGCTTTACTGGCCAGTGGAAAATTCCATTCCTAAAAATAACGAAAGAAGACGAAACGATGCAGACGGAAAATTACAGAAGGTCAGTGGGCGGTGCTTAATTTTGTCTAGTGACCATTACGTCTTTAGCCTTAGAACTTCCAAGAAAGTCCGTCAAACATAGTTCGTGGACAAAATTTAGTTTCTGTTTCAAGTTATAGATCAGCAACATCGTACGCAAATGTTCTAAGCTCCCGTGACCGACTATGATTATTTAGATGGTAAGTAAATAGTTGAAGGGTTCGAGCTAAAACGCTCACCCTTCAACAATTTACTGACCGTCTAAATAATCATAGTCGGTCACTAGGGCGCTTAGAACTTATAATATACAGCTCTGATAAAATATGATTTCCCTGCTAATTGTTATATGCCTGTATATGTCCTTCCTTGTTCCTGGTACATACAATTATTTCATGAGTTTTTATTAGTTTTACTATTGTTTTTAGATCAATTGAAATTTGAGATAAAAGCGTAGTGATCTGGAAATGAAAATTTACAATATATCCATATACAGGACAAGGTTAATGTAGGTAAAAATATATATTGATGACGTCATGGATAAACTAGCTCTAAGGTAAGACTTGAACTGTCTGTAATATTATCCGTATGATTTCTCCTTTATATATATATACGGGATAAAAATAGTCCTATGTGGTTTTACTTGTTCCTATTGGATACTTCAGACACCTTGCTGTATTCATTAGAAAAAAATGAATCATTTATCGATTGTTGACATAACTACTCAATTTTAACCCACAAATCCGATGAAAGTTTTTTATTTAGTAAACAAAGCTTTCAACATCAGTATATTTGTAATTCCGCTTTCAGGATAAAATTAGAAAAAACAATTAAAGTGGGAAAAGCTATGAATCTTAACTTCCGCTTGTTCAATGCTAAAATTACGCCATTATGATAATTAGAACTTGGATCTTTGCCAAATGATATTGCGTTATTAGTTTATTATGTCCACTAAAATGTCAGGTGGATTTTAATATATACCTTTGAATTACATAATAATGAAAAATTTAATTTATGTTAAAGAATATTAACTTGGGGAGGGGTTAATAATTTGATATATGTTAATACTTTAGTAGTTAGATATTGATTAATTTTATTTTTAGTTTCAATTTACTTAGTGCTGGAGCACTTAAACAGTTTTCTTTCTTTGTCATATATAAAAATAATAAGCGGAAGTGTAATATGTTTGTTATGCATTTCATATATCTTTTTTTCTTCTCACAAACCAAAATAACAATAGTACAGAGATAATATACAATATAAGTGAATATAAATGAACGTTAGAGAATTCCGAATGGGCAATCAAAAATGGATAAATTAGAGAAACTAGCAACATAGGGTACACAACACGAAGAAAAACAAAGCAAACATTATTACATAGTATTTACGAAAGTAAAACAGAGTTACATTACCCAGAAGAGTTTACTCTGATATTGATTTCTTTAATAAATATACATATCCTTTTCAACTCCATTGAAAATATTGATTTGCTTTACCGATGTCATTTTAAATTAAAAAATCATACCGAAAGTGGGGTAATTTTGTGTCTTTCATTTTATTGCTGTGATTTCTTATATAATTATTTAATATATTTTATATATAATTATTTAATATATTTTATATATAATTATTTAATATATTTTATAATATTTTATATATTTATATTAAAATAGCTAACTGTTAAAATAATTTCGATATATAAGAATCCTTTGATATTCTAGATAATGTCGAACACTATATATAATTGAATTAAACAAAAAAAATACCCTAAGATAATATTAATTTTGATGTATATTTTTTTCAGCAAAATAAAAAAGAATACAATGTAAATGCAAAATTGGTATTTTTACGAGAATTATCATGATCATGTCTCCTCAGAATATAATTATAATATTTTTCTTGCAACAACATTTTAAGATTTCTTGTTTAATTTTTTGTTTTGTTTTTACTTTGTGTTTTGTTTTGTTTTTTGTTTGTTTTAGTTTTTGTTTTTGTTTTTGTTTTATTATTATATCATATTTGCTATATATTTCAATTTTTGCTTTTTAAATGTACCTACAATTTTGTTTGGGTTATTTTCAATATTCTTCCAAAATGAATTTTAGGCCATAATAAAATAGTTGTATATTTTCTATTACCTTATCAAGATGTTCTGATTGGAGATATTTTAGAATATTTTCTTTTCTCAACTTTGTTAATAATTAAATATTTATAGAGCTTTACTTTATATAACTTTATCAATACTCTCAGACACAAAGGCACATACAACAAGAGAAATACAATAAAGCAAAATATTACAATTCAATGACGGACATAACCAACTATTGGAAATTAAAATTTAATGAATGTTTAGTCTGTGAAACAGTTATTTAAAAAAATTAAAATCGATCCGTTAAACTAATAGGAACATAATTATAGAACTTAGAAATTTACATAGCAATGTGTCATAATTATCATTAAGTTTTAATTTTCTCAGCATTTCATTTTTATTTATTTTCCATTATTTCCCTCTCATTTCATATAATAATAATAATAATAATAATAATAATAATTATTATTATTATTATATTATTATTATGTTCTCTGTTTAATGGAATTTACAAATATTTACACTGAACAGTACGGACTTATATTTAGTTATATTTTATATATCTTTATTAATATTTCAATTATATTTTTTTCGCAAATTATATTGATAATTGTCCATTGAGGCATGCTTTTTAAATTTAATACATATACGCGTTTTATTTATTTCTGTTTTTCAATATCACACATCGCTACAGTTGTGTGAAGATTAGCGCTTTCGTTCGAGTGCGGAGTATCAAGGGTTTGTTCACCGGTCCAGTCAAACAAAATATCCTATAAATGGAACAGCACCGACAATGGGTGATCGACTGGAAGTCGTGATGTGTCCAAAACGGATGACATATGTATCTACTTGCTCTAGCTTAAGTCAGCGACCACAATAACCATGTGTTGGTCTAGTACAAAGCAGGTCTCGCCTTCGTCTCGTTAGGCATTATCTTGCTCTGATCGTGACGCAGCTGAAAATTGCGCAATAACCAATCGCCCAAATGTTTTTTTTATTACAATCTAAATTAAAGTACACCTGCTTCCAAGTGAGTAATACAGACATACGATGTGAATAATTTTATTGTACCATAATAGTACAACTGCTCTCTAATTGAATGTTTCCTGTTGTTTATCTTTGTTTTGCTTTTGACTATGTTGTACTGTCTGGTCTGAAAATATCTAATGTTATATTATTGCGTGTAATGTTATCTTACTCCAATCTTAAAACAATTATTTTGACCAATAAATATCCGATGGCATGATTAAGTAGGCTTGTAGCTTACTTTGCGTTATTTCAGCTACCGGAACCAATAGTTTCCATCAAATATTATTGAGACTGTTTTATTTATTAAGTGAAAGTAATTTGTAATTAAATTTTATTTTACGCGGTCCATTAATTATAAATGCTCGATTTGTTTCAACTATTAATTGTGTTTTTATAGTAATGGTCTGTCGTTAGAAGAATAACTGAAGGTATATGACTGTATAAGATTGTTAATTTCCATAATTGTGTTTTACTGTATCGATTAACATATAAAATTCTACCTTAAATTTATTGTTATCGTTTTGAAAGGTATTATATAGAAAACATAAGATTTTGTATTTTTTAGGGAAATTTTTTTTTGTTAAGTAAAAGAGAATTACCGTTACGTTAATTTTTCAAATAATTGTGTTACATCTATTATACATGCTCATGGCGAGATGTACTCAATACAACATTATGTGATAAAGTTGATCAATGACTTACTGCAGGTCGATGGTTTTCTCTGCGTACTGCGGTTTCCTCCTCCAATAAAGCTGACCACCACAAAATAACTGAAATATTGTTGAAAGTGGCGTTAAACAACATAACCCTAACCATATGATGTACTTTTTATTTGCTAGTCGTTACATAGATCGGGACAAATAGAATTCATTTTTCAAATAATTGTATTATTATTCATGTATATTGTTCTGTTGGTTTTCCAACATGTGTAATTAAACAAAGCTGGAGTTAAATTCGATACCTGTCTACTAAATTCGATATATGAGGTATTTATGACCACAATAAATCAATGCCCTTAGTCTGCGAATGTATGATCTCATTAGTATGGAACGTTGTGCAAATATGAACTTAATTCTTGCCATTTCAGAAATGTACAGAAACTAAAGTTGAGAACGTATTGGAAATAGACGTAGATATCAAATTTAGTTCACACAACGCGTTTTTGGAAAAATCTTCATCAGGTACTCTCAAAGCCAAAACCAAAGTATTCAAACGCCAAATCAATAAAAAGTATTTGAGACCAAGGAAAACAAATGGCCTAGCAAAACGGGATAGCCAAAATCGGCGGCTAATGTCATCTATGCCTAGTTTGGTTTGTCTCTTACATGTATAGATAATATTACCTTGGTTTGGCTATTTGGTTTGTCTCTTACATGTATAGATAATATTACCTTGGTTTGGCTATTTGGTTTGTCTCTTACATGTATAGATAATATTACCTTGGTTTGGCTATTTGGTTTGTCTCTTACATGTATAGATAATATTACCTTGGTTTGGCTATTTGGTTTGTCTCTTACATGTATAGATAATATTACCTTGGTTTGGCTATTTGGTTTGAGTCATGTACATCTACTGTACTATATCTATAAATAAAAACGTAGATATCGAATATAGTGCGCACGACACGTTTCTGGAATAACATTCATCAGTTACGCTCAAAATCGAACGATCGGAAAGCCAAATCATATAATAGTGTTTTGGAGCAATAAACCCGAAGGGCCTAAACAGGATAGCCAAAAAGGTCAACTATGCCTTAAGGAGGAAATCCTTAGTTTTGAAAAAAAATTACATATTTAGGAACTCTAAATTTCAAAAATAAATGCATGTATATCTAATAAACCATGTCAGTGCAGAAACACTGACTACTGGGTGGATGACACCATCTTTGATGTCTATAGGAAACAATATATCACAAAATACTACATTGTTCTGTAGGCTTTGTAGTAGGCTTATATAGTACACTTGGGATTTGTGAGATCCGGATTCTCAATTTAAAGTTCGTAGTATCAATTTTCTGATAAGATCTACCATTAAAAAGATAATTTGGAAAAAAGCACAAATCCGGGCTGATAAAATGATGTCAGTAAAACATAAAATTAAAATGATCGATCCATACAAAAGCTTCTGTTGTTTCTTGTCCGTTTGTCCTTTTTCTTTAGACCATTGTGTTGTCTGTCCTTCGATTTACGGATTCTGATTGCCCCTTTGGTATCTTTAAACTCATCAGTGACAAGTATATATAGTAAGCAACAAATGTGGCATTTGCAAAAATGGGGCCATTTTGAGAAGAAATTCAAATGTAATCGCACTTGTTTTGTTTATTTTGAATTGTGTTTTTTTGGTCATTCAATAAAACATTGAATAAACCATACAATTGGTTAATGGTTATCATGTTCTTGTTGCACTCTATGTAATAGAAGTTCATGCAATAATAATGAATTGTGTAAACAGTTGCATTACAGTTCATATGACCTTCCATGCTGAATGGCTTTTAAGAATAACCATATTTTATTTAGAGTAAATATATATTTTATTAGCAAAAGTAATGATGCAACTGGGATTGCAAAATTACCAAGTAATTTCTATAAATAACATAGAATACACTAACAGAGTCAGAATATGTTGAAAGTATTGATTGATTGTTTGTTTGTTGCTTGACCTCTTGTGGAAAATGGTTCATGCATATTCAATTCAGGACAAGAGCAATGTAAAACAAATATACAGAAACGAAGGAGGAATGGGACACACTGGGCAACAACTTTGTTTGACTGTCACTGGAAACGTATGGAGAGAATGGGTAGGGGCAAAACATGTAGTCTGCAGCGGCTACAATACACGGAGAGATTGGGAAGGGGCAAAACATTTAGTCTTCAGCGGCTACAATGCACATACTCTTTTTCGAAATCTAGAAAAGGGGTCTTTAATGTAAAAGGAGCATAGCACTCTCCAAACACGTTCCCGAATGTTTACCTTTTCATAGCAGCAATCATTATAACTGTGATCAGGTCCAGGACGGTTAAAGGTCCATATATCATCTTAGTATATGCTTAATACTAGATATTGTATTTTGATGTCTAATTGTTTTGTTGTAGAAGAAGAGTTTGAAGATACCAAAGGGGTAATCAGAATCAGTTAATCGAAGAAGCATAGACAACACAATGACCAAAAGAAAAAGTACAAAAGGACAAACAACGATCTACAAATCAAACACATAAAACTAAAGATCGAGTACGTTTGTTTGTAATGTGAATGGTCCATATGGGTGTTATTCGAAATAAAATTGTTATAAAAATATAGCAGGAATTATCATTATGCATAGGAACTTGGGATTGGATTTCAGTCTCACAAGTACAAATAAAAAGAAAAGCAAAAAATACCACACTGTCGGAACAATTCCAAAATCTAATATTAAAACATGACACGCTCACTTTCCTGGCTTGGTACATGAACTTCAATATAAAAGGTGGCGGGGTTAGATTAAATTTATTGACTCAAACCTCCCCTCTTACATTCAATAGTCGATATTGTTTTAATATAAACTGTTGTCTTTAATATATTTCCACATAAACATATATAAATGATTTTTTGGGATTTGATCATCAACATTTATTTTAAACGTTGTATGATACATATTTAATATGATACTGAACTACCGCATTGTTACTCCCATCACGCCATCAATTAACGTTACAACTTATATATATATATCATTGAAAAACCTATGGGATGGAAATCGTGAGATGGGATTTTCCTTTGGAATGAAAGCGTGATCTATTATTTCTTTCGGGATTTAAAGCATGGCCTTGCACTTTCATTCATAACTTGTAGTTTAGTTTTTCTTCTAAAGTCATGTTTGGTTGGGTTAATTTAGTCCAATCAGGAAGATACGCTGAAATGCTAATTTTAGGAACTGGTACTCAAATCTTTCTAAAAACAGCATGACGAAATATTTATTTTTACAGTAACAATTGTACATATTTAGATAAGTATATAATCCATGTTTGAAATAACCCTCTAGATATGAATGACAGTAGCAGTAGAGGTTTTTACGTTTTCCTTTGTCCGATTGTTTATTTTCAAAGTGGGCATAACGCCATTAACGTATTGAAGCGCATTGATTTGTTGTGGTAGCATTGTCTCCTGTTATACAAATAGCGTTTTACAAAATTTGTTTCTGAAAGAGATAATTAATTCTACAAAAGGATTCATTTTGTGAATCATTTTGGGAGATTTCGCATTATCCACGATTTAGTTTTTATTGGTTCATGTTTTGTCTTGTTTTGCATGTGGTTTCCCCTTGGTGTTGAACGATAGCTTTTTATTATTCTATGTTATTTTTTTGTTGCTGTCGTATCGCTATTGTAATAAATGAATTTAGTCATTTATTCATATATTTCATTGTGAATATTTAAAATGAAGTATATATATATATATAAGTATATATGCGATAAGGCTAAGCGATTGGTGCTGTAGTGCATCAATGGTGTGAGTTCAAATCCCGTCGAGAGAAGAAGAAACATTTGACAGCTCAAAGATCTAATTCTAGCACTGTTTGGTTTAATTTTCAGACATATATATATATATACTAATATACGTCTGAAAATTAAACCAAACAGTGTTAGAATTAGATTTTAGAGCTGTCAAATTTTTGTTTTTCCCTCGACGGGATTTGAGCCCACACCATTAATTCACTGCAGCACCATTCGCTTAGCCTTATGTCCAGCGCCCTAGACCACTCGACCACATCCACTCCCAAGGGACCATTCGCTTAGCGAATGGTGCTGCAGTGTATCAATGGTGTGGGTTCAAATCCCGTCGAGGGAAGAACAAAAATTTGACAGCTCTAAAATCTAATTCTAACACTGTATGGTTTAATCTTCAGACGTATATAATATTTAGTATCCTTAGTAACTTTGAGATTCAGTGGGACAGATATATTGTATGGTTGTCACTTGCTTCTAGACGTTTATATATACTAGTATATATATATATATATATGATTGTGAGCTTGACTTGCATTTAGTGTAATATGACCCATCAATACAAGCTCTATGCTGCTTCTCTTGTTTCAGCATCTCTTTCGCCAAGTATACATAGTATGTAACAAATGTGACATTTGCAAAAATATGAGAATTTTGAGAAGACATTCAAAAATATAATCGCAAATAAGCATGCAAAATCGTTTTGTTTAGTTTGAATTTGTCTTCTTTGTCTATTCAATAAAACCATTGAATAAAATATACAGTTGTTGTTTAATGGTCATCATGTTCTTGTGTCAATCTATTTAATAGATGTTCATGCAAAAACAATTAATTGTGTAAATAGTTGTTTTACATTTTATATCACCTTCCATGCAGAATGGCTTTTAAAAATAACAATATTTTATTTAGAGTAAATATATATATTATTAGCAAAATTAAGTTGATGTAACTGGGGTTGCACAAATTACCAAGTAATTTCTATATATAACATAGACTACATTAACAGAGTACGAATATATTGAAATTATTGATTACTTGTTTGCTTGTGCCTTGACCTCCAGCGGAAAATGGATCTTGTATATCCAGGACGAGAGCAATGTAAAAAAAAACATACAGAAACGAAGGAGGAATAGGACATACGGGTAAAAAAAATTGACTGCTACCGGAAAAGCATGGAGAGAGTGGGTAGGCACTAAAAAATTCTTCTGCGGCGGCTAAAATGCACTTAGTCTTTTTCAAAATCTAGAAAGGGGGTCTTTAACGTAAAGGGAGCGTGACACTGTCCCGACTATATAATATTTGTACCTTTCCATAGCAGCAATCAGTAGAACTGCGATAAGGTCCACGACGGTTAAAGGTCCATTATATCATCTCAGTATTATGATTAATACTAGATATTATATTTTGATATCTTGCTTTGTTGTATGTGTCTTTAAATATGTTTGTTTCTAATTTGCACACAAATGGATACTCCTTACACACAAATGGATACTCCTTACACACAAATGGATACTCCTTACACACAAATGGATACCCCTTACACACAAATGGATACTCCTTACACACAAATGGATACTCCTTACACACAAATGGATACTCCTTACACACAAATGGATACTCCTTACACACAAATGGATACCCCTTACACACAAATGGATACTCCTTACACACAAATGGATACCCCTTACACACAAATGGATACCCCTTACACACAAATGAATACCCCTTACACACAAATGGATACCCCTTACACACAAATGGATACCCCTTACACACAAATGGATACCCCTTACACACAAATGGATACCCCTTACACACAAATGGATACTCCTTACACACAAATGGATACTCCTTACACACAAATAGATACCCCTTACACACAAATGGATACTCCTTACACACAAATGGATACCCCTTACACACAAATGGATACCCCTTACACACAAATGGATACCCCTTACACACAAATGGATACCCCTTACACACAAATGGATACCCCTTACACACAAATGGATACTCCTTACACACAAATGGATACCCCTTACACACAAATGGATACTCCTTACACACAAATGGATACTCCTTACACACAAATGGATACTCCTTACACACAAATGGATACCCCTTACACACAAATGGATACCCCTTACACACAAATGGATACCCCTTACACACAAATGGATACTCCTTACACACAAATGGATACCCCTTACACACAAATGGATACTCCTTACACACAAATGGATACCCCTTACACACAAATGGATACTCCTTACACACAAATGGATACTCCTTACACACAAATGGATACCCCTTACACACAAATGGATACTCCTTACACACAAATGGATAACCCTTACACACAAATGGATATTCCTTACACACAAATGGATACCTGCTCAATGGCTTGGTACAGGCACTTCAATAAAAAGTGGTGGAGTTGAATTAATTTTATAGGCTCAAACCTGCCCTCTTACATTCAATAGTCAAAATTATTTTTAGTATAAATAGTTGTCTTTAATATATTTCAACATCAACAAGTATAAATTTCTACCTTTGCACTAAAACATATCCAGTTGTTTGTAGGAGGGCTCATGTCTTATTAACGTTATTTGTGTTTGTCTGTGTATGGTGGTGTCCAAGACATATTGCATTGTGTTTTTTGTTTTGTTTGTATTTTTCTTTTGTCTCCAGTGATGCCATTTTCTCTGGATTGTCCATTCTTGATTAGCCCCTCGGTTTTCTCTAGCGGTTATATATTATGCTTATTTTGTTTTAAATCTATCATAAACATTTATCTTATATGTTGTATGATACATACTTAGTATGACACTGAACTACCGCATTAATACTCCCATCACGCGATCAATTAACGGTACAACTTATATATATATCATTGAAAAACCTATGGGATGGAAATCGTGAGATGGGATGTTCCATTGGAATGAAAGCGTGAGATATGATTTCTTGCGGGATTTAAAGCATGACTTTGCATTTTCATTCATATCTTGTAGATATAGTTTTTCTTCTAAAATCATTTTGATTGGGTTGATTTAGTCGAACCAGGAAGTTACGCTGAAATGTTAATTTAAGAAACTTGTAATCAAATCGTTCTAAAAACAGCATGATGAAATACAATATAAATTTATTACAGTAGCAATTGTACATATTTAGATAAGTATATAATGCATGTTTAGAATAGCCTACGATTCCAGATCTTATGGAGGATATATATTGGGCATAAAGCCATAAACTTGTTGAACTGTATCGTTTTGTTGTGGTAACATTGTCTCCTGTTATACAAATAACGTTTTACAAAATTTGTTTCTGAAAGAGATATTTAATTAATTCTACGAAGCCATTTTTTTTTCAATGAAGATGAATCATTTGGGAGATTTTGTATTGTCCAATCTTTTTTTTTTATTGGTTAGTGATTTGTTTTGTCTTGTATAGGATTGCCCCTTGTTATTGAACGATACCTTTGTTATTGTTTTCTGTTTGTTGTATTGCTGTCGTATTACTATTGTAATTGTGTAGCAAATAAATGTTGGTAATATTTTATTGTATACATTTAAAATGAAGTTCTATATAGTTTTGATTCCGAGCTTATCTTGTATTTACTGTTATTACAGAAGCAATTAAAATTAGATCAGATTAAAAAGTGATAGTATATTATTGTTTTAGTTTAAATCGATAGTCTTTATTACGACGTTTGAGCCTTCTTTTAAGTTTGTTAATTCTAGTTATCACCACAGGTAGTTAAATGTTTGAGCCTTCTTTTAAGTTTGTTAATTCTAATTATCTCCACAGGTAGTTAAATGACTATACCGTTGTAGTCTATGCATTACGTTTTATTCCAAACCAGCTTTTAAAGAGAAAATTACAGCACTTTTTAAAACAAAACTGATATGCGTATAACTGATACATTTTCGTACTGTCCACATTGGAATTGTATTATATCAACAATTTTCTTTGTGTAAGAACACAAACGCTGAGAACTCAAATTAAATTTGGTGAAATGCTCCCACAAATGACATGCTGGCTACCGGTATTATCAACAAAATAAATAGATGATGTCCTTTCACTAAATAATTATAAGCTTGGTTAATATTTTTATCGCATCTATCTCGCTGAGCTTGAAATAAAGGATACCACAGATACAGATAGGTCTGCTTCATACCTTGACATATACCTCGACATTGACATTGATGGTCGGTTAAGAACGAAACTACGACAAAAGAGATGCTTTCAATCTTCCCATTCCCTACATATCATTTATATGTAGCAACATCCCGGCAGAGCTACATATGGAGTATATGTCTCTCAGTTGATTCGATGTTCCATTCAGGATTTCCGTTATAGAGAGTTGCTGCTAACACGGACGCTAGGGAACCAAGGGTTCTTGTTGATTAAGTTGAAGTTATCACTTTGCAAGTTTTACGGTCGCTACCATGACTTGGTTAACCGTTTCGGAATACGTGTGTCCCAAATAACCACGGATATGTTCTACTTGTCGTAATCACTTCCCTGTCCTTTTGTCATTCATGATATGTCACCGGGCTTGTAACTAGAGTAACACCACCGGTGCCACTAGCGGAGCAGGAACTGTGGTCATCCCCAGTTTTTATTGGAAATGGTGTTACTCGATCTTTAGATTTCTCTGTAATATATTGTAGATCGTTGTTTGTAGTTTTTCCGTTTTACATTTGGCCATTGTGTTGTCCGTCCTTCAATTATGGATTATAATTACCCCTTTGGTATCTTCAAACTCTTCTTATGAATACAAAACCTGACCTCTCTATGAAATGATGCGGTTTTGCAAGTTATACATGCGAGTAAAATTCAGACCCTCACATGGATGAGAAGTGTTGTTGTCTTTATCTTAAACTCTGTATATAAGATGCTTAAGATGTTATAATATGTATGGTATGTGTTCTATGAAAGGGAATAAGGGGCCGCCGTGGTCGTGATCGTATGGTAGTTGGATTTTAACACTACCTATTCAATCAGTGCCTATCAACACTAACGCTGTGAGTTCGAACCCCGCTCAGGCGAGCTGTACTATATACAACACTATGTGATAAAGTTTGTCAGTGACTTGCGACAGGTTGTTGGTTTTCTCCGGGTACTCCGGTTTCCTCCACCATTAAAACTGACCGCCACGATATAACTGAACTATTGTTATTAAAGTGACGTTAAGTAGCATAAAACCAAACCAAACCAAACCTATAAAAGAGAATACATGGCCTTAAACATCATTTAAGAATGCTGTTAACGACTCTCGGGTACATACTATTAATTTCTGTGTTCAATTAGCCGAGGCTAGATGTATTTGTTCGTTTTATTATATTGATTGAATTATTGACCATCATTTTCTTGTCATAATCG
Source organism: Bathymodiolus brooksi (assembly GCA_963680875.1). NCBI lineage: Eukaryota > Metazoa > Mollusca > Bivalvia > Mytilida > Modiolidae > Bathymodiolus > Bathymodiolus brooksi. Next base: position 58,432,168 of record OY804576.1, on the reverse strand, counting down.
AATGTAGCATATAATATCAATCTGTATCACGAGGATTAAATATATTATGTATAATGTTGAAGATTATAGCGTTCATCATGATAACGGCTGTTCATCCGGTTATATGTGCGGATTGACATTCTGACCACGCATGGAAAACATAAAACTAGTTTAACTTTTTTTAAATTTCAAAGTGCACATGTACCAAACCAGGAAAATGAACGGCTGTGTATTAGGTGTATCGATTTTGCCTCTTTCTACGATTTTGATATTTAATTTTAGAATTATTCCGACAATGTGGTATTTCTTATTCTTCATTTTATTACCACTTTTTACTAATTTAATGATGTTGAACTTCATTAAATAGTAGAATCATTTGATTAATTTTAGATTGCAAACTGTACATCTATGACAAAAACATATTAAACGTTGCTACAAAATATGCATTTAAATAAATAATATAGAAAAGAGATATTGTTTCAATTAGAAATAAAAATTGCTATCTTGAATTAATTTAGGTTATAAATTACGTTTTAAAGGTTCAGAATGATTGAATTTCTTGCCAAGACATGATTTGTCACAACAAATTGCAATAGTTATCACGTATTCATTGATTATAAAACAATTTCTTCTCCAACAGACAAATATTGCATTGCAATGTAACCTTGTCTTATCATTTTTTATTTTCTTTTAATCGGTAACAATAAGAAATAATAAATGATAAAAACAAATTGTTTTGTGCACATAATAAATCAATGTGTGGAGAGAAACAAATTCAATGATGAACATTTCTTGTTATTTTCTATACAACATATTAACCTAGTAAAATATTAGATTGATATCAATAATACATCTGACATGTTCATTATTTTCCTTATATACTGGGTGGCAACAAAAAGGCATCACTCACCTCACAACAAAAATGTTTAAAATAAAATCAATTAGCAAAAACCAAAACATGATACACGTGAAAAAATCCGATTTGCCACACCATTACAGGTAATTTGACTTTGAAAAAGAACAATCATTGAAAACTCCTTTTCGCACTGTAGTCTTTTGTGAATTTGATAGATTGCTAGACAATTTAATTGTCAACATATCACAACACTATGGTCCGATACTCGACAAAGATTTTTGGCAACGCACGATCTACTTGATATGCGCGATCGTGTTGCCTATATGAAGATAAATGAAAGGTTCTGGGAAATATTATGGTCTGGGTTCAACTGCAATGTTCGGTATCAACTGAACATATCTGGGATTAGTTGGTTAGGAGGGTTATATAACAGGACCGCTAGTCCTGCCACTGTTGATGAAATGTGCGTGGTGTACATGGAGTACAATGACGTGAAACATGCGGTTTTCAAAACATCATAGTTTCTATACATCTCCTTAGGGTACCTGTTTTAAAACATGAAGGGGACATACCGGATACTTATTTTAGGATTTATGTTCGTCAAGTACGCTATAGCACCAAATGGGTTAAAACATGTAGATATCTAATTCAGTCTACGTGAGGCGTTTCCTGAATAACCTTGATGGAAAGGTTTCTTAAAATGTCATTAAATTTGTTCAGTATGCTCTTTAGTCCATTTTTGGTTAATAGTTTTTTTGTAGCGTTCATTAGAAAACCCAACTTGTTAGATTGGTGCCTGTTTTTGCCTACCAGTATACTTAAACACATTGCTTTTTTTTTTTTATTTATTTATTTCCATGTGATAATGATCTAGGTCAAATATAAATAGACTGTCAAATTAAAAAACAAGTATAACAACACTAAGGTGATAATAACATCACTTAATCTAGGACACATATATTTGTAAACATACATAAATACATAAATTAGTTTAATAACAATTGGTTGTAAGCCGTCACGTTCGCTTCTGAGTTCTAAATCACCTACATATCACCGACCATTATTATCGTTGATAAAACCTTAAAAGGTTACATAGGCATCTTCCATCCTTTTAAGTTTCAGATACCAAATACGAAACATGTTTTAATATATTTTAGACTACTTTATATATGTTTCCAAAGACTATGGTAACGCTAGTTTGGTATGAGCATGATCGTGCGGTGAATGTTAGTTGTTCTTTGAGCTCTAGTATACCGATCGAAGGGAACAGAGGTCCATTTGTAGGCGTGTTTTCAATTGTTTAGACCAATAACAGTGATGCATCGCAAGTCTCTTATAACCATGAACTTGCAGTCAATGTCAGTTGTCCACTGGACACTAGCAAATCGACACCCTTTAAGATACAGAGAGATTCAATAGAACAGTTAAAATAAAAATGAAATTACTTTTTTTTATCGTCTAACAAAGATTATTTTTATCGATGTCAAGTAACAAACAGCTTTATATTTATCGCTTAATCAATATAGAGGTTTGTGACATTATATATAAGGAGCATAATTATACAAATACTATGATCACAAAGCTTGAAAAAGTATACAAAGAGAATGTCATCAACCAAATGTAATTTAAATAAATAAAAAGGTTATAAAGTTAACAATACATCTGTTACATATATTATTTACAATCTCTTAGATGTCTTTATATTTTGTCTTCGTCTTTTTCTTTACGAGATATTAGCATACTATATCTTCTTGAAGTATATTATGTTTTGTGTAAAGTGATGAGGTCGTAAATGTTCATGGGCGCGATCAAATAGATCCTTTTTTCTTTTTTTTCATTTATTTTTTCAAAGGACAGAATCGCTATGAATAAATTATGCAATTTATTTTTATTTATTTGTAAATAATTTTTATTTACAATCAATTATTATTTATGATAACGTGTTTATAGATGATATTGATAGAGACGATGCGCAAACTTGACACACAATCGGCTGGTCAATAGAAAGGTGCATGTACGTAATATTTTTAGAATGGTTGAATGATATTAGACCTACCATCAATTAGTATCATATTTATGTTATTTGTGTTTGTTTGTGTATTTAGTTGTGTCCAACACATCTTGACTATATGAGTAACATTGCAAGTGTCTCATCAGAGGCGGGAACTGCTTAACCTTCGTCAGAACCTGGTTTCACCCACGGGTTTTTGGTGGTGTCCGTGGTGTCATCGTTTTAGTTTTCTGTGTAGTGTTTCTTGTTTTGCTTGTCCTGTGTCTTCTGTACCCAATGTTGCCAGTGTTTCTAGATTATCTATTCTTGATTGCCCCTTCGTCCTGTGTCTTGTGTACCCAATGTTGCCAGTGTTTCTGGATTATCTATTCTTGATTGCTCCTTCGTCCTGTGTCTTGTGTACCCAATGTTGCCAGTGTTTCTGGATTATCTATTCTTGATTGCTCCTTCGTCCTGTGTCTTGTGTACCCAATGTTGCCAGTGTTTCTGGATTATCTATTCTTGATTGCTCCTTCGTCCTGTGTCTTATGTACCCAATGTTGCCAGTGTTTCTGGATTATCTATTCCTGATTGCTCCTTCGTCCTGTGTCTTGTGTACCCAATGATGCCAGTGTTTCTGGATTATCTATTCTTGATTGCTCCTTCGTCCTGTGTCTTATGTACCCAATGTTGCCAGTGTTTCTGGATTATCTATTCTTGATTGCTCCTTCGTCCTGTGTCTTGTGTACCCAATGTTGCCAGTGTTTCTGGATTATCTATTCTTGATTGCTCCTTCGTCCTGTGTCTTATGTACCCAATGTTGCCAGTGTTTCTGGATTATCTATTCTTGATTGCTCCTTCGTCCTGTGTCTTATGTACCCAATGTTGACAGTGTTTCTGGATTATCTATTCTTGATTGCTCCTTCGTCCTGTGTCTTATGTACCCAATGTTGCCAGTGTTTCTGGATTATCTATTCTTGATTGCTCCTTCGTCCTGTGTCTTGTGTACCCAATGTTGCCAGTGTTTCTGGATTATCTATTCTTGATTGCTCCTTCGTCCTGTGTCTTGTGTACCCAATGTTGCCAGTGTTTCTGGATTATCTATTCTTAATTGCTCCTTCGTCCTGTGTCTTGTGTACCCAATGTTGCCAGTGTTTCTGGATTATCTATTCTTGATTGCTCCTTCGTCCTGTGTCTTGTGTACCCAATGTTGCCAGTGTTTCTGGATTATCTATTCTTGATTGCTCCTTCGTCCTGTGTCTTATGTACCCAATGTTGCCAGTGTTTCTGGATTATCTATTCTTGATTGCTCATTCGTCCTGTGTCTTATGTACCCAATGTTGCCAGTGTTTCTGGATTATCTATTCTTGATTGCTCCTTCGTTCTGTGTCTTGTGTACCCAATGTTGCCAGTGTTTCTGGATTATCTATTCTTGATTGCTCCTTCGTCCTGTGTCTTGTGTACCCAATGTTGCCAGTGTTTCTGGATTATCTATTCTTGATTGCTCCTTCGTCCTGTGTCTTGTGTACCCAATGTTGCCAGTGTTTCTGGATTATCTATTCTTGATTGCTCCTTCGTCCTGTGTCTTGTGTACCCAATGTTGCCAGTGTTTCTGGATTATCTATTCTTGATTGCTCCTTCGTCCTGTGTCTTGTGTACCCAATGTTGACAGTGTTTCTGGATTATCTATTCTTGATTGCTCCTTCGTCCTGTGTCTTGTGTACCCAATGTTGCCAGTGTTTCTGGATTATCTATTCTTGATTGCTCCTTCGTCCTGTGTCTTATGTACCCAATGTTGCCAGTGTTTCTGGATTATCTATTCTTGATTGCTCCTTCGTCCTGTGTCTTGTGTACCCAATGTTGCCAGTGTTTCTGGATTATCTATTCTTGATTGCTCCTTCGTCCTGTGTCTTGTGTACCTAATGTTGCCAGTGTTTCTGGATTATCTATTCTTGATTGCTCCTTCGTCCTGTGTCTTGTGTACCCAATGTTGACAGTGTTTCTGGATTATCTATTCTTGATTGCTCCTTCGTCCTGTGTCTTGTGTACCCAATGTTGCCAGTGTTTCTGGATTATCTATTCTTGATTGCTCCTTCGTCCTGTGTCTTATGTACCCAATGTTGCCAGTGTTTCTGGATTATCTATTCTTGATTGCTCCTTCGTCCTGTGTCTTGTGTACCCAATGTTGCCAGTGTTTCTGGATTATCTATTCTTGATTGCTCCTTCGTCCTGTGTCTTGTGTACCTAATGTTGCCAGTGTTTCTGGATTATCTATTCTTGATTGCTCCTTCGTCCTGTGTCTTATGTACCCAATGCTGCCAGTGTTTCTGGATTATCTATTCTTGATTGCTCCTTCGTCCTGTGTCTTGTGTACCCACTGTTGACAGTGTTTCTGGATTATCTATTCTTGATTGCTCCTTCGTCCTGTGTCTTGTGTACCCACTGTTGACAGTGTTTCTAGATTATCTATTCTTGATTGCTCCTTCGTCCTCTGTCTTGTGTACCCACTGTTGACAGTGTTTCTGGATTATCTATTCTTGATTGCTCCTTCGTCCTCTGTCTTGTGTACCCACTGTTGACAGTGTTTCTGGATTATCTATTCTTGATTGCTCCTTCGTCCTGTGTCTTGTGTACCCACTGTGGACAGTGTTTCTGGATTATCTGTTCTTGATTGCCCCTTCGTCCTGTGTCTTGTGTACCCACTGTTGACAGTGTCTCTGGATTATCTATTCTTGATTGCTCCTTCGTCCTGTGTCTTGTGTATCCAATGTTGCCAGTGTTTCTAGATTATCTATTCTTGATTGCTCCTTCGTCCTGTGTCTTATGTACCCAATGTTGCCAGTGTTTCTGGATTATCTATTCTTGATTGCTCCTTCGTCCTGTGTCTTGTGTATCCAATGTTACCAGTGTTTCTAGATTATCTATTCTTGATTGCTCCTTCGTCCTGTGTCTTATGTACCCAATGTTGCCAGTGTTTCTGGATTATCTATTCTTGATTGCTCCTTCGTCCTGTGTCTTATGTACCCAATGTTGCCAGTGTTTCTGGATTATCTATTCTTGATTGCTCCTTCGTCCTGTGTCTTATGTACCCAATGTTGCCAGTGTTTCTGGATTATCTATTCTTGATTGCTCCTTCGTCCTGTGTCTTATGTACCCAATGTTGCCAGTGTTTCTGGATTATCTATTCTTGATTGCTCCTTCGTCCTGTGTCTTATGTACCCAATGTTGCCAGTGTTTCTGGATTATCTATTCTTGATTGCTCCTTCGTCCTGTGTCTTGTGTACCCAATGCTGCCAGTGTTTCTGGATTATCTATTCTTGATTGCTCCTTCGTCCTGTGTCTTATGTACCCAATGTTGCCAGTGTTTCTGGATTATCTATTCTTGATTGCTCCTTCGTTCTGTGTCTTGTGTACCCAATGTTGCCAGTGTTTCTGGATTATCTATTCTTGATTGCTCCTTCGTCCTGTGTCTTGTGTACCCAATGTTGCCAGTGTTTCTGGATTATCTATTCTTGATTGCTCCTTCGTCCTGTGTCTTGTGTACCCAATGTTGCCAGTGTTTCTGGATTATCTATTCTTGATTGCTCCTTCGTCCTGTGTCTTGTGTACCCAATGTTGCCAGTGTTTCTGGATTATCTATTCTTGATTGCTCCTTCGTCCTGTGTCTTGTGTACCCAATGTTGACAGTGTTTCTGGATTATCTATTCTTGATTGCTCCTTCATCCTGTGTCTTGTGTACCCAATGTTGCCAGTGTTTCTGGATTATCTATTCTTGATTGCTCCTTCGTCCTGTGTCTTATGTACCCAATGTTGCCAGTGTTTCTGGATTATCTATTCTTGATTGCTCCTTCGTCCTGTGTCTTGTGTACCTAATGTTGCCAGTGTTTCTGGATTATCTATTCTTGATTGCTCCTTCGTCCTGTGTCTTGTGTACCCAATGTTGCCAGTGTTTCTGGATTATCTATTCTTGATTGCTCCTTCGTCCTGTGTCTTGTGTACCTAATGTTGCCAGTGTTTCTGGATTATCTATTCTTGATTGCTCCTTCGTCCTGTGTCTTGTGTACCCAATGTTGACAGTGTTTCTGGATTATCTATTCTTGATTGCTCCTTCGTCCTGTGTCTTGTGTACCCAATGTTGCCAGTGTTTCTGGATTATCTATTCTTGATTGCTCCTTCGTCCTGTGTCTTGTGTACCCAATGTTGCCAGTGTTTCTGGATTATCTATTCTTGATTGCTCCTTCGTCCTGTGTCTTGTGTACCCACTGTTGACAGTGTTTCTGGATTATCTATTCTTCATTGCTCCTTCGTCCTGTGTCTTGTGTAGCCAATGTTGCCAGTGTTTCTGGATTATCTATTCTTGATTGCTCCTTCGTCCTGTGTCTTATGTACCCAATGCTGCCAGTGTTTCTGGATTATCTATTCTTGATTGCTCCTTCGTCCTGTGTCTTGTGTACCCACTGTTGACAGTGTTTCTGGATTATCTATTCTTGATTGCTCCTTCGTCCTGTGTCTTGTGTACCCACTGTTGACAGTGTTTCTAGATTATCTATTCTTGATTGCTCCTTCGTCCTGTGTCTTATGTACCCAATGTTGCCAGTGTTTCTGGATTATCTATTCTTAATTGCTCCTTCGTCCTGTGTCTTGTGTACCCAATGTTGCCAGTGTTTCTGGATTATCTATTCTTGATTGCTCCTTCGTCCTGTGTCTTGTGTACCCAATGTTGCCAGTGTTTCTGGATTATCTATTCTTGATTGCTCCTTCGTCCTGTGTCTTGTGTACCCAATGTTGCCAGTGTTTCTGGATTATCTATTCTTGATTGCTCCTTCGTCCTGTGTCTTATGTACCCAATGTTGCCAGTGTTTCTGGATTATCTATTCTTGATTGCTCCTTCGTCCTGTGTCTTGTGTACCCAATGATGCCAGTGTTTCTGGATTATCTATTCTTGATTGCTCCTTCGTCCTGTGTCTTATGTACCCAATGTTGCCAGTGTTTCTGGATTATCTATTCTTGATTGCTCCTTCGTCCTGTGTCTTGTGTACCCAATGTTGCCAGTGTTTCTGGATTATCTATTCTTGATTGCTCCTTCGTCCTGTGTCTTATGTACCCAATGTTGCCAGTGTTTCTGGATTATCTATTCTTGATTGCTCCTTCGTCCTGTGTCTTATGTACCCAATGTTGCCAGTGTTTCTGGATTATCTATTCTTGATTGCTCCTTCGTCCTGTGTCTTATGTACCCAATGTTGCCAGTGTTTCTGGATTATCTATTCTTGATTGCTCCTTCGTCCTGTGTCTTGTGTACCCAATGTTGCCAGTGTTTCTGGATTATCTATTCTTGATTGCTCCTTCGTCCTGTGTCTTGTGTACCCAATGTTGCCAGTGTTTCTGGATTATCTATTCTTAATTGCTCCTTCGTCCTGTGTCTTGTGTACCCAATGTTGCCAGTGTTTCTGGATTATCTATTCTTGATTGCTCCTTCGTCCTGTGTCTTGTGTACCCAATGTTGCCAGTGTTTCTGGATTATCTATTCTTGATTGCTCCTTCGTCCTGTGTCTTATGTACCCAATGTTGCCAGTGTTTCTGGATTATCTATTCTTGATTGCTCATTCGTCCTGTGTCTTATGTACCCAATGTTGCCAGTGTTTCTGGATTATCTATTCTTGATTGCTCCTTCGTTCTGTGTCTTGTGTACCCAATGTTGCCAGTGTTTCTGGATTATCTATTCTTGATTGCTCCTTCGTCCTGTGTCTTGTGTACCCAATGTTGCCAGTGTTTCTGGATTATCTATTCTTGATTGCTCCTTCGTCCTGTGTCTTGTGTACCCAATGTTGCCAGTGTTTCTGGATTATCTATTCTTGATTGCTCCTTCGTCCTGTGTCTTGTGTACCCAATGTTGCCAGTGTTTCTGGATTATCTATTCTTGATTGCTCCTTCGTCCTGTGTGTTGTGTACCCAATGTTGACAGTGTTTCTGGATTATCTATTCTTGATTGCTCCTTCGTCCTGTGTCTTGTGTACCCAATGTTGCCAGTGTTTCTGGATTATCTATTCTTGATTGCTCCTTCGTCCTGTGTCTTATGTACCCAATGTTGCCAGTGTTTCTGGATTATCTATTCTTGATTGCTCCTTCGTCCTGTGTCTTGTGTACACAATGTTGCCAGTGTTTCTGGATTATCTATTCTTGATTGCTCCTTCGTCCTGTGTCTTGTGTACCTAATGTTGCCAGTGTTTCTGGATTATCTATTCTTGATTGCTCCTTCGTCCTGTGTCTTGTGTACCCAATGTTGACAGTGTTTCTGGATTATCTATTCTTGATTGCTCCTTCGTCCTGTGTCTTGTGTACCCAATGTTGCCAGTGTTTCTGGATTATCTATTCTTGATTGCTCCTTCGTCCTGTGTCTTGTGTACCCAATGTTGCCAGTGTTTCTGGATTATCTATTCTTGATTGCTCCTTCGTCCTGTGTCTTGTGTACCCACTGTTGACAGTGTTTCTGGATTATCTATTCTTGATTGCTCCTTCGTCCTTTGTCTTGTGTACCCAATGTTGGCAGTGTTTCTGGATTATCTATTCTTGATTGCTCCTTCGTCCTGTGTCTTATGTACCCAATGCTGCCAGTGTTTCTGGATTATCTATTCTTGATTGCTCCTTCGTCCTGTGTCTTGTGTACCCACTGTTGACAGTGTTTCTGGATTATCTATTCTTGATTGCTCCTTCGTCCTGTGTCTTGTGTACCCACTGTTGACAGTGTTTCTAGATTATCTATTCTTGATTGCTCCTTCGTCCTCTGTCTTGTGTACCCACTGTTGACAGTGTTTCTGGATTATCTATTCTTGATTGCTCCTTCGTCCTCTGTCTTGTGTACCCACTGTTGACAGTGTTTCTGGATTATCTATTCTTGATTGCTCCTTCGTCCTGTGTCTTGTGTACCCACTGTGGACAGTGTTTCTGGATTATCTGTTCTTGATTGCCCCTTCGTCCTGTGTCTTGTGTACCCACTGTTGACAGTGTCTCTGGATTATCTATTCTTGATTGCTCCTTCGTCCTGTGTCTTGTGTATCCAATGTTGCCAGTGTTTCTAGATTATCTATTCTTGATTGCTCCTTCGTCCTGTGTCTTATGTACCCAATGTTGCCAGTGTTTCTGGATTATCTATTCTTGATTGCTCCTTCGTCCTGTGTCTTGTGTATCCAATGTTACCAGTGTTTCTAGATTATCTATTCTTGATTGCTCCTACGTCCTGTGTCTTATGTACCCAATGTTGCCAGTGTTTCTGGATTATCTATTCTTGATTGCTCCTTCGTCCTGTGTCTTATGTACCCAATGTTGCCAGTGTTTCTGGATTATCTATTCTTGATTGCTCCTTCGTCCTGTGTCTTATGTACCCAATGTTGCCAGTGTTTCTGGATTATCTATTCTTGATTGCTCCTTCGTCCTGTGTCTTATGTACCCAATGTTGCCAGTGTTTCTGGATTATCTATTCTTGATTGCTCCTTCGTCCTGTGTCTTATGTACCCAATGTTGCCAGTGTTTCTGGATTATCTATTCTTGATTGCTCCTTCGTCCTGTGTCTTGTGTACCCAATGCTGCCAGTGTTTCTGGATTATCTATTCTTGATTGCTCCTTCGTCCTGTGTCTTATGTACCCAATGTTGCCAGTGTTTCTGGATTATCTATTCTTGATTGCTCCTTCGTTCTGTGTCTTGTGTACCCAATGTTGCCAGTGTTTCTGGATTATCTATTCTTGATTGCTCCTTCGTCCTGTGTCTTGTGTACCCAATGTTGCCAGTGTTTCTGGATTATCTATTCTTGATTGCTCCTTCGTCCTGTGTCTTGTGTACCCAATGTTGCCAGTGTTTCTGGATTATCTATTCTTGATTGCTCCTTCGTCCTGTGTCTTGTGTACCCAATGTTGCCAGTGTTTCTGGATTATCTATTCTTGATTGCTCCTTCGTCCTGTGTCTTGTGTACCCAATGTTGACAGTGTTTCTGGATTATCTATTCTTGATTGCTCCTTCATCCTGTGTCTTGTGTACCCAATGTTGCCAGTGTTTCTGGATTATCTATTCTTGATTGCACCTTCGTCCTGTGTCTTATGTACCCAATGTTGCCAGTGTTTCTGGATTATCTATTCTTGATTGCTCCTTCGTCCTGTGTCTTGTGTACCCAATGTTGCCAGTGTTTCTGGATTATCTATTCTTGATTGCTCCTTCGTCCTGTGTCTTGTGTACCTAATGTTGCCAGTGTTTCTGGATTATCTATTCTTGATTGCTCCTTCGTCCTGTGTCTTGTGTACCCAATGTTGACAGTGTTTCTGGATTATCTATTCTTGATTGCTCCTTCGTCCTGTGTCTTGTGTACCCAATGTTGCCAGTGTTTCTGGATTATCTATTCTTGATTGCTCCTTCGTCCTGTGTCTTGTGTACCCAATGTTGCCAGTGTTTCTGGATTATCTATTCTTGATTGCTCCTTCGTCCTGTGTCTTGTGTACCCACTGTTGACAGTGTTTCTGGATTATCTATTCTTGATTGCTCCTTTGTCCTGTGTCTTGTGTAGCCAATGTTGCCAGTGTTTCTGGATTATCTATTCTTGATTGCTCCTTCGTCCTGTGTCTTATGTACCCAATGCTGCCAGTGTTTCTGGATTATCTATTCTTGATTGCTCCTTCGTCCTGTGTCTTGTGTACCCACTGTTGACAGTGTTTCTGGATTATCTATTCTTGATTGCTCCTTCGTCCTGTGTCTTGTGTACCCACTGTTGACAGTGTTTCTAGATTATCTATTCTTGATTGCTCCTTCGTCCTCTGTCTTGTGTACCCACTGTTGACAGTGCTTCTGGATTATCTATTCTTGATTGCTCCTTCGTCCTGTGTCTTGTGTACCCACTGTTGACAGTGTTTCTGGATTATCTATTCTTGATTGCTCCTTCGTCCTCTGTCTTATGTACCCACTGTTGACAGTGTTTCTGGATTATCTATTCTTGATTGCTCCTTCGTCCTGTGTCTTGTGTACCCACTGTGGACAGTGTTTCTGGATTATCTGTTCTTGATTGCCCCTTCGTCCTGTGTCTTGTGTACCCACTGTTGACAGTGTCTCTGGATTATCTATTCTTGATTGCTCCTTCGTCCTGTGTCTTGTGTATCCAATGTTGCCAGTGTTTCTAGATTATCTATTCTTGATTGCTCCTTCGTCCTGTGTCTTATGTACCCAATGTTGCCAGTGTTTCTGGATTATCTATTCTTGATTGCTCCTTCGTCCTGTGTCTTGTGTACCCAATGTTGCCAGTGTTTCTGGATTATCTATTCTTGATTGCTCCTTCGTCCTGTGTCTTGTGTACCCACTGTTAACAGTGTTTCTGGATTATCTATTCTTGATTGCTCCTTCGTCCTGTGTCTTGTGTACCCAATGTTGCCAGTGTTTCTGGATTATCTATTCTTGATTGCTCCTTCGTCCTGTGTCTTGTGTACCCAATGTTGCCAGTGTTTCTGGATTATCTATTCTTGATTGCTCCTTCGTCCTGTGTCTTGTGTACCCACTGTTGACAGTGTTTCTGGATTATCTATTCTTGATTGCTCCTTCGTCCTTTGTCTTGTGTACCCAATGTTGGCAGTGTTTCTGGATTATCTATTCTTGATTGCTCCTTCGTCCTGTGTCTTATGTACCCAATGCTGCCAGTGTTTCTGGATTATCTATTCTTGATTGCTCCTTCGTCCTGTGTCTTGTGTACCCACTGTTGACAGTGTTTCTGGATTATCTATTCTTGATTGCTCCTTCGTCCTGTGTCTTGTGTACCCACTGTTGACAGTGTTTCTAGATTATCTATTCTTGATTGCTCCTTCGTCCTCTGTCTTGTGTACCCACTGTTGACAGTGTTTCTGGATTATCTATTCTTGATTGCTCCTTCGTCCTCTGTCTTGTGTACCCACTGTTGACAGTGTTTCTGGATTATCTATTCTTGATTGCTCCTTCGTCCTGTGTCTTGTGTACCCACTGTGGACAGTGTTTCTGGATTATCTGTTCTTGATTGCTCCTTCGTCCTGTGTCTTGTGTACCCACTGTTGACAGTGTTTCTGGATTATCTATTCTTCATTGCTCCTTCGTCCTGTGTCTTGTGTAGCCAATGTTGCCAGTGTTTCTGGATTATCTATTCTTGATTGCTCCTTCGTCCTGTGTCTTATGTACCCAATGCTGCCAGTGTTTCTGGATTATCTATTCTTGATTGCTCCTTCGTCCTGTGTCTTGTGTACCCACTGTTGACAGTGTTTCTGGATTATCTATTCTTGATTGCTCCTTCGTCCTGTGTCTTGTGTACCCACTGTTGACAGTGTTTCTAGATTATCTATTCTTGATTGCTCCTTCGTCCTGTGTCTTATGTACCCAATGTTGCCAGTGTTTCTGGATTATCTATTCTTAATTGCTCCTTCGTCCTGTGTCTTGTGTACCCAATGTTGCCAGTGTTTCTGGATTATCTATTCTTGATTGCTCCTTCGTCCTGTGTCTTGTGTACCCAATGTTGCCAGTGTTTCTGGATTATCTATTCTTGATTGCTCCTTCGTCCTGTGTCTTGTGTACCCAATGTTGCCAGTGTTTCTGGATTATCTATTCTTGATTGCTCCTTCGTCCTGTGTCTTATGTACCCAATGTTGCCAGTGTTTCTGGATTATCTATTCTTGATTGCTCCTTCGTCCTGTGTCTTGTGTACCCAATGATGCCAGTGTTTCTGGATTATCTATTCTTGATTGCTCCTTCGTCCTGTGTCTTATGTACCCAATGTTGCCAGTGTTTCTGGATTATCTATTCTTGATTGCTCCTTCGTCCTGTGTCTTGTGTACCCAATGTTGCCAGTGTTTCTGGATTATCTATTCTTGATTGCTCCTTCGTCCTGTGTCTTATGTACCCAATGTTGCCAGTGTTTCTGGATTATCTATTCTTGATTGCTCCTTCGTCCTGTGTCTTATGTACCCAATGTTGCCAGTGTTTCTGGATTATCTATTCTTGATTGCTCCTTCGTCCTGTGTCTTATGTACCCAATGTTGCCAGTGTTTCTGGATTATCTATTCTTGATTGCTCCTTCGTCCTGTGTCTTGTGTACCCAATGTTGCCAGTGTTTCTGGATTATCTATTCTTGATTGCTCCTTCGTCCTGTGTCTTGTGTACCCAATGTTGCCAGTGTTTCTGGATTATCTATTCTTAATTGCTCCTTCGTCCTGTGTCTTGTGTACCCAATGTTGCCAGTGTTTCTGGATTATCTATTCTTGATTGCTCCTTCGTCCTGTGTCTTGTGTACCCAATGTTGCCAGTGTTTCTGGATTATCTATTCTTGATTGCTCCTTCGTCCTGTGTCTTATGTACCCAATGTTGCCAGTGTTTCTGGATTATCTATTCTTGATTGCTCATTCGTCCTGTGTCTTATGTACCCAATGTTGCCAGTGTTTCTGGATTATCTATTCTTGATTGCTCCTTCGTTCTGTGTCTTGTGTACCCAATGTTGCCAGTGTTTCTGGATTATCTATTCTTGATTGCTCCTTCGTCCTGTGTCTTGTGTACCCAATGTTGCCAGTGTTTCTGGATTATCTATTCTTGATTGCTCCTTCGTCCTGTGTCTTGTGTACCCAATGTTGCCAGTGTTTCTGGATTATCTATTCTTGATTGCTCCTTCGTCCTGTGTCTTGTGTACCCAATGTTGCCAGTGTTTCTGGATTATCTATTCTTGATTGCTCCTTCGTCCTGTGTCTTGTGTACCCAATGTTGACAGTGTTTCTGGATTATCTATTCTTGATTGCTCCTTCGTCCTGTGTCTTGTGTACCCAATGTTGCCAGTGTTTCTGGATTATCTATTCTTGATTGCTCCTTCGTCCTGTGTCTTATGTACCCAATGTTGCCAGTGTTTCTGGATTATCTATTCTTGATTGCTCCTTCGTCCTGTGTCTTGTGTACCCAATGTTGCCAGTGTTTCTGGATTATCTATTCTTGATTGCTCCTTCGTCCTGTGTCTTGTGTACCCAATGTTGACAGTGTTTCTGGATTATCTATTCTTGATTGCTCCTTCGTCCTGTGTCTTGTGTACCCAATGTTGCCAGTGTTTCTGGATTATCTATTCTTGATTGCTCCTTCGTCCTGTGTCTTATGTACCCAATGTTGCCAGTGTTTCTGGATTATCTATTCTTGATTGCTCCTTCGTCCTGTGTCTTGTGTACCCAATGTTGCCAGTGTTTCTGGATTATCTATTCTTGATTGCTCCTTCGTCCTGTGTCTTGTGTACCTAATGTTGCCAGTGTTTCTGGATTATCTATTCTTGATTGCTCCTTCGTCCTGTGTCTTGTGTACCCAATGTTGACAGTGTTTCTGGATTATCTATTCTTGATTGCTCCTTCGTCCTGTGTCTTGTGTACCCAATGTTGCCAGTGTTTCTGGATTATCTATTCTTGATTGCTCCTTCGTCCTGTGTCTTGTGTACCCAATGTTGCCAGTGTTTCTGGATTATCTATTCTTGATTGCTCCTTCGTCCTGTGTCTTGTGTACCCACTGTTGACAGTGTTTCTGGATTATCTATTCTTGATTGCTCCTTCGTCCTTTGTCTTGTGTACCCAATGTTGGCAGTGTTTCTGGATTATCTATTCTTGATTGCTCCTTCGTCCTGTGTCTTATGTACCCAATGCTGCCAGTGTTTCTGGATTATCTATTCTTGATTGCTCCTTCGTCCTGTGTCTTGTGTACCCACTGTTGACAGTGTTTCTGGATTATCTATTCTTGATTGCTCCTTCGTCCTGTGTCTTGTGTACCCACTGTTGACAGTGTTTCTAGATTATCTATTCTTGATTGCTCCTTCGTCCTCTGTCTTGTGTACCCACTGTTGACAGTGTTTCTGGATTATCTATTCTTGATTGCTCCTTCGTCCTCTGTCTTGTGTACCCACTGTTGACAGTGTTTCTGGATTATCTATTCTTGATTGCTCCTTCGTCCTGTGTCTTGTGTACCCACTGTGGACAGTGTTTCTGGATTATCTGTTCTTGATTGCCCCTTCGTCCTGTGTCTTGTGTACCCACTGTTGACAGTGTCTCTGGATTATCTATTCTTGATTGCTCCTTCGTCCTGTGTCTTGTGTATCCAATGTTGCCAGTGTTTCTAGATTATCTATTCTTGATTGCTCCTTCGTCCTGTGTCTTATGTACCCAATGTTGCCAGTGTTTCTGGATTATCTATTCTTGATTGCTCCTTCGTCCTGTGTCTTGTGTATCCAATGTTACCAGTGTTTCTAGATTATCTATTCTTGATTGCTCCTTCGTCCTGTGTCTTATGTACCCAATGTTGCCAGTGTTTCTGGATTATCTATTCTTGATTGCTCCTTCGTCCTGTGTCTTATGTACCCAATGTTGCCAGTGTTTCTGGATTATCTATTCTTGATTGCTCCTTCGTCCTGTGTCTTATGTACCCAATGTTGCCAGTGTTTCTGGATTATCTATTCTTGATTGCTCCTTCGTCCTGTGTCTTATGTACCCAATGTTGCCAGTGTTTCTGGATTATCTATTCTTGATTGCTCCTTCGTCCTGTGTCTTATGTACCCAATGTTGCCAGTGTTTCTGGATTATCTATTCTTGATTGCTCCTTCGTCCTGTGTCTTGTGTACCCAATGCTGCCAGTGTTTCTGGATTATCTATTCTTGATTGCTCCTTCGTCCTGTGTCTTATGTACCCAATGTTGCCAGTGTTTCTGGATTATCTATTCTTGATTGCTCCTTCGTTCTGTGTCTTGTGTACCCAATGTTGCCAGTGTTTCTGGATTATCTATTCTTGATTGCTCCTTCGTCCTGTGTCTTGTGTACCCAATGTTGCCAGTGTTTCTGGATTATCTATTCTTGATTGCTCCTTCGTCCTGTGTCTTGTGTACCCAATGTTGCCAGTGTTTCTGGATTATCTATTCTTGATTGCTCCTTCGTCCTGTGTCTTGTGTACCCAATGTTGCCAGTGTTTCTGGATTATCTATTCTTGATTGCTCCTTCGTCCTGTGTCTTGTGTACCCAATGTTGACAGTGTTTCTGGATTATCTATTCTTGATTGCTCCTTCATCCTGTGTCTTGTGTACCCAATGTTGCCAGTGTTTCTGGATTATCTATTCTTGATTGCTCCTTCGTCCTGTGTCTTATGTACCCAATGTTGCCAGTGTTTCTGGATTATCTATTCTTGATTGCTCCTTCGTCCTGTGTCTTGTGTACCCAATGTTGCCAGTGTTTCTGGATTATCTATTCTTGATTGCTCCTTCGTCCTGTGTCTTGTGTACCCAATGTTGCCAGTGTTTCTGGATTATCTATTCTTGATTGCTCCTTCGTCCTGTGTCTTGTGTACCCAATGTTGACAGTGTTTCTGGATTATCTATTCTTGATTGCTCCTTCGTCCTGTGTCTTGTGTACCCAATGTTGCCAGTGTTTCTGGATTATCTATTCTTGATTGCTCCTTCGTCCTGTGTCTTGTGTACCAAATGTTGCCAGTGTTTCTGGATTATCTATTCTTGATTGCTCCTTCGTCCTGTGTCTTGTGTACCCACTGTTGACAGTGTTTCTGGATTATCTATTCTTGATTGCTCCTTCGTCCTGTGTCTTGTGTAGCCAATGTTGCCAGTGTTTCTGGATTATCTATTCTTGATTGCTCCTTCGTCCTGTGTCTTATGTACCCAATGCTGCCAGTGTTTCTGGATTATCTATTCTTGATTGCTCCTTCGTCCTGTGTCTTGTGTACCCACTGTTGACAGTGTTTCTGGATTATCTATTCTTGATTGCTCCTTCGTCCTGTGTCTTGTGTACCCACTGTTGACAGTGTTTCTAGATTATCTATTCTTGATTGCTCCTTCGTCCTCTGTCTTGTGTACCCACTGTTGACAGTGCTTCTGGATTATCTATTCTTGATTGCTCCTTCGTCCTGTGTCTTGTGTACCCACTGTTGACAGTGTTTCTGGATTATCTATTCTTGATTGCTCCTTCGTCCTCTGTCTTATGTACCCACTGTTGACAGTGTTTCTGGATTATCTATTCTTGATTGCTCCTTCGTCCTGTGTCTTGTGTACCCACTGTGGACAGTGTTTCTGGATTATCTGTTCTTGATTGCCCCTTCGTCCTGTGTCTTGTGTACCCACTGTTGACAGTGTCTCTGGATTATCTATTCTTGATTGCTCCTTCGTCCTGTGTCTTGTGTATCCAATGTTGCCAGTGTTTCTAGATTATCTATTCTTGATTGCTCCTTCGTCCTGTGTCTTATGTACCCAATGTTGCCAGTGTTTCTGGATTATCTATTCTTTATTGCTCCTTCGTCCTGTGTCTTGTGTATCCAATGTTACCAGTGTTTCTAGATTATCTATTCTTGATTGCTCCTTCGTCCTGTGTCTTATGTACCCAATGTTGCCAGTGTTTCTGGATTATCTATTCTTGATTGCTCCTTCGTCCTGTGTCTTGTGTACCCAATGTTGCCAGTGTTTCTGGATTATCTATTCTTGATTGCTCCTTCGTCCTGTGTCTTATGTATCCAATGTTGCCAGTGATTCTGGATTATCTATTTTTGATTGCTCCTTCGTCCTGTGTCTTGTGTACCCAATGTTGCCAGTGTTTCTGGATTATCTATTCTTGATTGCTCCTTCGTACCGTGTCTTGTGTATCCAATGTTGCCAGTGTTTCGGGATTATCTATTCTTGATTGCTCCTTCGTCCTGTGTCTTGTGTACCCAATGTTGCCAGTGTTTCTGGATTATCTATTCTTGATTGCTCCTTCGTCCTGTGTCTTGTGTATCCAATGTTGCCAGTATTTCTGGATTATCTATTCTTGATTGCTCCTTCGTCCTGTGTCTTGTGTACCCAATGTTGCCAGTGTTTCTGGATTATCTTTTCTTGATTGCTCCTTCGTCCTGTGTCTTGTGTACCCAATGTTGCCAGTGTTTCTGGATTATCTATTCTTGATTGCTCCTTCGTCCTGTGTCTTGTGTACCCAATGTTGCCAGTGTTTCTGGATTATCTATTCTTGATTGCTCCTTCGTCCTGTGTCTTGTGTATCCAATGTTGCCAGTGTTTCTGGATTATCTATTCTTGATTGCTCCTTCGTCCTGTGTCTTATGTACCCAATGTTGCCAGTGTTTCTGGATTATCTATTCTTGATTGCTCCTTCGTCCTGTGTCTTATGTACCCAATGTTGCCAGTGTTTCTGGATTATCTATTCTTGATTGCTCCTTCGTCCTGTGTCTTATGTACCCAATGTTGCCAGTGTTTCTGGATTATCTATTCTTGATTGCTCCTTCGTCCTGTGTCTTGTGTACCCAATGCTGCCAGTGTTTCTGGATTATCTATTCTTGATTGCTCCTTCGTCCTGTGTCTTATGTACCCAATGTTGCCAGTGTTTCTGGATTATCTATTCTTGATTGCTCCTTCGTTCTGTGTCTTGTGTACCCAATGTTGCCAGTGTTTCTGGATTATCTATTCTTGATTGCTCCTTCGTCCTGTGTCTTGTGTACCCAATGTTGCCAGTGTTTCTGGATTATCTATTCTTGATTGCTCCTTCGTCCTGTGTCTTGTGTACCCAATGTTGCCAGTGTTTCTGGATTATCTATTCTTGATTGCTCCTTCGTCCTGTGTCTTGTGTACCCAATGTTGCCAGTGTTTCTGGATTATCTATTCTTGATTGCTCCTTCGTCCTGTGTCTTGTGTACCCAATGTTGACAGTGTTTCTGGATTATCTATTCTTGATTGCTCCTTCATCCTGTGTCTTGTGTACCCAATGTTGCCAGTGTTTCTGGATTATCTATTCTTGATTGCTCCTTCGTCCTGTGTCTTATGTACCCAATGTTGCCAGTGTTTCTGGATTATCTATTCTTGATTGCTCCTTCGTCCTGTGTCTTGTGTACCCAATGTTGCCAGTGTTTCTGGATTATCTATTCTTGATTGCTCCTTCGTCCTGTGTCTTGTGTACCTAATGTTGCCAGTGTTTCTGGATTATCTATTCTTGATTGCTCCTTCGTCCTGTGTCTTGTGTACCCAATGTTGACAGTGTTTCTGGATTATCTATTCTTGATTGCTCCTTCGTCCTGTGTCTTGTGTACCCAATGTTGCCAGTGTTTCTGGATTATCTATTCTTGATTGCTCCTTCGTCCTGTGTCTTGTGTACCAAATGTTGCCAGTGTTTCTGGATTATCTATTCTTGATTGCTCCTTCGTCCTGTGTCTTGTGTACCCACTGTTGACAGTGTTTCTGGATTATCTATTCTTGATTGCTCCTTCGTCCTGTGTCTTGTGTAGCCAATGTTGCCAGTGTTTCTGGATTATCTATTCTTGATTGCTCCTTCGTCCTGTGTCTTATGTACCCAATGCTGCCAGTGTTTCTGGATTATCTATTCTTGATTGCTCCTTCGTCCTGTGTCTTGTGTACCCACTGTTGACAGTGTTTCTGGATTATCTATTCTTGATTGCTCCTTCGTCCTGTGTCTTGTGTACCCACTGTTGACAGTGTTTCTAGATTATCTATTCTTGATTGCTCCTTCGTCCTCTGTCTTGTGTACCCACTGTTGACAGTGCTTCTGGATTATCTATTCTTGATTGCTCCTTCGTCCTGTGTCTTGTGTACCCACTGTTGACAGTGTTTCTGGATTATCTATTCTTGATTGCTCCTTCGTCCTCTGTCTTATGTACCCACTGTTGACAGTGTTTCTGGATTATCTATTCTTGATTGCTCCTTCGTCCTGTGTCTTGTGTACCCACTGTGGACAGTGTTTCTGGATTATCTGTTCTTGATTGCCCCTTCGTCCTGTGTCTTGTGTACCCACTGTTGACAGTGTCTCTGGATTATCTATTCTTGATTGCTCCTTCGTCCTGTGTCTTGTGTATCCAATGTTGCCAGTGTTTCTAGATTATCTATTCTTGATTGCTCCTTCGTCCTGTGTCTTATGTACCCAATGTTGCCAGTGTTTCTGGATTATCTATTCTTGATTGCTCCTTCGTCCTGTGTCTTGTGTATCCAATGTTACCAGTGTTTCTAGATTATCTATTCTTGATTGCTCCTTCGTCCTGTGTCTTATGTACCCAATGTTGCCAGTGTTTCTGGATTATCTATTCTTGATTGCTCCTTCGTCCTGTGTCTTGTGTACCCAATGTTGCCAGTGTTTCTGGATTATCTATTCTTGATTGCTCCTTCGTCCTGTGTCTTATGTATCCAATGTTGCCAGTGATTCTGGATTATCTATTTTTGATTGCTCCTTCGTCCTGTGTCTTGTGTACCCAATGTTGCCAGTGTTTCTGGATTATCTATTCTTGATTGCTCCTTCGTACCGTGTCTTGTGTATCCAATGTTGCCAGTGTTTCGGGATTATCTATTCTTGATTGCTCCTTCGTCCTGTGTCTTGTGTACCCAATGTTGCCAGTGTTTCTGGATTATCTATTCTTGATTGCTCCTTCGTCCTGTGTCTTGTGTATCCAATGTTGCCAGTATTTCTGGATTATCTATTCTTGATTGCTCCTTCGTCCTGTGTCTTGTGTACCCAATGTTGCCAGTGTTTCTGGATTATCTTTTCTTGATTGCTCCTTCGTCCTGTGTCTTGTGTACCCAATGTTGCCAGTGTTTCTGGATTATCTATTCTTGATTGCTCCTTCGTCCTGTGTCTTGTGTACCCAATGTTGCCAGTGTTTCTGGATTATCTATTCTTGATTGCTCCTTCGTCCTGTGTCTTGTGTATCCAATGTTGCCAGTGTTTCTGGATTATCTATTCTTGATTGCTCCTTCGTACTGTGTCTTGTGTACCCAATGTTGCCAGTGTTTCTGGATTATCTATTCTTGATTGCTCCTTCGTCCTGTGTCTTGTGTACCCAATGTTGCCAGTGTTTCTTGATTATCTATTCTTGATTGCTCCTTCGTCCTGTGTCTTGTGTATCCAATGTTGCCAGTGTTTCTGGATTATCTATTCTTGATTGCTCCTTCGTCCTGTGTCTTGTGTACCCACTGTTGCCAGTGTTTCTGGATTATCTATTATTGATTGTTCCTTCGGTTTCCTCTAACGTTCCTTACTGTAATATTTTACGGAATAACCCTAAATGTGAAAGTTGGTTACATTCTTCATTATACGTCAATTTAGTAATGTTCCAACCAGAACCAATGGTAATGAAAGGAAAAACAAATAAAACACTATACTGCCGGAACAGTTCTTAAAGTCAATAACAAAATCGTAGAAATAGACAAAATCGATACCCCTAACATAAATACACGACCGCTCATTTTTCTGGCTTTGAATATGCACAAATGTGGCGAGCATAGACTAGTGTATGTGCCAAAACCACAATTATAGTCCATGACAAATATTGTTTGCAGCGATGAATATATACAAAATGTATATCAAGAATTCTCAGAATTATAAGTGCATAGAAATAATGTTTGAATTAATGACATACTAAAGTATACACTGAAGTAAAGAAGGCGAAACTAACTAATGAAACATTTCCGTTTAAGCATAAACAAGCTTATAATTTATAAGGAGTATTATTGTCTAGGTATTGACATACAATCAATATCGTGTTTGACTGTCAAATATTATTGTCTAAGACTTTAAACATCAAACATCTTAAATCCAACTGCCCATCCGGACAGAATTTTTAGCGTAAAAATCGATATCTGCGGTGTATTGGAACATATATTTTGTCAGTTAATATCAATTTTCACTGAACCATCATACAGTCAAATTACTGGTATTTAATTTTCATTATGTAATTGGAGGCCCCGGATTTTGCATAATACTCTTGATATATGTCACATTGGCAGGATAAAACAAAACAGTTTTTCACAGTCAGTCGATTGAAATCACAAAATTCAGCATATGACTCCAAATCATTGTTGCTGCTCACTATTTACCAGGTCTAGCTGTCTGTCAAAACGGCTTATCTTACCTTTGTAGACTGGTAACGTATAGTATCACCCTCTGTCCTCTTTCATATTATAATTATAATAAAGTAAATGTATATGTATCTACCTTTATTTCCGAAGAGGAAGGATGCCGAAGTGACGCTTGATACCATCATAAATGTTGAACGACGGAGGTACGAAAAGTTTGCAGATACCAATCAAAAGCCGTAAATCGAAGGACAGACAATAAAATTGCCAACAAAAAAAGGACAGAAGGATAAACAATGGCCCATTAAAAAAATACACAGAAAACTAGATCGAGTAACACGAATCTCAATAACAACCGGGGCGCGATAACAAACCTATATAAATTCTACAAAAGTGTATATGTATATATATATATGAAATTTAATGTTCAATCCTGAATTGTATTGCCTGTAAAGCAATCGACAGTTATTCATTAGTAATATGTATATATAATCACTGCAACCTGGTTAAATCAGCTGTCATGATACGCTACGATCCACATATCATCTGACAAAATCCGATGAGAGGTCATGTCAAGATGAACCCATGATCAGCCAATGAAAACGCTGATGGTAATATGCCTTTCTCGCTGTGTTGTTGTTGTATTACAAACGTAAAGCTATCTGATTGGATGATTCTTATGTGTAAATATTCATGTACGAAAGTTTCTCTGAGTATGTTCTCTAATCAGGTTGTCGGATGTTAGGAGTAACATAGCGTATTACAACTGATGATTGTCATCCGATTGATAATCGCTGCTGAGATAATTAAATTGGCATTTAAATGTTAAATATTGATAAATACATTCACATTAACATAGTTAAATATATTTATTGTCAGAAAATGGTTTTCTCCTAGTACTTCGGCTTCCTCCATCAATAAAACTGACCGCCACGATATAACCGAAATATTGTTGAAAGTGGTGTTAAGCACAAAAATCCTAACCCTATAATCAGAACATACTGAACAAGTGCGTGAGTGAAATAAGTAATTTTTCAGCTAATAAAAATATAGATATCACATTTAGTGCGTACTACACGTTTCTCAATGCCAAAAGATTGGAAGGCCAAATAATTTAAGTGTTTGGGAGCTAAATCATTGCAAGAATAAGTTACTTTTAATGAGATGATAATAATGTCCACCTTGTACTAGACTAGCACGCAATAGCGCTAGCTCAACGAAACAACAGTGACATGTCTCTCTACTCGAACGCACTTTCCTGATTCCGAAGCAATCAGTCATCTTTGCTCTTTCTTTAAGCTGCGTGCTTAACAGAGAAGCAACTAATACCAATTGTATTGTCTTTGGTTTGACCGCACAGGGGCTCAAACCCATGATCTACCACACTCGAGGCGAGCAGGCTAACACTATCATACGACTGCTGCGGTTCATTCTGAACAAGAGTTTCATTTTTTCAACATCCAAATCATGTGAGATTTGAAAATAAAATAAATAGACTTAATAAAGAATTAAATTTTAATAGAAATCATAAGAATATTTTTTTTAATGTTATAAAAGTGAAAAATCTGAACAAATTTATAAAGACATATACATGTATAATAATTAAATTATATCTTGTGATGAAAACTCATCCTTTAACCATGGAAACAGGCTTTAAGATTACGCAATATATGTACATGATGTAGGCTTTACATGCAATACATGTTACATTCCAGATGATGAATCCCATTGTTTTTTACTCCGTGAATATAATAATAATTTAAGACAAACCCGTTATTCAATAACTGACAATCCCAGTATAATTACTTAGAAGACAGCTGGACCCGTGAAGGCTTGTGCATGATGGTTTAACAGGTTCAGCTTTACGTCAAAGCGGTGCATCCTACCTTTCTGGACTGATAGTGTACAATAGGTAGAATAGTAGAATATCTGTTTTATATACTAGTAATTGTTTACCAGCTTAGATATCAAAATTAGTTAGCACGACGCGTTTCTAGAAAAAACCATCATCAGTTATTCTGAAAATCAAACGATTGGAAAGCCGAATAATTTAAAGTTTTGTAAGCAATAAAATCAAAGGGCCTAAACAGGATAGCCTAAATCGGCTAAGGTATATATAGAAGGTCATTGCATTGATGTCACAAACGAAAAGTTGGTTCTCTCAAGACTTCGGTTAAAACACTAGTCATTGCATTGATGTCACAAACGAAAAGTTGGTTCTCTCAAGACTTCGGTTAAAACACTAGTCATTGCATTGATGTCACAAACGAAAAGTTGGTTCTGTCAAGACTTCGGTTAAAACACTAGTCATTGCATTGATGTCACAAACGAAAAGTTGGTTCTGTCAAGACTTCGGTTAAAACACTAGTCATTGCATTGATGTCACAAACGAAAAGTTGGTTCTGTCAAGACTTCGGTTAAAACACTAGTCATTGCATTGATGTCACAAACGAAAAGTTGGTTCTGTCAAGACTTCGGTTAAAACACTAGTCATTGCATTGATGTCACAAACGAAAAGTTGGTTCTGTCAAGACTTCGGTTAAAACACTAGTCATTGCATTGATGTCACAAACGAAAAGTTGATTCTGTCAAGACTTCGGTTAAAACACTAGTCATTGCATTGATGTCACAAACGAAAAGTTGGTTCTGTCAAGACTTCGGTTAAAACACTAGTCATTGCATTGATGTCACAAACGAAAAGTTGGTTCTGTCAAGACTTCGGTTAAAACACTAGTCATTACATTGATGTCACAAACGAAAAGTTGGTTCTGTCAAGACTTCGGTTAAAACACTAGTCATTACATTGATGTCACAAACGAAAAGTTGGTTCTATCAAGACTTCGGTTAAAACACTAGTCATTGCATTGATGTCACAAACGAAAAGTTGGTTCTGTCAAGACTTCGGTTAAAACACTAGTCGTTGCATTGATGTCACAAACGAAAAGTTGGTTCTGTCAAGACTTCGGTTAAAACACTAGTCTTTGCATTGATGTCACAAACGAAAAGTTGGTTCTGTCAAGACTTCGGTTAAAACACTAGTCATTGCATTGATGTCACAAACGAAAAGTTGGTTCTGTCAAGACTTCGGTTAAAACACTAGTCATTGCATTGATGTCACAAACGAAAAGTTGGTTCTGTCAAGACTTCGGTTAAAACACTAGTCATTGCATTGATGTCACAAACGAAAAGTTGGTTCTGTCAAGACTTCGGTTAAAACACTAGTCATTACATTGATGTCACAAACGAAAAGTTGGTTCTGTCAAGACTTCGGTTAAAACACTAGTCATTACATTGATGTCACAAACGAAAAGTTGGTTCTGTCAAGACTTCGGTTAAAACACTAGTCATTGCATTGATGTCACAAACGAAAAGTTGGTTCTGTCAAGACTTCGGTTAAAACACTAGTCGTTGCATTGATGTCACAAACGAAAAGTTGGTTCTGTCAAGACTTCGGTTAAAACACTAGTCATTGCATTGATGTCACAAACGAAAAGTTGGTTCTGTCAAGACTTCGGTTAAAACACTAGTCATTGCATTGATGTCACAAACGAAAAGTTGGTTCTGTCAAGACTTCGGTTAAAACACTAGTCATTGCATTGATGTCACAAACGAAAAGTTGGTTCTGTCAAGACTTCGGTTAAAACACTAGTCATTGCATTGATGTCACAAACGAAAAGTTGGTTCTGTCAAGACTTCGGTTAAAACACTAGTCATTGCATTGATGTCACAAACGAAAAGTTGGTTCTGTCAAGACTTCGGTTAAAACACTAGTCATTGCATTGATGTCACAAACGAAAAGTTGGTTCTGTCAAGACTTCGGTTAAAACACTAGTCATTGCATTGATGTCACAAACGAAAAGTTGGTTCTGTCAAGACTTCGGTTAAAACACTAGTCATTGCATTGATGTCACAAACGAAAAGTTGGTTCTGTCAAGACTTCGGTTAAAACACTAGTCATTGCATTGATGTCACAAACGAAAAGTTGGTTCTGTCAAGACTTCGGTTAAAACACTAGTCATTGCATTGATGTCACAAACGAAAAGTTGGTTCTGTCAAGACTTCGGTTAAAACACTAGTCATTGCATTGATGTCACAAACGAAAAGTTGGTTCTGTCAAGACTTCGCTTAAAACACTAGTCATTGCATTGATGTCACAAACGAAAAGTTGGTTCTGTCAAGACTTCGCTTAAAACACTAGTCATTGCATTGATGTCACAAACGAAAAGTTGGTTCTGTCAAGACTTCGGTTAAAACACTAGTCATTGCATTGATGTCACAAACGAAAAGTTGGTTCTGTCAAGACTTCGGTTAAAACACTAGTCATTGCATTGATGTCACAAACGAAAAGTTGGTTCTGTCAAGACTTCGGTTAAAACACTAGTCATTGCATTGATGTCACAAACGAAAAGTTGGTTCTGTCAAGACTTCGTTTAAAACACTAGTCATTGCATTGATGTCACAAACGAAAAGTTTGTTCCGTCAAGACTTCGTTTAAAACACTAGTCATTGCATTGATGTCACAAACGAAAAGTTGGTTCTGTCAAGACTTCGGTTAAAACACTAGTCATTGCATTGATGTCACAAACGAAAAGTTGGTTCTGTCAAGACTTCGGTTAAAACACTAGTCATTGCATTGATGTCACAAACGAAAAGTTGGTTCTGTCAAGACTTCGGTTAAAACACTAGTCATTGCATTGATGTCACAAACGAAAAGTTGGTTCTGTCAAGACTTCGGTTAAAACACTAGTCATTGCATTGATGTCACAAACGAAAAGTTGGTTCTGTCAAGACTTCGGTTAAAACACTAGTCATTGCATTGATGTCACAAACGAAAAGTTGGTTCTGTCAAGACTTCGCTTAAAACACTAGTCATTGCATTGATGTCACAAACGAAAAGTTGGTTCTGTCAAGACTTCGGTTAAAACACTAGTCATTGCATTGATGTCACAAACGAAAAGTTGGTTCTGTCAAGACTTCGGTTAAAACACTAGTCATTGCATTGATGTCACAAACGAAAAGTTGGTTCTGTCAAGACTTCGGTTAAAACACTAGTCATTGCATTGATGTCACAAACGAAAAGTTGGTTCTGTCAAGACTTCGGTTAAAACACTAGTCATTGCATTGATGTCACAAGCGAAAAGTGGTTCTGTCAAGACTTCGTTTAAAACACTAGTCATTGCATTGATGTCACAAACGAAAAGTTGGTTCTGTCAAGACTTCGTTTAAAACACTAGTCATTGCATTGATGTCACAAACGAAAGTTGGTTCTGTCAAGACTTCGGTTAAAACACTAGTCATTGCATTGATGTCACAAACGAAAAGTTGGTTCTGTCAAGACTTCGGTTAAAACACTAGTCATTGCATTGATGTCACAAACGAAAAGTTGGTTCTGTCAAGACTTCGGTTAAAACACTAGTCATTGCATTGATGTCACAAACGAAAAGTTGGTTCTGTCAAGACTTCGCTTAAAACACTAGTCATTGCATTGATGTCACAAACGAAAAGTTGGTTCTGTCAAGACTTCGGTTAAAACACTAGTCATTACATTGATGTCACAAACGAAAAGTTGGTTCTGTCAAGACTTCGCTTAAAACACTAGTCATTGCATTGATGTCACAAACGAAAAGTTGGTTCTGTCAAGACTTCGGTTAAAACACTAAAATAAAGAACAAGCTTTCGTCTTGTCGTTTTTATAAGAATGAGCTACGATAAGATTTTGCAATATTTGTATTTAATTTAAATTATATTTAAGACAAATAGCAAAAATGCTATTTTATCAGTATAAGCTTTATTCTCTTAAATATGATCAATTACAGTTTAATATTAAAATACACCATCATAGCGATTGCATTTGTTTCAGGAATTAAAAATGCAATTATGACATAATCAAGAACATTTTACTTAACGTCACTATTACATGTTGTAACGGCATATCATAAATTGGCAATAGTATTCAGTCAATATCATATTGAACTGCCTGTTGTCTTGCATAAACCCAAAATGCTAGATATATTATATTGTCTGTATTTCATCATTGTTAGTAGACTTTATATTTGAAGTTTCTTTTATATGTCTATTTTGTATGTATATATTCCCTAAGTGGGCCCTTGGTTGGAAAGTAAAATACTTGGTCTAATCAAAACCACAGAAAAGTTAATAGTGTGTACACTACATCAAATAAAATATACAAGATCAAATATTTAGTTTTTTCGTTAAAACAGAAAATGAATATATAGTGAAAGATGGGCGATTATCCAGCATAGAGCATAGTGTAGTATTTATTGCACTGATATGAAATTTGCAAATATTTTTTAGAACAACCTTTTTCTTATCAAAAACTAATTGGCATATATGTATTATATATTCACTGTTTTTCTCATTTTGTAAAATTCTACATTGTAAAGTTTAATGATTTTCATCGCCAATCTCAATATGGACAACCATCGCACATTCGCTCTGGTCCAATTTTGTGTTCTATTTCATATGCTTGTGCTTACAGGATTGTATATGTCCAATCTCATGATTGTTCTTTTCTTTTTTTTTATATTATATCCTATATTTACTTGAAGACATTAATCATACTTAAGTATAGGCTTATTGTCAAAATTAATTTGTATGTGTTATACGTGGAAACGACACCATTCTCAAAAAGGCATCATAATATTGATAACTTGCATTGTTACTAGTATGCGATTCGCTTCTAGTGTTCACTATTTGTGTTTCACTATTGTTTGTTTATATAATTTTAATAGCATTGAACACATCTTAAACGTTTTCAACGTGATTGATTGATTTGTTGTTGTTCAACGCAAGAAAGTGTCCAACAACAAACAATCGTGAAGGTAAAAAGGATGAACTATGATGATTCTACGGGCGGGAGATTAGACTGTCACACGAAAACGTAGTTATAATGGATAAGAGCTAAAATATACACTTGCAACAAGCACCAAAGATCAATCTTAATGAACTTACTCATTAGAAGCTGCGACATGTTGTCTTGTACGTGAAAATACAGTGGTATAACCAATACACGAGTCACTCAATTAAGTCCCCCTATAGGAGCGCGATGTGTATACGATTCACCCATATAACTAGCACTCCTTTTAGAAATGTTGTACCACGCT
This sequence comes from Bathymodiolus brooksi, assembly GCA_963680875.1. Classification (NCBI taxonomy): domain Eukaryota; kingdom Metazoa; phylum Mollusca; class Bivalvia; order Mytilida; family Modiolidae; genus Bathymodiolus; species Bathymodiolus brooksi. The sequence continues at coordinate 58,402,385 of OY804576.1, read as the reverse complement.
GCTTAGAAATCAAATGTCATATTTCTATACCCCGTGGCGTCTATTTTCATGTCTTATTTATGTTATTTGTGTTTGCTTGCGTAAAATGGTATCCAACACATATTGTGTTGTGTTTTTGTTTGTTTTTCTTCGTCTTGTGTACCCTATGTTACAAGTTTCTCTGTATTGTCCATTTTGATTGTCCATTCGGTATTCTCTATCGTTTATACTATTGACTATATGTATATCAATTTGTTATGACGGAGTTTGTTCTGGAAAACCCATTATTTCTTTATTTGGAAGTTAAGTCAGTCATCGTGGTATGGCAGAGCAAAATCAAATATTAATGTGTAATAAGTGTTTGTCTCTTTAAGCCAGATGTTGCAGAAATGGTGTGACTGACAATATGTCACCAATGTTGTTCTTAGTTTTGACAGGTGTCGATTACACCATAGTCTCCATAGACATACATTATACAGTTTTGACATATCGATCTGCACTGTTTGTATATATTACTCCACTTCACTCTAATAACTCTACCGATTTTTGTTTATGCAAACTACATATTATTATGATGCTGCGATTCTTACTGGTGAAGTTACAAAAGAATCATATTTCAAACTTTTGAAATTGTTTCAAATCAAAAGGTCGACATGCTTTGTTTTCATGGATGTCATTTTTAATTGTTTATCAATAAAATTAAATTTATTAATGGAATAATTCGTAATAAATACCAAAAAGATACAGAATGTTTTCAATAAAATTCATTTATTTGATATTTGAATCATACCACACAAATCTATTGGAAATCGAAAATAAAGTACATTTTCATATTATTCGTAGGTGATTGCGTACACAAACGGTATTGCTATAACATGCGTTATTTGTCTTCAAAGACAGTAATTATCACAATATATTATAAGAATGTCACATGTATTATCCCTTCATTGTCAACTTTCCCGTCGGCATTGGTAATTTTTCTGGGGTTTTTTTTTGCACTCGTTTACTTGTTAATGTAGACTGTTACAAGTTCATATAATTTAATTGAGCTAAATTTGACAAAAAATATATACAATTGTTTACTGATCCTTCTTTGATGCCATCCATGTGCAAGTTGACATTACTTCTGTGAAAGTATGCGAGGTTTTTAATTTTAGCTATGACTTATATGGGCAGTTTTGTATTGTTTCTTTATATCTGATTCGACGATGTAGAACAGGCTATCAAGAGAGGACGGTTGGTATCCTAGCAACCGGTAATTGTCGAATAGCGTAGTACCATGTACTTCTGTTGTTGTCTTTTATGTCTCGGCTGTTGTCTTTTATGTCTCGGCTGTTGTCTTTTATGTCTCGGCTGTTGTCTTTTATGTCTCGGTTGTTGTCTTTTGTGTCTCTGTTGTCTCTTTCGTTTATGATTCTATATAGAGAGGTAGTTATTCGTTATAAGTGTTGACGTCATTGTTTTAAAATTATTCTCGCAAAATGTTCAACATATTGGAAAGCACAATACCGAGGGCGACCAAAATATGTTAAATAATTTTATGCTTAAAATATTTGGTAGTTTTGAAATTTTTTTTTTTTTAGCAACATAATATTCTAATTGAGTCGGTAGTCAGTGTTTTAGCACTGGCATGGTTTATTAGATGTATCTTTTGTTGAAATTTACCTTTTCTAAATAATGTAATTATTAATAATTACTGAGGTTCTCCTCCTTCAGACATATGTGCCTTTAAGTGATTTTGGATGTCCTGTTTAGACTCTTTGGTTTACTTGCTCTCAAAGACTTTAATACATCAGCTGTCCAATCTTTTGATTCTGAGCGTACCTGATGAAGGCTATTCTGAGCGTCACCTGATGAAGGCTATTCTGAGCGTCACCTGATGAAGGCTATTCTGAGCGTCACCTGATGAAGGCTATTCTGAGCGTCACCTGATGAAGGCTATTCTGAGCGTACCTGATGAAGGCTATTCTGAGCCTACCTGATGAAGGCTATTCTGAGCCTACCTGATGAAGGCTATTCTGAGCGTCACCTGATGAAGGCTATTCTGAGCCTACCTGATGAAGGCTATTCTGAGCGTCACCTGATGAAGGCTATTCTGAGCCCACCTGATGAAGGCTATTCTGAGCGTACCTGATGAAGGCTATTCTGAGCGTCACCTGATGAAGGCTATTCTGAGCGTCACCTGATGAAGGCTATTCTGAGCCTACCTGATGAAGGCTATTCTGAGCGTCACCTGATTAAGGCTATTCTGAGCGTCACCTGATGAAGGCTATTCTGAGCGTCATCTGATGAAGGCTATTCTGAGCGTCACCTGATGAAGGCTATTCTGAGCGTCACCTGATGAAGGCTATTCTGAACGTCACCTGATGAAGGCTATTCTGAGCCTACCTGATGAAGGCTATTCTGAGCGTACCTGATGAAGGCTATTCTGAGCGTCACCTGATGAAGGCTATTCTGAGCGTCACCTGATGAAGGCTATTCTGAGCGTCACCTGATGAAGGCTATTCTGAGCGTCACCTGATGAAGGCTATTCTGAGCGTCACCTGATGAAGGCTATTCTGAGCCTACCTGATGAAGGCTATTCTGAGCCTACCTGATGAAGGCTATTCTGAGCGTACCTGATGAAGGCTATTCTGAGCGTCACCTGATGAAGGCTATTCTGAGCGTCACCTGATGAAGGCTATTCTGAGCGTCACCTGATGAAGGCTATTCTGAGCGTCACCTGATGAAGGCTATTCTGAGCCTACCTGATGAAGGCTATTCTGAGCCTACCTGATGAAGGCTATTCTGAGCGTCACCTGATGAAGGCTATTCTGAGCCTACCTGATGAAGGCTATTCTGAGCGTCACCTGATGAAGGCTATTCTGAGCCTACCCGATGAAGGCTATTCTGAGCCTACCTGATGAAGGCTATTCTGAGCGTCACCTGATGAAGGCTATTCTGAGCCTACCTGATGAAGGTTATTCTGAGCGTACCTGATGAAGGCTATTCTGAGCGTCACCTGATGAAGGCTATTCTGAGCGTCACCTGATGAAGGCTATTCTGAGCCTACCTGATGAAGGCTATTCTGAGCGTACCTGATGAAGGCTATTCTGAGCGTACCTGATGAAGGCTATTCTGAGCGTCACCTGATGAAGGCTATTCTGAGCGTCACCTGATGAAGGCTATTCTGAGCCTACCTGATGAAGGCTATTCTGAGCGTACCTGATGAAGGCTATTCTGAGCGTACCTGATGAAGGCTATTCTGAGCGTACCTGATGAAGGCTATTCTGAGCGTCACCTGATGAAGGCTATTCTGAGCGTACCTGATGAAGGCTATTCTGAGCCTACTTGATGAAGGCTATTTTGAGCGTACCTGATGAAGGCTATTCTGAGCGTACCTGATGAAGGCTATTCTGAGCGTCACCTGATGAAGGCTATTCTGAGCGTACCTGATGAAGGCTATTCTGAGCGTACCTGGTGAAGGCTATTCTGAGCGTACCTGATGAAGGCTATTCTGAGCGTACCTGATGAAGGTTATTCTGATCGTCACCTAATGAAGGTTATTCTGAGCGTACCTGATGAAGGCTATTCTGAGCGTACCTGATGAAGGCTATTCTGAGCGTACCTGATGAAGGCTATTCTGAGCGTCACCTGATGAAGGCTATTCTGAGTGTACCTGGTGAAGGCTATTCTGAGCGTACCTGATGAAGGCTATTCTGAGCGTACCTGATGAAGGTTATTCTGATCGTCAACTGATGAAGGTTATTCTGAGCGTACCTGATGAAGGCTATTCTGAGCGTACCTGATGAAGGCTATTCTGAGCGTACCTGATGAAGGCTATTCTGAGCGTACCTGATGAAGGTTATTCTGAGCGTCACCTGATGAAGGTTATTCTGAGCGTACCTGATGAAGGCTATTCTGAGCGTACCTGATGAAGGCTATTCTGAGCGTACCTGATGAAGGCTATTCTGAGCGTACCTGATGAAGGCTATTCTGAGCTTACATGATGAAGGCTATTCTGGGCGTACCTGATGAAGGTCGTCCCAGAAACGCTTTTATGCACTAAATAAGATATCTATGTTTTCATGATATTCAAATGATTGTTACCAAATAACTACAACAGTCCAAGCTCCTTTGATGTTTCTGTGTTACATCCTCTTCTGATCATCAGATGGGATTCGAACTCAATAATATCTAAATTTTCAGCGGCCAAGCAAATGAAATATTAAAAACAAACTACAGATTCGAAAGATCACATACTTTCCCAGAAATAACGACAGCAAAACATGAGCAGAATATAATCAGGATCAGTAAGAACTAGTAGTAATAATTATTAAAATATACATATAATTTTACTTAAAAGTTAGTATTTTCTGGTGCAGTGTGAGAACTGCATTGAGCATGTTGTAAAAGTATTATGTATATATACATAGGGATATGGTGTTTATCGTCTGTTTCAGCAATATTTCAGATTTTTGGGGAAGAAAACCGGAGTACACGAAGAAAACCACAGACCTGTCGCAAATCACTAACTAACTTTTTCACATATTGTTGTATCGAGTACGCCTCGCAATGAGCGGGATTCGAATTTACACATTTAGTGGTGATAGACACATATTGCATAGGTAGTTGTAAATCCAACTACCATACGATCACGTCGTCATGTGCATACGCATGGAATATATGTGTGAATACTTATTTCTAATATATTTGAGATATAAATGCAATTTGATTATTTTTCTCTCTTGTGTTGATCACTACAATTTAGCTAAGCGAATTTGCATGTAAGGATTTTGATCTCCTTGTTTGAACAGTTCTCTGAAATATGTATTTTATGTGTTTTGATGTATTTATTTTGTATATTTGTAAACATGTGACTACTAATTATAGGCTTTTAGGAAGAAAAGGTTGACGATACCAAAGGTGTATCCAGAAACCGTACTTTTGGCACTATATACTTAATAAAAAGAAAAATCAGTAAATTACATTCCAAATATCCAGGCTCTTTTTTCGCGTGCAGTCTTATGATAGCATGCAATGTGTTCTTGTGACCTATTTATATATTGGCATGAAGCTACGTTTTTACATTGAAGTGAACATTGTTCAATATTACTGATGAATGTGGGATAAATACATCATGTGTTATTTTCTAATCATAATGTGTTCTCAAATTTGGTAACTCCATCACACGAGTGTATTCATCATAGTATTTCTTTGTCTTATGGTGTCGATTAATGAAATTTGGTATGTATATTAAAGAATAGTTTTTTTTCCAATTAACAGGAGTTTGACCCTGTTAATTGACATTACATTCTAATATTAGTTTCCTTCCATTAACAAATTTGCAATGTATGTTGGCACGAGCTTTGGCTACTTTCTCGATACAAAGTAGTGGGGAAATAACTTATCAGGGGGATGGTGAAAACTGGTGCATCAGATCAGTGGTGAAAATCAAAGTAACAAAAACTAATTTACAACCGGACAATCCACCATGTGTCATTATGATCTAGATAATGACTACATCGTCATATTTCACGAAAGGTTTAAAAAAAGTATGATAGTGCTGCATCTTTCCAATGTCAAACAATAAAAGCATTATTAATCAAGCATAAATTGTAAACGATGTCTTGGACCACCCATCTATCAAAATAATACGCTTCCACGGAATGTGATTTATGCATAACCAGATTCAATGCTTAGGAATATATAATCCCTTATTCATTATTCCTTTTCTTAAAGAATATTTAGATATGGAGATTATTTCAATAAAAGAGAATATATTTTAAAAATAACAAAAAGACTTGTGAATAATGCCACTTTCAACAATAATTCAGTTTTATAAACCTGTGCACATTACCAGGGTTCGATCCAACGAGGTTCACAGAGCGTGTCCATGTGAAAGATCAGGATGCCCTCTCAATGGTGGCTGTCAGGTTATAATAGGGAAGACACGACCGTGGAATATTGGGGGTAACGATCCCAACACGTTAAAGACCTCATTTGTAGATTTCAAAAAAAGGTATGCGCATATCTAGCAGCTACACAATACTAAAATTTCGCCCTTTAGCCATAGCTATCCAGTGGCAGTCAAAGTAGTTGGTACGGTTGTCCCGTTGCTGCATATTTCTGTGTATTTGATAGATATTGTTGAACTTATTCTCGTCTTCAATATGCGTCAAATATGTGTCGCCTTACGTTAAGCAACATTCAACCATTTAATCAATCAATTAGTTTTATTAGCCTCCTTGATCATTTTATCTCGGCCTCCATGTCCGGTTGCAATGTGAATTTTTTGTACAACATTAAACATATCTTCTAGACAAACATAATACTTTATATCATCTTCACAAGAACAGCGTTTCCTGATTATCTTTTGTACATCACCACACTGAAGGATTTCATACCTAAAACAGATGTAAGAAAGTGATCATAGTGAAAACAGAAAATGGAAACTTTTTGTCTTTATCAATGTTACCATATGCTTTCAATTTTTTTTAGTGACTGATTTAGGTTCAGTTCTATGTTATTGCAATGTTCAAGTTCATAACTAAGCAACAACAAGTACTTAAGATGCACTTTAGATAGTGCGTAAGTCTATGCATATTATGTTGACAGATATAGTAAGGATCTCATTTTAAATACCTTTCAAACCCATATATCTTTGTAATTTGAAAACTTGCGTCATAGAAAATATTTTTTGTATTGGTAATAGCTCACATAAGTTATAGAGTAAACAAAAGTAAAATGTTTAAAATAACCTTACTTTTTAAACAGGTAATATTATGCAGGAGTTTTGTCTTCTTTGCATGTCTCTTTTGTCATCAAGTCCACAATCTCATCATATTTGCTCCTGGTCCATATCTTACATTTAGATTTATCTTCTGCAAGTTGCAGTAACCTTTGAGCATATTTTTGCTCCAATCCAAGAGACATTTGTGCCTGAGCCATATTTTATGCATCAATGTTGTTAAACAGTTGAATGTAAAGTGTCATTCTTAAAACTAGTATTCACTTAAGATTAACTAACTTGAGAAGAAATAACCAAACAAAGTCTACTCACTTTTAAGGTTTTTAAAAATATTAACATTCAATGTCTATGTTTTAATATATGACATTAACATTGACTGATCAAGTCTAGAGATGATTATTATTATTCAAATTTCCTAAAATCAAACCAGTAAATTTGTTGAATAAATAACAAAATTTTCAGTAATTATGTATATTTACTGGTTAATTTCAGGGATTATATATAATCACTACCATGTTTAGTAATTATACATAATTACTGAAAATTCAGTAACTATGCATAATTCCTGATTATACAAATTGACTGTAACATATATCTCTACGGGTGGTAATCGAATTCACAACTTTAGTTGTAATAGACAATTACTACATAGGTATGTAAAAATCTATATAACATACAATCGCGGCCATGATGTCACCTTGTGTAAAGGTTATTATCTAGGTCATCGTGGAAAGTGGTATATGTTATGTCAATATCATACGTAATTATTTGTCTTGGGTTGAGATTAAAAAACAACACAGATGCATTCCAACATGACAGAGTCTCAGTAACTGTATCTAGACGTTTCTTCCTATGCGAACACAATGGAAAACACACACATACCACAATATCGCATCCTATGCGAACACAATAGAAAACACACAATACCACAATATCGCATCCTATGCGAACACAATAGAAAACACACAATACCACAATATCGCATCCTATGCGAACACAATAGAAAACACACAATACCACAATATCGCATCCTATGCGAACACAATAGAAAACACACAATACCACAATATCGCATCCTATGCGAACACAATAGAAAACACACAATACCACAATATCGCATCCTATGCGAACACAATAGAAAACACACAATACCACAATATCGCATCCTATGCGAACACAATAGAAAACACACAATACCACAATATCGCATCCTATGCGAGCACAATAGAAAACACACAATACCACAATATCGCATCAGTTCCAAAATTCAATCGCAAAATCGTATTAACAGACAACATCGATATACCTAGAACACACATACATGACCACTCACCTTGCTGCTTTGGTACAAATAGTTCAATCAAAAGATGATGGGGTTAAGCTAGTTTAAAAAGACTACATTCTACCACATTTAATAAAGCTTCAGCTTAATATTTGAACAGTTTCAGTCAATATTCATCACATATCATAGACATATATATTTTTTTCTTCTAAGAAACTACACATTAAGTTACAATTTGATTCAAACATACAATACCAACAAAAACTGATAAAAATCTAATCTCTCAATAACATCGAAAGGAACTCTGTTCTTACTTCTTGGATTGACACAGGCAATTCTATAAACAGCCATTAGGCAAACCTGGTGTTATGAGTCCATTATGTGATGATAAGATGAGTAGAATTACAAAGATGCTATGTCATATTCAGAATTGCACAACAAACAATTTACCTGTAGAAATGTCTGAATATTTTAAAACAAAAGCTTTATGTTTTTTTTCTCCTTTAAAGTTTAAAAGAAATACTTAATCTCCAATTGTATAGCTGGTACTTCGTAAACTAATGAATATTGGATTCCTGTACCAGTCACACAGTTGAGTTTAACAACCTTTCTGCTACATTGAAAATATACAATTGTAATTTAATCAAATTAATAGATGACATGCTATAGCATTATAAATCATCGCATGTTTTCGCAAATTTTGAGATTAATGTCCAAAAAGGTGAAAATTTAAGTTCAGAGATTGTAGTATATATAACTTTACTTTGATGGCTGGATTTGTTTTGTAGTAATTGTATATAGATTGATAGGATGATATTGTAAAAGACATGCTATATCATAATATGAAGAAGAAGAAAAAACTCGTATACCCTTAAATTAGACCTGAAGTTCCTAATGGATTACTGCCAACTCTGCTACTCGTGGTTTCGTTGTCTAACCTTTCTACGATCTTATGCATTTTATGTACATGTTGTGTACCAGTTGCGATTTTGTACAAGTTATAACTTGTACAAAAATAGTGTACAAGTTATAACTTGTACGACACAAAAATACAAGTTATAACTTGTACAATTTTGACCTGTACAAGTTCTAACTTGTATACATTCAGCCAAAAAAGTATTTTAACTTGTACAACTTTTTCTGTGAAATAATAAATTCAAATTTCAACTTGAAAAGTAATTTATTACAACAAAATAGCAAAAACTATCTACATAAACAAAACCAGCACACGGTTATTTCAAAAGTGAAATTCATATTAGGAATTTTAGTATCTTACATGAAAAATGACAAATTAATCAAACACATTTAAATTTGTTTTAGTTACTTTAGACAACTATTTATTAGTACAAGAAAGTGACTTGTGGCATCTTGACTTACACAATACTTTAAATTTTCTGCATTTACACCTACTTGTGTTGCAACTACCCCTCTTACAGTTACAATGGAAAAATACCTCCGACATCCGCTCATTGACAACTTACTTGCAACCGCTCTCAAACTCAATTCACCCTCAGGCACATCTGAATTCACTCTCACACAACTCAATTTGAGTAGCCTTTAATCAAACCCACTTTTGTACCAACTTTGTAACCACCATGATCATTTACTTGTGTAACAACACCTTTGATATTTCTTGGATCAGTATGGCCTTTATCTACTGCAGGAAATGGTATAACTACATTGTCACCTTTCTTGTGAACTGTTTGCTGTTGCTTAGTGATCCTTGTTAGTGAATCTTGTTAGGTAGGAACTATCTAAATGTAGTTGGTCACTACTTCATAATTACAAATCAAATTATGTTTATTACCGTAAGATATTTCTAAAGTATTGGAAGTAACATACATTTTTAAATATTGCTTAATAGTTTGTACTACAGAGTTTAATTCATGCAAATAATAAATTTGGTTTGGTTTGGATACTTTAGTAATGTGTTGTTAGTAAAACATACAGATCTAAAAAGTTGTACAAGTTGAAATACTTTTTGGGCTTAATTTTGTACAAGTTACAACCTGTACATGTTTATATTGTACAAGTTATAACTTGTATTTTTGTGTCGTACAAGTTATAACGTGTACAATATTTTTGTACAAGTTACAACTTGTACAAAATCACAGCTTGTACACAACATATATATATCCTCGAAGGATAAGTATGTAGGAAAACCTGTTTATACCAGTCATTGAAATGAAGTGTCTGTATTAAGTTGATTCATGGAAAACCCCAATCAAGCAATGTTTAATCCGGAAGGTAGAATGCTTTAAATGTGGGGTTTTTATTAGTTTGTTTTCGTAATCTTATAGTAAGCTATTAACCCCATAAGAATATCTACGTGACCCAGGGAAATGATGTGCATATCTTTCAGTTTCAAGGGAAACTGGCATAATGCCTTAAATAATGGGAAAATTAACTTCATTATACATGTATATGTAATCAATGCTGGAATATATCTGTTCCTTGTATGTGGCTGACATACCCTGAAAATGTTTGCAGTACAATATTATGATTAATCGAAGACTTGTATTGTGGCAGTGATATCCCTCACTCAATATCCAATAATATCCTCATTCTCTGTCCTTAAAACAACATTGATTTATTAATCCTTCAATTAAGGATGTAAGTTGGAATAGTGAAGCTTATAATGTTGCAATAGCAGGTTTTAATTGAACTTCAAATAAAACGTTTATCGAACATGTCTTTTAAGAAACAGGAACTGCTTGCCATTCGCGAGTACCTGTCCCCTCCTCTGTTATTTGGTGGGGGTCTGTATTGCTCATCCTTTTAACTTTCTGTGTCGTGTTGTTTAATTGTGTTTTGTTACTCTTTGTTCTACGTCTTGTGTCCAATGTTGTCAGTGTCTCTGGATTGTTTTTTTTTTATTGCTCCTTCGGTTTTCTCTAACGTTTATTTATAATATAGTACAATTGATTACATAACTGTGGCTGTTAATTTGTAAAACAAGAGCTTAGCAGAGTATCTGGACAAACAATTACTATAACGGCAATTGAGGGGACACTTGATTTTTGCCAATTATTAGGTTGTGCATAAAATTATTGCATAATAGAAACTAAACGTAGATAATTTTGAGCTGATGTAATGGATGTTGTTATTTCAGAGACGTATGTAATGGATGTTGTTATTTCAGAGACGTATGTAATGGATGTTGTTATTTCAGAGACGTATGTAATGGATGTTGTTATTTCAGAGACGTATGTAATGGATGTTGTTATTTCAGAGACGTATGTAATGGATGTTGTTATTTCAGAGACGTATGTAATGGATGTTGTTATTTCAGAGACGTATGTAATGGATGTTGTTATTTCAGAGACGTATGTAATGGATGTTGTTATTTCAGAGACGTATGTAATGGATGTTGTTATTTCAGAGACGTATGTAATGGATGTTGTTATTTCAGAGACGTATGTAATGGATGTTGTTATTTCAGAGACGTATGTAATGGATGTTGTTATTTCAGAGACGTATGTAATGGATGTTGTTATTTCAGAGACGTATGTAATGGATGTTGTTATTTCAGAGACGTATGTAATGGATGTTGTTTTTTCAGAGACGCATCGTGTCCACTAAGTTGAATATCTACGTTTTCATATATATATTACTGTAAAATAATTAAACACTTTGTCTCAGTTTCTTTCATATCTTAAAAATGCTCATATATTTCCAAAATTAAATGCAAGTGCATTTCGCAATAATTAATTAAAAGGAACTGTGATATGTATTGAACAGAGTGTAGATTGAATAAGGATCAGGGCGGTGGTTTTCTCCGGGTACTCCGGTTTCCTCCACCAATAAAACTGACCGCCACGATAAACATGAAATATTGTTGAAAGTGGCGTAAGACACCATAACTCACTAATCCTGAATAAGGATGTATGCTTTTAATATAGATTTTCTTTCGTAAAAGAGTAGCTTTGATATATTACTGATCAGTTCCCATTAGATCGTGTATAAAGACATTTCAAATTATACTCTACAATTTCATCTAAATTACCAATCTTGATTTATTTTGAAATCTTATATCCGTTTCTTGCATGTAAAAAATACTACACACGAAAAAAATATATGTTTAATTACCTATATTGATTACAGAGAATAGAAACGGTGACAATTATAGATCTGCTGATAAAACACATGTTCAATGGTGAAAATGACACTCTATATAGTAAATTAAAATATTAATCGATTAAATCTGTTATTGCTAAACACCTGCATGTTAGTTGTTAAGATAATATTAACTTTTCTGTAAAACCCAGTTTAAATGTCAAGGCCCTAACGAGACTATAGGACAATATATGACATTTAGCTTAATTACAAAGTACAGACACACTCTAAATAGATTTTTAATAAGGTTTGTGGTTTTCCAGCTGAAATGGTCCAGATAAAAATCAGGCATCTATTATAATGAGATGGGACTATTTTTATTAGCCTATAGAGAGTGTGGATACTGGTCTATGATGTTTATATAGTAACACATCATGATTAACTTCTGTGTTTGGCTATGATGAAACATTTAAAGAAAATTGGATGTAGTTTAAAGAATGGTGAAAATTTTTGCGAGATGGGACTATTTTCAATGGTCTTTAGGGTGTATAGATACTGGTCTATAACCTTTATATAGTAGCACATTATGTGTACATGATTAACTTCTGTGTTTGGCTATGATGAAACATTTAAGGAAACATAGGTTTTATTTTAAGAAAGTTGGCAATGTTTACTTGAATATATTTTATTTCTAAATGGCGCCTTAGACAAGGTACAGACTTAGACAAGATATGATGGTTTGGCCAACTGATTGGAATATATTCGGGCGTCCCTCAATTCCAACTTAAGTTTTACTCGGTACAGATCCATCAAACTGTTTATTTAACGTACTAAAAACATGATAGTTAGCTTGTCTAACATTCTACAAAGACAAATTATTCGCAGATATAGCTGACATATTGTTGAAAGTGGCATTAAAACACAATAAATCAATCAATCAATCAAATTATTCGTTTCATTAGAAAAACTTCGATTTTTCTTTTCATGACAAGGATCAAGGATGAACGATATGAAATAATCTGCTTTATTTTCACTTTTTTACCAATTAGTATCTATCATGACAAAACGTCATAAAAAATTGAGGCAACCTATTTTCGAGATACAAATATCTTAGACGTCTGCATTAAGTATTGGTTAGTTTGAGATGCTTAAGTGCAGTTTTTGCAAGGGTTTATATTTGAGCTGCACAATATATTGCATGCTATTATTTTTTTTATAAAATTAGCGTATAATACTTATACTTCAATGAAGAAGAATTTTTAGATATTGAACCTTTAACATTTTGCTCATAATCATTATATTGAACCAACTTATTTATATTTATCTGATTAACAAAAAAAGGTTAACAAACTATCGAGTCAAGTCTGAAAGTAATTAAGAGAACTTCGGTTCTAAGTCGTATTGATATATACTATGCAAAGGTCATTTACTCTTTTATCCTATGATTTAACTATTGACTTGGGGAATTACCATTCTAAAACCATGCTCTATATATATTAATCCATTGAAAGAATACATTCTTAATTTGAAGGGCGATCATCTCCATTACTTTCTGAATATCCTAACATTTCATCACATGAAATGAAATAAACAATATTGCCTATTAAGATTTTTACATACTTACGATGCTATTTTTCTGCTTCGTCCCACGGGGAAAACTCGAGGAATAGAAATATGACCTAGTTTCCCTGTTGCTTAGTGGAAACTCTCAGACAGGGGTATTTTCTGGCTGTATGGGACGAATTTAAAAACATAATCGTTTTTAGAACAGGGCGTAACAGGATGCTCGTGTTTAATAAATAAAACACAAAATGTTGGCACAACAGATTGTAAGGAAGTTGTTGTTGATAGTACGTTGTAAAATAACATTGTCCTTAAGGACGCAACTCTGTAAATCAGTTCACATAGAGATAATACAGTGTGATATTGAGGTAGAGGTAATACAGTGTGATATTGAGGTAGAGGTAATAGTGTGATATTGAGGGAGAGGTAATACAGTGTGATATTGAGGTAGAGGTAATACAGTGTGATATTGAGGTAGAGGTAATACAGTGTGATATTGAGGCAGAGGTAATACAGTGTGATATTGAGATAGAGGTAATAGTGTGATATTGAGGTAGAGGTAATACAGTGTGATATTGAGGCAGAGGTAATACAGTGTGATATTGAGGCAGAGGTAATACAGTGTGATATTGAGGTAGAGGTAATACAGTGTGATATTGAGGCAGAGGTAATACAGTGTGATATTGAGGCAGAGGTAATAGTGTGATATTGAGGTAGAGGTAATAGTGTGATATTGAGGTAGAGGTAATAGTGTGATATTGGGGTAGAGGTAATACAGTGTGATATTGAGGTAGAGGTAATACAGTGTGATATTGAGGTAGAGGTAATACAGTGTGATATTGAGGTAGAGGTAACACAGTGTGATATTGAGGTAGAGGTAATATAGTGTGATATTGAGGTAGAGGTAATACAGTGTGATATTGAGGTAGAGGTAATATAGTGTGATATTGAGGTAGAGGTAATACAGTGTGATATTGAGGTAGAGGTAATACAGTGTGATATTGAGGTAGAGGTAATACAGTGTGATATTGAGACAGAGGTAATACAGTGTGATATTGAGGTAGAGGTAATACAGTGTGATATTGAGGTAGAGGTAATACATTGTGATATTGAGGTAGATGTAATACAGTGTGATATTGAGGTAGAGGTAATACAGTGTGATATTGAGGTTCATCAAATAGCTAATAAAATATAGCAGTTATATAATATAATGGACCCAGAGTTCTAATACGGATTGCTTTCCATGGATCGCATCGCCCACGGTTGACAATGTTAGGGTTACCAGAAATAATGGTTATCAGTAAATGATAAAACACGAAGATAGACCACCCAAGTCTGGATTTGAACCAATACTAATTCGTTATAAGACGGAATCCAGACACACAAATTATAATTTTTAAGTAATCAGTATGTTCTTACCCAAGCCTAAGAAGATTTGGTAACGTTTTTTGCACTTATAACATTACTATACAGTGCCTTGGACTGCAATCAACTACCGCTATATAAATCACAATCTCCTTGATATAAGCCGTGTCGTTGTACTTTAACATGTCGTGAGAATAAGCTAACAATCTATATATTGGACAACGAAGGTCAAAGAGAAATTATTAATGTTCACTTTTATTTCGTACAAATCGGATAAAAAGGTGAAATTCTGAATTTAAGAGATTTATAAAGGATACTATATATGGTACATATTAACGTTTAGCTTAGATTGTGTCTCTTCGGATTAATTTGTGAAAATAAAAGGTTGAACAGTAAGAGTCTATAATATTGGCAAACAGAAATAATAAAATTCAGAAAGAAGGTATATGAATGCAAATGAACATGAAAGATTATCAAAAATTACACTTATACACAAATTAAAGTAAAGGAACAGTGCTGTTATTAATGTTATACGTTTCACATTCATAGTATGGTCTTCAACGATGAGCAAAAGCTCATAACCTGAAATGTATGTTTTATGGAAAGTGGAAACATAAGGCACAAAATAATGCAAATACATATCTCGCGCACGCACAAAGTATAAGAAAACAGCAAAAACGACATTCTCGTAAGATCCAAAGACATTGTTCTACAATCCAGTGCAACGAAAGTTTAAATAAACCAAAGGAGTACCCCCCCCCCCCCCCCAGAAGTCGTATATCCAGAACGGACGGACCTTTCAATGGACAATGCAAATAGCAAAAAACAATACAAATGTATCATATCGTGTAGCCAGTTCATATTAGCTATCTCGATACCTTATGCAACAGTGATAAAGCTATTTTATTTTATTTCTTTTGTGTCTGTTACCTTGTAATTTACTTCTTTTTGCAATATTACTAACTACACCGTGCAAAGATCTCGTAGTCTAGCAGATACAAACGAAAATCGATATTTGTTGGCTAAGAAAAGTTTGAAGATACCAGACGGGAAATCCGAAATCGCAAATTGGATAAGGACAGCTAATACCATGGCCAAAAAGAAAGGGCAAATATGAAAATATTTTTGAAACTCTTTGGAAGTCTTTTAAGAACACAGAATCAATGTAGGAGAGAATACACTGTGGTCACTAGTCAATGGACGACACAATGCCTCAATTTACCGAGACATAATCATTTGGAATATCTAGCACGAATAAAGTGTAACATCTGACATTCTACGGTGTTAACGTATCATGTACAGAACCATATCTATCAAAAGATGGTTGTCGCTCTTGAATTAACTTATCATTACGCCTTTGTTGCGGCAAAATAAGAATTTCTTTTAAAAATTGTTTTTCATATGTACAATATGTTCATATGTGCTTCGTGAAATCCTCTATAATTTATTCAATAACCTTTCAAGCAGAAATATCGTTATCAATCCTTATCATCCGCCATGGACTCAAACAAATTTCATTTGAAAGATCTTACCATTAACAATATACATAGTGTTAGACACCGTGTAAACAAATCGTATGTCTAGACTGAATCTGACCACATATGTCACCAACACCAGACCTGGGTCAACCTTCATCATGATCTATTCCTGTGCTGTCATGTTTTAATGAGAATATTATTTACAGTGATGTGTTCCGCAAGGTCATCATGTACTGGTCAATGACATATTCAATGCTATTTATACTGACCGAATAAATAGGATTTTAAATAGAATTATATAAATACTATCTTTTCTATGATGTTTCTACACTAATAATTTATCTTTTTATTATATAATAAACGGAAGGATATTAGTAATGCACATTTATGTAGTCTTTGTTTGTTTGTTTATTATGTAGTCTTTGTTTGTTTGTTTATTTTTAGTGTTTGATGTTGCTTTTGTATCTTTATTATTTTTTTTTTATATTATTATTGTTTTTGTGTTTCGTTTGTTGTTTTTGTAAATTTCTTCTTTATTTTAATTTATATTCTTTCATTTTTGTTGTGATTTTGAATGGTATACATTTCTCACGAGAATAATGGGAAACTCCGTTGAAGACTATTTGACATGTAAACGAGTAGACATATAAACCTTGTTTTCCATCCTGCACCAAAACTGTAAAACAAAATTATAAAAAAAAACATTCGTTCACCAATATTTCAGTTATATCATTGAAGTGAGTTTTATTGGCTGAGGAACCGATTTTCCATAATTCAGTACGACAACACTTTAAATAAAATAAAGACAACATTGTATCGAGTATACATGTATATCAACACGGGCATGAGTCGAACTGAAAAATATTAGTCGTCATAGGCACTGATTGGGCAGGTATATATAAATTCGAATGACATTCGATCGTGGTCATGGCGCTCCCTGATAAGATAATGCTGACATAATCATATTGGTGAGTACCGTCTTTTAGTTAGTAAGGAATTCGAACCTATTATACAAACTTCAGGGTCCATATTACTCATCTATTTTGTTTTCTGTGTTGTATTGTGGGGGTTTTTTTTGTCTTCGTTCTGTGTTTTGTGTGCCCACTGTTGCAAAGTGTTTCTGGATTGTCCATTTTTGATTGCCACTTCGGTTTGCAGATACCAAACGAATAATCAAAAGACTTAAATTAAACTACAGAAGGCCATGCGGTTATGGTTTCAAATTTGGAATTTTCCATCACCTTAGAAAAAAGTTATTTCCCTACAAGTATATATGTAAATGAATGTACTAATATAGTTGACATGCACCGCTGTAGATCATTGCACTTCCTGACCAGTGAGTCACCGGAACTCGCACGACACTGACCAGACATAAAATGACCATATAGGTCATTTAAACATTAAAGATAATCCAGGTCAATGATATGCTGTGGTACTGTTATGTAATATTTTCTAAAAAGTCTGCACCACATTATATGGCTTTTAGTCAGGTCAAAGTGACATTAGTAAAACTGGTTTTTATCTTCCCGGCAGATAACGCATGATAAAATATATTTCCGGAAAATAATGAATATGAATCTGAATACATTGCTGTTCAATACTCCTTAAAAATCAGTAATTTAATGTTGTTTTGTTAATGATATAGATCACGATAAAGATATAATAGAACAGTTCAATGATTTTCAACAAAGAGTTATTTTACTTCAGAGAAATAAAATAAAAGTATTCTGCAAATAATTATATTTGTTAAAAGAATTGAATGCTTGATAAATTATATAATGTCTGTCAAACAAATAAAAGAATATTGTTAACTGTCATATTTTATGCATATCTAAATATTAAAAGAAAGATAAATAATGTGAAAAAAAATGATTTTAAGCCATCTTTAATATGCGATCGGTGCACATGAGAAGGTTCATACGGTTTACATTTTTATATCATCATTTCATGAAGAGGAAATGTTTGGGCTCTTAAATCTACCTTAACCTCGTCACTTATTGTCCGAAATGTGAGTGTTCATGTATACCCAATGTGATGTGTAATATATGCAATAATATGTGATAAAGTACAGTATGTCAGTGACTTGTGGCAGATCGGTTGCTTTCTTTGTTTTCATCGTTACCTACATAAAACAAAGCTGACTACCACGACAGATTGTTGACAATGCATTAAACAACCATAACTCATTTGTTTACATACACATGTGGTTTGATATGTCAAAATGTACATATGTTATGTCGTATGAAAATATAACTACATTGTAGAAAAAATAGCGTGCTTACAAATTGTAGGTTTTCGTTCAAAATTTGATTAACAAATGTTTTGCTAGACGGGTGCGTTCGTTTGTTGATCCTATATTAATAAGTAAATAAAGGTTATTGCCACATCCCATTGAAAAACTTATGTAGTTTACATATATTGTGACCACAGAACATGTCAATGTAAAGTGTTATGCTATTTGAATGTATTTATTTGTTTTACTTTGACATTTGCCTATTTTATGTTCATGGCGAGGTGTACTCGATACAACATTATGTGATAAAGTTGGTATGTGGTGTTCTCCGCGTACCCCGGTTTCCTCCACCAATAAAACTGACGGCTACGATATAGATGAAACATTGTTGAAAGTGGCGTTAAACAGCATATTCCTAACCTTAACCCCATATATTATGTAGTTAAATTCGCTTTGTGCTTTTTTTTAATTGAAACGTTAGAATATCAATATGGTGTTATTAGTATTTCAAAGTTAGATTAAAACATGACCAAAGAAAATCCCGAATACGAAATATACAGGTCTCATTATTACGATGTTCCGTAGCTTGTGGTTCATATCAGGACTTCCGTGATAGAGGGTTACTTCCAACAAGGAAGCGTCTGAGCCAAGGGTTCCGTGTGGTTAAGCTTAGTAAGTACATCTAAACTTTTACGGTCACCATGATGACTTGGTTAGCAATATGAAACAAGTGTAGGACAACGAGTGTTATTATAGTGGAGCAAGAACGGCTTACCTCTTGGCGATTTACTGTGGGTCCGTTTTCATCAATGTTTTTCTGTGTAGTCTTTTGTCGGCCATTGCTCTTCTTTTTGATCATTGTATTGTCTATCCTTCGATTTACTGATTCTAATTACCTCTGTGTGTCTATCCTTCGATTTACTGATTCTAATTACCTCTGTGGTATCTTCCAAATTGTCAGTTATCTGTTATGCATGCATTCCTTGCAGTCCTCCTATAGATTTATGTCTTTTTCTTGATGGATAAGCCTCTGACCTTACCTCCAGTTTTTGTGGGGTTTGTGTTGCCCAATCTATTGTGTTCTGTGTAGAGCTTTGTAGATCATGTTTGTCCCTTTGTCCTATTTTTTATAGGTATTTTGTTGTCTGCTCTCCTTCGAGTTGCGTCTTCTGATGACCCCTTTGGTTTCTTCAAGCTGTTCTTAATGATGTGTCTGAAAATATAAAGTTTACTTGTATTCAGCGAATACTAGTAGTATAGTTCGCCTCTGTTAATGTTTCTAATGCTGATACACATACTTTTTTGCACTTGTATTGTATATATTGTATAAAGTGTAACAGAGATGTAATATAATTATTAGACAATGTTACGATCATAATATACAGGCCCTACATGGTTATTTCAATTATTTATTCATATATTCTAACCACAAATTATGTAGCATCTAATAGCTAGGTAATCCGTCGTTGAAACTGTTCAATATTATTTCAAATTATATTATAATAGCTGATGAGATATTTTTGGTCGAAATGCGCATTTTTACATTAGTATTTTACGCTATCATTTATAACACTATCTTCAAAATCTGTTAGTGTCTATCTGGAATGACCCTCTTTTAGAAACCCTTTTTCAAACGAAAGAATGATTACACACGAACGTATTAAACAATTGGTAATCGTTTGTTTGAATATTCCAATACACCTTTTGTATCATTATGTATAAATAAACAATATTATACACAAATCACACTCTTTATTGTATGCATTAATATTTATCAAATTCACAGGAAATTGAATAATTTTATTCGATTGCATTTGGTTGTTCGTAAGTATTCTAAAATATGCACATCCTCATTTCGATATATAGATAAAAAAAATAACAAAAAACATTTCGTAACTAAGCTCACAACAAAAATCAATACAGAGTTTTAGTTTAGAAAATAGTTTAATGTAAATAACAAAAGAATATATATACTAAACGTGAACTCCTTACAAAGGTTGTAAATAATGACAGCAGTCTCACGGAATTTACTTAGACATTCAGAAAAAAAAGTCAGATTTGCACGACTCAGTATCAAAATTGAAAAAAAGTCTTAAATAGAGCTTGCTAATTGCTACCCTTAAAAGTCATATTAAATTTACCATAGACATCGTTCTCTTTGGAAATGATTTTACATATATAGCTAACTAAAGAAGAGTGGTGTCCAACACATATTGTGTTGTGTTTTTGTTTTGTTTTTCATCATTTTGTGTGACCTGTGTTGCCAGTTTCTATGGATTGTCCATTTTTGATTGCCCCTTCGGTATTCTCTGACATGTATTAACTAAAGGTCGCTCGTATATCAGTCGTATTAACAGTGCAACAGTTGGACAAGTGAATGCTCGTAGCTAATTGATTATTACAAAGAAAGATAGAATCGACCGACAAGCCCGATTAACCTATAAGTCAACAACCATGGCCTTATTGGTATATATGCACTCACTGATGTTTAACTATTCAGATATCTAGTTTCTAAATCTCTAGATTGATGAACAGCGCTTTATATGTGTTAAAAGTTTTCACAGTAAATCTTTTATGTCATTCGTTCGATAAAAACACAAACTTGATCATATGATTCGGACCAGCTTGTCATATTTATTCAAGTCAGTTATGTCTAAATAAAATTACTATTCGTTGGGGGTATTTTTGTTTTATATAATTTGTTTTATCTTGTAATACAGTAACATCTACAACATATTGTATCAGGTTATTCCCCGTCATGTAACCTATAATATACTCCTGAAAGCTCTCTACTCTTACATTAAATACGTTTTTTTTTCTTGTTCAATACCTAAAAATGTTGTAGGCTTATCGCTGATTGGTCGTCTCACGACACCGGGATGTTAGTAGATATATTTCTGTTTTCAAAATCATACAATCCTATACTTTTACTTACATTGTAGTAATACATACTATTATGTCATACTTTACAGTAGAAATAACAATTCTCTTTAGAAATAGCAAAATTTGGACAAAAGATATGTTTCTTTCATATTTGTTTATCCCACTGCTGAATAATAGCAAAGATACTAAGAACAAACAACAATAGCACGCACACATAGTAGAAAGAACGAATTGGGACAAGAGACAAGGTGCTCCGGAATGACCAACATATTCTGCACAATAACTCATCAAATCCTTCTTGATATCGTGATAGTATTTTTGATTACATGGTTATATCAAAATATATTTAATTATGTATATCTTTCGCATGTTAAACAGTAGTAACACATAATGGTGGTTATCACTGAACCAAAAAAATAATACTTGTTATTAGAACTTGATTGATTGATTGATTGATTGATTGATTGATTGATTGATTGATTGATTGATTGATTGATTGATTGATTGATTGATTGATTGATTGATTGATTGATTGATTGATTGATTGATTGATTGATTGATTGATTGATTGATTGATTGATTGATTGATTGATTGATTGATTGGTGCTTAACGCCACCTTAAACAATATTTCAGCTATATCGTGGCATAGAACTTGTGAGTAATGTTTGTAGAATATGAATATTTTATAGTCATTTTTCATTCTTTGTTAAAAATGTAATAAAGACTTGATTTATATATACAATAAACGTCAGAGGAGAAACGTCATAGTGTAAAACCCATAACCAAATTAGGATGGGTGGAAATTTTACAGACTTACCTGACTTACAAAATAACAACAAAGCGCCATAAAACATGATAATAACATAAATGAGGAGCAACATATTGTTAATTCCATATCACATCTTATATCAACACTGGATACTGATGATGGTATATACACACAGGGCTGCCTTGCTCGTCCCCAGGTGGTGGATATAGGGAATGCCATTTCGGTGGATCGGGCTGACAGGGATTTTTATGTTATAATACGGAAACTCTTATTATGGACTACAGTGGGTGTTTTGAACGATGTAGATTTTGAAATGGAATAGGCGCGCATCATAGCCGCTACAAATAGCTAATCGGCTTGGTCCTTACCCATATACCCATACATTCCAAGTGGCAGTCAAATGTAGTTGCCTCTAATGTTCCATCCATTCTTCCCTCATTTTAATATATTTGCTTTATATATTGTTGAACTTGCATGAATATGCATGAAATATAAGCTGCTGGGCGTTAGACAACCAACGATATATAAATCAATCTCGTATCAACACAAAATTCAAATATCATACGGAGTGTATTATATTAGTCCAGCTTTTCTTACATTATCTTTGCCTGATCTTAACCTTAACCCATTTGCAGAGATGGAATTGCGTGTGACAATATCTTGAGATATACGACGAGAATTAAAACCAAAAAACAAAACGTAGATATCCAATTCAGTGCGCACGGCTCGTGTCAGGAATAACCTTCATCAGGTCCACTCAAAGATAGATGATTGGAAAGACAAATAACCTAAAATTCTTTGAAAGATAGAAAACCAAAGTGCTTAAGGTGGTACCATACACTACAAGAAGATAACTCTTTAAAACCAGTTGAACGTTTTGATCATATGATGTTTGTATGCAGATTTCAAGCATCTCGGTGATCAAAACCACAGAGAGAAAAGCTGCTATGTGGCTAGTGAATTCATAGCTCCGAGTCTGTTGGTTGGAATTTGCTAACATGTTGATATTTATTACAGTGGATATATTCAAACACACTGCCAAAAAAATAAGAAAATTAAACGAGCAGATCAAATTTTACTTGAAGTGTATGGTACCATCTTAAACAACAGATCATAAAAGAACTATTTAAATGCAAACTGATTTTCTTCAATACATATAGACTATTTTTATCTTTCGTATAAATATACATATATAATTTCAAATCTTGATACAGTACATTATTGCATTGTTCATCGGCTTAGACCATTTCAGATTCAAAGACGTTAGATATTGAACTGTGTAATAAACGTGTCATGAACCCTTGGCACCAATGACTGATATCGTCACGTGTATCACCACAAAGTAATCATGTGGTTTGTGTTGACGTCTTTTCATGCTTCAAGAATACACATCAATCACATTATATATCCTATATATACACATAAGTCTATGATAATGATAATTTAACCATATACTTTTTAATTTATATAATAATGTGGTCGGCAGTCTGCAATATGCGAAAACATATAAAAGACAACATGTAGCTATAGATCAGAGGTAAAGTAGTATTACCCAGCTACCAAGGTGATATTCCGTTTAAACTATCGTTCTATAAATTATATGCCAAATAATATCAGACAGAAACGAACATAAAGCTTAATAAATATAAATATAAAGTGTCTGTTGTGTCAAGTGGTATATAAAGAAAATATTATATTGTTATCATAAAAACAATAGTCAAGTGTACAAAAGTTAACAAAATAAAATGTTCCTGCTTAAAAAAACACACATTGTTCTTCTAAGTACAAATATATGACGAATGGGGAAACAGCACTTTGTATTTTCGAAAGTTTCTAGTTCCTGGGTTTGTTTTAGTATAGTTTAAAGTTACTAGATAACAGGTCAGTATTCATTTTTTGAATTTATAATAAAAACAAAATAACCGTATTCTTTTTAAAATGTACCTGTTTGTATTCCGATGAGTGCAAAGTGTGCACCATTTTGTATTTCATATATTTTTAACTGTTCACTAAGAAAAATGTGATGTTTCATAGATGTCTTAACAAATAATGATACTTAGATTATGACACTGCACAAATAGGGTGTATAATATTACACAAATATCAATTTCAATATACTTGCAATAGTATATTTTATTTTTAGATTTATCTATAAATATACAGTCAAGAGTATTATGTGATATCTCTTACTATTACATAGATATTATTTTGGCAGTGAATCTTCATATACTATGTGTTCTAAAAGCAATTTGATAAAAATCAGCTGTTACGATACGCTATGCCCCCTGTAACATCTGACAGAACCCGATTAGAGGTCATATCTAAAAAAAAAATATAATATGGATACCTATTTTTTTTAAATCAATCAATCAGAGAGTTTTACGTTTGCGATGCCATAATAGAACAGCGTGACAGGTTCTGTTGATGTCTTGCCAGCGACGTTTTCATTGGATGATCTCGAGTATACTAGTATTTGGACGCAACAACGAGTATACTAGTACTTGGACGCAACCACTAATCTGGTTCTGTCAGATGTTGTGTTAGCGTAGTGCATCATAACAGCTGATTTTAATCAGATTGTCCTAAAATAGAAAAGGGGTAATTCCGTATCCGACCTAGTTTGGTAGATGTATTATGTAATCTGTATATATCACCATTAAGGTTTGTGACGATCTAGTACTAGATACAATTATATGTGATGCAGACGATCTAGGAGTACTAGATACAATTCTACGTGATACAGATGATCTAAGAGTACTAGATACAATTATATGTGATACAGATGATCTAGGAGTACTAGATACAATTCTATGTGATACAGATGATCAATAACTTCCGAAAGTTCGGGTTTTTCGCCTGGTTCTCCAATATAAACAGACTGCCCTTGGAAGAAGGTGTTAGGGTAGATAAACACACGAGGGGGAAAATTATCACCCGAGACGAAGTCGAGTGCGATAATTTTTTCACATAGTGTTAATCACCTTAACGCCTTCATCCAAGGGCAGTATATGTTGTATTATACTGAATGCCTAATCTAATGATTCAAGTGTGCATTATGTTATTAGAAGGACAATTGTTAAAAAAATAATAATTCATAAATTAAGATAGTTTACTTATATTAACAACAACAAAACATCAAATAGCAACAAATTTAACAAGATAATAACATAATGTTTATAACAATTAATGTAAAATGTTAATTGTATATTTTGATAAATATTATCACATGTTTGCTTCTATATTCTGACTATTGCATAAATATTTTTCAAGCCAATGTGTTCTTTCTCATTTTGAATAAAAATGAAAATTTACAGTGCAGTTGTTGTTTGAAATGTTTGACATTAAATTTTGTGGAAAAGTTGCCATATTATTTTGATATGTGTTTAATACATTTGGTCTAGCAGAATAATTGTACTCATTAACATTACCAACTTGACTTGATACTTGTATTTGTTGGAACCATACTACTGTTATCATCGTTATGTGATATCACCGGTAAAGCTATGTCTTTGTTTGTTTGCTGTCGTCTGGTGATAACGGAAATGATGAGGAAATAAGAATCGGTAAACCTCGGCCGGAGCGGGTAGTAATTTTTCCGGATCGGCAAACTTCGGGCTCAGCGGGTGCTAAATTTAGGAATTAACACCCGTTGCTAATGTTATCACATGTTGTTAGGGATGGGTGGGGCTTATGAAAGGTTAGTTAAAATTAACAAATGTTGCTTGTCCAATGAAATGAATGGATAATGTAAGAAATTTGCATAAAGTATAATAATCTATTATATAATAGATATAATTATAGTCCTGTAATGGGTTTGAGTATTCCCAATTGTCATATGCAACTTCTGACATAGCGTTCAAAAATATTCCGCGTTGCGCGCACTAACTCTGCCATCTACGTTTTCATCCCTATCTGAACACAATGTGTCTCTTCCACAGTACGTTTGATACAAATGCACGAATAATTTTGTTTAAGTAAAAATGTATGTTGTACGTCTGACTGTTGTTTAATGACATTACTTTTGACTAATTTATGTTCCACAACACACACAGCCGATTGTATTATTTCATTTCATGATGATGTAGAGTTTAAGGGGGAGTCGAGTTGTCATGACAACGGCTGTTTCTGAGAGAGAGAAAACAACATGTAGATATCTAATTAAATGTTCACGACACGTTTCTGGAACAACCTTCTTCGTGTAAATTACCAACAATTCCGCATAGTAACCATTAGACTCGCAACAATTATTAATACAATTAAAACAATCATTAATAAATCCCTTTACAAATTAGTTTCTATGAAAGTTCCAGACTTGACAGTTCACTTATATTTACTGCTAACACATCTTTACTGATTGTATGTGGATAGTAAAGGAAATATATTGGTCAGTCATGATTTCATTTTTTAAAGAAACAGTTTAGCTAAAGGCATTAATAAGGAAGGGACTGGTAGCAAGAAGTCTAAGTAAGCATGTTGAAGATAGGACAAAGACGCTGGAAAATATTTTCTTAGATAAAAACAGAAGAAAATGAAATTATTGTTTGAACCCTACAACAAGACCTTCTGGAAGTAGTATTGTACTTTAGTCAAAAGAACATATTAGCTAACAACCCAGAAATAATCTTCATAATCAAATACGTTTTATATGAACTTTCCTAATCGGTCATTTCCATGACAACCACATACCCCCCAGCTATACGCCAAAATTAATGTGAATATAAACACCATTATCCTTAGCTTTGAGTGTGGACTGGTGGATAATTAATCTCTTTAATCAAGTCTTTTCTCATGATTCGTCGTTATGACAACAATGATTACTTGATAAACTTGATCTTATTTGGTGTCATTTTATTGTCACATTTTTCAAAATGGCGTACTTTTATTTACTTAAACTTCAATCCTTATAGCTTTTTGTTATTTATGTAACAGCCAACCTCTATACTTTTTAGGCAAATAAATTAACCACAAAGCCTTTCTGGATACTCCTATGAATAATTAAAAACACGATTTGGTCCATCACTGTTTAAGAGAGGTCCTGAAAGCAAATTATTTTTTTAGAAGATTTACAATTTTTGGAGATCTGCATTTACATTGTTGATTGTATTGTTTTGTGTAGTTGTTGTGTCTAAACCATTAAACTCAAATGTGAGTTACAAGTCTCATCACAAAAGGGAAGTCATCTGTAAACCGACAATGATATCGGTCCACTTTTCGTGAACTAATATTATCTATATGACAACTTCTATGTCACGAAGATTGAATACATTATGTATAAAGTTCAACATAGGATTCAGTATTCTTTACAACAACACTGTTCACTCAGTTATATATGAGGGCTGACATTTTACCCGCATGTGGAAAACACTTGCATGACAGCATCATTTCATTCTCAGAGGAGGTTTGGGCCCATAAAACTAGCTTAACACCACCACTTTTAATTGAAGTGCCTGTACAAAGCCAGAACATTGACCGGCCATATATATGTGTGTTAGGGGTCATATATATGTGTGTTAGGGGTCATATATATGTTTTAGGGGTCATATATATGTGTGTTAGGGGTCATATATATATGTGTTAGGGATTATATATATGTGTGTTAGGGGTCATATATATGTGTGTTAGGGGTCATATATATGTGTGTTAGGGGGTATCGATGTTGCCTCTGTTTCTACGATATTTCTAGTAGATATTGGACCTGTTTCGAGTGTGATATTTATCGTTCTAGAATTGAATTTTGTAATTCTATATAGTTGAACTAAAGTGATCATTAATCATTAATAAAATGTCACACGTAGAATCTAGAGATAGCAACAAATTAATAGTACATCCAATCGTTTTCCGAAGTGTTTCCGTTTGTATGTCATTCTATATACAAGATTTGTCTTTCAGATGCATTCGTACTGTTATAACAAAGATAACGTTCTTTTCATTTATGTATGATATAAATACTACTATAGATAAGAAGGTGTTACCTCATTAAAAGGTTCATATTTAATGATTTTCTTAAATCATGCAAGAAGTTTATATGAATCATTAATGTCTGGAATTAAATAAATAGAACGTTGCTTTATATAAGTAATTTACCAGAGATTAAGATTGTGTACCAATCTACGTTCTGAGATGTTATCGTCTTTGCAGACCTTATTTGTTCCCTGGGTACCGGACAATAGTATTGGGTTATGATTAATAATTAATTCTATTGTTTGGATATAGATCAGAAACCAGCCTTTTAAAACAGATGTGGCGGTACAAGTTGACCCAGTTCCCACACTAAAGTTCATCCGATAAGGCTTTTTGCATTATAGTAAGAGCCAAACCACAAAACCACAGAAAAAAACATCTCTTTTTAATTACTGAAAGTGTCGATGACTCATAATAATCCCTATGGTGTCTGATATTTTATTATATTGCACTTTTATTATTGGCCTAATTGTAGACCACTGTAGTATGCCCATACATAAATATAGTGAAAAGGATTTTACAATACACGAACTCATTGAAATAAGGGTAATAACAAACAAAATCAGTCAACAACCGGAAAACTGTGAAAACCGTAATGACCCTGACTTGGTAGAAATGGTGGGTTGAATCAGATTTTAAAGCGCCAAACCTCCCCCTTTCATTACGGCTCAAAGGTTCCGGCTGTCACTATAACAGTATTTATAACAATACTGGAACAAAATAGGTAAAATAGTTGTCAAAGCAGTACCAAACCTAGTGAAGCAAATGTCAAAGACAATTTTATCTACTATGACATACGAATCCAAGTACAAATAAACACATTTTAATGGTTCAAATTCATTTAAAGCCGGTTTTTTGGTGAGGTCCGTATTGCTGATATTTGTATTATTGTGCTGTGTTTTTGTATTTTGCTTGTCTTCGTCCTCTTTCTTGTCTTCCCATTGTTGCCAGTGTCTGTGGATTGTCTTCGTCCTCTTTCTTGTCTTCCCAGTGTTGCCAGTGTCTGGATTGTTCATGCTTGATTGCCCCTAACATTTACAACAAACGGCAAAGGCCCAAGTAACAAGTCAAAAACAATTAGAGTATATTGTCAAGTTATTACAATTATCATCATGTTACCTCTACTTTATACGATGTTCCATCAATACTGATGATTATACATCGGCGAGAACAGACAAGATAAATTCTCAAAATAAACATAAAATATAACATGTATGTTAATATTGCTTTCTATGTTTGAAACAGTTACTTTTCAAAGAGAAAGCTAATATTAGTATCACTGTGGATGTTGAATTAATTATTGAATTAATTTTATTTTTACTGGGTTCTTCTATGAATTTGGTTAAATTACTCATTTGTTTTCAAATTGCTCTTTTTATTCAGAGTAGCCATTATATTGCAGTACAATATTTTGTTCAGATTGAATATCTTTAGATTTACAAACCAAACAAAATATTTTGTCTCTTGAGACATCAAAATATCTCCCCCTTTTTATGGAAAGTGGGTGTACATTTACCTACAATCCTGAACATAAATATCTCCCCCTTTTTATGGGAAGTGGGTGTACATTTACCTACAATCCGGAACATAAATATTCTATGTATGTAAGTATTCTGAATCAATTAAGGAAAAAACAATAATAATAATACCAAATGCATATTGTGGCTACTTCCGAGTATGTCATAATCAATAGGGTGACTTCAGATTTTCCAATGGTCGATTTCTCATTTTTGAAAAAGCAGTATATTCCTGCTTCCCTGGATGTATGTTATATTAATCATTGTATTAGAAAGTGATTTTTTTATATTAATATTTTTTTCTGGACATGAATCTATTTTATTTGAATCTCTATTTTTCGGTGAATTATTCATCTAATGTTACCAGGAATGCATACATATGTTTATCAAGTGATTATAGATAGGTTTAACATTCATTACACTGCATAACGGGAAATTTTCACTTGACCTTTTCGGGAAATGTCCTTGCGAAATCATTTTCAAATAATGTGATAAAATTAAAACATTGAATTTTGGAAGCTAAATTTAACTGTTTCAAATATAGTAAAGATTAAATGAAATAAATAAATAATAAATAAACAATAAACAGAGATTAACATTTTGTAATGTAAATACTAAGTCACTGATAATCATACGAGTTAGTATATCTATATCCGTTTTATGTACATAAAGCTTCAATATTGTTAATTTCATTGTCTGTTTTAATGGTCTACATAGCATTCTACGATAATGAATTTATTTCATTCGAAATTGAAACAAACAAATGGCAGGCTATATAATTTATCTTCTGCAATATATATATAATGCAATCATACATACCATTAAGATTATAATACCATTTACAGAAACCAATTTTGCATCAAGTAGATAACATCTAATTATTGATTTCCTCTATAAGTGCACAAAAATAAACACATAAAAAGTACAATATAAGTATGAAAAAACAGTTATTTGATAAAAAGCATAAAACCCGTTTGGACATAATGTTTTTAAGAATCATAATGGTTATTTACACGCATAGCATGGGGAAAAGACATTAATAACGTCTAAAAATACATTTTTGTTTACTTTGTAAAAAAAAACAAAAGTGTAAATTATATATCTTAATCAGGAGAACCATGATTTCCCCCAAAAAGTCATGGAATTTACAATTCCTACAAACAATACTCTTAATGGCATAATTACAGAATACAATATTTATTCCCCATGTCTTGTTAGTTGTCAGATATGTCTTAAGACATTGTTATTTCGTCTTAAGGGTAGTAATTAATTCTTACACATATTTGTAACCTGTCTAATGTTTTAACAGAGCTATGTTGTAACGTCCCTTGTCTAAACATGACCATGCAGCACAGCAGCATAGAAAAGTTTGAAGATACCAAAGTGGTAACCACGACCAGTAGACGTATATAGAAGAAGGGCACAGACGATACAATGACCAAAAGATTAGGGGCAAAAGGACAAACAATGATCTACGCAACATTCCACAGGCTGTGTGTCGATTGATGCTGGTATCAACATCATCTCATAAATGAAACTTGCTCTCGTTATAATATAACTGATAATTTGATGATTTGATGTTAAGCAACACTCACTGGTTCACTCTAAGCATGTACTTTAACATATGTCTTATAATAAGAACAGTAAGGATTGGTTACTATAGCTATATCTGGAGTAAATTCAGTGGTTTTTAAAACAAATATTTCACATGTTTTACAAGAGAGTCGTAAAGATGAATAAATGTATAGACGAGCGTCACTAGACTAGAAATCATATATTCCATATCATTATACCTTCTGTTATTTCTGTAGTAGTGAAAAGAAGTTTTCTATAAGATGATAATAATCAAATAAAACATGTTAAACAGTTTAACAGTTTGCCAGATTAATATGAAATTGATGTAGAAATTTAAAGAATACCAACGGGATAATCAGAATCCGTAAATCGATGACGGACAGACAATACTATGGCCAAAAAAGAAAAAGGACATAAAGACAAAAAATGATCTACAAAACAGAAAACTAAAGATCGAACAACCCTCCATAACGATAGTGTATGAACCCAGGTTCTCTAGAAGGTTAAGCTGTTCCTGTGCAATTAGTAGCATCCGCAGTGTCACTCTTGTCTAAAATCGGGTGGTATGTCATGACTGTTGAAAGCATGTGATTGTGATTTCAACAAAGGGAAGATATCCGTGGTCGTTTGTGACACATATATTCCGTATCAGTTAACAAAGTAATGGTGGTGACCGTAAAGCTTCAACTTAACCACTATGAACTCTTCATTCGGTAGCTGCCTTGTTATATGTAGCAGCACAACCATATATTATAACATTTCCTTACAAACTGCATATAGTTCGTAAAATAAATTACATTCAACATTGAATAATAGTTGCCACAGCAATAATAAAGTATAATGTTGTCCTATTTGTTTTGAAATATATTGTCTATGGCTTCTCCCTGTTTTTGGTGGGGTCCATGTTGATCATCTTTTTTTAGTTTTATGTGTGTCTTTGTCTTGTGTCTTCTGTGCCCAATGTTGACAGAGTCTCTGGATTGTTCGTTCTTGATTGTACTTTCGGTTTTCTCTAACGTTTATCAAATATGCCATCCTGATTAAAATATTAGTCTCAATATATATGTCCTTCTTCAAACAAATGATAGTGACGCCTTCATATGTACACAACTGTTTCTCTTATACATTCATTCAATGTTTTGTGATGATGACATCTTTGCCTCTCATGGATGTGACATGACTACTTTAATGTGTTTGTAAATAAAAAATAAGAATTTAGTGGCTGTTTTAGTTATTTTTATATAATAAAATACAATCACTATTTTGTATATTGAAAACAACATTTAGATGTTTGTTTTGAAGCATGCTTGGAATATCACGAACTGAGCTGGATGGCCTATTTCTGAAACAGTGCTAACAACACTGTCAACGTATGACAAGCGTAAATCAGGTCAATTAATAAATATAAACTAGGAATTACTGTTCAATTTCACTGATTTGAACCGAACCAATTTCATTTGAGGACGAGTGTTTGCACTGTACATATTACATAGATTATATAGTTTTCCTATTTCTTTTTTCTTCAATTGGAGCATGTGAAATTCACAGGTGGAAATGCATCTGGTACACATACAATTTGTAACATTCCAGCAGCACCTGCATATGGAGTAAATATCTCTGTTATAAACGATATACCAGACCGTGTGGATCATATCATGATTTCCTTGATAGGAAGTTCTTGCTAACAAGAGAGCTATTGAACCAAGGTGTTCAAGTTGAAGTCGTCACGTCGAAAGTATTACGGTCGCTACCATGCATTAGTTAATCGTTATGGAATATCAGTGTCACAAATGACCACGAATATATTCTTTTTGTCGTAATCACAATCCCGTCCTTTCCTCATTCATATCTTACCAACGGATGTTTGACACGACGTATGCAACTGCTTACCTTTCTGAGTTCACCCCCGGTTTGTGGTTTTGTGTTGCTCGATGTTTAGTTTTCTGTGTAGTATATTATAGATCATTGTTTGTTTTCTTATGCTTTTTCCTTTGGTCATTGTTTTGTTTATCCTTCTGTGAATTACGGCTTCTGATTACCTCTTTGGTTTCTTCAAACTTTTTTGTTGTATTTAGAAATGTTCTTGATCTTTTATGCGACTTTTACATTTCTGTCTTGTATAGTGTATGAACTAATGTGTATAATTTTTCACTTTTAACCTTTGTGTGTGTTGTAATTTGTATAAACATTATAAAACCTTAATTAATTGTTTTGTTTTCAATGCCTGGTAGAAGTGTGCCCTAATTTCAATATATGGTTATGAGGTATACGATCGGTTAGATTTGCATGATTTTTGTCCACATTTATTGTCAGGTCCAATATCGTTGATTGTCTTTGTGGTATGTAAACAATATAAGTATTGTTCGCCAAAATGAAATTTAATGATCATATGATATGTACAATTTGAAGTTATAAATAACATAAAGACTACAACGTATGAAATTAATATACATGAAATCTAGATTATCTGACGCAACTCTTCCTTATTAATCACATGAACTCTTAGGAAGAGTTTGAAGTTACCACTGGGGTACTCCCCGTAATCAGAAGACGTAAATCTTATAAGGTATGTAATATTGCGATTAGAGCTTTTGCTTCTTCTTTAGATGGGGAAAGAGGTGGGTGGAGGCATAAATTAGTTTAACCCCAAACTTTTTATTGATGTGCCGGTAACAAGCCAGGAATGTGAGAGGTGATATATTTGTGTGTTAGGGGTATGGTCTGTGTCTTTCTCTACGATATGTAACAAGCCAGGAATGTGAGCGGTCATATATTTGTGTGTTAAGGGTATGGTCTGTGTCTCTCTCTGTGAGCAGTCATATATTTGTGTGTTAGGGGTATGGTCTGTTTCTCTCTCTGTGAGCGGTCATATATTTGTGTGTTAAGGGTATGGTCTGTGTCTCTCTCTGTGAGCAGTCATATATTTGTGTGTTAGGGGTATGGTCTGTTTCTCTCTCTGTGAGCAGTCATATATTTGTGTGTTAAGGGTATGGTCTGTGTCTCTCTCTGTGAGCAGTCATATATTTGTGTGTTAGGGGTATGGTCTGTTTCTCTCTCTGTGAGCAGTCATATATTTGTGTGTTAGGGGTATGGTCTGTTTCTCTCTCTCTACGATATTATATTGTATTTTGGCACTGTTCCGACAATTTTGTATTTTTGTATTTGTCATTTTATTACACACTGACATGGTTTAATAGATATATGTTATTGAAATCTACAGATTCTAAATAATAAAAGTATTATTAAAACTAAGGTTCTCCTCCCTGAGGCATATGTGACCTTGGCCGATTTTGGTGATCCTATTTAGGCCCTTTGGTTTACTTGCTCGCAATACTTTTAAAATTATTTGGCTTTCCAGCCTTTCGATTTTGAGGCGTACCTGATGAAGGTTATTCCAGAAACACGTTGTGGCACTAAATTTGATATCGACGTTTTATTAATGCTGACATTTTGAGATTTACACCACATTAGTTATTGTTGTTACACAGTCGGTAAACAATGTTCATAAATACTATTTATATATTATAACTCCTTTTGAAAGTCATTATTGTCAGTACTGTGTGTTGTTATTTTGTTTTGTTTACTTGTAGTTTTTCAAATGCACACTGTTTGCGAGTCTAATCAGGTGTGTGTGTGTGTGTGTGTGTGTGTGTGTGTGTGTGTGTGCGCAAGTTTCAAAATATAGGGGCTAGTAAGATCAAATTGATTACTATTTTGATTGTATTTTTCAGTGGATTTTTATACTCAAAATACTGATGAATTTTAATTAGTCTATGAATAAAATAGATACAAATGAAAAGATGTATGATAATATATATATATTTCTATACACTTAGAGATCATATGGAAAACTTGAACAAATGATATTTTAAACACAAATATATATATAATTATTTACATGCACCATTGAGATCATTTGGAAATATAATTTTTTTTACAATACATTGAATTGAAAAAAATGACAATGCCAGGATTAGTAGACATACAGAACATGATTATGAGTAAAAAATGTCTTTTTAAAAAATTGAATCACGTTTTATTCGATTTGTAAAGAAAAGCATAGTTATGTGATTTCAATAGTGATATTGGGCATATTTTAAGGAAATTTGTCATGTGGTTGAAACCATTTGTGCTGTTAAATATTGCACTTCCTCCAAAGCATGTCTGGTAACCACCTCTATCACACTACTATCTCATAATGAGCAAGCCTATGCTTATTATGTATTATATTATCATCAAAGCAGAATATTCTCTTTGACAGAAACCACTGAAAACATTTCCTCGTCCATTGCAAACATTTGGGTATTTTTCGTTTGTTGTTCAAAGTTTAAAACTTTTTCTGCAAAAATGAACGACATAGAACTGGTTTTAAATTACTTTGTGGTTGGATTAATTCAATTTAAATTCCCAGAATAAACTATTTGAAAGAGATCCCATGGTATTTCTCCAATGTTTAGGCCCTTAACTTTACTTGCTCTTAAAGCCTTTTTGAATTAGATTACTTTCCAATCTTTTGACTTTAAAGGTATATGTTGTCCCTGATGAAGATTATCACACAATCCCATTTTATTTAGGGGTGGTGA
Organism: Bathymodiolus brooksi; assembly: GCA_963680875.1. Classification (NCBI taxonomy): domain Eukaryota; kingdom Metazoa; phylum Mollusca; class Bivalvia; order Mytilida; family Modiolidae; genus Bathymodiolus; species Bathymodiolus brooksi. The sequence goes on along the minus strand of OY804576.1, from coordinate 58,366,410 downwards.
ATACTAATGTTCTCTAACTAGTTACCCGTGTTGTTTTTGTCTGAAATATGTCAGTATGGAATATCCACCTCTATAGTCGACAATTTAGATGGTATATGGTTGTGATATACTTGTGGTATAAATAAAGAGCCGGGGTTGTAACATGGAGATAATAGTAAAGGGTGTATGCCTACCAGTTGAAATCAACAAATTTGAACAGCAGAATTTTTCAATTTCAACTGATTTGAATCATTATGTAATTGATAAAAGAGGCACTATATTATAAGTATCCACCTTTCATTAGACATCATATGGGGTGGGGGTAATATTACTGATGTCCTTCCTAACAAACTGTCAAAGATTAGACAAAAATAATTAGCCATTAAGTATTTTCTTTTTCTTTTTTAAATATATTGCCTTATAAAATGACTAGGGTTTTTTCTATTGATTGGGTACAAAAATGATCAAATGTATTTTTTTATAATAATCATGGTAATATATAGAGTCTGGAGTATATGGTGGTTGAAAAAGTATATTTGAGGTGCTATTAACTTCCAATTTCGAGGTGAACCATGAAAGCTGCTCATGATTTCCCTGAATATAATATAGTGAGCAGATACATTTGAAATCATTTAACTATATTTGTATATAATGGAAGGAGACATAATGCATATTTATGATTATGTCATGCTAGTGCTACTATATGATGGGGCCAGATGGGCCCCTTTTCACCGTCATGTATTTTTCTTTCTATTTTCCTTTTCTTTGTGTCATGCCTTTGCTTAATTTATGTTGTAATTGTTCTATTATTATTATAAAATATTAAAATTGCCCACACAAAAAAAATAACAATGATAGATAAATAAGATAGGCTTGTATTAAAATACATGTCATAGCCATTGTTATTAATAATAATTTCTTAAGATTGTTCCCTCCTAACTCGTGTGATTTTTATTTATCACTAGATTTAAATCTTGTGGAGAACAATATTGTCAAATACAAATATCTTAAATGGCATGTATTTGTCATCAAAGACAATACATATAGATCATAATTGTGAATTAATTGTTCAGATCACTGCTTTTATCCTGTCATTATGTGTGACAGAGTCATCAGATCATCTTGTGTAATCTTGTTTACAGTAATGTTGTAAAATGGCATAGCTGTCTCAAGACGTGTCCAAGTTCCTTGGGTCGTCATAAGCTATCGGATGTGCTACACAAATGTGTGATGTCAATAGAGAATTCAGCTCATTTAGCTCTGTGGACAGTCGTCCGATCTCTTGACGAAGTTCCTCGTTGCTGCATTCGAGATCGGATGTCACCTGCAAGAGAAAATAAAATAATAATCTATGAACTAGACTAGTACTCGTATTGGCAAGCTGGTAGTTAACTACCAAACAGTAATATACATGATATAGTATTGTTGATGTTATGTTTGTGATTTTTAACTTAGGTTAGGGTTTTTGGAATTTATTATCACTTTCAGCAACGTTTCAATGCAACAAAAATTCACGAACGAAACAATATAACAATTTACCCAACCGAAAAACTCCACAAATGAATTTATATTACTCGAAAGGTTCGACCTCAGTAGGAATCGTACCTTACGCAATCTTACAATAAAGTTAACCAGTTACTCTACGGGAAAGAAAAGACCGACTAGAGCTACGATCCCGAATCTAAGTAATGTTACACCTATACCGTAACTACTATTGGACTTCATGGGAAAGAAAATCCGGATAGCTATACCGATCTGACCGTTCAAACTCCCAGTAATGGGTAGGAATTTTGGAAACATGTACGCTTAATATGGGTATTGGGACATGAACTTGTCAGTGGTGTTAGGCTTGTGACCAGAAGCCGAGGACCTTAACCATTCGGTCATCCCTGTCTCTGTTTTGATTTGAAGCATTTTTGTACCGTTTTCATTCTTTGGCTATTGGTTAAAGCGAAGAATAGCATCAGTTTTTGTAAGTTTCTATCTTGTATGTATCCAGAATGACATATTACAATGAATCAGAGAGATTGTTAACCTTGAAATGTATCCACATCACTACCTTTAAATCATTCTTCCGTTTAATTGATAAAAAAAAAATATTATTGTTTAAAAATAAACTCTGAAATTGTATGATTTTAATTGTGCTGATAAATTTTTAAAATCTGATACAATTTAAACACTAATCAGGATGCTTTAATATTATTAGATCTATTGATTAACTACTCTCTATGGAGTTTTATGCATGTTGTGATACAATTAGATGGTGATGACAATAGGTTATAAGACAAAATAAACACCACTATGATAACAGCACAAGTAGGAGTAATTACATCATAACAAAGACAATTAAACAGCTCTCCTCTCATTTTTTCACTGTGTTTCGCGGTATTGTTCGTTTTTATTGTTTACTTTGTATACTTGATATAATTTATTTAATTTTTTATGGTTTCTTTCTTGGTGAGTGGAATTGGTTTTAAGACAAAATATAGAAAGTGCCCCCCCCCCAAAAAAAACCCCCCCATTACTACACCATTTATGTTGAAGTTTTTTCCACCGTTACGGCTGTATCTGTATCTTATCTTATCACAATGACTCTGTATAATTAATTTATCCTGCAATCAGTACATTTGCTGTACAAATATGCTATACCAATAAATTTTTGCTTTATTCGTACTAGACGAATAAACTTTTCAGCCTACGAATAAACTTTCCTGGTACCCTGTAGCTATGTACAGCGGAGGGCGCAGACAAGTATGAAACTGGTACTAATGAAACGCGGACCACGAAGAAGACACCCTTGACAACATTTATGAAAGGCGAGGAATGACGCTTGTTTCTGTCCTTTTTGTTTAAATCTGACAAGTTTTCCGACTTTTTTGACATTGCAGGATAAACACAATATACGTACATTGTCGTTAAATATAAAATTCATTTGTACTCGCTGTCAAACAGGCCTGAAAAGCTCGCCGAAGGCTCGCTATTCTGCCTGTTTCTAAAACTCGTACAAATGCATTTTATATTTACCAACAATATACGTATATTGTATATATATAAGTACAATCGGATGTTACTATGTACCTGTTCCAGTTTATCTGTCTCGCTACGTTTTCTCTGTCTAAATTTTTTGGCTGCTCTTCTGTTTTGTTCTCTTCTTTTTTCTAATTTCTTTTCTTCATCTGGTTGTAGCTAAAATGTGAAAAGGGAAATAATAAAAATTAAATCACATTTTATGCTTATCAATATCTGCTATAGGTACCATTGTAAAGCAGAAACCGGGGCAGGGAAAGTGTAAATGTTCAAATCTTCTATATTTACATAATGAAAGTAAGCAAAGATTGCATGTGTACTATCAGTTAGATATCAGTTGTTATAGATAAAGGTAACAGGTCGATGTCATACTACTCTCACTGGATCATGATATGACATGTGTATCATACACTTGCATGGTCTACTTTACAACAGTAGGCTAATGTCAAAAATCAAAAAGATGTAGAAAATATACTTACTTAATTGAGGGAAAAGTCAGTGCCTTTTCCCCATGGTATTTTGCTTTCATGAGTTTGTGTTAACGGGTCTTTAAATAATAGACCATTTGCATATTTCCAACTTTGATTCTAAAATTATACGTTTTACAGAAGTTATTTCCCTTTAAGGTGGACAAAATGGTCCTCTTTCATGCACAGTTCAATGAAAATAACATATGTTCCCTATAATCTGTTCAACATTTTAATGTTGTAACGTGTGAATTTTTTATTTGCCATGAAATCATCTCTTGCTTTTTACAGGGTTAATATATCTACAAATTATGAGAAAACTATGCTCAAATTCGTTGTCCTTTCCATTGCCCTACTTAGATCGGGTACCATTTTTCCCGTCGTAAGGGAAATAACTCGCATAGGACAGTATAAAAAAGTTTAATTTTAGAATCAAATCGGAAAGGTGCAAGAGGTCTATTGAAAATAGTACCCTATTTCATGATTGTCACAAGTTTTAACAGTAATAGACAATAATTCAACAAATTTAACCGAACAACTACCTCTCACCTCAAATGATTGAACACAAAAAGACCATGACATATGCCGATAGAAATCCAGGGACAAACACAAATGTGGCGAGGTTAAACCAGGTAATGGCATCCCAATTCTCAACCCTCTCTAAAATGTTTCTAGTAGGTCTTTATTAAAAATAATTCCTTCGTCCATGAGAATGTTTTCATACGGATCTTAATTAAAAATAATACTTTTATCTTTCATTGCCATGTTTCTTAGCGGGGCTTAATTGAAACTAAATCTTTTTCACTACCTTTGCGTTCATCAGAGTGTTTCTATAACGGAACTCGATTTAAAATATTACAATGTTTAATGTCATTTTTCTTTCATGTACGGGCAATGACTTGCTTTGAATCAATGTCATTGTTTTCTTGAGAATGTTACTAACAGACACTGCTGTGCCCCCCGAGGGCGGTTTTTCGTTTCCCATTATGTTGCATGATTCACAATGTTAATACATTTTGCCCACATATAAGCTCATAGTCCTATTCTAATTCTCCCCAAAATAAGCTACGTTCTTTCCCTTTGTACATGAATGATATTCAATACAAAGGATTGATCAGATATAAATATTGACAATGTTGTTAGTTTATTGAAAGGATTTTGTTTGAGTGTGTAACTTATAGTTTAATCTGCCCTCCGATCTCAAGATTATCGAGTGAATCGCTTTGTTAATATCATTTCCTTATTTCATTTAAGGATACCCATTTGCCCATTGTACGCGACTGTCATTGCACCCACTCTAATCAAAATAACATTAAACCTTCATTGAATCATTACAGTACATATAAGTAATTGATCTTACTTATTCTTTACAAATAGCATTATCATTTCACGAACACTAGTAAATTACATTCATATGTAAATGTACCTTTAATTTTAAATGTTGTTAGGTTAAAAACAGTTTTCTATTAAATTAATAACGATGTGTCAAAATCACACATGAATTATAAATATGGATAAGACGATGTAGACCATAAAACGATAACTAAAGTAGTGTCACTTAAGTCACTGGACCAGAAAAACAAAAAAGTTCAAACTACAACAAAGAAAAAACGTTCAGTTTATTAAAAAAACATGTTGTTTTTATATATAGATCTACATGTATATCTATTATTCATCATAGATTTTAATTTGCTTGCTATTCCTGTGCTATGTGCATTTGATAGAAGTAGATTTTTTGGCTTCTACTTGAGATACTTGTCTCCGATTGATTGATTGATTGATTGATATGTGTTTAACGCCAACTTTAGCAGTATTCCAGCTTATATCGTGGCTATTGTTTTCCATATTCCATTTCACAAGATAAGGTTACATAAAATACTTTCTTGTATTTGATCTTATAGGTTATAAACCACGTGTTTACCCCTTTTTAAAGATAGAAACGACTGTTGATGACAAAGAACACCAGAGTTTGTTTTGATCGAACCTTAGAAGTTCAGAAAGTATGTTATTGATTTTGGAGACACAATATGAAATATTAGAAGCATTAATCAAGATGCACTCGTTTTTTTCTCAATTAACACAATTAATTAGCTTGATGTTAAAGTACATATTTACACATGCTGTTTACCAGTAATATATTACCATACTATTTAGCTTGGAATAAGTCAAAGTCATTGAGTGCAAAATCATTTTATCTCACTCTGTGGTAAGACCGATCCTCAAAACGAAAATATTTCAAGAACCAGTCATCTTTCCTATTGATCTGACACTGTTATTCATTTCATATCGTGATATTTTGCAGGATAACGTGTTCCCTATATAACGGTAAGACATGTTGGTGTACTTGTTTTTTATATCTACGCAAAGAAAGTTTAAGCATTGATGGTCAACAATTCCGCAATATCAACAAAACATAAAAACAATTTATCCCTCATTTCAAAACTTGTATTTAATACTAGTAACTGTTTTTATGGACATTATGCAATTTAGTTATCTAGTGTAGTGGCGTTAAACACCATAACCCTTATCTAGTGTAATATTTGTAAACACGATGAAATAATTATAAAATTATGATAAGTGTATGGCGAGTTAAAAGTTCATGTATTTTTATCTACAGGTATATTTGTATATATATATATATATAAAGTTTGTATATATTTCACCTGAACATTTCATCAGAATTATAAATGGATCTTCAGAAGTCTTGCACTTACTTAGTATTGTAAATATTAGTGTATTTTAAAAAGATTCAATGCTGTCTTCATTATTTATTAATTTCTTTGTCCTGTTCTGTCATTAGTTATAAAGCACCCTTGGCCTAATATGTATGTCCAATGTTTTAAAATTGTAAATTATAGTGAACAATTATTATTTTGTCTGAAACAGTTTATTCTAAAAATATATATATAATTTTCATTTTTTTATTTTTTATTCCTTACTGTCAATTTGTATGTTTTTTCTCTTATAACATTTAAAAATGTAAGTATTTTTGCTCCGATTTCATTTAACTAAATATGAAATATACCATTTGTAAAATTTCAGCAAAATTTAGTATTAAAACATACTTGAAAATACAAATACCTATTTTCTTTGTAAAAGTTTTTTTTTTTTTACATTTGAGTAGATAGATTTTGTGAAACTTCTGTATTATAAACATTACATTACAATAGATTTTGTGTCCGTTCCTTCAAATATTATTTGATATTTGTTATGCTAATTATATTATGCACTTGTGGTTTTTTTGTGAATTTGCCCTGTTCACCATTAAAATATTGTTGTATATATGTTGTCTCTTGTTACAGTGTAACTGTCTGAGAGTACTAATAAAATCGTGAAATCTTGTAAAATTATAATTTGCTTAATTATTAAAAAAAAAAAAAAAAAAAAAAAAAAGAGAGAGAGAAAGGAACTGTAATGTAATTTTTAGTTTATTCCAGTGAATAGAACTTGATATGAAAAATTATTTCCAAAGTATTTTCTATGTAAAACACCTGTTAATACTTGAAACATGCATGGAATATGATTTTTGATATTTTATATAAAAAAAAGAAGAAAAAAGAAATACATGTATGCAGTTTTGTCTATGAACATTTATAAGTTACTTAAGTTAGTTTTTATAATTTCATTTTTTCAAGAAAAAAAAGGAGATCCTAAGCATAGACTTAGACTTTAGTATGTATTGTGCGGTTTGAACATAAGTAATTATGTCATAGGCAAATATTTCTATTAATCCAACTAACAGAGTTCAATGTCTGTAAGTTCAAGTCTATATTACAAGAAAAATATCTATAGATACCTAAGAAGAAAAAAAGGGGGGTTGTACAAATATTCAATAAAAAAATTATAATGCAAAATATTAAAAAAAAAATATATATATATATATATATTTATTGATTAGCAACTTCATTGTTATTAAATTGATTTAAGTATATCAACTATATCCGTAAAATTCCGTTTAATAAGGGGTGAATTGGTAACGAAATTTAAGTTTTAGCTTTTCAGTTATCTTAGATATCAATATATCTTTTATTCTCAATATACCATCATAATTTGACAAATTAGTGAAAGTTTCAACTGTTCAAATGTAAATCAGTACCTCGGGGAAATGAGAGTAAAAAACGCAAAAATATATAGAACTGCAAGCATAATAAGCTACTCGTCTTTAAACTAATACAAATTTGTGACTTACAACATTTATATAATTAACGCAAAAATAGTATATATTGTGATCAAATACTGCTGTAACGAGCCCCACCCTTTTCTCCCGACCACATCAGTTCTGCAGATCGTTTTTTGAAATTAACAATAGGAGTTTCAATTGTTACGGAGTTTCTGGATGAGGCTAATATTAATTACTTGTATGTTTGGCTAAACTAGAAGACATGCATCTGTTGGTTTGAAAATGATAAATGCAAGATGTAATTTATATAAACATGTTGTGTCATGGGGTAAATGAAGACTGTAATTGTGTGATTTATAACTAAATGCGTATTATTATGGAAATTATCAAATAACATTATGTGGAATGAAATACATTGATGGGGGACGGGGGGGGGGGGGGGGGGGGAACAGTTAAATATTGTTAAAAGAAAAATATTAAGGCAAAAAGGTCCTTACCCTTTTCCTAGGTGGGGGTGTTTTCCGTCCTATGTCCACGGCAAGCTCCTTCCCTTCTTGGTGACATTTGGCCAGAATTTTGCATTTGAGCTCTACCTTCAGTAACGGTAAAACTGTTCCCGTTTTCATGCATTCTTTTGTAGCCATTGCAAACGGTGCATCTTCCTCATAAAACACGGATCCGTCATCTTCAGTATTATTATTATTGTCATCAAAAATCATTTTTGGAGATAAAGTCTCTTCCAACATGTTTGTTAAGTTCGGAAGTTAAATTTTCACTATGATCAGCTGACGAAGTGTCTGAAAACAAATATCTGCCAATTCCCGCGTTATTCTCGAGCTGATGACGTATGTCTGCAAGGAACAAATCAGACAACCCAGTGGTCTAGTCGTGGATACAAAGTCTTTTGCTTCTAAAAATATTTATATGTGTCATAACATAGTGTACGTCATATTCTAATGCTAATAAGAAGACAATGCCAACATATATATGTATACGGAGAAAGACAATACTGAAACATCACAATACATTTAAATTGATTTTTTCTGAAAAGTGGAATTTCTAATAAAATACCACTTATAGAAGCATAAATTATGAAAATTTCATGTATTTCCAATGAGTTAATTATAGAACATATATCTCGTATATTTAAAAACGTAGTTTAAATCATATACCTGTATAGTATTATCAGCTGTCAAAGGCAATACACAATGAGCACGTGGTCTCAATATTTACTAACAAATCAACTTGTCAATGTATGTCGCTCTTTATTTTTGAAGGTAAAGGGGCGCAACTCAAACTTAGATCATCCGTTAAATAAAAATCATTGACCCGCATTAACAATAAGTCTTTTTTAAGTAACTGATAAGTAGATTTATAAATTAAAAACGATGAAACGATATAAGGTCTAATATATAATAACAAGTATTATACTAGACCAAAATAATAATATCAAAATCTATCGGTAATTGACACACAGATTATAACTTCGTTTTTATTGACCATAATATTGATTGAATATGAATGAGTAATACAGTCATCATCGCGATTTTCCAGGCGTTCATTAGAATAATATTACAGAGACAACATCTGTGCGTCTGACTGGTCATCTACTGGGCGTAGTCTGTGGTTTTAAAGATGCGTCAACCCTGGTGACAAATTAATGTATTTCCCCATGACTGATATGAGGAGGTGCAGATCATCTTTGTCGATGACAATTTTAATAAAAAAAAATAAATATTAAGAGATGATCATACCTGTCAATTACAATGTATGTTAATTACAAATCGATTAAAGGTGGTCATCCCGGTTAGTTTCAATTTTTTTTTTTTTTAATTCATATCAAATATTTAGGCTTGCGTTTGCTTTTTTAACAAGATATTTTTATGCAACCGATGAACTTCAAAACAAAAAAAAAGAATGAAACATTTTTATGTATATCATATTTTATTGAGAAAAGCTCTGTTTATAACTAGTCATCATAGTATTTATCTATTTTATTTATTTTATTTCTTAATCATGTTATGTAAATATAACATTGTTTAATATTGAATATATACTTTTAGACGCAACTTCTATTACGGTTGTCCCCCTTGTAAAGGGGTAGCTTTCTAAATAAATATATATAATGAGGATGTGCTTCATAATTCAATGTATGCAACTTAAAAATTGTGAGAGGCTATTTCTGATATTCTATTTTATTTTCATATCAAATATGAAATATTCTTAATTTATAATATAATACTTGCTATTCCCCCTTTCCCCAAATTTACCATATTTTGTTTTGATTAAAACTAAACATACAATAATATTATAATATCTGTTCCAAATACAACTTGAGCCAGGTGCTCTGGCACTAAGACTGTACGAAAACGACATGAATTCCAAGGAATTTGGCACTCATTAAGGCACGTACTGTTAATTACATGACGTTGATGATATATATGACACGAATAAAAGTTCAACAGCATGCATAATAATCCGGTCGTTCATCGCCAGGCACTAAAAATGAAGTACTTAAATAGTTAGAATTACATGTATTTAACACGTGCGGGAGCGAATATAAAAGAACAAGAAGGAAAATACACGCGAGATCCCTCGGGTAATATCATATTGTAAGGAAATAGGGGTAAGGGTTATGGTTGTGGTGTTTAACACCACTTTCAACAATATTTCAGTTATATCGCGGCGTTCAGTTTTATTGGTACGGAATAACATACTCTCAGCCGATAACAGACTTGTACTACATTAATGCTTTCATTTTCTCAGATATGTTATAGTGTCATACCAATAAAAAAAAAAATGTAAAACGCCCCCCCCCCTAATTTTTTTTATATAATAAATTTAAAATTTAATTAATTTGAAATGGACAATTATTAAATCAAATTGAATGAAATTTAGAACCCCGGGACTGAAAAAAGTAGAAGATTTGAAGAGCACATTTATAATAGTATGTCATCCACTTTTTTTTTTCAAAAACAACAAAATATAATAATTATAAATTAGGTGCTATATGAATACTTTATGTGAATTTTTTAACTTGATCTTCTATTTCATCTCCCTATCCCATATTTGGAATTTAATATTTCATCAAATTAATTATTTTAATTATAAACAAATTAATTATAAACATAATCTAATTAAAGTTAGATCTTCAATGACTCTTTCCTTTTTCTGATATGTGGTCTTTTATTTCATTTAATTTTCCTTCCATATTTTTTTCTTTTTAGATCAATCACTTTGAACTTGATATGTGAATATTGAATATTGTTAGGCCGTTACTAAAATACAATAGTTTGTTTATTTTAATGTAAAAAAACTGCTAATTTTTTTTCTAAATTTCTGTGGATTAAGATTTTGGGTTTCAGCAAACTAAAAATAAGTTTGATTGGTGTTATTTGTATTTATTTATCTATTGTTGTGCCCAGCTCGATTTCCATATCAGATGATGTTCGTATCGTTTAAAATAAAAACGTGGGGCATCACATGTGAAGCAGGAACTGTCTACCCTTCCGGAGCATCTGAGTTCACCCCCGTTTTAAGTGGGGTTCGTGTAACTCGATCTTTAGTTTTCTGTGTAATGTTTTGCAGATCATTGTTTGCCCTTTTAAACTTTTTCTTTTGGCCATTGTATTGTCGACTTACGGCTTCTGATTACCCCTTTGACATCTCCAAACTTTACTTAAGGATGTCCTTGGTACGAAAAACAAATAATACACACACAGAGACGGACACAAACACACACACAAAGGAAGGGTACATAATAAGCTGTTAAAGTCATATTTTATGCATACATGTTTATATGTTTGTTGTATGTCAGGTGTTTTTCCACCAGCTGTGGATAAACTGTATCAAGTTAAACATAAAAAAGAAAGCATATGTACTTAGTCATTTTTTATACAAATGACTAATATAGATCATAGACGATTTTTCAGATTTTTGAAACCGTTTGTTAATTTGAGACCGAGTTCTTTAAGTCACATTTTCAGCTCTTTTGATTGGCCTGTATTTTTGATGTATTATCTTCTGTTTTGTTATCAAGCGTCTCATCTTATCTTTCAAAACATTTTGTGAAGATATCAACACCTTGGCGAAAAGTATGCTATCACTTAAGACCGGTCTTTGCGGTGTTTAGACGGACCGATTAGATTCTGGTTCAAAGTTTACCATTGTTTCCCTATTGTGTCTTCTGGTAGCCTTGTGTACTATCTAGTGAGCAAAGGCCATCGTCCCTCTTTAACAGAACTAATATTATACACATAACAATTTCTTTGTCACGTAGAATAAATATATTATGTATAAAGTTCAAGAGTAAGACTCGGGTGTTTTTTTTACAACATCGCTGCACACCGAGTTATATGTGATAGTTGCCATTTAACTGACGAGTCGAAAGGAAAGCACTTTTTCACCTCATCATTTCAATGAGGGTGGAGGTTTGGGCCCTAAAACTAGCTTAACCCCGCCACTTTTTATTGAAGTACCTGTGCTAAGTCAGAAAAGTAAGTGGTCATGTACATGTGTGTTCACTCTAATTAACATGAAATATTTCTTGCACCATTTAATAAAATTGTTAATTTATCGCCAAAGTAAAATAAAAAAAAGATACAACAAACATATATTGAATGATTTGACAAGTTTGACAAGTTTATAACACTCAGACACAAATTGTGTAACATGAGGACATATATACAACATATAACACATGACAGAGTGAACAGAGTATATCACATTTATATGTATTTAGGGTGAACATTTTGCATCTGTATCTACGAGTTTTCTATAAGTGTATGGCGAGTTAAAAGTTCATGTATTTTTATCTACAGGTATATTTGTATATATATATATATAAAGTTTGTATATATTTCACCTGAACATTTCATCAGAATTATAAATGGATCTTCAGAAGTCTTGCACTTACTTAGTATTGTAAATATTAGTGTATTTTAAAAAGATTCAATGCTGTCTTCATTATTTATTAATTTCTTTGTCCTGTTCTGTCATTAGTTATAAAGCATCCTTGGCCTAATATGTATGTCCAATGTTTTAAAATTGTAAATTATAGTGAACAATTATTATTTTGTCTGAAACAGTTTATTCTAAAAATATATATATAATTTTCATTTTTTTATTTTTTATTCCTTACTGTCAATTTGTATGTTTTTTCTCTTATAACATTTAAAAATGTAAGTATTTTTGCTCCGATTTCATTTAACTAAATATGAAATATACCATTTGTAAAATTTCAGCAAAATTTAGTATTAAAACATACTTGAAAATACAAATACCTATTTTCTTGGTAAAAGTTTTTTTTTTTTTTTTTTTTTTTTTTTTTTACATTTGAGTAGATAGATTTTGTGAAACTTCTGTATTATAAACATTACATTACAATAGATTTTGTGTCCGTTCCTTCAAATATTATTTGATATTTGTTATGCTAATTATATTATGTACTTGTGGTTTTTTTTCTTTGTGAATTTGCCCTGTTCACTATTATAATATTGTTGTATATATGTTGTCTCTTGTTACAGTGTAACTGTCTGAGAGTACTAATAAAATTGTGAAATCTTGTAAAATTATAATTTGCTTAATTATTAAAAAAAAAAAAAAAAAAAAAAATGAGAGAGAGAAAGGAACTGTAATGTAATTTTTAGTTTATTCCAGTGAATAGAACTTCTTTTAAAAAAAAAAAAATTTAGTTAAAATGTATATTATTTTATATGACTATGTACCCTAATTCATTTTTCCTTAAAATTAAACAATATAAAACAAATATTTATTTTTACTTTATAAAAGGACAAAGATCAAAATATTACATTTCCGTTTAGAAAATAATAAAATTTGGTTTGAAAGATTAGGGCTCGGCATATTTTTACATTTTACGAAAAAGTTAAACATGATATGAAAAATTATTTCAAAAGTATTTTCTATGTAAAACACCTGTTAATACTTGAAACATGCATGGAATATGATTTTTGATATTTTATATAAAAAAAAGAAGAAAAAAGAAATACATGTATGCAGTTTTGTCTATGAACATTTATAAGTTACTAAGTTAGTTTTTATAATTTCATTTTTTCAAGAAAAAAAAGGAGATCCTAAGCATAGACTTAGACTTTAGTATGTATTGTGCGGTTTGAACATAAGTAATTATGTCATAGGCAAATATTTCTATTAATCCAACTAACAGAGTTCAATGTCTGTAAGTTCAAGTCTATATTACAAGAAAAATATCTATAGATACCTAAGAAGAAAAAAAGGGGGGTTGTACAAATATTCAATAGAAAAATTATAATGCAAAATATTAAAAAAGAATAATAATATATATATATATATATATATTTATTGATTAGCAACTTCATTGTTATTAAATTGATTTAAGTATATCAACTATATCCGTAAAATTCCGTTTAATAAGGGGTGAATTGGTAGCGAAATTTAAGTTTTAGCTTTTCAGTTATCTTAGATATCAATATATCTTTCATAATTTGACAATTTAGTGAAAGTTTCAACTGTTCAAATGTAAATCAGTACCTCGGGGAAATGAGAGTAAAAAACGCAAAAATATATAGAACTGCAAGCATAATAAACTACTCGTCTTTAAACTAATACAAATTTGTGACTTACAACATTTATATAATTAACGCAAAAATAGTATATATTGTGATCAAATACTGCTGTAACGAGCCCCACCCTTTTCTCCCGACCACATCAGTTCTGCAGACCGTTTTTTGAAATTAACAATAGGAGTTTCAATTGTTACGGAGTTTCTGGATGAGGCTAATATTAATTACTTGTATGTTTGGCTAAACTAGAAGACATGCATCTGTTGGTTTGAAAATGATAAATGCAAGATGTAATTTATATAAACTTGTTGTGTCATGGGGTAAATGAAGACTGTAATCGTGTGATTTATAACTAAATGCGTATTATTATGGAAATTATCAAATAAAATTATGTGGAATGAAATACATTGATGGGGGGGGGGGGGGGGGGGGGGGGGACAGTTATTGTTAAATATTGTTAAAAGAAAAATATTAAGGCAAAAAGGTCCTTACCCTTTTCCTAGGTGGGGGTGTTTTCCGTATCTACGAGTTTTCTATAGGGTTGCATATTATGCACGTTTTCAGAATCTGGCAGACGATCGATTATGTAAAGTAATTTTTAATATGCTTAGAAATTCTGAGAATTCCGAGTATCATACATACTTTAAAAATTTATTTATAGATCTTGGCTTAGATCATTATGTACAAAGTGCTATAGATATAGAAGTGTTTAGAGCTTTTTATGGTCAATCAGTAAGGCAGAGTGAATTTGGAAAAGTATTATCCAAAAGCAGCCTGTCTATGTATAATAATTGTCGTGTTTCTATGGGTAAACAATTATACTTGTCTGAGGACTTCAATTTTGAAGCTTCTCGTTTAAAGCTCCTTGCCAGAACAAATTGTTTAAGCTTAAATGCTACCCTATTTAGGATGTCACTTTCGGATAATAATAGGTGTTCTGTGTGTCCTCGTTACAGCGTCGAGGACTTACAGCACTTTGCACTAGTATGCCCATTATATGAAGATATACGGGCAGACATATTTAGTCAAATCGAATATGTGTTCTCCAGTAATCATACGAGTGTCAAGTTTAAGGAGCTTTCGTCATACTATAAGTTTTTATTTATATTTGGAGACTATGGATATGACATCAGTGCAGAAATGGGTAAAGAACTGGATTATTTAACAACACTGTATCTTGTAAAAGCTTTTAATGTGAGAAAAATTGTTTTAGAGAACTAGAAGTTATACTAAAGATGATGTAAACAGTGTGTTGTAATTTATGAATTTATAAATGTAGAATGTAGCCGAGAAACGTATGATTCTGATGTTTGATTGAATATTTTTACTATTTAATGGTAAAATACTGTTTTATTTTCTTCAATTCAGTTCATCAAACTAATGGCACTTTTAATATTACATTATTTTATAGTACTATAATGCAGTACAGTATACTGTTTTATGATACAGTGCTTGTATTTTTACATTTTAATGGAGACAATATTTCTTAAGTAATGCTTGTTACATGAATTGTTTTAATACAGTGGACAGTAACTCTTATTCACTATTATTGTACTTATTAATGTATCAATTATATTTTTATATTGCATTGTACATAGCTTTCAGGACGCAACCACTGTTACCCCATAGTGGTTGCCCCCGTTGTAAAGGGGTAGTATCCAAATAAAATATATATATATATTCTATAGGAATTTAGAATTGTGCTTTGTTTTTGTTTTTCATTTATCATTAAAAATGTGTTGGACGTTTCAAATCTTTTATTTAATTTTCCACAAACCATAGATTCTTGAATGTACACATGGAACAGCAAAAAAAAGAAAATAATAACAAGCATATCACAAAGACGAAAGAGAAGAATTTATTTAAATTTTCATCTGCTTTATGGGTGTGAAACTTGGTGATTTGAAAATAACGAAATTATTGAAAGGATACATTTGAAATTCTGTAAGCTACTTCTACATCTAAAAACTTCAACTCCCGATTATATGGTCTATGGTGAACTTGGAAGATATCCCATTATAATTAAATGATAATTCTGGTGTAAGCTTATTATGGGAAAGCAAAGTAAGCTTTCTCACATATGTTATAAATTACTTTACAACATTAATTTTTTAAGAGATGGTTTTTCATTATGGATAAAAAAAAATATCCAAGATATTTTAGATAAGAGTGGTTTATCATATATATGGTTATACCAGAATTATATATCAGAAAAATGGTTGAGTAATGTTGTTAAGATGAATTTAATAGATCAATTTAAACAGACTTGGAGTACATCTGTAGAAAATTCACCCAAGGCTTTGAATTATAGATTATAAGGATAAGGACTTATTCTTACTTTGTCGTTTCCGTACCTCTAATCACAGACTACCCATTGAAATAGGTCGGTGGCAAAATATAAATCGAGAGAATATAGAGTTTGTAATTTGTGTCAGGGTAGAGAGTTGGGAGACGAGTTTCATTATTTATTCGAATGCACTGAATTTATTCATGACAGAGTCAGGTTGATTCCCCAAAAATACATAAATTGTGCCTTGATGTGTTCAAATTCAGTTGTTGAATTAAGTAAATTATGTAAATTCATTAGAATAGTTAACAGTAAAGTATGTCCTTAGGTAGCTATTGTTTTAAAATTTATTTGTTTACTTCCTTTCGGAAACAAATGTAAATATGTTTGTACTTTTGATATTTATCTCTTTATCACGTAATTTGGTTATGAGAAATAAAGATATATATAGCTTGAAATATTATAATAATTGATCATATTTATGTCATCTTTGTAAAATTTCCTGGACACAAGAAAACGCTGGACCAATGAAAACAAAATGACAGATACATATATACTGTTACTGAGTATGTGAACTCAGCCAGGCAACATATGTACATACATATAGGAAGCCTATTATGGGTTCACAATGAAACCGTTTCGATACTTTGTTGAAATGTTTTGAATGTACATCTGAACTCGCCATGAGTTGAGAATGTATTGTCTTTTTGTAACAGCTTTTGAATGTCTTAATGGGTTTTATAATTCAGTCTGTAAAACTAAGAACTACCAGCATTTATATTTGATATTTTAACACTATGTGGTTGTTCATTTCTATATACTATAATTTAGATATTTCACAAATGGTAATAAATGTATTAAAACTTATAAAAATTGAAAATAAAATTGCTATTTCATCGTCTCTTTATATAAAGAAAATGTAATCTCCGTTTGCCGACCATGTATTCTCCTTTGTGTTAAACTAAAGTGAAACCATGTGCTTATAAAAAAAATTATCGCTGATTTTGTGTCTGTGTTGTCTGTTTTCTCGAAAATGTTTTGTTCGAATTTGGATAACCAGCGTTCGTTTCATTATTCATAGGTTCAAGCAATAATCCAGTTATATTTTTATTGGATATTTAACTCAGATTAGGTCATGGTCAATATAACAGCCCATACTTTAAAGTAAAAGTAATCTTTATGATAAACATGGCGAGGGCATGACCGTGTTGGCCGTAATAGTGGGTTATGTAAGCACTGCCTATTCTAGTGTATAAGTTATATAAAAATATTATGAATACTATATAATATAAAATCATTTGGTAATGTAAAATATAAACAATTCCCCATCATGGGCACACTATTTTTCACGAGCCATTCACTCATCAGAGGTTTATTTACACTTTAAAGTTGGGGATGGTGCATAGCTTATTGCACAATAAATTAATTGTGTAGACTTGCGGCAGGGCAGTGGTGTTCTCCGCTTCCTCCAACAATAAAACTAAACGCCACCATCTAACTGAAATATTGTTGAAAGCGGCGGTAAACACCATAACCCTAAGGGACGGACCATTTAACTTCCAGGGGGGGGGACTTTTTTCTAAAAAAAATATTCTGATTCCCAATGTTGCTGAAAAAATATTCTGATTTTGGTGGAGAACAAAAATTATAATCTGATTCAGAGTTTTTGTCATATAACCTAATGTTAAATTCTTGAAAATAATTTCGCGGTTTGGGCAACAAAAAAAATAAATATTCTAACTCGTGATGTCCGAAAAAAAAATTCTGAATGAAAAAAAACACCATAGCCCCCGCCCCCCCCCCCCCCCCCCCTGCAAGTTAAATGGTCGGTCCCTAACACTGGTATAAATAAACAACAAGTGTGATTTATACCTATTGTTATAGTCAAGTTTAAACCGATTATCCTATATGAAGTCTATTCGTCACGGAAAAGGGAAATCAAATATATATGTCACCAAGAAATACAAGCTGTTGTCTTAATGAGAAATCATAAACATTTTCAAACATTATACAAACATATTTTATTACGCAATATACTATCATATATATGTGTTATTATTAGTCGAGTTGACCTTATTGCGTTATTCGATTCAAGTCAGTTGTTAAATGATCAATTAAAAAAACATAAAGACTACTTTTGTGTAATTTTTTTTTTTAAATAGAAAAGTGTTATACAAAGGCAGTTCAATACATACACTATAGATTCTTAGCAAGAAACTGATTACAGATCACAATAAGTCAAGATACCCCTTATACTAAGCTAGCTCAGAACGCCATACACTATAAGAAGAAGAATCTTTTATTCTCAAATAAACCATACATTACAATGGTATAGAGAAGTTACATATAAAAATACAACACAAAACATACATGACAAATAAATAACAGATACACAATCATTAGGGTAAAACGTGCCCAGAAATGCAACACCACATTGAACATTCATCACAGTAAATGGGTCTTCTTACACGATCATCAATGTTAAATGAGACACGCAAGGTATGATATATATTAGTAAAAGTAAAATAGGTCCGAGAAAGTAAGATCAACATTAAAGTACAACTGATGCAAGAAGCAAGCAATCGCCAAATTTTAGTATATGATGATTTTATTTGTTAAATTAACAAAAGGGATAGGACATAAGTTTTACCAACTTATGAAGTCTTCTCCCATTTATACAATAAATTCACATAGTATAATGATCATTCTGAGCATGCATATAGTACTTATAGAGATATATTGTAAATAATTAACGAATTAATAAATAAGGTTGTGTTGGATGGATGCGAGGTTGGAGAGTAGATAATTATCGAGTAATTATACTACAAGGAATCTTTTTGAAGATTTAATAAAATTGAAAACGTGTTTGATGATATTAATATATTCTTCGTATGTTAAATCATCCGACCCACAGGTTAGTAGATTCAAATTCAAATCGCTTGTCTGTACCCAATTTAAGTTGTTCATCATAATACGTCTTATTTCAGTATAGTTAGGACAGGTAAAAAAATAATGGAATGCATCTTCCCGTGGAGCTCCACAGGAACAAGCAGCATCATTTACTATATTAACCTTTGATAGATCGTAATTTAGAAAGGAGTACGAGTTACGAAGTTGAGTAAGAATAATATTAAGTTTTCTGGGACCATAATAAAAATGTTTCGGGATACGTTTTGTGTTATCTGACTGTTCCTTTCGAATGGCTTTTTTTGAATTTAGTTAATGTGTCAAGATTACGATCAAATTGATCTAGCCGGTTCCAGAGTTTAACAGTAGATGGAATAAAAGATTAAAGTTGTAATCGAGAGTCTACAAAAAGGTATTATTAAATCCGAACCGTTTCTTAAGGGGTAAATAGTTGTGCTTTGTACAGTAGGAGGAATAAGTTCTCTAAGATAATTTGGTGCATGTCCATTCTTTATATTATAAAATAACTGGAGTTTCCTATTATGCCTTCTACTAGAGAGAGTAGTCCATCCTGTTTCTGAGTATAATTGATCTGTTTTTGTGAAAATTGGTAATCCAGTTACAATCCTTGCAGCATCTAGTTGCAATTTTTCAAGTTTGGTTGAATAACACACTCCACAATTATCCCATATTTTACAGGCATATTCAAAAATTGGGCGGATGTATACTAAGTACAGTTTTTCTAGATTTTGTCTACTTAACCTATATTTTAATTTTCGCAGAATACCTAAATGTCTTGATACGCTTAAGATTATATTTTCAATGTGGTTATTCCATTTAGCATCGCTTGACAAGGTTGCACCCAAGTGTTTATGGCTCATTGTTATAGGGATATTGTTTCCATTAAATGTGAAATTAAAATTATATCTAACGTCTGTATTGGAAAATAACATAATCTCAATTTTGTCTGGATTAAAAGACATTAACCATTTTGTGGACCAGGTATTTAGTTCACACAAGTCATGATTTATAACATTTTCAATTTCAACAACATTTTGACTTGAATAACCTAAAGAAGTATCATCTGCAAAGAGTCTACTGAGAGAGAGGAGCTTCTCTCCAATATCATTTATATAAATTAAAAATAGCAAAGTTCCTAAAACTGACCCTTGGGGGACTCCAGCAGAGACTTCACAAACAGTTGATGATGTTGCCCTGTTAATCACTTTTTGCTTTCTTTGATACAAATAATTTTCAAACCATTTGATTAAAGGACCTTTTATACCATAAGAATTCATTTTATGTATTAAACCCCTGTGCCAAACTTTATCGAAAGCTTTGGAAAAGTCACAGAATAAAAAACAACTATATTCTTTTTTTTCTAATGAATTGAGTATAGAGTTGTTTAGTTCTGACAGCTGGTGGATAGTAGAATGTTTCGGAAGAAAGCCAGACTGATACTCATATATAAGTTTGTTTCTAACAAGATAATTATAAACATTTTTATAAACTACTCTCTCCATAATTTTACCAACACAACTTATCAAAGATATCGGACGGTAATTTGAAGGCAAAGAGGCATCACCTTTTTTTAAAATAGCTATCACATGTGCAATTTTCCAGCTTGAAGGATACTTGCCTTGTCGTAAAGATTTGTTAAAGATCATTTGAAGTGGTTCGCCAAATTAAGTAAGGGCGTCCAGAAAACCAATATATCGCCTTTCTAAATCATTCAGTGAAAGTCAACGGAGAACAGGAAGACAATATCGTCTTTCTCAGTCATTAAATAACGAGTTTAAGAGGGCGATATCGCCTCATTAAATAAAAATCGGAATCAGGAATGCGATATCGCCTTCCTGAAAAACGGACACAGGAAGGCGATCCGGTATCACCGTACTCAATCATTTGAAATAAAAGGTTCTAGTTATAGGCTAACCCGAATAATCCAGTCGTTATATTACGCTCCCGCTGGTCGCTACACATAGTGCCGATAGAGGGCGCAGTATTATTCGAGTTAGTTATAGGCGAGATACCTGTACAAAATATAACAAAAGCTAAACATATACCAGAATATGAGATACTTTTAAAACATTCATCAAAGTAAAATGTGCCCCGAGAGGAGGGAATGCCTCCATAATGTGTCCAGGAAACTGTGTATCTATATGAAAAATAAAATAAAATAAATTTTAAAGTTAAATAAACGTGTTCAGGTAGACGGGATTTGCTTGCACAGTCTAAAAAATATATACAATGGCACATAATATACCTTTGGTTCGACTCTAGTGAAATTGATATGCTTGTGCGAAATGGCAAACCTCACGTGCTTGCCTCGTTGATCACCACAAATGCGAAAATGAAAATAAAAACAATAATATTTCTCACAAGTATAGAGACTACTTAAATTATAAAGGATTGGAATATATATTTATTTATTCAAATTGCATATTACACCTATATGGGTCAAGCAATTACAATACAAAAGCATGCAAACATATAAAAAAGCAAAAACAAACACAAACATAATATATACATGTATGTAAATGTAGGAGAAATCTTTGACCGGCGCGGACCCTATCCTCTCAAGTCTAGTGATTGTTTTATGAAGCTGCAAACAACCGATAAAAGATCTGAAGTTGGATTGAGTATGTAATCAGGTTTATTCATGGGTGATATATTAGTAAAAGAAGGACATTTATTTTCAATAGTATTTATTAGTAAATTTCTTGGTTGCTGGTTTAAATGACAATTTAAAAAGAAGTGATATTCACCTTCTAAGTAGTGCAAAGTCTTTGTTGACGGGGTATATTATTATATCGACCAGTTTCAATTTGCAAACAATGATCACTTGACCGAAATTTAGCTATTGAGTTGTCTATTTTTTAAGTTTTTTTCCTGTATCAAATACTCTTCCAAAACAATATCATGTTTTATTTTATTATACAAATAAAGTTTTGAATTATCTGTTAATTTTGAAAGTTTGTCTTTAGTTTTCTGAATGTAATTATTATGGACAACCTTTTTAAATTCTTTTTTAATAATATTTTAAATATACCGTTACCAGAAATGAAAACAAATCTATCCATGCACATGGTTGACTTTATTTAGTGATACGGATGTTCTTGTGAAAGGACTGTACATGATACATGTATATATTACAGAGGGGTGACGAGTCGAATATCAATTTAGTTTCAAGTCATTGAAAATCAACATTATTTTAGAAAACAAACTTTTATCTAACATATGCATCAAAACAACCAACAGGTGCTTGACAATATCGTGCAGTATTAAAAGTGACATTTCCTGACCTTTACACAATAAAACATTTTAATCTTTTCCGAATGGAAAAGGTGTCACTTGATATCATAACACTAAACAGGTGCCGGAAATGTACAGGAAGGGGCGGTAAGAATGGCCAGCATCACCGGAAAGAAAAATACTAGAAGTCTCTTTAGAATATTTATAGTTTTTGTATCATTTCTTGATGTTTATAATTAGCTAATTGCTGTTTTCACTACGAAGACAATAAACAATTTAGAAGAAATGTATCACTAGGACTGGGACAGACACACAAATGTGACTGGTTAAGCAAGTTAATGTGATTCCAACTCTCCCCTCTTGATAATTAGCCACACAGCAGATATAAACTAACTATAAAAAAAACCTACACAGATTCGCTTCCACTCATGAAGACCATACAATATCACAAACAAATAAATGACCAAATAAACACTGTTTTCTCCGTGTCTCGTTTATCTGTTTGTTTTTTACGTTGCTAAGCAACCACTTACGTTTATTTTCTAACACATCGTAACAGCGGGCATGTATATTTATTTCAGAATCAAAATGGCAGGAATATTAATTTTCACCTCTAGAGAAATGTGCGCTATTTTCATAGATTTGCGTCTACTGTCTGATTCGATAAGTTATCTGTCAACTTTTGACATTTTTATCTTTTCTCTAGAACCACTCGTCAGAATGAAAACCTGAGTCTAACTAAAATTTGATTAACTGAACAACGTAAAAATACTTAATTAATTGTACAATACATCCATTGGTTCTTGCCTCGTTTTGATGAGATTTTGATTATTTTTTTGCTTTGGATCTTTTCTTTATTTTTACAACGTTGCAGACACTACAGACAGAAGCTTAAATTAGGATTCAAAGTGTACATGTACATTTAATTTTTGTAATGTTGAATCTTCAATAAAGCTTAGATAAACCTATTAATTTTTTAAGTTCTAATTTGAGAATTTTTATTACAGTGTATGAATAGCTGTCAAAGTCATGATCGTATGGTAGTTGAATTTACAACTACCTATACCATCAGTGCCTATCACCACTGATGTTGTGAGTTCAAATCTCGATCAGGGCTAGGTGTACAACATTATGAGATAAAGTTTGTCAGTGACTTGCAACAGGCCGGTGGTTTTCTCCGGGTCCTCCGGTTTCCTCCACCAATAAAACTGACCTCCACGATATAACTGAAATATTGTTGAAAGTGGCGTTAAACACCATAAAACCAACCAACCATTTCACCTGCAGCTGTGTTATCTTGGTATAGTTTTACATCTGTCAGTTTAAATTTCTAATAATTAATCGCTTAAACGAAAAAAGTGTAAAACGGCTTTGTCTCGGTTTAAAACTACAATAAATTCCTTCACACTGCCATATTTTCGATTATATTTCATATAAAAATATGTTTTTTTTTATAATTTTGTCAAGTTATTTCTTATTCGATCTTTGTGAAAATTTTAGCATTAAAGATAGAAATAAATAACGTTTTTTTCTTCCTATCATGTTCATATGATATTATTTCTACTGTTCCTTAAAACATGATTTAAACACGAAATATATTATAATATAATCGTGGAAAATTGTGAGGTGGAGTATTTACATTTTTGTTTCAATCATAAATGCTTGTAAATAATAAATCGAACAAATTATATATAATATTTAAATAAATTCGCATTAATTCTGCTTTTAAAGCTGAAAATTTCAAGAAAATGGGATAAGAAATGACAACATGATAATTTTTGGAAAATAAGTGGTTTTATATGAAATATATAGTGAAATATCTTTGTGCGGAAAGCATTGAACGGTGAATGTATGTTCACTTTTCAAATGATTTTCTAGTTTTAGAACTGTTTTCAATTTTCTATATAAATATAATCAGTCAGTTTAGAAAGTTTTTGCCAAGGATTTTGTTCTAAAGTTTTCGGTAACAATATATTTTTTAGATTTGTATTCAATCTATATCACAATGGCTATAGCTGTATCAAACTGGTATATTTTTTAATTTAATCAAATTATTGACTACAAAAAAAAGGTTAGCAAGATACAATGAACAAACATGCATATGTTAAACCTGTCAGTTCCATGAAATCAAGAAACAGTCATATCTGTCCAACCGGTCACTTCTATTATGCAGTCACCTGTATTCAAAGATCACATTTTTCTTGTCATATCATAGAAAATCTCATGAATTGAACCTCTTTTAAGAGGTCATCTGTCTTAAAAGACCATTTTTTCTGTGTCGCAAATGTGATCTCTTAATACAGGACATATAGTCAATGAGCAAAAAATTCGCTAATGGCCAAACACAAATTACTACAACACAGCATGAGGATACAAATGTAACTGTATAGCATTGCAGGTGTTTACAGGTATATGAAGTGGAAAGATGTGGGATGCACATACATGACCATTTTGTTTAATTTAAATATTTAGAGGTGTACGTACGATAAAGAATTTTATTTAAAATCAATTTAAGATGTCGGAAATAAGATGTGAACAATCCTGCCATACTTGAAACAATTTGTACATCAGTCATAAATATTTCACAAGGAAGATTTTATAAAATTACAATAAGTAGTCTCTTCCTATACAGTTTTTGCACTTTTTTTATGTGATGCATTTCCTTCCCCATGTAAATGTTTCGCATCACATATGGCATTGATATCATAACCATATGTTTGCCGATTTATACGTTAAACATGATTTCTATGAAAGAATAACTTAACATTTATTATTTAATTCTGATTAAATCTCCGATTTCACTTTCAAAATTATACATGTAACACAGTGAAAGTTAATTGAATAATCAGATTTAAAAGAATTTCAAAAATCAAATAATAAGTTTGTTCAATATTTTTTGAAAGTGAAAAATTAAACCATCCATTGCTCTGATATCATTTTTATATGTGTATAAGGGTTTTCGTGTGAAGAAACCGGATTTTCTTCAAACTACATGTATATATCCATTATCGCCACTAAAGTTGAGATGCGAGTTTTATTCAAGCCCATGAGAAGGTGTACTCGATACAACTTTTTCAGTGACTTCCCCTATGTCGATGGGTTTCTCCACATACCCCGGTTTCCTTCCCTAATAAAACTGTCAAGAATAATATAACTGAAAATTGCAGAAAACGGCGTTGAACACCAAACCATATAACCCTATATGAATATTTATCAATGCTAATAGTTCAAGTGTATTACGTCACGATATAGCTGAAATACTGTAAAAATTTGGCGTTAAACACCAAAACACCAATCAATCAATAGTAGTAGATCTATTTAATCTAAAGCAACAAGTATCTTGCATTTTGTTTTATTATTAAAGTCATTATAAATTTGGCCGACATTATGTTACTTTTTTCCTAAAGAAATCTTCACGAGTACGGACCATGTGTCTACAGGCTACCCTTGTCATGCAACACAAACAATGTCATGGTCAATATAGCAAAAAAAATAAGGCTCCATCAAAAATCTATGGACCAATCAAATTGCATATTATAACTGAAAAAGAATAACACACACAGAACGCCATGATCTCAGATTAATATGCGATTCCAAAATTGTGTCACTGGAAATTCCATACTCTATATATGTATATACAAACCTTACTATTGGAGAAAATCTTATGTGTATCAATATATTCAAATAAATTGAAAGAGTATTTAATTTAGATAAATTTATATTTACACCAAAATTAAGATCGGACAGGTTATGATTTGTATCAAAATACCTTCTGCTATATATATACATATGCTATATATGTCATGCTGTATAGCAATAGTTGACATGACTTTGGTGAATAAAGATTATTATTATTATTATCATTATTATTATTATTCTATTATTATTATTATTATTATTATTATTATTATCATTATTATTATTTTTCTATTATTATTATTATTATTATTATTATTATTATTATTATTATTATCATTATTATTATTATTATTATTATTATTATTATTATTATTATTTTCATTATTTACCATATAAACGTGTAAAATGGATATTATCGTTTTTTCAAGAAAGGACAATAATAAAATGGAAGATTCCAATTTATGCTCGTTGAAAATGTAGATCTAGGCAAGAGCAGTCTGTCCAAAGTCAAAATTTGGGTCTCCACTGCAATATGTGGTGGTTTTTATTTGTGTTCAATGATTTGAGGTGAGAGGTAGTTATTTAGGTGATATTGGTTAAATTGTTGACTATCACTGTTTAAACATTCTTTTCACAATTCTCTAATAAATATATAGCATTTCATTTTATCTTATTTCAACCAATTTTGAGGGTACAATTATTGTGAATATTAGATGGTATTTGAAACAAATACCTCTCGTATGAATTTCAAATGAGTTAATGGACAATAATAAAGCTAAATTTGTGATTTTCGGCTTTTACTGTGACCAGGGAATTATGAAATATATATTTGTTTTATAATTCCCTGCTGTGACATTCATGGTGTAAAGGCAATATTGATAATCTTACATAAATAAAGGAAAAAATATTAAAATGACATTAACCTATAAATATGGCAAGGTTCCCATGTATATTTTGTTGAAACCGGACCCGGCCATGTATGTGGAAGATGGTACAAAGTTATCATACATGTCTATACATGTATACGTTTGAACTGAAGATTAGACAGATATTAGGACTCAACAATTGAAATCTTTGAAATTAATCCTCCAGTAAATTAATTGCCACACATTTAAATGATATAAATAAATATTATGCTAAATATCAGGATTTGTTTGTGTTTAACAGCAAATTTAAGATTAATAAGTATACAATTAAGCACTTCTTCAGAAAATTTATATTTACACGATACATATATTTTCCATATATGAATTGTTTATTTGTTGTTGTTTGTTTTGTGGGGGGATGGAGGGATTGGTGGGGGCGGACCGATTCGTGGGGGGATGGAGGGATTGGTGGGGGCAGACCGATTCGTGGGGGGATGGAGGGATTGGTGGGGGCGGACCGATTCGTGGGGGGATGGAGGGATTGGTGGGGGCAGACCGATTCAGATGTATGCTTTTTCAAATACAAAATTATAGCATTTAAAATAAATATATAACTTGTCAATATCTAAAACTATATCTTTCCTAGCACAGAAATCATAAACATATAACCAATGTGAGTACGACAAATTAAAACATGGTTACATAAATTAAATCACATTAACGGAGGATGTTCCCTTCAAATACCAACACATTTCGTTGCTTGTAGTCCTAATTCGAGTGCAAGTATACGGCCTTACATATTAAAAATCATATTTTAAAATTATTATCATGTAGAATATAATAGATATATACATTAATTTGTAAAACTTGTTGTCACATTTGAGGAGAGTATGCATAAATATTTTTGTTTAGAAATTATCAATATTTATCTTATCAGTTTCATTTGACACACTTACGATACACATTGTCAAACATTTCTGATGTTGTCACACATATACATGTAAATAATAGATATGCATGCATATATATGTTACATAAAAGTGAACTGATATTTATGAAAGCGTCACAAGCAAATATTTAACAATTCATCTTGCACTTTAACGTTTCATAGCACAAAAATAAATTATATCATTATACCAAAATAAAGTTTCCTTTAATTTAAAATTTTAATTTTTCTCCGTTGCATATTTAAAAATATTTAATTTGAACATATGATTTTAAAAGAATTAGAAAGTAGTTAACTTCTTTGAAAAAGATATATATTTATATATATTATAAAAGAAAATAATACATATTTAACTTACAGATTATATATATTATACTTAAAATCAAACGGGATTTACCTAAAATTTCCTCACATTGATTGCCAACGGTCTACTCACGACATGTTCCTGCAGCTCTGAGCATGTTCTGACATGATAAAACATGCTTGATGTTATTGGTTAATGTCTATTCTCGACGTTTATTTTTAGAAGAAAAAAACCACGTTTTATTTTTAACCAATATTCACTTTAAGTGATAAGTTAAATATGTATTATATATATATATATACGTCTGAAAATTAAACCAAACAGTGTTAGAATTTGATTTTAGAGCTGTCAAATTTTTGTTCTTCCCTCGACGGGATTTGAACCCACACCATTGATACACTGCAGCACCATTCGCTTAGCCTTACGTCCAGCGCCCTAGACCACTCGACTACATCCACTCCCTAAAAAAGGAGCTTCAATAGTCGTAGTGTTACCTTGTCTCGTAAGGAAAATCTAGGGATAGACGCAAGACATGTGTATAAGCGTGTGTAGATGGTACATATATACTTTAATATTATAATTTGACAGCAATCTAACTCAGCAATTTTTAATATATTGTATAGGATAATGAAGAATTCATTATACAGTCACAGGAAATAAAGTATACTATACAAACGTCTAGAAGCAAGTGACAACCATACAATATATCTGTCCCACTGGATCTCAAAGTTACTTTAAAGGATACTAGGTTAATACTAAATATTATATACGTCTGAAAATTAAACCAAACAGTGTTAGAATTAGATTTTTGAGCTGTCAAATTCTTGTTCTTCCATCGACGGGATTTGAACTCACACCATTGATACACTGCAGCACCAAATCGCTTAGCCTTTATGTCCATAAAAATGGAGCTTCAATAGTCGAAGTGTTATATATATATATATATATATATATATATATGTTACCTTGACATATATTCTCCTTGTAATTATAAATTTAATGATATATTACATATATATACTTTGTATATTTGTTAATTGCGATGCACTATCCAAATATTTTTTCCGGCTTATAAAATCATTAAAACAAACTATTTTTAACAGCTGATTTTTTTTCTATGATTTTGTTTAGAAACTGAAATGGGACGGACCAACTAGATCTTAAATAATGTTGCTATAGACAAGAAATAAATTATGAGAATGCATGGAACCACCTAAATTTTCAATACACGTACATGTATACGTAATTTAACAGTTATATATTATATATATTATAAAAAAAAAACCGGACACATGAATAATAATTCATTTATACAGCTACTATTAAAACTGTCAATATTTAGAGGAGCTCATGTATGACTAAAATCATAACAGTTTTCATCCCGAAAAAATAGCAATCAATATTTAATTTACAACAATAATATTTTTCAAAATTATTTTTTCCCTTTTTTTAATTATTTACTACAAAAATTAATAGACTTATAATGAATAAATGGTATGAAAAGTTCATCGTCCATACTTGTCCTTAAATGTAACTTCCCTTTTAACAAGATTTTGTATTATCTTTATTATTTATTAATTATTTAAAATTTGTAGTTAAAATACTTAAATTGAATATGAGTTTATTGACACTTCCGTTTTGAAACAAAGAATATGAATGACCAATGCTATTGAAGTTCATGGAAGGTTTCAATGCGATCCATCGTATGACTTCTGTTTGATTGTTGATCTAAACAGGTGTCTTTAAACAGGGTCAAATTTTCAACATGTAAATAATAAATGTAGTACACATCACAGCGCTCTTATTGGAAAGAGCAAAATGTTACAATTGTGCACCACTACAACCTTTTACTAATAAATAAGAACTCAAAAAGAGTAGAAAAAGTTCAAATTTCCAAGGAGGGATGTCCATATTCAAACCCGAAATATGTTCATGTAAATTAGATTTAAGCATAATATTGCTTTTTTACCACATAATGTAAACTTTTGAAATCTAATCGAGTAGAATTGCTAAAAGAAAATTGGAAACTTTAACGACGTTACTACTATAAGAAAAACAAATATTTGGAGAAAAAACAAACTACATGTATATGTTTGTTTATTCGATCAATATCTCATTTGGTCCAAGCAATTATATATATATAATGCTAATATACTAAGGGTTAAGATCATATTATGGTATATAAACGTTAGAGAATGCCGAAGGGGCAATCAAAAAAGGGGGACAATCCAACGAAACTGGCAATATAGGGCACACAAGACGAAGAAAAACAAAACAAAAACACAATATGTATTGGACACCACTATACGCAGACAACCACAAATAACGTAAATAAGACACGATTGATATGATTGATGTTTGGTGATTAACGCCACTTTCAGCAATAATTCAGCTATATCATGGCGACCGGTTTTAGTGGTGGAAGAAGCCGGAGCACCCGGAGAGAACCACCGACCATGGGCAAGCAACTGGTAAACTTTATCACTTGCGGCTGCGATAAATAAGACATGAGTCCTCATACTAACAGTGGGTATAAATATACATGGTTGCTATGAATACCTTACCAATACAATTGTATATTATTCTTCATATGCCTAAGGAATCAAATATTTCAGTCATATTATGGAATGGGGTGGTCCTGCGCCATTTGTAGAATATTGGTTTCATAAATCCATCTTTGATCTTCATTGGTCGATTTGGTAAATATTTTAAGAAGACAATAATCGCAAAATACAGGTCATCCCAAGTTCACACTTGGACTCTTTCCATTTTTGAAACAAATGAACCAAAGTTCATTGCTTTCCGTGTTTTTAAACTTTAGATCCTCGTGACAATTTTCTTTAGATTTTTAACACAATGACAAAAGTCAATTATTAAGGTTGTAATATATCCGGGAATTGTATTGGATTAAAAAATAAATACTGATAATTTTAAATGGCTTAGCCGTTTTAAATACAAAAATAGGTAATTGTAACAGTGAACGTTACAAAGGTTTCCCAAAACCCCTTTGAAGTTTGTCAGTGACTTGTGACAGGTCAGTGGTTTTCTCCTGGTACACCCGTTTCCTCCACCAATAAAACTAACCGCCACGATATAACTGAAATATTGTTGAAAGTGACGTTAAACACCATATACCAACACTTTCAATAATCAAGACGTCATCCGAAATATTGAGAATAACAATTAGCCTTTTAGATTTTGATATGGAAAATTAAGCAATTTTTGTTTCCATGGTAACGACATGCATTTTGAAAAATCAGAAAATATGAAGCACTTGTATTCATTATAAGGCGTAGTACGTGAAGTATGATGGAAAGGAAGACAAAAAATTCAAAACTCCCACTATTTTTTTTCCATGGCCAGAGGTGCCAAAGATTGTGAATTCATACTAGCTATCACTATATTAGTGTTTTCATATTTGATTTCTTTCCATGGTAATGGGACTCATTTCGAAGAATCAAGGCTGCAGTGCATATCTGGGTCATTATCAAAATACATGCACTTTTTCCTGTTCATATTTTACGGACATCAAATATTTTCGTTCCCGTTTTGCTTTAGCCTATTTGTTTTTCCTACATTACAATGACATATTTACATAATATGCAGTCGGGAAAACCACTATGAAAAAAAAAAATCTAGATATGTAGCACCCCCTCATACCTTTCAGTCCGTGGTGTTAATTATTCTTTTTAGGAAAATATAAAATAATGTTTATGTAAAAAGTGGTTACATACATAATATACAGGGAAATTATGCATAATTTAGGATATTTTCTTTGGAGTACTAGTTTTTTTTCACAATATTTGGATATGTAGTTGTGGAGTCCCATTTAAGCTGCATTATGAAACAAACAAGTTTTTATAATTGTATTTTGTTTCACTTTCTATAAAGAAAAGATGACTTATATTTATAGTTATCAAAGTCAACTTTATTCAACTATAATATAATTTACTTCAATTATGTCATTTATCCTTTTTATGAAACAATTTACATGAGGTAACACCATTGACAAGAGGTAACACCACAGATGACAAAAGTAACACCAGGGTCATCTTCATGAATGTAAACATTTAATTCAACATTAAGGAATTTAACAAGTTATATGGATCTCAGGCCAGAGACAAGTTACTAATGGAAGTCTCCTCTAAAAGTAGCCTTGATTTCTATCAACAGTGTTTTGTTAGTTTAGGCAAACAAAACTACTTAAATAACCATAATGATTTTTATGCCTCCCGTCTGAAACTACTGTCAAGAACCAAAACCATACCCCTTCAGAAATATCTGTTCAGGGTGCACCTAAGTGCACACAGTAAATGCCTTTTATGCAATAACGGTGAAGATGAAGATCTCGCACATTTTTGGTTAAATTGCCCTGTTCTGTCTAGTGTTCGCGATGAATATTTTAATATTGTTTATAGTCTAGTGATTATTATATTGGTGTAGACTTTATGGAACAGTCACCTAGTGCCAAATTACAGTTTATTGTTGGTGATATTGGATATGCTTTTAATAATGATATTGGAATATTTTATGATTTTATCGGTAAAATGTATATTGAAACATGTTTTAGATTACGAAGTGAACTATTGAGTGTTACTGTTTAAAATATTTTAAGTATAATTATAAATGCTGTTTTATGGAGAGTTTATGGACAGTTTATAACGTGTGTGTATATATGGCAGATGTCTTATCATATTTTTGTTGCATGTGCTTTTATCATAATACATGTACATTTTAATAACTGTAGTTAGACGCGCCACCGACACCCCGGCGGTTGGCGCCCCCGATGTAAAGGGGTAGTTTCATAATAAATATATATATATAAGGAAAAAACACAACTATCAACCTATATTTTTTGTTTTCTTAAATGTTTTCAGTACAATATTCAGTTTTTCAACATATTGGTTTAATGCATGAACAATATCAGTTTTGTCCATGGTGTTATGAAGATGGGGTCGTCTCATTACTCCGACAGTCATTACTCCGAGAGTCATAACTCTGAGAGTTATTTCTTCGACACTCATAACTCCGACAGTCATTACTCCGACACTCATTAATACTCCGACCATGCATCCCGGACTGTATCATCATATCCTATCTAATCGCAACTCCAAACAACTATAGGATAATTGCACGGAGTGGATATTGAAAATATGATCACGAGTGCCGCAAAGGGAACTTGCTACGCACACAAGTTTAAAGCGCCAGAATTGCAAAGACTATCGGTCACTGTCGAAGTATTAAGAGTCGGAGTAATGATTGTCAGAGTAATAAGTGTCGGAGTAATGACTGTCGGAGTATTGAGTGTCGGAGTAATGACTGTCGGAGTATTGAGTGTCGGAGTAATGACATTATCCCATGAAGATATGTCCATGGTGTTATTGGAAGATATGTCCCTGGTGTTACCAGGTCTAAACAGTATACTCCCATCAGCTTGTTAAACTATATCTTATAAGTAAAAATGACGATGTTTGAACAATTTCTCTGCATAGGTTAAAGAGCAATATTTTGTTCTGAATATTACTGTTTATGGAATAATGAATAATGTGTTTATTCACAATTTTAATGCTAAATGTCTGTGGTGTTACACAATCTTTATGGTAACACCATTGACAGTAACACAACAGACAAACATGTCAGTATTTTCAGGATAAAAGGAAAATAATTTCCCCCTGACTATATTTCATATGTATATCCTGTGAAGAATACCAAATGTAATGTATTGTATATTTTTATATTTTGTTCAATTCTAACAAAAGGTAGTAGTGAGAAGTACACCACAGACATAACATTTTTATATTATACCAATCGCAAGTACTTTTTCGGCTGCATATTAGTTTATGGATCACTTTTGTTTTTGTCGTCTGCACATGTCATGAAACAGGAAATAAGCATAGGGAGAAACTATTTTTGCTTCAAATATGACAAGACAGATAACTCTTACCCAGCCTTAATAGGAAAGGTAACACCACAGACATGAAATTCTATAACAGCAGGTTTATGCTAATTTCCTTTTTAAATTTCAATATATATCAAGCAAAAATAATGTTGTGCTATTAGAGTTTTAGGAATAGTTCAAAAATAATATAAAGATCGAATAAAATCATTACATCTGAACAATTGACCAGAAGTAAGTAATTCTGGAAAAATAACACGTAACACCAAAGAAAAAACAGGTCTTCGTGTAGCAAATATAAATTCGCAATTGGACCAATCTGGATTTAGATGGTAAAACTATAGAAAGCTGATGTGCCTTCATGCAAAACATGTTTTCTCCAATCAATTTGGTTGATATTTGTCTTTTAATTGCATAATAACAGAAAAGTGCGTGTATTTTTATAATGACCCATCTAGGCATTATGATCTACTTTCCTTAAAATGTGACTTCAAATTCGGTTCACACAAGTTCATTGGGGAGGAGAAAGAAAGAAAAGAAAGAAAGAATAATGACAAGAATAAACCAAACAAACACAATGTCTCCCGCTTCGTTTGACAGCAGTAAAAATAGGGGCACACAAATATTAGTAAATGTTGGAAAATCATGACACTCATAAACTTTTAAGTGAGTGGAAATATATAAATATATTTTTTGTAAATTTCATTCTAAGTTACTGGAAAAGGCGTAAGGAATAATATGGTGACCACTGTGAAATATGCTTTGAAATATTGTTAATCGATTCATACATGTATCCATTAATGTTATCATACGTATTTTGTTGAACATACTTGCGTAGGTTATATAGCTTCTGATTTCAGGTAAAACCTAAGATTTCCCATAATTATTTATGGCTCCTACCCATTTATCCTTCAATATAGTGTGGGTTGATGTCTGCCCTTAAATGGTCATCACTCCTATTATATGTCAAATTCAAATTCACTTGAATCATACCCTTAATTGATACCCTTAAGACAGCAGCAATTAACACGAAGATATCAAATTTAGTGCGCTCACGACTGTATAAGCAGAGGTTTTCATTGTTATTGATAAATAAGACTAATATTATTGATAGGATATTTAAACTAATTCTTACAGCATCACCCGTCTCAAGTTGTTGGTCTTTAGTAGGACCTGTTGTAAGCATTAACCGTGGTATCTCATGAGCAGACCAGTCAATATTTAAGAAATAAATCATGGAAGCCAGAATGTGTTTTGAATTTTAACATGGGTTGGTGGATATTAAATTTTAGTATTTTATCCCGAGCCAGAAGTAATTTATATTTACGTCTGCGGACAATGTCGCACACAATTTATGCTGCCAAATTCGAGCAGACGATAATTCATCAACATGTACATTTACGACGGGAAAGTCAGTCACATGAACCAGCACATGTGCTAATGAGATTATACCCAATCGATAAATCGCTCGTTTGTTTACAAAGCGAAAGAAGGACGTCATGTTAGAATCTACCCTATATTCAGCATCATGTAGGTAGAATCTACCCTATATTCAGCATCATGTAGGTCAGATCGCAACCATCAATCAGCTATAGGTCCTCTTACAGTACGACGGACTTCTCTGTAGGATTGAATGATATGTGACAAATTAATAATTTGATGTGTTTGAACGATTATAATATGATGCCTTATCATTTCGATCTTGACTGTTCTATTAAAGTCTCCTCTTTTACTAGACCCCTCTCACGTTCGCATTACTATTAATATGGCAGACATAAGGATAGTTTGATAGTATTTTATAACACTTAAATAATCTCCGTATTTAGTGGTTTTTTCATGTCTGGTGTCACTAGTGGTACATGTACATGAATTGTTTATCATTCCGGAGCACCCGAGTTAATCCCCGGTTTGTAGTAGGATATTGGCTTTTCTGTCCAGCATTTTGTGGACAGATGCTTGTTCTTTCCATTTATTTTATTTTATTTTGGCTATTGTATTATTAGTATCTGTCCTGTTACAACTTCTGATTACTCATTCGATATCTTCAAACTTTTTTTCTTCTACCAACGTGTCCAATAGTGGAACATGTTATGGTTGATTGGTTTATGGTGCTTAACGCCACTTTCAACAATATTTCAGTTTTATTGGTAGAGGAAACAAGAGTACCAGGAGAAAACCAAAGACATGTTACAAATCACTGACAAACTTTATCACATAATATTGTATAGAGTACACCTCGCCATGAACGGGGTTCGAACTCTCAACTTTAGTGGTGATAGGCACTGATTGCTTCCTCTTCTAGAATTGAACTTTTAATGTGAATGTATGCATGATGGCTTTGTTGGTTCTTCCGTCTGTGTTGTACTAGATCTGGGTTTCTTCCGTTTGTGTTGTACTAGATCTGGGTTAATGGTCCTTGAACGTTGGACTTACTTACTTAATGTCGACTTAGTGTTCTGGTTAATCCGATATCAAATGACTCATCGGGATAACTAAGATTAATGAAACTGTTCTCATTTTGAAACAAAAAATAAACCAAGACTTGGTAACGCAGATTGCTTATTGAAAAGGGAGACATCTAACATTTTATCACTGAATATACTATTGAAAACTTAAATTTTAATAATACTCTTGACTATAACAAAATTGATATCTTGATAAATCCATGAACATCAAGACAAATAGAAAAAAAATCTAAACTAGTTTCTTTTATGAAACAGTCATTAGAACTGAGAATAGGGCAATCTTGACTATTTCTTACTTAAAAAAATACATACAATGTAGTGCATCTTTTAAAAAATTGTTTGTCCATTTGTTAAAAAAAAAATTAGTTTCAAGACTAAATATTTGATTTTGAAATTTTAATATATATTCTATACCCATGAAAAAATATATATATAGTTTTTCACTTTCATTTTGTGTTAATAGTATTTCAGTTTTTCTACTACTTTTAATAACCATTTTGTCTTATTTTTTCCACAACATTTAAGTTCAACAACAAATTTCAAGTTTGAAACATTTGTGGTGAAATATAATACATGTGTATAGCGAAAACAAAAAATAAAGAAATTCGTATAAATCATTGGCTTGCCAATATGTCATGGATAATAAATTACATGTATTAAAATACTACAAGTGAAAAGTTACCGGGACGATATATAAATCCCATTAAAAAAGAAACGGATTACTCTGCGATTTGTATTTCAAAAGGAATATGATCTGGGTTTTTTTTTAAATGTGTACTTGTCAGTTTCATTTGTCATCACCATATTAATATGCTGCCAGCTATATGTCGTTATTTACCAAAACATGCCAATTCTAGTCATATTTATATAAGAGAAGAAGAACCATTTAACTTTACCAGGGGAGGGGAAGAGAGTTATGTTTTTTTTTAATTCGTGTCGCAACATGTTATAGATCAAATAATTATCCTGCATGATGCAAAAGACAAATGATCTGACATCACAGTTTTCAGAGAGGATATTTTTGCAAATATTTAAAAAAAAAATATACCGATTTTTCATGCAAAAACAATAATCTGATTTTTGTTTCGCGTGGAAAAAAATCTGTCTCGGGAGAATACCGCCCCCGCCCCCCCCCCCCCCCCCCTCCCTCAATGGTAAATTGTCGGTCACCTATACAGCCAGTTGAAAAAATAAAAATAAAAATTGAACCCATGATACATCATATTACCAATAAAAAAATTGCATTAACATAACCACAAAATTTTCACAGTACCCTTTTTTTTTATACAGTATTAATAATTTCGCTGTCAATACAAAAGATCTTGACCAATCGCATCACAGCTCTGGGCTGGGCAAAACGTCAATAGACCGCCATGGTCAATTCCATTTGTATGGAATATATGATAGACAATTATTGAGACAGTGCATATTTTATATGTTTGCTTAGCTTAAACTTAAGATCAAACTGTCTAAAACTACAAAAATGCATACAAATTGGTCATAACGACCATAAAACTAAAACAATATATATTAAATCCTAAATCTCAAAGTCAAATAAAAATGATACTTTCCTCTATTAGACATTCATTATAACTGGGGACAGGACACTGAGTTTTCTACTTTACAAGTATGTTTTTATGTATTGTTTACTGTTGTACTGCTTTTTTCCTTTTGTCTCATTTGTTGTCATAAACTTGTAAAAGTTACATGACAATAAATATTGAATTAAATCACAAATAATGCCTGTTGTAGTTTATTGTAATCTTCAGTTTTTTAAGATGTAGATATACAATATTTTTCCTATAATAAATCATATTAATATATCATATTTGAGGGTATAATTATTGTTTATAAACAAATGTATCTCGGATATATTTTTAGTTAAACATTTCGCACACACATTGCAGGATAAATACAATACAGTGTAAAAATAAAATCTATTTGCACTATCTGAGAAACAGGTCAGAAAAGTTCGACAAAAGCTCCATTTCTACCTATGTCTGAAGCTCGAGCAAGCAAATTGTATATTTTCCGACAATACACATATATACATGTATAAAACAACACCATCAGATATTATGAAAACTTCATCACTTGCTTCCGTTTGTAGTTACCATCACTGAATTGTACGGCGCCATGGACCTGACAATGTTACATGTCATCGCATTTCTCAATGTACTGTCAAAGGACTGACAAAACTAACGTGTTAAAGGACAGACAAAATTAACGTGTTAAAATCAACAAACAGTATATATGGTTAGGCACCAACCATTTTTTTATTTAGGGGGAGGGATTAGGGCTTTGGTGTTTAACGCCGGATTAGGGCTTTGGTGTTTAACGCCACTTCCAACAATATTTCAGCTATGTCGTGGTTGTCAGTTTTATTGGTGGAGGAAACCGGAGTACCCGGAGAAAACCAACGACCTGGGGTCTGTCAGGCAAACAATCTACTGCTTTTTTTCTATATTAGTTGATTTTGAAAAAAAACCTTCGCATCCACTCCGAGGCGGAAAAAACATAGTCTCAGAACAAAATAACGTGTTTGCCATATCAATGGTGAATGTGTGCATATTGAAACAATTGCATTAATTTGTATGCTGTATAAAAATGCAAAAGAACCATGATTATTATTTGAAAGTTGATTTAGTCTTATTTCTACTTTACCATCAAGATACAATGGGTTGTCACTGGTAAATGCTTAAGTTTGAAAACATGTCTTGGAATTTGTTACCATGAACGGGTATACATGTTTTGATCATAACTCAATACTATATATATATTTATGCAACTTCTTGAACTTAAAGTTTAAGATTATACTTCTCAGCAAAAGGAAGACAACCCTCAAAATTATACGATGATATAAATAGTACGTGAGAAAGTTGTTTTAAAAATATACAACACTCTATATAATTACCCTAAAAGCAACAGACATATTAAAACAAAAAATACAACACTGTCGGAACAATTCCAAAATCCAGTAGAAAAATTGAGGAATGAAGAAAATTAAATAAATTGAAAACAAAAAATACCACACTGTCGGAAGTTTCTAAATCCTATAGAAAAATCGAAGAAAGAGGAAAATCGACACCCCAGTTTAAAGAAAATCATAATTATAACAACCCCAGTATAGCTACTGCCATATGAGTTTATAGAAATATTATTTGTCAAATAAACTGGTAAACCATCACTGAACAATTCCTACATACTCTACGTAACAACATCTTAAACAATGGATTCACGGATAAACCTTTTTGTCACTTTGTTGTCTGAAAAGATTTTGCTAAAAAGAGAAGGATTCGAAAACCGTCATTTTCTGCAAAAACATTGACAGGGATATTCTGATATTCACTAGCATGACAAAACTGATAAATGATGTACACATGTATATTATGTCGAACCCAACGAAACACTTAATAAGAAGATTTCCTTGATACGGAAAGACTAAATGTTGAAAGTTATATTATTTTCACTTGAGAAGAAGTTGTGATATTGATGGTTTTGACACGTGGAATTAAACAGTATTTATCTGATGACAAGTTTCTATGCGCAAAGTATCTCATTTTATTTTGAAGAAACCAGTAGCAAAGAAAACGACGACCTTGTAGTAATCAGTCTACATATTAACACAACTACTATAGGTTTAGATTTTTGGAATCTTGAACCAATATTTTTACTTTAAAATTATTAAAGTAAGAAAATGAAGCACAAAATCTACAACACTGTCGGAACAATCTAAAATCCAATAGAAATTGTTTTAATGTAAATTATGTTATGAAAATATCGCCACCAAAAAGAGTTCTATTCTCGTTCGTGATGAAGTGTGTCAATGACTTTCAGCAGTTCAATTGTTTTATACCACCACGATATATAACTGAAATATTGTTGAAAGTGGCGTTAAGCACCATAAACCAACTATCAATTGTTTTCTCATGGTACTACGGTTTCCCCTACTAACAAAACAGACCTCAACGAATAACTGAAAATGGTGTTCAACAGCCTTAACCCATTACCCATCCTATTATATCGTGATAAGACACATTTGCTGGTTACCCCCTGTTCCCAACATGGTTAAGTTTCTAATTCGACTCGCACACAAACTGGTCAAAATTCCTCCTACTTTCCAAAAGTATGGATCCTTCGAGATTAATGAGATAAAAAAAAGACTATATATAACACAGTAAAAATACGTCACTTGCACAAAGTGACTTATTTACTTCAAAAACATATTATTTTTACTATATAACACAGTAAAAACACGTCACTTACACAAAGTGACTTATTTACTTCAAAAACATATTATTTTTACATGTTTTTACCAGAATTGTATATGGTTGTCGTCTTCTTAGACTTCATTGCATAAAATTATTATTATTAAAATTTGCTTCCTGTTCATTAGAATTTCATGCAGGATGTTGTGTCTCATAAACGTTTTTTTTTCTTGAAAACGTTTCGCTTCCACCTTGGAATTCACTGCAAGATTCAATCTTTTGAAATAATATATCTGTCCCAGGCACCGCCAATCTATGTTGTTTGTTCAATGATTGGCAGGTGTTGTTACCGACTTTTTATTCCACATTGAATGTCAAACAATTTCAATCATTGAATGATACCACGCTTTTCGTTCAACAGTTTCATCACGTTCTGTGACATGTTGTTGCGCAATTTTGTTAGACGTTCAACTTTCAGTTTTAGTTCCATATTTCTCTTCTCTTGGACATCTAGTTCCTGTAAAGTAATGGTATAAGTTATTATGAAAAAAAACATTGTACAGTAACAGTATTTGGGTCGTTCATTAAAAACATAATTTATTTTGCCTTTGTAAATTCAGTTTGGGCAATTGTCAACTCAAGCTTTTTTCTTAATACTGGAATTGTTATTGTACTATTTATAATACTCTTTTTATTACAATGAACAATTATTTATATCAATCTTATTAAATTTTGGATTGTTATTATTTATTTATTATATAAGAAATTAGAATTGTTTTTCTTAATTTTTCTAAATATTGTAAATTTATCCACAAAGACCAATTAAAAAATATTATATTGCTTTTTAAGAAATAGAAATGTCATATATTTCAAAACTGGGTCACTGAAAATTTATTTTGAGCTGACAAAAATACAAAAATGAATAATGTACAGCAGATATCAATTAAGTCGCAGAATATAAAATGCAACTGTAGTAAAATAAATGTACTTACATTTATAATATTGGTATAGTTGGTCTTCCACCTTTGTCGGAATCTTTTAGCAGCTTGACGATTTTGTTCTCTTCGTTTCAACATTTTAACTGGATCCGTGCAACTTTCCTGAAAATATAAACAATAACATAGCATTAAAATAATTATTTTGTTTTAGAAATAAATAATTTTTGTACAGAAAAAATACGTTACGCTATTTATTTATAAGAAATATCTAACATTAGTCCTTTTATTTTGTGAGAAATTATATGAAATTTAATATATTGTAGAATATTTACACAAATATATGTATTAGTGCTGTTTCTCTATTTACAACAAAGGAAATATTATATGTAGCATATTTTGTTTTTAATTATATTACAAATATTTGACCATTTATTTAGCGAACTTCAATAGAAATGCAGATGTCTTCCCACTAAGTTTATTATGAAATTTGTTTGGGTGCTTCTAGAAAATTCCAAAGACAATAATTCTAGATTTATGGAATTTTAGCTTAATTGGGAATACTACATTTTATTTTAAATATCCTCATGTTGAATAAACGGGATACGAATTTAGTATCAAATTCATAAAGGTTCAAAACGTAATAAGTACAATGGTTACCTCATCTTTATTTGGAGGAGAAAATGTCACTGTCAGTTCATCTTGTCCATGTGAAAGTCTTCTAGTTTGAATAAACAATTTTAATTCTTCTTTTATGATTGGAGTAAGTTCGCCTGTCTCCAGTACAGCATTTGTTGCTTTACGTAAATCAAAATCTTCAATTTCTCCAAATAGGTCGAAAAATGATGATGCGTGGTTTAGTTGCGCAACGATTGCCATATTTGTAAACTATGAAAATATTAACCGCAGACACGTGTTTTTCATATCTCTTCGACCAACCAGAATTGAGGTTACGGGTCATGGGAATTTTCAGTAGTCAGTTGTTAGGTACATTTTCGTAAAATATATAAACTTCGTAGTAAAAATATCCAATCAAAAAATGCTAACATTGTGATATTACGTACCTTTTGTTTTAAAATATACTATTTAAAGTATCAAACAAATGCAGTATACTGACAAAATGTGTAGAGTCAAATATTTCGCTGAATTATCATTTCGTTCGTTTTCGTTGCTATCTTAAAATATAAACAGATTACATCAGCAATAGATTTATTTTTGGTCGGCGACATGTTTCAACTGGAAATGCAGTTAAAGGGAGACAAATCTTACTTGATCGTAATTTTCCTATGATCATTTGCTAAATTAAATACTTATTGTCATATCAACTGACAATATTTTGACGAACGAATGAGAGAAAAAAAAAGGGGGGGAGGGGAGGCAGTACAACAGTAATAATTTAATATAAGATATAAACAGTAATTTAAAAAGTACTACTAAAAACGTTGATATCAAACTTTGTACGTATTAAACTTGGGTCTCCAGTCTTCAACTCCAACAAAGGAAACTTGTTTTTATTTGACTTAAAGATTTAGGGTTTAGTTTTAAAATGGAAAACAAAAAATGCTACACTGTATATAATCTATGCATGTTCTTTATTCAGGAAAAGCTTGAAGATATCAAATGGGTATTCAGAAGCTGTTGATCAAAGAAGGACAGACAATACAATGGACAAAATAAAAAGAACAAAAGAAGAAACAATGGTGTACTAACAGGTCAACACTACACAGCAGACTAAAGATTTTTCAAGTTTTGTAGTGTATTATCATTTCGTTAATAATATTTTATTATAAAGGAAGTCCACTCTCCATACAAATGTAAATTTCAATACTAGATATATCTAATAAACCATGTCCGTGTTGAAACACTGACTACTGGGTGGATGATAACCCCGGGGACTAATAGTAAATAATTGTGAATATAACAAGTGTTTTTTCTTCCATCACATCGACTATTGTGTGCACCTTTGTATGTATTGCAAATATCTTGACATTTTCTTTTTAAATTGAATTATGTCATGTTGCCCTATATATGTAAACTACTATACTAGGGCATCATTTCACAAACA
This sequence comes from Bathymodiolus brooksi, assembly GCA_963680875.1. NCBI lineage: Eukaryota > Metazoa > Mollusca > Bivalvia > Mytilida > Modiolidae > Bathymodiolus > Bathymodiolus brooksi. The sequence continues at coordinate 58,322,484 of OY804576.1, read as the reverse complement.
CGTGTTTCGTTTTTTATTCGCATTATGTTGTCCAATAAAGGATTCACGATAGCTCGTAAATATAGATATAATGATTTACATTGTGAAAAGAAATGAAGCATGAAATTAATCAGAAATAATTTGATATTGAACATTAATGTACATTTCCAATACAAAGTGATGCTTGAATTACGAGGGTACGAGTGATAAGGTGAAAGGAATTTGATACTCTTCTGTGTTAGTCTGTTTGACTTCTATAAATCTTCAGAAAAAAATTCTTAAAAATCCAGTTTTCAAATCAACAATTATTTTTCTAGATGTTTATAAATATAGAATACATTTTATTGCCTAATCATAGGGTCCACATGAGGCATCATTAACAATACAAACATTCATGATTGATAAATGAGACATACACACAAAAGAAAAAGGACATAGTTTGGTGTTTTATATTTCTAAAAATATAAATATAAATATAATTATTATTATTTAGTGGATCATGTTTTGGTTTGTCCCCTATATCTCACATCCAGTGTGAAACTTTACATATGTTGCACATTCCTTAACAAGCAGTAACGGTGCTTCTGACACACCCCGTCTATTAATTGCATTTTCTCACAATTATATAGTAAATAATCATATATAATATTAAATACTTATTATATACTATATACAAATTAAAAAAAAAATTAGTTAATTATTATATCTATTATTATTATTATTATTCATTCGGATGTGTCACCTCGTGTTTAGAGCAGGAGAACTAGTTGGAGGAAATATGTCATCATGTTATTGCTCAATTACAGAGTGCACCAAGCGACAGTGCAAAGGCATGTTAAAATGAATTAAGAAGAAATTCAGATCAAACCCAGTAATATGTGTTTTTCTTTAAATTTATTCTATTTATTTAGAAATATTATCAATTTATATTATATTTCTCCTTCTAAACATGCCAGCCCGTGCACAGTGTAAAAGAGCAATTATTTAATTATATTGTGCTTTGTTTTATCAAATTACAAATACTGGCTAGAACTTCCTCATTTTCATTATTAAGAAGCCAATATAATTTCTGTTCTGGATTGAGGACATGAAAGTTTGACAGATATTATTGAATCTGCTGAACATTTCTGTTCTTATTTCATGACATGTAGAACATGATATTAGAAAATGTTTCTCATCATCTATCTCACCAGATGTGCAACGGAGGCAAAGTCTGTCTTGTCGGAGAGCACCCTGATATCGCCCCCTCTCAATTTGTAATCTGTGTGATGAAATACGAAACATAGTAAAATTTCTCCTCTGCTCAAAGGATTTCAATATACATAAAATATATGATATATACGAACTCTGACAATTATTTTCAAAATTGTTAGTCCATTATTCAAAAAGTTACCCATCAGGTCTCTATGTTAATTATATTTTCTAAAGTGTAAAAATCTGGATGAAGTGAGTACAAATAGTGTAATAGCCAAGCCATCAAAACAAAATAATAGAAACGTGCTTTCAATGTAGATTTCATTGTACCATGCGACATATTATATTTAAATATCAAAAGGGTACTCATTAACTGACCATAGGTGATAGTCAATTGTTATTGATGTATTGATGTGCTTTAATATTTAAATGTCCTATGTCACATGGTACAGTCTGTTATTTGTACTCACTCCATCCAGATTTTTACACTTTAGTAAATATAATTAACATAGAGACCTAATGGGTAACTTTTTTAATAATGGACCAACAAATTTGAAATTAATTGTCAGAGTTCGTATATATCATATATTAACAAACATCTAGAAAAAAAAATGTTGATTTGAAAACTGGATTTTTAAGAATTTTTTTCTGAAGATTTATAGAAGTCAAGCGGACTTAATGTCACTTTGACATTACGGATTTAACCTGACGTCTTGGTATACCCCCTACCCGTGCAGATACCCATATGCTAATATTACAGTATGTGGCCTAAAGTATTGGCGCATGTAAAAAAAATCCCTATATAATCAACCAAAACCATATTTTTTCCAAATATTATTGTGAAGTCATTACTGGATAGATTTTAACAAGTTTTACACCAAAACATTCGGAATTGTCCATATTTTGATTGTTTATTTACTCATTATGTTGTTATGAGTGGGTTTTATTTGTACATAATTTAAGATACTTCTTTTTTCAATTGCACTCCCCCCATTATACATTTATTTTGTGTTATTTTCTTTTTCTTTAACTTCTTGTATGTTTAACTATTTAAAATATTTAGAAAGTCTACAAATTTCACTTCACTCGTAAATTTATTATATATGAAATATTAATGGTGTTCACAATTACATATATTGAAGGAACATAATTATCTTATATCATTGATATAATTGTTATAAATACTGAATATATGCCTTGTACATGTAAAAGGAGAGAGCTTGTATAGATAGGCATAGCCTGTTGCTCAATCCTATTCATTTAGTTGTGAATAAAATATGTTTAAAACAAAACATAATTTAAACACAACAAATAAAAATTGACTTTGATTTTCCGATATATTTCAACTAAAAAATATACCGGAAGAGACAACTTAATGTATACTGAACTGAACTCATATTTTTTTTTACTAATTACACCATATTTTATATTTTTTTTACGTGTATAGATTTAATGGTAACAATATCTAACTGAAAGTAAATGCGTTTTGGATCTTTTTTTCCCGGTGATCCAACATTCTATATTAGGTTATTTTAGGTAACCTTTCAGTCACATTAATATATAAAATTAAATTCACTATAAGGTCAGATATTTTCATAATTATCTTTTAATACTTACAAATTGTATAGTGTCGTCTGATGTGTAGTCTGTGTCATGACACCCGATACGAGGATGTATAGTACTTTTTTAGAAGGTTAGAGGATCACCACGTTTAAAACAAAAACTAAAACTGCTCGTAGCCATCGGCTGTCGGCAATCCTCGTTAAACAAATAAAGAATTAAATTAAAAGTTCAAACATCAGTCCAAAATTCAATTTTAATTACATTGTATAGTAATTATATATACTTCTTTCTTTTAATTGAAGTTATTAGAGACGGACGTCTTAGACTAAAGAATGACAATGTAAAATATATATCTTGACATTGTATATGAAATATATACAATGTCAAGATATATATTTTACAGAAAAAATCCAGTCAGTTGAACAATTGTTATAATTCAATACATTGTAACTTTTTATTCGTAAATAACTAATTATTAAACAAAAAACACCTTTACGAGCCCCTTTGATTATGTTTTAATATCAGACCAACTGCAATACAATGTTAACAATTTGTATATCGTCCTAATTTTTTTCTTAATATTCCCATCCCATGTTACATTTTCATAGAAAAAGTATAGGATACAGTACTATTGAAACAAAAGAAACGGCCCGTATTGAATATAACGGGTTTCTTTTTCCGAATGAGTACTCAGCTGAAGGCCGAGGTGCGTAGCACCAAGGCTGTCATCTGAGTACGAATGCGGAAAAAGAATCCCGTTATATCCAATACGGGAAAATTCATTTGTTTCAATAATTACCTATTATTAATTAACTTTTATTTATTAACCTTTATATGATCAAATCTGTCAATACAATATAAAAACCTTCATTGGGCCAATACGGCAAAAACCAGTCCAATAGGAATATTTTCCGTATTGGCCCGATTCCAGTCAGTCCAATAACAGCTAGATCGGAATCCGCTAGACGTTTCGACAATCGCAAGGAAAAGTCCCGAGAGATATTGGACTGGTTAATTAATAAAGGTATCATTACGTGATGTTTTTCATATTGGCCTAGTTATAGGTCCTTGGTCTGATGTATTGGCCTCAGGCTAATACAGCAGGCCTCGGACCTATAACTAGGCCAATATGAAAAACATCACGTAATGTTTTCATATTGGCCTAGTTGCCTAGTTATAACTAGGCCAATATGAAAAAACATTACGTGATGTTTTTGCCTAGTTATAACTAGGCCAATATGAAAAACATCACGTAATGTTTTCATATTGGCCAAACTAGGCCAATATGAAAACATTACGTAACTAGGCCAATATGAAAACATTACGTGATGTTTTTGCCTAGTTATAACTAGACCAATATGAAAAACATCACGTAATGTTTTCATATTGGCCTTGGCCTAGTTACTAGTTATAACTAGGCCAAGGCCAATATGAAAAACATCACGTAATGTTTTCATATTGGCCTAGTTATGTTTTTCATATTGGCCTAGTTATAACTAGGCCAATATGAAAACATTACGTGATGTTTTTCATATTACTAGGCCAATATGAAAACATTACGTGATGTTTTTCATATTGGCCTAGTAAACATCATAACTAGGCCAATATGAAAACATTACGTGATGTTTTTCATATTGGCCTAGTTATAACTAGGCCAGGCCAATATGAAAACATTACGTGATGTTTTTCATATTGGCCTAGTTATAACTAGGCCAATATGTTTTTCATATTGGCCTAGTTATAGGTCCGAGGCCTGCAGTATTGGCGTGAGGCGCAGCCGAACGCCAATACAGCAGACCGAGGACCTATAACTAGGCCAATATGAAAAACATCACGTAATGATACCTTTATTAATTAACCAGTCCAATATCTCTCGGGATTTTTCCTTGCAATTGTCGAAATGTCTAGCGGATTCCGATCTAGTTGTTATTGGACTGACTGGAATTGGGCCAATACGGAAAATATCCGTATTGGACTGGTTTTTGCCGTATTGGCCCAATGAAAGTTTTTATATTGTATTGACAGATTTGATCATATAAAGGCTAATAAATCAAAATTAATTAATAAAGTATATTATTACGTGATGATTTCCGTATTGGCCTAGTTATTAGTTCGAGGGTAGCTGTATTAGCCTGAGGCGAAGCCGAAGTCCAATACAGCTGCCCGAGGACTAATAACTAGGCCAATACGGAAATCATCACGTAATGATATATTTATTAATTAACCATAACATTTTATCTTATAATAGGTATTTATAAAATTGATATATTTATTAATTAACCATAAAATTGTATCTTATAATGGGTATTATAAAATCATAAACTCCGCCAATATAAAAAAAACTAAGCCAATATCGGATAAACTAAGCCAATATCGATATTGGCATAGTTTTTTTTTATATTGGCCGAGTTTATGATTTTATATATATTGTAAAGACAGTTTAGGTTGTATTGACAACAATAACAGAGTTAATTAATAATAATATATATAACTTGTACAATAATAGTGTTGTTGAAAAAATATATGGTATGGCATATATGTTTACACTTTTAATGTTTAGAAAGTCAAATAAGACAACAATTAACAAAAATAAAACGACAAATTTTTATCGGTCAACGTCCTTTCGATTCTCGCTTATATTTAGATATTTCAAGGTCTTTCAAGTGTCACAAATATTCACCTGTGGTCTGTCTGATTTGTTATTACTTGTTGTTTTTGTATTGCGAGAATACATTTTAAAAGTTCACATACACGTCAGTTCTGAACATAAATTATGCCAGATCTGAAATACTTGTATCGTGTCTTGTATATTGCTTTTTTAAACAAATTGTTGATATTTTTTTTTTACAAAGCTTACTATCAAGAGTCAAATATACTAATTATAGCGTATAAAAGTAGTATGGTCGCCGTAGCCGAGTGGTTAGATGGAAGTTTTGAAAGTCCAAATAGACTTTGAAAAGCCCAGCGGTGGTTGGAGACACGATAGACCAAAAATAAATAAAACACGTTTTTAAGCCTAAAACTGTAAAAGGTTAAAGTTCATATATTCAAGAACAAAAGAATAAACTGAAGATTCTTAAAAATAATCCACTGTTCGAACAATAGTGTGACGTAAACGATATCAACCTTGTCCCAAAAATCGGACTCTATATATATGTGTGTGTATTTTGATTTAGCATAATTAAACACAACTGCAAGAAAGATGATGATTTATATTTTCTTCTAAAATAACCTGCAGTTACGAAACGATGCAGACGGAAAATTACAGAAGGTCAGTGGGCGGTGCTTAATTTTGTGTATTGACCATTACGTCTTTAGCCTTAGAACTTCCAAGAAAGTCCGTCAAACATAGTTCGTGGAAAAAACTTAGTTACTGTTTCAAGTTATAGATCAGCAACATCGTACAAAAATGTTATAAGCTCCCGTGACCGACTATGGTTATTTAGACGGTAAGTAAATAGTTGAAGGGTTCACGCTGGAGCGCTCACCCTTCAACGATTTACTGACCGTCTAAATAACGATAGACGATCACTAGGGAGCTTATAACTTATATTGTCTCCTCACATTGAAGAGTTCTGAAAAATGGCGATCCCCATTATTTGGTGCTACCACAGTCACTTGAAGTTTCAAAAATAAGGGGGGTGAAATAAGAAAAACTTCGAAAAATTTTGGTCATCTATAATAAATAAGGTTTTTGGAACTGTTCCGACTGTGTGGTATTTTTTGTTTTTCATTTTATCCTTCAAAATTATAATGACCTGACGCCAGCATTTATTTTAAGCAGTATTCATTTTGTGTAATATTACTGTAATATTTATACATATCAATGTAAAATAACACTCATACTACATGTAAGTGGTTTATAAAAACGTAGATATCCAATTTAGTACACACGATGCATTTCTAGAACAACTTTCATCAGTTACACCGAAAGTCAAAAGAGTGGAAAGGCAAGTTATTTCAATGTTCAAGTTAAAGAACAAGAAACCCGAGAGGGACTAAAACAGGATAGCCAAAATTGTCTAAAGTCACCCATGCATGAGAGAGAGAGGAACCTTAGTTTGGGACTAAAACAGGATAGCCAAAATTGTCTAAAGTCACCCATGCATGAGAGAGAGAGGAACCTTAGTTTGGGACTAAAACAGGATAGCCAAAATTGTCTAAAGTCACCCATGCATGAGAGAGAGAGGAACCTTAGTTTGGGACTAAAACAGGATAGCCAAAATTGTCTGAAGTCACCCATGCATGAGAGAGAGAGGAACCTTAGTTTGGGACTAAAACAGGATAGCCAAAATTGTCTAAAGTCACCCATGCATGAGAGAGAGAGGAACCTTAGTTTGGGACTAAAACAGGATAGCCACAATTGTCTAAAGTCACCCATGCATGAGAGAGAGAGGAACCTTAGTTTGGGACTAAAACAGGATAGCCAAAATTGTCTAAAGTCACCCATGCATGAGAGAGAGAGGAACCTTAGTTTGGGACTAACAAAGGATAGCCAAAATTGTCTAAAGTCACCTATGCATGAGAGAGAGAGGAACCTTAGTTTGGGACTAAAACAGGATAGCCACAATTGTCTAAAGACACTTATGCATGAGAGAGAGGAACCTTAGTTTGGGACTAAAACAGGATAGCCACAATTGTCTAATGTCATCTATGCATGAGAGAGAGAGGAACCTTAGTTTGGGACTAAAACAGGATAGCCACAATTGTCTAAAGACACCTATGCATGAGAGAGAGGAACCTTAGTTTGGGACTAACACAGGATAGCCACAACTGTCTAATGTCACCTATGCATGAGAGAGAGAGGAACCTTAGTTTGGGACTAAAACAGGATAGCCACAATTGTCTAAAGACACCTATGCATGAGAGAGAGGAACCTTAGTTTGGGACTAAAACAGGATAGCCACAATTGTCTAAAGACACCTATGCATGAGAGAGAGGAACCTTAGTTTGGGACTAACACAGGATAGCCAAAATTGTCTAAAGTCACCCATGCATGAGAGAGAGAGGAACCTTAGTTTGGGACTAAAACAGGATAGCCACAATTGTCTAAAGACACCTATGCATGAGAGAGAGGAACCTTAGTTTGGGACTAACACAGGATAGCCAAAATTGTCTAAAGTCACCCATGCATGAGAGAGAGAGGAACCTTAGTTTGAGACTAAAACAGGATAGCCAAAATTGTCTAAAGTCACCCATGCATGAGAGAGAGAGGAACCTTAGTTTGGGACTAAAACAGGATAGCCAAAATTGTCTAAAGTCACCCATGCATGAGAGAGAGAGGAACCTTAGTTTGGGACTAAAACAGGATAGCCACAATTGTCTAAAGTCACCCATGCATGAGAGAGAGAGGAACCTTAGTTTGGGACTAAAACAGGATAGCCAAAATTGTCTAAAGTCACCTATGCATGAGAGAGAGAGGAACCTTAGTTTGGGACTAAAAAACAGGATAGCCACAATTGTCTAATGTTACCTATGCATGAGAGAGAGAGGAACCTTAGTTTGGGACTAACACAGGATAGCCACAATTGTCTAATGTCATCTATGCATAAGAGAGAGAGGAACCTTAGTTTGGGACTAACACAGGATAGCCACAATTGTCTAATGTCATCTATGCATAAGAGAGAGAGGAACCTTAGTTTGGGACTAACACAGGATAGCCACAATTGTCTAATGTCACCTATGCATGAGAGAGAGGAACCTTAGTTTGGGACTAACACAGGATAGCCACAATTGTCTAATGTCACCTATGCATGAGAGAGAGAGGAACCTTAGTTTGGGACTAAAACAGGATAGCCACAATTGTCTAATGTCACCTATGCATGAGAGAGAGGAACCTTAGTTTGGGACTAACACAGGATAGCCACAATTGTCTAATGTCATCTATGCATGAGAGAGAGAGAGGAACCTTAGTTTGGGACTAAAACAGGATAGCCACAATTGTCTAATGTCAACTATGCATGAGAGAGAGAGGGACCTTAGTTTGGGACTAAAACAGGATAGCCACAATTGTCTAATGTCACCTATGCATGAGAGAGAGGAACCTTAGTTTGGGACTAACACAGGATAGCCACAATTGTCTAATGTCATCTATGCATGAGAGAGAGAGGAACCTTAGTTTGGGACTAAAACAGGATAGCCACAATTGTCTAAAGACACCTATGCATGAGAGAGAGGAACCTTCGTTTGGGACTAAAACAGGATAGCCACAATTGTCTAATGTCATCTATGCATGAGAGAGAGAGGAACCTTAGTTTGGGACTAAAACAGGATAACCACAATTGTCTAAAGACACCTATGCATGAGAGAGAGGAACCTTAGTTCGGGACTAACACAGGATAGCCACAATTGTATAATGTCACCTATGCATGAGAGAGAGAGGAACCTTAGTTTGGGACTAAAACAGGATAGCCAAAATTGTCTAAAGTCACCCATGCATGAGAGAGAGAGGAACCTTAGTTTGAGACTAAAACAGGATAGCCACAATTGTCTAAAGACACCTATGCATGAGAGAGAGGAACCTTAGTTTGGGACTAACACAGGATAGCCAAAATTGTCTAATGTCACCTATGCATGAGAGAGAGGAACCTTAGTTTGGGACTAACACAGGATAGCCACAATTGTCTAATGTCACCTATGCATGAGAGAGAGAGAGGAACCTTAGTTTGGGACTAAAACAGGATAGCCACAATTGTCTAATGTCACCTATGCATGAGAGAAAGAGGAACCTTAGTTTGGGACTAAAACAGGATAGCCACAATTGTCTAATGTCACCTATGCATGAGAGAGAGAGGAACCTTAGTTTGGGACTAAAACAGGATAGCCACAATTGTCTAAAGACACCTATGCATGAGAGAGAGGAACCTTAGTTTGGGACTAACACAGGATAGCCACAATTGTCTAATGTCACCTATGCATGAGAGAGAGGAACCTTAGTTTGGGACTAACACAGGATAGCCACAATTGTCTAATGTCATCTATGCATGAGAGAGAGAGGAACCTTAGTTTGGGACTAAAACAGGATAGCCACAATTGTCTAAAGACACCTATGCATGAGAGAGAGGAACCTTAGTTTGGGACTAAAACAGGATAGCCACAATTGTCTAAAGACACCTATGCATGAGAGAGAGGAACCTTAGTTTGGGACTAACACAGGATAGCCACAATTGTATAATGTCACCTATGCATGAGAGAGAGAGGAACCTTAGTTTGGGACTAAAACAGGATAGCCACAATTGTCTAAAGACACCTATGCATGAGAGAGAGGAACCTTAGTTTGGGACTAAAACAGGATAGCCACAATTGTCTAAAGACACCTATGCATGAGAGAGAGGAACCTTAGTTTGGGACTAACACAGGATAGCCACAATTGTATAATGTCACCTATGCATGAGAGAGAGAGGAACCTTAGTTTGGGACTAAAACAGGATAGTCACAATTGTCTAAAGTCACCCATGCATGAGAGAGAGAGGAACCTTAGTTTGGGACTAAAACAGGATAGCCAAAATTGTCTAAAGTCACCTATGCATGAGAGAGAGGAACCTTAGTTTTTAATAATAAATACATTATTTATCAACTGGAATTCTCAGTAATAAATATATCTAATAAGAAGAGTTTAAAATACCAAAGGGGTCATCAGAATCCATGTCAATGCCGAAACAGTGACTACTGGACGTATAAAACCCTCGTGTACTAATTAGCCACCCACAGAGGTATCGACTCAGACTGAATGATAGTAATAAAAATGTATCGAATTTAGTGTACACGACGTATGTCTGGACCTACCATCGTTAGTTACGCTCAAAGGCAAAACTGGAAAGACAAATTATTTATAGTTTTGGAAAGCAAGAAAATCAAGGGGCATAAATGAGGAAAGCTAAACTCGGCTATGGTCACATATGACCAAGGGAAAGAAACCTATTTTTTTTTTAATTATCATATTATTGATCATTATTTAGGAACTGTTAGTTTAAATAATAAATAGAACCATGTCAGTGCCGAACCACTGACTACTGGGTGGGTGATACCCTCGGACACTTTAATTATTTGTTCGCTAAGGTGTAAAATGTATAACTCACAGGCAGTCCCATAATTATTGGGCACTTGAAGTCATTTATCGTCTGTGGCGGAAATCATTTGTTGTTTTTGTTTTCTTTCAGTAAAAGGGAGACAATCGAAACAAATTAAAGGTAATACATTTTCAAAATAATAGAAATCCAGCTAATTGGTGGTGTCTGTTTACTATTTAACCACTTATGAAACTATGTAATTTTAATCTGGTACTTTGGACCCACGCAATTCTTTTTTTTTCTGCATCTTTTTTAGATATCTTCTTCCGCTTACGATTTAGTAATCATATTTCACCTTTTGTATATCCTGTTGTTTAAACTCTTTATTTGTCTTGCTCTCTAAGACTTACAATGTATTTAACCTCACAGTCTATTGACTTTGAACGCACCTCATTGAGGTCTTTTTTTTATAATCATATCACTGGGTCAATACCACAGCTGATGGACGTTTAGCAGCCGAGGGTATGATCCTGCCAGTATAGTCAGTGTTTTCAGCACTGACATTGCTTATTACGATATAATTATCATTGTAATATTCAGTTCCTAGATAATGTTCTCATTATTAAGTGATGTTCATCTCACTTGTGCATAGATAACCGTAGACGATTTCTGCTGTAATGGTCTTTAGTTTTCTTGTTCCTAAAACGTTTTAATGTCTTTGACTTTCCAATCGTTTGATTTTGAGTGTACCTGGTGAAGTTTTCTCCAGAAATACATCGTCCGCACTAAACAAAATACTAGTATGTACGTTTTTTTCTGTTCATTTGAATATATTTTACATTTTCAGTAACTACAACCATCTTGGAAAGAAGATATTCCGGTTAGATATAATTTTAGAATGGGATCACTACAGGACCACCCCACTCAAGTGCGGTTTTATTTGCCAAGTGACTTTTGATGTGATAAATTAACGACAGACGACAGCTGAATGGCGGAAAAATGTTCATCCTAGGCCTTTGACTTGTGAGCTCAAAAAATCATAACGTTCTCAGTAAATACAGACATCTTGGAAATACGATAGGCCAGTCAGATATATTTTTTTAAATAGAACCACTCAATGACCACCCCACTCAAGTGCGGTTTTATTTGCCAAGTAATTTCAGATGTGAAAAATTAACAATAGACGTCAACTGAATGATGACAAATTTTCATCCCAGGTATTTGACCAGTGAGCTGAAAAACATTACATTCTCGGTAAATGCAACCATCTTGGAAAGAAGATATGGCAGTCAGATATAATATGTAAATGAACCACCCATTCAAGCCTGAGGTTTGTTTATGTTTTAAATATGTGTTTACGTCTTAAGTCGTGTGCTTTTGTTTTTGTTTTCATAAACACTTACTGGTTGACATTAAGAAAAAATTCATGAACATCCGACTGAATGTTCCCATGTTACACTTTTCATAAAAACAATGGTTGAAAGGTCAATGATAATCTTTGGGAAAACATGAATAAAAAACCCTATATGAAAAACCACCTAATTGAAAGATGCATCATGATTAAATTGAGTTGTACATTAATTCTTATATTTTTTGCTGTTAGGGAGCCAAGTAGTCTTCATTTTCTGGGCGTTTTAGTTGACTTTTGAAAAGCTGTTGCATATAATAAATCTATCTATGCTTGAAGGACACAAATCTTAGTTATAGGAAGAACAAATATCTAAGATTTATGTCTTTTGATGTCTGAAAAGCATCAATTAATTTATTGTGGTATAACATGGAACCTGTAATTCCATCAACATACTATAGTAGTAATACATTTCTTAGATAACGATGAAATAATTTCTCTACATACATCTTAATTTATTCATGTAATTACTGTTTTTTGTGTATTGTTTCTATGTTTTATTTTATCCATGGGCTCGAAACCATTAGTAACCATACAGCTTGTTCAGTCAAGCCTTGACCTCTATTTAGATATATAAGTAGACACAGGATACTGCAGCAATGACAAGTTGGCGCCTTTAGTGATGGCATCATAACGTTGATCAAACAATTGTTCATGACATTGATAGAATGTATGACATCTTCAAAAAAGCAGACTGATATTTTTACTTTCAACGAAGTTCTCTTATACTCCAGAATGCAACAATACTTCGGTACAAATTTCATGGCTGACACTTGGTCTGAAAATGAAATTGTATATAAAATTAAATAAGTTCAATAAACTTTCATGAAAGGCAAGCTGAATTGTAACAGTTGTTGGTGGAACAATGCAAAATGGCTTTCGTGGGAGTTTTGGAAATATTTAACTTTTACACAGCATATATTTTGTAAATGGTGAATTTACAACGAGTGTTGGTTACGGAGCAGGTAAACGCTTATACTGTCGAAGCACCTGTTTTTATGGAAGTTCATGTAGTCCAATATACAAATGTATACATGATTGTTATTTTCTCTTTTATAGGTGAAAGCAGAATGCCAAACCACAATAACATCATAATGGTTCTCCTGTAATAAGAAAATCGGCACTGTTTATAATGCTTTTCAAAGAAATAAAATGAATTAACAGTATTTATTTAACTCAAATAGAAAGGGTATCCACATTGAAAATGCAGATTTTTCTATTTTACGAGGTTAAGTGGAGACAAAACGGACACTTTATAACATTCGAAGAATATTTTGATCATATCGTTTGGTTCACCTTATCCAATTGACAATCTGAAATATTACTATAGCAACATGGTGTCATTGGTCATTGAGACAAGTCAACCAAAGTTGTTGACCCGAATCATCTTGACGGTTTATCGCGATGACAGCTCAGCAACCAATATGGCTGTCGTTAGAGTCAATATACAATAGTTATTAACACATTATATCCTACCAGATTTACAAATATTGAAGGGCAGATAAAATCTCCATCATTAGTATTTAAAATCCAATACAATACTCCATCCAAAGGTAAATGGTCAATGTTGTATATTCTCCAATAACGATTGGAGTAAATTAATACGTCCTTGGCTTTCTCTAGAGTGAATTAATACGTCCTTGGCTTTCTCTAGAGTGAATTAATACGTCCTTGGCTTTCTCTAGAGATATTTAACATGACATGGTCGCCATCATAGTTTCTAATTGGACTCTGACATTTCAGCTGATAACCTTGCTTCGTTTATTTTGCCTGCACATTTTCAACTTTGTTTATCTGAGGTTTGTATTTGGGTTAGGCATGGCAATGTTGTCTTGTATTGTCTGCCAATGTTTCGTTTTCATTTTGCATAATAGTTAGCATTAAGAAAAATTTCGATAACACTCTTCAGTATGCAGATTGTCATTGGACAGTCCCAGATTTGGTCATAACGTACCAGTGAAATTAAAGATGCCAATGATTCTGATAGATCCAATCCATATCTAAGGCCACCTCCTCCTCTTAATCATGGAGTGGAACGTAGCCTTGGCGAGCGATGGAGCTCCATATTCATAATCTTAGAAGTTGCATTGTTATTGTTAAAAGATTATCGTTTTCGTATCTACTATATCACTTTTAGCTTCATTGTACACATATACCAGACTTGCATTGGTGGTAAAATAGATAACATTCTTCTGTGGTCAGTAGATCGTGGGGGGTCGACACCCGGTCAGATCAAACCAATGACTAGAAATTTTGTATTTGTTGCTTCTCCGCTAAGCACAAAACATTAATGAGCAAGAACAAAAACCGGCTAGCTCAGAATCAGAACGTGTCTTAGTGGAGTAACATGTCTAGCCAGTTGTTATATTATTAAGCATTATGAAAATCTAATTTAGCGTGTTGAGCTAGTATAAAAGCGGATATCGTTATCATCAAAGCGAAATGTAGCTTGAAATTGTGCTGATTTGGAGATAAACAACAATCACTCACTCACTTTCTGTTCAATCCCCCACCCTCCCGACAACACCGTTCACCCCTCTTTAAAGACAAATATATCTCAACAAAGCACTAAACAATGAAAACTAACAGTGGTATTTATATCATTACAGTGTGATTACTAACTAATTATAACTTTCACAAGCTAGACAATCACATTGGTTTGTTTTCTATAAGATATAAGAAGAGCTTGAAGATATCAAAGGGGTGATCAGAATTTGTAAATCGAAGGACAGACAATACGATGGCCAAAAGTACAAAAGACAAAAACAGATATACAAAACATTAAACAGAAAAATAAATCGAGCAACACGAATTACATTTCTGCTCGACTGTCTGGCTTTCTTTTAAATATTTCGTTTCTTTTTACTACTTTCGTTTCGTTTCGTTACTTTTCGTTTCGTCATTTTTCTTTTCGTTGGTAACTTTTCGTTTGGTAGTATATATAGCTATCCGAACACTAGACATCGATATAAAAATATTTCCAGAAACACCTGTTTTGGTTTTAAGAACCAAACAGCATAAAAACCAGTATGATTAAAGCCTAGTTATTGTATATTTAGCACAATACCAGAGGCTGTGTTAATGAAAGTATCCTAAGATATGTCCTAAGACACCTTTGTTAACACGGCCCCAGGTTGTAGGAAACAGTCGTTTCATAATGTGTGATCAAACGCTTACTATGTATACCAACCACACATCTCGAAAAGCCAACAACACATTTTGAAATATCAATTCAAAATTGGAAAATAATGCTTACCTTCTGGAATTCGACATCTGTGATCTGGGCTGTAATTGATTAATCCATTTCATCATTAAACAGAGGAGTCGCAAGTGTAAAAATCCATTTCTCCAACTCAGCTGACATCCCTCAATGACGGATAATTCATAGACACGTGGATGTTTATAAAAAGAAAACAAATCAAAATCACTATAATTGACCATAATCCTCAATGAAATAACATATAAGCCCATCTCGACGGATAAGTAAGAAATATTGAAAACAGTATCACATTTAATTATTTGTCGTGAATGAGAAGCATTAGAGTCGCCAGAAGCTGTCAAAATAGTTGTATAATTAGGTGCTTCATTTTCTAACAATGTACAGCTAATTAAGCTATATGTATATTTATCTATCATCTGATGTGAATACTTTTGCACAGCCTCTCGTAATATTTATTAGATCTTAATAAGATATACGAATTGCAGACTACATAATATAAGAAAAAACGTCGAAAAACATAGCATACTATCACAACAATATTCTATTCACGTAAAAACGTATTTCTTGATCATTAGAACCTCAAAATCATATTGTCTTTCAAAATGACAGAGAATGGACAATCACTACAACCTCTTATTAAACTTGTGTGATTTCCTTTGACATTGGAAACATAAATTCCTTCCCAAACTAATCAAAATGTAATTGTTCGTGGATTTTTTGAAAATTTTACTTTATATAGATATATCATGCTTGAGAGGGGTAATTGCGAAAAATACCAGTCGAGAGACGAAAATTTTCCTGAGCCGAATGGCGAGGGAAATTTAGTCTCAAGACTGGTATTTTTTGCAAATACCCCTCCCAAGCATGATATATCTGTTTAATTACACCGAATATTATTTAGAACACTGGCTAAATAAATAATACCTTTTGTTTGTCGTTTTCAGGACATAACATGATGTATCTGTTTAATTCTACCGAATAATGTTCTATAAAACGCACAACTGATAACGTTTTACAAATTTTGTTACAAGCGTCTCGGTGAAGGGTAAAAACAGCAAATACGATTTTGCAAATACCATGAAAAAAGGTTAAATCTTATACAAATACACCTACATGAAGTAAACATTCTGCAAATTCACAATGCAAGGCCTGAATTTGTAAAAAAAAATATCACAGCTATTAACCAATCAGAATCCAGCATTCTTATATAAGGTGTAATTAAGCTCAAAATTATCCAACGCAATTTTTTGTTTAGATTTGTTCCTTCTAATACAATATCATTTTAGATTGTTGAACTTGTCCTCGACCTGAATATGCATGAAATAATTACAACTGAAAATGCATGAAATAATTACAACTGTAAGAAGAGCAATAGACAGACAATCAATCTAGCAAAATCAACATGTTAATATTTAAATAAATTTCAAACATCTAACTTCAAAAGAAGTTTTAGATTTGGCTTGATTTGATTTGATTTTTGGTGTTTAACGCCACTTTCAGCAATATTTCAGCTTTATCATGGCGATCAGTTTTAGTGGTGGAAGAAGCCGGAGTCCCCGAAGAGAACCACCGATCACGGGCAAGCAACTGGTACGTAAGCTTTATCACTTGCGGCTGCGAGTCGAGTGCACCCTTTTTTGTTATTTACAAAGCCGGGCGCGAACCCAAGTTGTATTGGTGATAAGCTTGTATGAGTTGTTAGGTAATCCAACTACCTAACTCATTGAGCCACAATAAATCAAATCAAATAAATAAAAACTCAGAAGTTTTAGTATAACAATTTCAATAATGTGTGTTATCAAAATTATGCTGTAATTCAGTAAAATTAATGTAAAATTTCGTTAGGGAAATGTGAAGGAGGTTCCTGTACTGTCACAGTTTGTTACATAAAATTATATATTTTGTATTATCGTCGTCGTTTAAGGACGCGTTTTTCAGTCTCTAATCAACAAGACCTTTGATGTTCGCTGCCATCATTTTATATTGCGGCGGTTTTATAAAAATCATTCGTCACAAGCACCATCCCTTTGAATGAAATAAACATATTATGACATTAATTATTAGTCATGCGATCAGCTGACGAATGCAATCATCGAATTTTATTTTAAACTATTTTATTGTTACAAAAACATACAAACACGAGTACACAATTTTAAATTTTACAAAAATATAATAACACTAATAGCAAACAAAAATAAACTGACGAATCCCTCTGTCTTCAGTTCTTTAGAATTAAGTAATTTCTTCTTTTTGATTGGAGAAAATTTAACATCTCAATTCACTGTTCTTAGTGTTCGCTTTCGAGTGGCATCGAGTGTGGATTCGAGCCCCGGACGGGTTAAACTAAAGATTACAGAATTAGTATTTGCTGCTTCTCCGCTAAGTATACAGCTTTAAGAAGGAAGAGCAAAGACTTGGTTGGCTTGGAATCAGAATAATGTGTCCGAGTGGGGCGACACATCTACCCACGGACTGGACTATTGTTTCAGTGAGCTAACACTATACAGCGTTGTTATAAGCGTGTTGGTCGAGTACAAGATGAACATCATCATCATCATTTCATTAAATATATAGCTTGTTCTCGCCATGAAATAGCTGAAAAATTGCTCATTTAGTGTTAAGCAACAACCCAACTTATCGACAGAGCATTGCAAACCCATGCTAGAGGATGTGAGAAAGGACTGCAGAAAACAATTGCGATTTGTCCTGGTTGGAAAAAGATCTATATTTGGAGTTCCAATGTTATGAAAATGTTGAAAGTCAATGTTTGTTTCAGACTCCTTTCTCTTATCGTCACATAACCCCAGGCTTTGCAATATGTATAGTCATGCGCGCATTCCATTGCACCATATCCCAAAGAAAACGACATAATTTTGGAATTTTGTTCCTCACTGTTTTTTGGATATATATATACAACTAATTTCGAATTGTCACATCTCACCAATCAATTTCCACCTTGAAAATGAAACTTGAATTGCAATAAGCCTTTCTAAACAACTTTAATCGCTTACCAATTGATGTGTTCCTTTCGATAATGAAGAGACAACTCTTCTGAAACCTGAGTGTCCCTAAATAAGCTCCCAATCCCCAACTGGTTGCGTCTGTCCAAAGGGTCATTGAATGAGGGTACCTCTGTAATGACACTACTTTGAATGCATTGTTTCTCAGCTGACACCAATTCAAATGTATTAGCAAATCTTTGTGAATTTGATTTCCTGATGAAGACTGTCCCGGAGTTCGTGACATAGGATTACCCTTCCTCTTTTGATATCTTTCTGCTTCATTATTTCTATTCTTTATTAACATCCCGTTTTCCTTTATTTAACGTGTTCGCGTCCATATATCATTATGGCAACAACAGCTTGCTTGTGTTGGCCATCTACTCTTAAATGGGGGTCGTCGTGGTCGTGATCGTATGATAGTTGGATTTACAACTACCTATGCAATCAATGCCTATCATCACAAACATTGTGAGTTCGAATCCTGCTCAGGCGAGGTGTACTCGATATAACATAATGTGATAAGTTTGTCAGTGACTTGCGGCAGGTCGGTGGTTTTCTCCGGGTACTCCTGTTTCCCCCACCAATAAAACCGACCCCCATGTTATAACTGAAATATTGTTGCCATACCCCTTACTCTACCCTAACAGTATTGATGATAATAGGAGCAGATGATCCACAAGTTAAATTGTATTTGTACTTGTGAAACCAGAGATTCGCCTTTTATCCTGTTTCTACAAATCTAACACAAATAATTCTTCTATTTGCAGACAATGTGTGTGCATCCTTAATTTCACAGGACCATGAAAAAAAGTCAAATGTTATAAATTCAGTATTTATTAACAATTCATATATGTAAAAATATAAACAACTGTTGTTTTGTTTTACCAACAGTTACAAAACAACCGAAGACCTATTAAAAAGACTGGACTTTAGGTCTTCTTTTTGAACACAGTGTGATAATATTGTTCTCATCTGATGAGCACAGTTGGTAAATAACTAGAATAGTAAAATAATCTTATCAAATTCAATAAAAGAGCACTATTTTCGTTGATCTTACTTGTTTACATCTCAAAGTGTATATTTGGCAATACTGTGCACTTTAATAATGATTTAACAGTTTGTTGGTCACCCTCAGTAACCCATAGCTGATCATGTACCCATTACTCTCCACTCAATAACCATGGATCAGCTGACAGAGAAATACTCACAACTACGAAATTTAATTCCTTTCAAATTATGGGAGTAGAAATTTGTTTGTATAGTTTTTTCATCTCAAAGATGGAGATTAACAAATATATCAAAAGATGATTTTGACTGTAACTATTAATAGTAATTTTTTTCAAGGAAAGGGCTGTTTATCTGCCAGTTGACCCACCAGTGGGTTACAGAAAAAGTTTAATGGTAAGTCAACTACCATCTTATATCATTTCTTAACAACACAATTACACATGTATAGCTTGTACTCAATGAATTTATACATATATACAACTATCTTGTCCATTCTCTTTAGATATTAACCAACACATATTTTCTTTTATACAAGAACTGTGTAAGGCCAAAAAAAAATATATGTGTGTTTACTGTCACATGTCAAAAAAATCTATGGTCGGTCGGTCGGGATTAATTTATTTTCTTCTTTTTTTTTTTATTATCGACAAAACCGGAAATAGTCGTTCCCGGTTCCGGAATCCGATTCCGGTATTTAATTTCCGAAAATTCCGGTAAAATGACGAATTATGCAGTTTTTCTACCTTCTTTGCTCTCAATTTCGACAAAAAGCTAGCAGTTGAATAAATAAAACATTGCTGCTGGTTAAACAACAAAAATGGTTATCCGAATTCTGTGTAAAAATGCATAGGGTCGCTAGCAAAAATTAGGGTAGGTCGGGTGACCGTAAACACACATATTTTTTTTTTGGCCTAACATACTACAAAGCAACAAAGGACCCATCTTAAAGAACACCAACTCTTTTATTTGTTATTATTTAGTATCTTACTATTTTAAAACTCTTTCACTGCTTTGCACTGGTACACAATTTTAAACATAACAATTTCAAAATGAAATAAAAACAATGCCATTTGTTTGCTTGCACCAAACATTCATAAACTTAAGGATACTGGCAAATAAAAAAACAGAAAACAACAATCAACAACCATTTGTCATCAGTCATATCCTTTAAAAATATTGATTTGCTGTCATAGGACATACAAACTTTAAGTGTAAGTTAATAGGTAAATTATCTTATCATCTATAAAAAAAATATATGTACCCTTTCATGGCAATTTTTTTTTTTTTTTTTTTTTTTTAATTGCTGAGCAATTATTCTGGGTACCATATGAACACTTTTTGGTGGGTTGATCGGATGACAGAAAATCAAAAATAATTAATGGATGGTCTGAGAAAGAATAATCTCAAAAATTAACACTTAACTCAGCAACAAGTAGACCCTTGCAGTCAGAAATAAACATTTTATAAAGTAAAATTAATTACTTACAAAGTAAATGAAACATGAAATATTACATCGCCTGAATCACTAAGATTAATCTGTAATTTTTATACAAAATACAAATTTCTATGTAAAAATAATACATATTAAAGAGAATAAACTTTATACAATATTGAAACACCACATGTAAAACATCTGAAATTCCATATTCCACAAAAACCATTGTTTTAGAAAATAATTCAGATTACCAGTATAACAACATACACTTGATTAGTGGACTGTAAAACATTTAGTATGATGGCTGACCATGGAGGCAATCTTGGACATATATTATTTTATTGCAGTAGTTATGGTAACTGTATAACCAACAAGGAATTATTTAAAAACAAACAATTACACAAAACAGATTCAGGTAATTAATTTCAATCAACCATTGAAAGAATAATCTGGAAAGAAATAAAGGAATGCTTTTTCACAATGGATAATCACAACAATTATGGTTTTTCAAAAAAATTATAACTATATTTACTTTTCATCATAATAAATTGTTCATGCATCTGTCTTTGGTTGCTAGCACCATAACAACCTAGCACTTGTACAGACTAGAGGTAGACCAATGAAAAGTATATAAAAAAACAACAAAATCCTCATTTTGCAGATTATGTAGAACTAAACTTGTACTACAATTAAAATGAAGTATGAACTACCACAAACTTATTAAAATTAAATGCTTGTGGATGTTTTTTTATCCAGGGATCCAATAATCTACTATCATGGGGCATAATCCTGTATCAGGTATCCTTGTATTCCGAATCACATTCTGAACATCTCTACTCCTTCATAACTGCAATGATGTTCAATACTGAAATACTATTGTAGGCTAACCGCTGATTGGTCATTTGAAATGTGACCTCAGAAGTGACCTTATACAGGTTATTTTCAATGTTAATGAATGGCTAGATAATAAAATATTACAAAAGATCCAACAAGCATCTAATATTTATAAGATTGTAGCTAGCATGATTATGAAAAGGTATGAACAATAATGAAAAATAAACAGAAATGATGACAAAGTTGGCTTGTGGAATGCAGGGGCAGATCCGCCGGGGGGGGGGGAGGCGCACCCGGCACGTGCCCCCCCTAAAATTGGAAAAAATATGATTTTTTGGCGTAAAATCGTGATTTTTCACACGAAATACCCCAAAAATTTCCGCACCTCCATCCGCTCGGTGCAATTTTTTTAAGTGCGCCCACCCTAACTTGAAATCCTGGATCCGCCCCTAGAATGAACCTATTTTACAACAAATCTTAAAAAACAAAAGTACATGTATGCATTTATAAACAAGAACTTAATAATATCTCAAACTAAATAATCATCTAAATTTACAAATGAGCACGCTAGCCATTTATCATCCATCATGTCTTCATCCTGTCCAGCATCTACTTCAGAGTGTGGAGTTGTGATGGTGTGTGACCTTTGAGGTGGTGATGACGAAGTTGGTACTTCCTGTGAGCTGTGAAAGTACCACAGTTCACGGAGCTCTTCGTCCTCTTCGTTACTTAATGGAGATATGATATCAGATGTTTGTAGGGTAGATTCTACAGAATTAGTCTTTACATGTGTCTGTGGTGGTGTGTGCATTTCCTTGGCAACTGTTGATTCAGATGTCTGTGGTAATGTATATGCTTCATTGACAACAAGTGGTTCTATTGTATGAGGCACATGTATTAGCTGTTGTCCATACAGTGTTCGTATAACAGATTGTTTCTCCTTCTCTAATTCTGTTACCTTTGCCTTAAGATTCCTGTTCTTTTCTTCTAGTTCTTCACGAATCTGTAGTTAACAAATAGATAGGCTTAGCATTAGTTATATATAGAATACTCTTGTAAATTATTGATGGAATTAATGACAAAATTAAATTTGATGAAGTCATAATGGATCTACAAGTGGAAAATATTGTGTATGTGTGCGTGTGTGTTATGGTGATTAACGCCACTTTCAACAATGTTTCAGTTATATCGTGGCGGTTTCATTATATAACTGCCATTGGTACTGAGGGACCGGTACATCTGAAATTGTTTAAACCTTTATTTTTCTTACTAGGCTAGCATTGTGTATATGTTCTGCTTAAACAACCTGTATTCGGCTAGTCTTATGCAGCATCATCTTTTCCCAGCAAAAGCATCGGACGTTAAGCAATAATCAATCAATCAATCAATCACTACAAGCAAAAGTGTCATATTTTAATTTTTGTCTGTACATATATAACATCAATGTCAAATGTGATCATCCATGTTGTTTGAAAGATGATTCACGTTTCAGGTCCGTCCGTTCGTCCCTATATTTTCCCCTATATCTTCTATGAAAAAAAGGGGAACCGAGAAGAAAATATTCGGGGAAATATAACTGAACTTGGTATATAATTTTTTTAATTAATCTTCAAATGTACGATTACCTGTTCTATATTACATTTAGTCTCTTTCTTTTTTCGCCTGCATTTCTGAGCTGCCATTCTGTTGCTTTCTCTCCTATCTTTCTGTCTAATTTTTTCGTGTTCTGTTAGCTGTAATGATTAATACATTTAAAAATGTTAGATCTAACTACATGATTAATTCACACTTTAATTTATTATATTACAGAAGAGAGAAAACAATGTTGCTGGTATGTCATACACCGTCCAAAAATATATACTTAATTAAGGAGGATTTAGTGCAAATAACTCCCGTCCTCCAAACGCCACGGGGCCAATCATATTCGAGATGAATTATTCATGAGTACGACGAATTACAACGGTGATGAGTAGAGAGTATCGGTGTGATCAGCCTTGGATTACCGAAGATGATTCTAGCCAAGATTGGTTCAATTTGGTCTGAATGGTTTCAGATGAGAATATTAAAATGTGATAAGTTTACAACGACGACGGATTTGTTTTTTTTAATGGCACTAACAGGGGATAGGGGTTATTGTGATTAACGCCACTTTCAACAATATTTCAGTTATATCGTGGCGGTCAGTTTTATTGGTGGAGGAAACCGGAGTACCCGGAGAAAACCGTCGACCTGTCGCAAGTCACCCACTAACTGTAATTTATTAATACTAGTATTCAAGCAAACTTAAATTTATTCGGACGAACGGACGGACATGATAGTGACTTATTTTCCCATTATTCAAATTAACATGAAGACTGACTTACGGGTGTCCTTGGAGTCCTATTGAATTGAACCTGCAGTTCTTCCTTTCCTTCGGATAACCGTCTTGATTGGATCTTTGTCCGTAATTCTAATTTGAGAAGTGGTGTCATACGACCACTTTTCATAGCAGCTTGTCCTGCTATCAGTACTTCCTCGTCAACTGTTTCGGTATTCTCTGAATCGAACTGCATTTCTGTAAAGAATGATAAAAGTCATTTAAAAAAATAGAAATCGCAATTACATAAACACACATTTTATTGTAACTGTTGAAAAGAAGAGCAATGTAGAAGAGAGTAGTATATGTAAGGTTCCATACTCTAAGTGCAGCGTGATACGACCACAGTAAGTCAAGGTGGGCTTGCCCCGGCACCAGTGTTACCCTACACAACGAAAACAATAACTAATAGAGGAAATATGCTGGAATATTATCAATCATTTCATGTGTTATGATCAATTGAAATGAGTCAGTGATTGTTGTTTATCACCAAATGAGCATTTTTTCCCAGCTATGTCGCGGCGAGAACAATTTACATTCCATGAGATACTGATGATTTCCGCTTACGTCTAGACCAACACGCTTATAGTTGGATGTTTGATAGTGTTAGCTCACTGATGCAACAGTCTGCGTTTAGACATGTTGCTCCACTCGGACACATTATCCTGATAACTACTTTATAATGCTCAAAGCTGCGTGCTTGGCAGAGAAGCAACAAATATGAATTTTATATTCTTTGGTTTACTAGATGCTAACCAATTCACTACCGATTCGATCTGAAAAAAACTTATCAAAAATTTAACAAAAACAAACATTTTGCATACCTTTTAAACATGCAAAATTTCGGAATTATAATTTCTTTTAATCCCTTTTCAATTAAAGAAAATAGTTAATTTTCTTTATTGATTCATTAATAACTTACAGGAGTGAGCATTTTGCAAAATTAAAAATGCATTAAATTTGGTTGAATTTATCACGGATATACAGTTAGAGGAAATCCGTCGACATATTACCGGAACTTGGAAGGTCTGAACAAAATCAATTCAAAGAACAAACACTTCAAAATGGATGAAAAATAAATATTCTCTATCTTCCAAATATGTGAAATTTCGGAATTGAAGCACCTTTTAGATTCCTTTTAGAAATAAAATATCTGATTTATTATATGGCCTATCCTTAAAGATGATCATTTTGCAAAAAATAAATGCATTAATATTGGATGAAAAATTAAAAAAAAAAACTCTGAAATTTTGGGACTTGTTGGAGCCCATCTGACATCATTTGAATTTATCTTGGAAAACGGAAATCCGTCGACATACTATCCTAAAACGGAAATAGTTACATAATAACACTACAATGTATGTATTGTTCTAAAAGAAATTTTCCAAAGAAATTCATTAAAAAAATTCTTATCAAAATCGGATGAACGATATATTCTTCACGTACAAAAAATATGAAACATCCATTTATGTGCAATTTTTATTATGTGCTATAAATTCAAAAGTATCGGTCAAATGTTTTCCACGGAAACCATTATGTCTATATACGACGACGACACCCACTATAGACCCATAAAATAAAACTAGAGCTAAATTTTTGTTGTCGCATAAAAATAAATAGACAAAGGTCTAACAGAAACAAAGATACAAATAGCAACCTAAACGATTAAAAAAATAATAATCTGACCCTGCATTTTTTTTTAAAGTAATTTTGATCAATTATTAAAAATATTTACGGATATGTCCAAAATAGAAATAATGGTTGGTCCCCTAAATCTGATTTGCATGCAGTATTTTTCATTTAATTCATCGTAAAAAAATCCTGTCAATAACAGATTTGTTATAGCTCTTACCATAGGTCAAAATAGGAACAAGCATTTTTATTTTACAGTGTATAAAGATTGAATTTGATCAAGTTTTTTTCTTGATGAAATTATGACATTTTCTGCCTGCCTTTTACAAACATATTTCACCTAGAGTTCTTACGGTATTCGAGATTAAATGGGTCAAGGAAGGCCAAAAATTATCCACATCCGATCCTAAACTAAATTGTTAAAGCTTCCTGCCACCTATCCGTGGGCGTCACCCGTCAGTTTGTTACAGCTATACAGACTTCCCTCCACATTGGGTTTGGTATCCCCCATATAGCTGAAAAATTGTTGTAAGTCAAGTGACGAGAACCATCAGCAATTATCGTATGCAATAATCAAATGTATGTGTGTCCTTATTTTAATATTGAAAACAAACAATGCAATTAAATTTCTGGATTTTTTTTATTATCGTTAAGACGTGGTTTCCATATTTATATATATGTAAATAGGAAAATGAAATTTTATTTTTATTTTTTATTTTGCATAATTCGCAAAAATTGTGTTGAATGAAACAAGACGGTGAATCAGCAAGACAATGCTCAGCAAAGCCTAGAATGCAAGAACCTGTGGGTCGAACTCCGGACCTGGAATATGTTATTTCCAATCTGACATGTCATGTATGAGAAGGTAGTGGTCAGTTTGTATACATACAAAGTCACGTGGGAGTAATATATCATTTATCTTATGACATCTCAAATCGCTTGATGAAATATGATGCTTATGTTACCATAGTGACAATTTGGGGATGACACATCTTCTTGTAGAGCTAAGTTTTTATGATAAATTCATATTTGACATATCCAGATAAAATTAATTGCCTTTGGAACATCTTGAAAAACCAACACACTTTATTTATAAATATGCAAATAAAATGCCTTACCGGTCAAATTGTTTCCTGACATTTATTTGTTTTATCTTTTTTTTTTATCATTTTTTTTTTTGTAAAGTACAAAATAAAAGTAACTTGAAGGAAAGATATTTTGCTCTTAGAAATAGAATTGCAATCTCATTTATTTTTATGATCAATCCATACATACATATATTTATGTTGTTTTCCAATGATGTAGGATTGTGTATTTTTGGATATTTAAACAGTCTCTCACAAACAAGCTAAATTTACAAAACCTATTTAATTCAAAGAAAAAAATTAAATTAAAACATGTCTAATTGTGAATATTTATATTTAATAAGTCCTTTTAGCATCGACCATTGGTGTCCCCTGCATTTGAATAACCATGGCATTGTGCATGTGCTTTGGACACAATGAGGACTTTTTCTTCCCTTTATTTAATATAAATAGACAGACAAACAAATATTGATTTAATATAAATATACGGTATGAGTGATATATTTATTCTCTCATGCTTTAAGTATTTATACAGTATATGTATTTAATTTTGAAAATGTAGTTATTTCACATGTATAATATGTGTGTGAATGTGTTATAGTCCTATTTGCACCGGCCCTTGGTTTCCTCTGCATTTGTACAACTACCGTACAGTACTTGTCCATGTGCATAGGACACGGGGAGGACTTGACCACTACACTACATGTGAGTTAACCTTTGATGTCTGATGTGGCCAACAATGTCATAGTCGACGGCACTTAATTATTATTATAATTATCATTAGTATAGGTATTTAGTATATTTTATGGGCAGATTTTTTCATTGTAACGTACAATATTTTTATTTTAATTTTTTAATGAATCACTGTAATGACTTTGCCCCTTGTGGGCCCTCTACTGGACAATAACAATTCTTATTCTTATTCTTATAGTTTTTCAATAAATATTTTATTCTGCTCTGTTGATAGGGAAAATATACATTTTCAGTATATAAAAAAGGATCATATTAAATTAATTTAGAGAATTGAATCGGCAATCATTTTGTGTACAGTTTGATTTATATTATTATTAGATAAACATATTTACAGTTATTTTGTTTTAATATGCTGCTTTAAGTTGAGCTAAATTTTACTTACAATTTTGTAAAACAAAAAAAAATAGTCCAAATTTACAATGAACACCGGTCCTCCTGCCCATGAGCAGTAAAACTTTGTTCGGACCAGTAAAATTTTCAGTTTTTATTTAGAATTATATAGAAATAAATTCAAGAATTTGATTCCGACCAGTAAATTCCATTTTTTATTTCGAGGACTGATTTTAGTGTAATATAGACACATTTTAAATTTGATCAGAAGATATTTAGACCATGCAGGAAGTTAACAATTCATTGTTTACTAAAATAAAGTTGAAATATATTTTTGAGATATTTTTAACTTAAAATACTACCAACTATTTCTAAAAATAAACAATTACCAATAGTCAATATTAATTTTATAATAGATATTCATATACTCACTGTAAAATTAAAACTGTTTCCAACAGAATATTATATTTATATATAATAGTATCATGTTTATTATCTATTTCAAAATAATATACAACAAATAAATTATCAAGCAAAATATACAAAAAATAAATATTAAACAAAAAGCCTATCTCATTAATTTCTGATTGAATTAAAAACAACTTAATTTGTTTTTGAATATTTCCCTGAACATAAAATGCATCTTCAAAATACAGCATATTTACTTAAAATGTAATATTTTATTTACCAGCTACGTAATTAAACTCCTTCTGAGGTTGATGGAAATAATTCCCTTTATTTATTTTTACCGAAATTGTAGTCATTGGCATTTTACAACATGAACAGGTCCAGTGTTCAAAACCAGATTCGGGAAAGAAACACAAACGAATTGTAATTTTCTGCAGTCACCGGGAAGTCATTTTGAATTACATACTGTCATAGGTAAGTATTTATATAAATTAAAAAAAAAATTATTATTGAAAATCCCCAGACGTTTTATAAATATAACAACTGTAATTTTTATTATATTATTAGATCATATTATTTTAAAATTTAATATGTATCTTTTCTGGGAAGATTGTATATTAATTTCAGGAAAGTTTCCCAGTCACCACGATACTCTTGATTTAATTCCGAAGTATTGAATAAATTAATTCATTTTTGTTTTTACAAATAGAAGTCCAAGATGTTGTATTTACGGAATTATTTTGCATTGTCATATGCAGACAAAAGATAAATCTAACATTTAATGTAGTCAAAATCTGAAACTATCACAGATTTAAACAGCAACAATAAAATATACAACTATATAATATGATGCTTTCGTTGTGAAAAGGGGGGTGCAGACATGTAAATAACACATATATCATACATGTTCGCCTTGAAATTTCAAACTATACCTGTAAACTAGTGAATATAACATGGAAAACTGAAATAGATCAAAGGAATTCGAAGAATTTGTCAATACGTTAAATTTTGCTTACGTTTGCACATTTATAAAATATTATATTTCTACTATTATATAATATTCAACGGTTGTTGGCGGAAATAAGTCCATATATTGGGTGAATAATATTGATATTAACTTGAGAAAGGAAATGTGCATATATATGTACATGTATATATATACAGGGAACATTCGAAGCAACTTAGACGAAATTCCACTTAAAAATCATTTAAAAAATCAAATCATAAAAATGTAACATTTGAATTTCTTACAAATTATATATATTCTCGTTCATTCTACGTATTTGAAGTATATATTGCACCTGATGCAATCATATTTTGATTTTTCTTAAACTTGGTACAATAAGCTTCAACATTTGCAGATTTTGTCGGAATTTTAATATATTGTTTACATCCTTCGACATCAAAGTATAGAAAAACATTGATCTTACCCGTCTGTTTGTATTAATAATAAATCCAGTCAATAATGTGCATTTCTTTTCAATCTTAAAAACGTGGTTTAAATTTACCTACCATATACTATTGTAGACTTCTGAACAAGTCCCGACTTGTCGGGAAAGGGAGATAATTTGATTGGTTACTTCCATGTCATCGGTCCACGTTAGATTTAAAAATAGTAACAGTCTGGCAATAAATAGTATCAGGTGTTTTCCAGAGTTATTGTTAAAACAGGTTTTTATGATGGAAAATATGTTCAACTTGATGCAGTACATAATTTAGAATATAAAACATGTAAAGTTTTGTTTTAAAAATATATTTCTATTAAAATGTTTTCTCAAGGTAGATTCTAGTAGATTCTAATAAAAACATAATTCTTGGTTAAGATACATTTTCCCGTGGTGGACCTCAAATCTTCAATTTTGATTTGTCATGTTGTTGAAACACTTTTTATTCATTAACTTTTTGTGAAAACAAAATAAATACATTCATATAATACCATTTTCTTGTAAAAATTAATAATAAAAAAATATCAAAAAACAATAAAAACAATAATATTGCAAATTTATAAATGTTACAAAAATAAATGCTCCTATAAATACATGACCTACATTAATCACGTGTGATCACCAAACAAATTAAAATACTCATTAGTTAGATTCGGCGAAAGACATTTGAGCAAATTGACAGGACAAAAGAGCGAAATAAAACGGACATAAGAGCGGCAACGTGCATCCCATTTGTGCGAAAATTTAATAACCCATTTGAGCGAGAGAAAAAAGTCTTTCGTTAGCCAGACATAAGTCCGTTGTCCCCTGCTCACCACAGGGAGGTGGAAGTCAGTTTTTGAGCAGGATATTTCTTGTTTTATCTATAAAAAAAAATCAGCGCTGTTTTAAAAGTTTAAAGCAAATATACTAATCAACAAAAGAAACGATATAAAGGTTTCACTTTGATGCTCAATATTTTTTCCACCTTAGATTGTGCCAGTACTGTGTCCATGCTCCTGATTTGGATATAGTATATGGTTTGTAGTTTCAATAACACGTCAATACTCTATCCACAAAATTGGAGAACATTTTGATTCCATGGTAACATATCAATCTCAGAGTTAGACCTTTTGAATTCCTGTATTTCTGTATTTGTCCCCACCATACATGGACAAGACGAAATATGTAATATTTAATGCTGACTTTTCAGAATATTTCCCTCAATGCCTTGATGGCTGCCAGTTCAAAATCCACATGGACAATAGCAGGAATAAGCTGTAATCCATTTTCAAAGCATAGTGTGACAGTAGTTGACAAGCATTTTTCGATTTTCAAGACAACAAGACAAATAATAACGGAACCTAGTGACCATTCTGGACCGTTACCTTTATGTCCATCTTGACTCAATGATAAAAATTAGTCGACTAAAACAAAATCATGTAATTGTACATGTATATATTTGTAAATAGTTTTGTAATTCTCTATACCTATGTATTGCAATGGTTTATTGACAAATAAAGATATATAATACTTTACATGTGAGTGCAGATAGATGTTGTGAGAGTCGCTCAATTGTCCACATAGATTTTTAGGGTCAATTGAAATTGTGTCGTTCAAATGTCAACTAATGTTGTCGCTCAAATGTCCACAGGGTAAATTTATTTTTTCGCTCAAATGTCCATCGCCCGTTAGATTTTAATATCATTCTTAGGTGAAAAGATGCACAAGATGTCTTGTAAATGCATGAAGGAAAAATGTGTTTAAAAATGAAATATCTCAGCCACATCAGATTAAATCTATACACCATTTTCATTTTCATTTTTCCCCTCCACACCTTTTTTAACAGCCAAACGTGTAGCGACTATCCTTTTTTTAAACTGTCATATACTGATTGGTCATCCACTTTGTATATTTTTGCCAAAGAAAGTTTTCAAGCAGCATGATAATGGAAAGTTTACTTGTATTGGTTACAAGATAGTAAGGACGCTATGACCTTTAACGCCACTTTTAACAATATTTCAGCTATATCGTGGCGGTACAAGATAGTCGTTATAATATTTATGATAAAACAAATGGAATAGACGGCCAAAATGTTGACTAAAATGGGTGGGTTGTTTTTTTTAAACAAATGGCATACCTTCACACAACTGAATATATCGTGTGCATTTTTTCAAATACAATTGAAGCAAAGGAGATCATATAAGGCAGTGTGTGCATATTCCAGTTGTTCAAAATCGGGGGAGTATAAAAGATACCTGCACTGATTTAAATAATATGTTGGTAATTATCTTTCTATTAGTTGATTTTCGTAGAAAGGCAATGATAATTTACACCAGAATTTCATTACGCAAAAGTGAGACGGTATGTGTATTGATACATGTATGGTAGTATGAAACAAAGCCCCTGTGATTTCATATTTATTTTTGGCAATTTTATTATTTGGATTTCAAGTGACTGTGTCTTATCGCGTTCTACATGTGCATATTCTATACTGTCGATCCCACGCATTCTCGATTTTGGCTTTTGTTGATACAAACATTTTACGGACCCCTGCACTCTGATTGGTAATGTCATATGAGATCGCATGCATCACGATTCAACATTTTGTTTAGCTCTGGCATATGCTTTAATATTATTTAAATAACATTACCCTAACCCTAACATTATTTACGTGCATTAAAAGGTCGGCTATGATAAACTCAAAGATATCAATAGTAATTTGATAAAGTGTTTATATATTTCATAATAGAAAGGGGTGTAATTTTTGTGTGCTAATACTGCTAATATTTAATATATTAAAGAACTTGAAATTTAAGTCATTCGATTTATTTTACATTTCCGTTGTCTTTAATTTTATTTCGAGTTATCTTTCTTTACACTAGCGATGTACAACAGCAGGTCAATTTTACATGTACATGAAATTCAATTCAATTAATTCATGAACGACGTTCCCCATTTATGTTTTGAGAGAAACCACAATAGTAGTTGATCATGTACCTTCTTTCTCCCGAGCTTAGACATTTACTCCATATCAAAAAGTATGTGTAAATATGCAAAAATTGGTATTTTTGGAAGAAATTATAAAAATCCCACTTTTGAAAAATACATTTTCTGAACTATCAGAATAATTGGAAATTAGACTTCATGTTTTTATTTTCTTTGAGGTATTGTCATATACTTTCATAATGGTTTCTTGTCATAATTACATTTTCTCAATGAAAATGACTCTATTCTTATTTAGTTTTGTTCTTCGACTTGCCTTCGAGTTTACTGAGTTGAACTAAGAGTCCTTTTGATATCCCATTCTCACGCGCATATTATATTCACCGTATTATTGAAGAACACGCACTTCACATTACAAATGAAACATTGCGTATTGGAGGAAATATTAGCATGCGTTGTCTATTGACATATTTTACAGTATATGTTTTACATATGCATCCTTCGCGATGATATTGCCGAAATATTGCTGAAAGTGGCGTTAAACACAATAAATCAAATCAATCATATGCATTCTTAATGATGCCTGTCGTTAGCAGTAACGTATAACATAACGTGACGAGTGTCTATACACTTGTCTCATTTGTCACAAAATACTTCAATATTTGACCACTTATACTTAAATTCCAATATGAATGGTCGTATATGGTATTTTAATTGCTATCTTAAGTTCTACTATCATCACTTTATGTTCATTGTCGTCGTGCATTAACATCTTTCCTCAAACTACTAAGCAAAATGAACACAAATTTGCAATAATGTTTTGTTTTCGATCACACCAGGTTTTGCATCTTCGCTAGCCAAGGATTACGATCCGCTCTACTCATCTTCACCCTTGGCATCGTTAGACGGATTTTCGAGGTCACACGGTGACGGTTTATATGTAATGCAGCTAGTGGTAGCTGCAACCAATCAGAACGCGCTTTACACTTCCCGTCTTCGTGCCAACAAAGACATCTTTTCCGTCTATAATAGCCGTCATAGATTTGCTCTGATTGTCTGTCAATGATTTTATATTAAATTTTTCACAAATCTTCGCTTGAAAATCAGCCATATTTTAATCTCGAGTCAATTTTCAGGGCATTCAAACGAAAGGAAATGAAAGCCTTGCGTCGATTGGCTGAAAATAACATCATTACAAGGGGCGTAACTTTCAAAATCCAGCAGGTGGCAGTGCGCGGGAATTACGAAAATCCGTCTACCGATGCCAAGGGTGAAGATGAGTAGAGCGGATCGTAACCCTTGGCTAGCGAAGATGCAGGTTTTGGTGCAAATCCAGAATTCAACATGGCTGCCACAGCCAATAATGATTTGATTGGCTAAACCTTAAAGCTCTATTGTTCAAACACTACTCAGTGGTTTGAAATTTAATTGGATGTGAATGGTCCTAGGGTGGTGATTTGCAACGTGTGTGATTTTTGTGATGTTCAGAAATGCAAGAAGGTCACATATACAGGGCAATGTCTTAACACTTCATCCTATGGGGAAATTACTCATTTTCTCTCTCTCTCTCTCAGCAACTGCAAACTTGATTTTACACAAACTGTACACTAATTATCACTGGACAGTCCCTTAAAAAGTTTACATTCTATGTGAATCTGAAATCAAAGATGATCGCAAGTCACATAGCAAAATTTTAACTTTGGACACTATGGGAATATGAATATATTTTTTTCAAGAACAGAAAGAAAAGGTTGACTAAACGCAATCTGTATATCAATGACTACTGGGTGGTCCCTTACAAAAGGGAAAATTTTATGTGGATATAAAATCTAAGATGACCACCACCACAGAACAAAGTTTTAACATTTGATTCTATTGGAAAATAAATAAATATTTCCACCTAGTATTCCAACTTGAATAAACCTAACCTATAAATAGCAGGATGATCTTTTACAAAGTTTATATTTTTTGTGGATATGCACCCAAGAGGGCCCTCACCACAGGAAAAAGCTTTGAAATTGAACCCTATGGGTAAATGAATACATAGTTTTCGCAGGAAACTACAAACTTTTTTAAACCCAAGCTGTATATGAACGACCGTTGAATGGTGGATTGACCCCTTTCAAAGTGTATGTGGATCGTAAATCCAAAATGACCGCCACCACAGGACAACATTTTGCAATTTTTTTATTTGTTTTTCTGGAACCAGTGAACCACTTAAAGAGATCATTAGAGGTCCACACAAACAAAAGCTACATTGATGGTCCCATCCGAAATTCCAAGATGACCACCACCGCAGGGGTTAATTTAACATAGAATCCAATGGACATGGATAGCATGTTATTCTCTGAAACAACTGCAGGAAAACTTTGTTGGAATGTTCCTTGAATGGATCTTTAAAACTTTTGTGCATTGGAAATCAAATCAAAGATATTCTTCAACAAAGTTTATAATTTTATCTAGGTCAGTCATTAAAGGAAAGACACCATGGCGCAACAGGGAAATGTTAAAAAAAAATTAATGAAGAAAGGCAAAAAAAATCTCAGAAATCATGATTGAACCCATAATGTACATAAATCATCATTGAATAATAAATTGATTATTCATAATCGGGCGAGTAATACAACAGGTTCAAGTGACTCAATATTGTATATGGTATCATTTTAAATACAACGATAAACCCCTTGTTTCTATAAATTGAAGGTGTATTTGAACTTGGCCTGTATTTTCACTAATGTTATATTGATTACAATATTTCAGCATTATAATCAGGGCGTCTTAATGACGGCGACAAAGGACAACGTTATAGCTGTGGCAAAACTTTCAACTCTAAAACACACAAAGGATAATGACGGAAACCTATATCCTGGCTTTGGACACACATACGAGTATAAATTGTATAATTTGTACTTATATCATGGTGAGAACAAGTTACATGTTGACGAGATACTGGTCTATTTTGTAATGGACGCTGCAGCTTAGGATAATGGATGTTTAACCCCAATTTCAACACTACTTTAGTTGTATCGTGGCAGTGAATATTAATGGTGGAGCTACGAAGCTGGTTACTGGGACGACACCTACACTATGCAAGTATGCCTATACACTGCTACACTCCTAAGTGTGCATCATTAAGGAGGAGCAACAACTACTTGACTCGGAGCCTAAGTAATGTGTCTCTACTTGCTTACTGTTGTTTCAGTGGTGAGTTAGTACTTTAAAATCCAGTTCAGCTAGCGCCATCATGCACGATCGTGATGACATTGTAAATGGATCTATTGTGTATATTCAACACCTGACATCATCCGATTCCCATTCGTGACGAGATGTATGCAGGGGCGTAGCTAGCCTTTTTTGCAGTGCAAGCAATCAAACAAATTTTTTGACTAGATGCAAAATGGTGCGTTCTGAGGTGTTTTCATGGGTAAATTGAATACATAAGCAACACATTGATTTCATGATTTTGTTAGACAGAATTTACTTAGAATTGCCCAAAATCTGTTCTTCGTGTCTTAGCAGACACGAACTTCTCCATAACTTTGACTAAATCCACACTGAAATCGCGATGGATATGCATTAATGCTAGCGATGACAACCTATCGTTATTCATTGTTGTTCGTACATATGTCTTCAACCGACGTAGTACACTGAACGATCGTTCTGCGGCAGTACTTGTTACCCGCATTGTCAACATGATATACACAAGATGGTATCTATAGAAGGACATAGCACCGGGTTTACCGCATCAAGTATCTCACAAAGTGAAGTTAGCATTTGATCGCGAGGTGTTATACTCCAGCGTGTTCGCCATCGAGCGACATCCCTCTTGAATTCGTCTAAATTATATGTCAGGTCATTGAATTTTCACAAAAAGCCACAACGAGACTTTGTTTTCCACTTTTTTAAAAAATTTTATTATTTCTTATTTATTTTTTTTTTTTTTCAGCACGCCGATGTGCACGCAACTGCGTGTTGGCGTATAAGGAGCTACGCGCCTGGTATGTGATAAAATTTGTCGATAAATAATTTAATATCGGTCCATAGAGGTCATACTAATATAACCATGATATTACCGTCAGAGATCAGTCTATAGAGGTCATACTAACATAACCATAATATTACCGTCAGAGATCAGTCTATAGAGGTCATACTAACATAGCCATGATCAGGGCGGATCCAGGATTTAAAGTTAGGGGGGGGGGGGGCGCACTTAAAAAAATTGCGCCGAGCGGAGGGAGGCGCGAAAAATTTGGGGTATTTCGTGTGAAAATTCACGATTCTACGCCAATAAAGCAGATTACAGAATCTCCCTCCTACCCCTAACCTCCAATTCTAAAAATAAAACCGTGGTGAGCAAACTACATTGTATGTCAAATTTGTAGTTTAAGTTTCACTTCAATCCATTCAGTGGTTATTTAGGAGTTGCGGGTTGCAGAATCATCCTCTTACCCCCTCCACCCGGCCTTCAATGAAAAATCTTAAAGCCATTGTGCACAACTACAATGTATTTCAAGTACATTATATAGTTTAAGTCAATCAATTGCGTGGTTACAGTCAGGGGAGTTGCGGATTGCAGAAATCTTACAGACGGACGTATCAAGTGTTTGAGCAACGGGCGTAAAAACCTCATTACACTAAAAGATCAAACAACAAAAATGTATCAAAGTTCTCGAGAAATATGTTTACGGAAATCAGGTGCGAGATATGCATAAACCATTTTGTCGAGATTATTTTCACACTCTCATGTGCAGTTGTAGATATTAATTTATTACAAATAAATTGTAGTCAGAATTTTTTGTTAAAAATGTGTAAAAAAAAATTGTACAGACATCCATTGATAGATATAAATAATATAAACGTACCCGGACAAAGGATTTGTTCACACTTTCTTGTGCAGATACCTCGGGCAGATGCAGAGATTGTTACAAATAAATAGCCGCTAATTTTTTTTTTTTATTAATATGTTACTTTTGTATTTTAATGTACAATATACCAACGCGTATTTTTACTGATCTTTACTTGAAAAGTAAAAGGCAACATTTTCGGGTATTTGTATACAAATCAAACTTATATTTTTTTTTCATATGAAATTGCAGAATTTCGAATTCAAGAACTATTTGAACCATTATTTAAAGAGAAGTGACCATTTTCTTGGGACACTCAAGTTTCTACACACTGTCTCAGTTTCATCATCTGATTCTCTCGTTATAGGTTTTCGTTGTATGTTTTATAAATGAGATCAATTGTTAAATTAATTATTCGAAGTATTGATTGAATTTACTTTTTAGTTTACCTTTGACTTTTCTCGTCTCGTCGAGGAATCAGAAATGTATCCAATCTTGCTTGTTTTCTTGGCCTAGAATTTTCGTCCATTTTATAATTTCTAAATAGCACGTGTACATGTAGTTGTAAAATTGACTGCAGAAATAATGTTTAATTAGCGTGAGAAAATAGTTGATGTCTGGTACCTCGGAACCAATCAGAATGGAATAATCTTTGAACTACTGACGGCGAATACACTTTTAGAATCAGCGAACACATCCAACGTGTATTT
Source organism: Bathymodiolus brooksi (assembly GCA_963680875.1). Classification (NCBI taxonomy): domain Eukaryota; kingdom Metazoa; phylum Mollusca; class Bivalvia; order Mytilida; family Modiolidae; genus Bathymodiolus; species Bathymodiolus brooksi. The sequence continues at coordinate 58,284,344 of OY804576.1, read as the reverse complement.
ACAATGTGTAAGAATATTTTACTACAGGTCACGAGTTAACCATTCATGAAAAAGTTATTTATTGAATTGCTTAATTAACGTTGTATAACTTATGCTTTGCGAATTTTAGGGGGGGCGCACGCCCCACACGCCCCCCTCTAAATCCGCCACTGATGATATTACCGTCAGAGATCAGTCCATAGAGGTCATACTAACATAACCATAATATTACCGTCAGAGATCAGTCTATAGAGGTCATACTAACATATCCATAATATTACCGTCAGAGATCAGTCTATAGAGGTCATACTAACATAACCATGATATTACCATCAGAGATCAGTCTATAGAGGTCATACTAACATAACCATGATATTACCGTCAGAGATCAGTCTATAGAGGTCATACTAACATAACCATAATATTACCGTCAGAGATCAGTCTATAGAGGTCATACTAACATAACCATAATATTACCGTCAGAGATCAGTCTATAGAGGTCATACTAACATAACCATGATATTACCGTCAGAGATCAGTCTATAGAGGTCATACTAACATAACCATGATATTACCGTCAGAGATCAGTCTATAGAGGTCATACTAACACGATAACCATAATATTACCGTCAGAGATCAGTCTATAGAGGTCATACTAATATAACCATAATATTACCGTCAGAGATCAGTCTATAGAGGTCATACTAACATAGCCATAATATTACCGTCAGAGATCAGTCTATAGAGGTCATACTAACATAACCATAATATTACCGTCAGAGATCAGTCTATAGAGATCATACTAACATATCCATAATATTACCGTCAGAGATCAGTCTATAGAGGTCATACTAACATAACCATAATATTACCATCAGAGATCAGTCTATAGAGGTCATACTAACATAACCATGATATTACCGTCAGAGATCAGAAAACCCAAAATGATGAAAAAAATGATTTGTTGTTCTTTACAGTTAAATAAGTAACATTACAGCTACATTCATTAGAGGAAGCCAAGTATGTGAATAATAGATCAGCTTAGTTGTGGAAATCCAGATTGACCTACAGATAACTGTTTTTTATTGCCAAGATACAAAGTGTAATAGTGAATAGTGTAGGAAAATTGTACATTGCAACAATCTCGCCTAACAAACTCCTTATTTTTCCCTTTTACGGGTAGGGAGCATGACATTTTCCAAACACAAAACATTCCTATATCGAGATGTGTATTTGGCTCCTGTCTTAAAACCAACGGACATCACATTGTTTAGAACAGACCCTATTTCTATAACCAGGGTGATATAATTATATAAACCAGTTAACATCAAAACGACAAGGATTCCGAGACTTGGCAGGGGCCGTCATGGTCGTGACGATAGTATGGTAGTTGGATTTACAACTACATATGCAATCAGTGCCTATCACTACTAACATTATGAGTTCCAATCCCCCTCAGGCGAGGTGTACTCGATGCAACATTATGTGATAACGTTTGTCAGAGACTTGCTGCAGGTCGGTCATGTCATTCACCAATAAAACTGACCGCCACAATATAACTGAAATATTGTTGAAAGTGGCATTAAACACCATAACCCTATAACCCGAGAGGTGGCATTTATTGGCAATAGAAGTAAAGCGTGCCATTCAACTTCAAGCTAAGTTGTCTTTTCACACTCATTGTAGGTACGAGTTGTGCTCATTGTTGAAGACTCTACTGTGACTGTTAAATGTAGAGCAGCTTGCCTTTACTTTAATTTGTGTCTCAGTATAATGTTATATAGTCTCTTGTTTCATTGTTGAAGACTCTACTGTGACTGTTAAATGTAGAGCAGCTTGCCTTTACTTTAATTTGTGTCTCAGTATAATGTTATATAGTCTCTCATGTTCATTTACATCCATATCATTTATTACTAATTTCTTATCCGACTTAAGGCAGATCGGTGGTTTTCTCCGCGTACTCCTTCCTACTTCACAAATAAAACTGACCGCCAGGTTATAACTAAAAATATTGTTGAAAGTATCGCTAAACACCATAAAACCAACCCAAACCGACTGGAGATAGAATTCAACTGCACTCAGGTGGGAAGCTTAAAATCCAATTAAAATTATATATCTCCTCCTTTACTCCCCATATTTTCCTTTGTCGCTGTGTGGGAGATTCAATTTTAATTAGATAGGGGTATGTTAACCATTACACTACCGAAGAGGCCTTTAGAAGGGAACACAATCATAATCAACTAAATTATCTGTTTAAAACAACCAATTTTATTACATTATATCTAATGTGAACATTTCTGCCGCTCACTAAATATAAACTATTTACTATTTACATAATGTACAATATGGGTATGCAAGACAACAACATGCAAACATTTTTGATCTTAATAAACTCGCACAACAATAACAATGTATGTCAATACATATATACATGTACATGCATAGTCCTTGTAACATAGGACAATTTATCGATTTTCATAGACAACGTGTAATTTTTGATATGTCTGAATTTAACACTGACATAAAATGAAATGGAGACAAATTTGCCACAAGTCAGAAATGTTAAGACTTTTCTTTCCTAGAAAGAGTCACAGAACTGGCAAACGGATTGTGGGGTAACATGTCTCCGAAGCGCACGCGCAATCAATTTAAGTTTGAGCGGCAGTATTTTATCAATAACTTGGCAGCATACTGCAGCTTCACGAGGCCACGGTGACCTCTGGAACGACCGAATCCATGGCAATTGGTGTAGACATGGCGACGTCCTGGGTTGACCACATCCCTGTGGGGTAGGGCATCATTACTGGATAGGGCCAAGGAATCTTAATCTTTTTCTTCAAGATGTCAATGATGAATGTCTTCTCGTCTTGCAGTGTGTTCATTTTCTGACGAAGTAGTTGATTCTTTTGTAACAAGTCATCCAATGTCTGTTAAATATAAATTTGTAGTGTCTAGATTAAATTAGTGACAAAATATCTATTAAATAAGTCAATTATATTACTTTATGAAATGTTGTCAGTTCGTGTACATAGGTTTCGTTCTGGTATGTTGGTATTACATTTGTGTTTCACAACATACAAATATAATATTATAGAATAAACTTGTATGTGCCATTGAGATATTAAAAATCCAAATTGAAGACAGTAAAACGAAAACCCATGATGAAATCTGAGGCCAGATTTTAAAGAGAGCTCAGACAAGAGTAGAGAGTGTGGATGAGGGGAACAAGAACTGTATTATGGCATGTAAGGACTTGTACATAGCCTCAATTACCCGATATATCACACCATATATTTAAATCAATATGAACGGACAGAATTATGTATAATGACAATTAATGTTCCCAATATATTTCAAAGGTGTACTCGATTTATAAATTCCAGGTTAGCTTTCGTGTATTTATTGCCATTTCTGATTTCGATTTAAAAATACAATATTGTGATACTATATTTACAAGATAAAATGTAGAATTGTGTAATCTTACAAATTGTGTTATAAATTCCCTTCCAGTAAACTGATGAAACTTATTAAAGGACGAAGTCCTTTTAACGGTAGGCTGTCCGATTTTTCCTCCTTTCTATATTGATAGCCAAATATCTGTTCACCGGAAGTTTAAACTAGAGGCTCAGGTGAGCCTGTATCGCTCACCTGACATAAATAAGTCCTCTTAAGAATGTCTGCATGCTGAACACATCTAAGTTACTATTCAAATCCCATACTGCCATAGGGTTCTATGTTAAAACTATGTCTGCTCATGGCAGCCATCTTGGATGGAGGTCGTGGTCACCGGACACAATTTTGAAAGTATACTACCCAAGGACCATCCATGCCATGTTTGCTTTAAATTGGCTGACTGGTTTCAGAAGAGAAGACTTTTAAACAATTTTCCCATAGTGTCCTATGTTAAAACTATGTCTGCTGACGGCGGCCATTTTGAACCGAGATCGGGATCACTGAACACAATTTTGGAAGTTGACCACCTAAGGACCATCGATGACATGTTTGCTATATTGGCTTACTAGTTTCAGAGGAGAAGATTTTAAAATATTTTTTCCCATAGGGTCCTATGTTAAAACTACAGTATGTCTGCTGAAGGTGGCCATCTTGGATGGAGGTCAGGGTCACTGGACACAATTTTGAAAATTGACCACGTAAGGACCATCCATGCCATGTTTGCTTTAAATTGGCTTACTGGTTTCAGAGTAGAAGACTTTTAAATATATTTCCCATAGGGTCCTATGTTAAAACTATGTTCGCTGATGGTTGCCATCTTGGATGGAGGTCGGGGTCACAGGACATAATTTTGAAAGTTGACCACCTAAGGACCATTCATCCCATGTTTGCTTTAAACTGACTTACTGGTTTCAGAGGAGAAGACTTTTAAACATTTTTTCCATAGGGTCCTATGTTAAAATTAAGTCGAGTCATGGTGGCCATCTTGAATTTCCGATCAGCAAACGATTCACAAGTTTAGTACAGGACCACCCAATGATCATTCCTGCAAAGCCACAATTCAATTGGCTTAGTGGTTTCTAACAAGAAGATTTTTAAAATTTCGACCAATCAGAACACATTATAGGCCCTGGCAGCCATGTTGGATTTCCGATCAGCACCAAAAACACAAATCTTGTATATGACCATCCAATGAACATTTCTGCCAAGTTTGGTTCAAATCTGTTTTGTGGTTTCAGAAACAAAGATGAAAATGTGAAATTCCCATAGGGTCCAATGTATAAACTAAGTCGAGTCATGGCGGCCATCTTGAATTTCCGATTGGCAAACGATTCACAAGTTTAGTACATGACCACCCAATGATCATTCCTGCAAAGTCACAATTCAATTGGCTTAGTGGTTTCTAACAAGAAGATTTTTTAAATTTCGACCAATCAGAACACATTATGGGCCCTGGCAGCCATGTTGGATTTCCGATCAGCGCCAAAAACAAAAATCTTGTATATGACCATCCAATGAACATTTCTGCAAAGTTTGATTCAAATCTGTTTTGTGGTTTCAGAAAAAAAGATGAAAATGTGAAATTCCCATAGGGTCCAATGTTAAACTAAGTCGAGTCATGGCGGCCATCTTGAATTTCCGATCGGCAAACGATTCACAAGTTTAGTACAGGACCACCCAATGATCATTCCTGCAAAGTCACAATTCAATTGGCTTAGTGGTTTCTAACAAGAAGATTTTTAAAATTTCAACCAATCAGAACACATTATGGGCCCTGGCAGCCATGTTGGATTTCCGATCACCGCGAGAAAAAAAAAATCTTGTATATGACCATCCAATGAACATTTCTGCCAAGTTTGATTCAAATCTGTTTTGTGGTTTCAGAAAAAAAGATGAAAATGTGAAATTCCCATAGGGTCCTATGTTAAACTAAGTCGAGTCATGGCGGCCATCTTGAATTTCCGATCGGCAAACGATTCACAAGTTTAGTACAGGACCACCCAATGATCATTCCTGCAAAGTCACAATTCAATTGGCTTAGTGGTTTCTAACAAGAAGATTTTTAAAATTTCAGCAAATGAGAACACACTATGGACCCTGGCAGCCATGTTGGATTTCAAATCAGCACCAAAAACACAAATCTGGTAGAGACCATCCAGTGAACATGTCTGGCAAGTTTGGCTGATTTCTGTTCAGCGGTTTCAGAGAAGAAGATTTAAATGTGAAAAGCTAACGGACGGACGGACGGACGACGGACGCTTACCCATGACAAAAGCTCACTTGGCCTATGGCCAGGTGAGCTAAAAAATAGATCAATTGATATTTAGAAACGCAAAAGAAATATATTTCAATGAAAAATTCCCAATTCTTTAATTATTTACTCTATGCAAAATCGAAATAAACTTGAAATAAAATTCTCTAATAAAAAAATCTCTTTCTACGAAACTCGACGGAAGAGCGGCGTAGGTAAAATGAACGGAACAGCCATAACAAATCGGCTACAAAATTCATTCAAAATAAAAGATAATAACGTGTACGGATCATCGTATTATTGAAATTTTAGGACTTCGTCCTTCAAACAGGTTGCCTGTCTCATATTATTATAAAGGGGACATATGTTTAAAATTAATCATATTCCTGCTTTACTTTGCTTGAGATTATGTTGCCCATTCAAGCAAAAAATTGTATTCTGACAGTGACAAGTAGCCATGCTATAAAATCCAATTCCCTCTTTTCAAATTCTTGCTTAATAGAGGGTTATGGTTAGGGTATTGTGTTTAACACAACTTTCAACAATATTTCAGTTATATGGTGGAGGTCAGTTTAATTAATAGAGGAACTTGACTTATAAAAGAAATCTTAATAGAAGCAGGAACTTGTCTTTCATCATAAATGTAAGGTTTACTTAAGTTATTCACATGATATTGATCACAGTTTTATTACATATAAATGGTATCAGAGTTTGAAAGGTTGGACAACTGAAAACTTGTAATAATTTGGATTAGTTGTCAGTCAATATTCATTCAGGATCTGATTGTCAGAAATATTTTCGTATGTGCACATGATGTACATTGAAGGGTACACATTCATATTCTTTGATTGCATACTCAAACTTCATGTTTGCATCAATTTATTTTTATTCAATTTCAATGTTTAACTTTTTTTCTTTTTCTGTTTTGCTATATTATTATTTGTTTTGTAGTTTCTTGAATTATACCAGATTTTGATTTTTTGTTTATTGTGTTTCAATATTAAGTGAATATTGCTTTTGTCTTTAAATTACCAAAATTACAAGTCAAAGATTTATCTATATATAAATGTTTTTAATACCTCGTCAACTTTTTGTGTTTGTTGCCTCCTCCTCTTTCTGTAAGCCTGAGCAGAGCGCCTGTTCCTCTCCCTTCTTCTCTGTTTTCTTTTCTCTACTACATGTACCTGAAAAACGTAAAAAAATAACATCAACAACCAGAACTACTGAACAATCATAATAAAATGCTACAAACTTCAGTATTTTTTATACATGTTCAAATGTTTCAAACACGGAAATGATATCATATTAGACAGCAAACCCGACGATGTAACTGAAACACATGTGTCAGTCACCCGAGGGATTTATATTAAGGCGTTTCCTTTTCTGATCCAGATCACAAATATTAGCAAGTGGCACATATCTGAAAGGACCAGAAAAATATGAAAAAAACACTGATACAAATTTTCTGATCGAGGCTAGGCCTTTATCATTGTGGATTTATGTAAATGAATGTAGGCGTTTGAAATTCTTCTAATTTATATATTCAAACGAATTCAGATATTTTTTATTTTTTTTATTAGCAAATGATATCAGATTATTTATAAATCTGATATCATTTGCTAATAAAAAAAAAATAAAAAATCATATTTTATGTCATATTTTTTATGATACGATCTGTGAGGGAATTTTACCACCGTGTAGAATAAATATATAGTCCTCCATTTTTATACACATAAACATTACATGTACTTTCACTTTTAAAACGAGGATGGTTGATCAGCTGATTTATAAATAAATCTGATCATTATCATATGTCAAGATGTTATGAAATCAGCAATATATTTATATTAACGAAAATAAAACCAATGTTTATAATATTTTTTTACAATTAAATAAATGACTTTACCTGTCCATTATTGTGATTTTGATTATTATTTCCATTAGAATTAGAATGGTCACTGACGTCTATATAAAGATGTTCACTGTCCGTATCTGTGTCGACATCTTCGCTGACACTGCCACTGGTCATCTCAAGAGTGGTGGTACTATCATTGCTGTTTTCCGTTTCACTAAAATATGTTCCAAATGTCATTGTTTTTTCTTCTTCTGGTTTAAACAGAGCACTCACTGCCTTTTCAGCTCGTATTTGGTCAACTTTCTCCCCTTCGTTACAACAAGACCTCGGACAATTTTGGCACACTAAACGCACCATTTTGCAAAATATACTATTTTTCGTTATTCTTGAATAATATTATTGAAGAGTTGAAATATATTGCTTTTTCTGTAATAAACTTCGCAGTTTTGTATGCAAGGTTAAAAATATCTTGAAAGTCGGTTACTATCAGCTGTTCGATGCGTGGATTTTGTTTAAATGTCGATTCGCCGGTAAATGAAATGCTTTTACTTGGTTGAACACACACTATTGCATCAGAAAATAGATTTTGAGGTAAGTTCTAGTTATATGTCTCGGGGGTTTACGATACAAATATCCGATATTCATTGAATAAAATTTTCATCCGAATGTGTCTTGGGGTTTACCTTGGCTTACGAAATCACAAAGAGTTAAAAATAGCTGAAACGTTGCGTTGTGTGATTGGTCGAGAAATTCTTCCAGAATATTCTCACAACTATGTTGAAATAATGTAAACTAAGGCTCATCATCATATTACATCTTATCAATTAATGTTTGTGAAATACAGCTTAAATTAATAAAAACAAAAATGGACACGATATATAACTTAAATTTTAATTGCATGATCTTACTTTCTCTTAATGATACAAGAGATTTTATGTGTACATTTGACATTGTATGTTCGGGTAACGTACGTGACTTGAGCATATACTTTTGTAAGCTATATTTTTCTGATGAAATTATCCCGTTAATCGTCCTTCAGCTTATAATTAGTTAGAGAAACGTTATTTAAGCTTCTCAAAGTTTTGAATTTTGATAAAATAATCAATAATTTAATTATTTACTTTTCGAAATAAAAAAGAATTAAATATTTTGATATTGCAGAAAATCCCGGTTTGATTCTTCGAATCATTGTAGCTATTATTTATTGTTCAGGCACAGGGCCTTGTTGACTAAATAATCGACGTTTGCTAAGTACTATCCATGCACATACACAATGCATGGAGTGGATATGCAACAAGTCCCTGTGCATGCTAACAGCTTGTGGTTCAGTAGCATCTTAACTCCAGATGCGTACGTGACACCGCAGACCAGGTTTTTTAAAAAGTGTCGTCAGATTTCACACGAGTTTCACACAAGTCAGTTTTTAAACTGAAGTTGATCTTATGGTGTACAAAAAACCGTGTAAGTATAAAAGAAATATGTCAAAAATGATTAAATAATGATATACAAAAATATATATAATTACAAAACAGATATGTTAATAATGATGAGATATACAAAAAATATAGATCTAAGTACAAAAGAAATATTTAAAAACAAATCACATAAGGAAGAAGATTGATTAATTGTTGGTTGCTTAACCCAGTGGCAAATATTTCATGCATAGGGCGATATCAAGTTAAACACTTTATACAGAAATTATACGGACACGAGGAAAGAATGAGACAACTGGAACATCGACTTTTGACTGCCACTGGAATATTACGGACAGGTAGGAACGAAACATTCACGTGGGTCCTTCACCGCTGGTCAGCCTACGCATGGTTAAAAAATCATTAATTTTGGGTAGCAGGCCTCAACATACATAGTTATTTTTGCGCGTCCACAGATGTCGAATAGGGGATGCCCTCTCGAATTTTTTTTGGGGGGTGGGGGGTGGGGGGGTCAGGTTTTATTACGGAAAGCCAAACCATGGATAATAGTGGGTAATGTGTTTGGAGAGTGCTACGATCCATGTACGTTAAATACATATTTTGTAGATTTGAAAAATAATAATAGGCACATTCTATCCCCTACAATAGCCAGAATTTTCGTCACTAGACGGTTCTCCATATTTATCCAGCGGCAGTCAAAAGTTGTTCCATTCCTCTTTCGTTTCTGTATAGTTTTATGATAACACTGAACTTGATCTTATCCTCAATATGCATGACAAATTTGACGCTGGACGTTTAGAAACAAACAATCATTATTCAACTTTCAAAATTTCAAAAATAAAAACTTAAAAAATATAGCATCATTATTTGCCTTGAGCAAACAATAGGAATTACATCAATAGAGTTTATGCACAATCGAAATTCTCAAAAATGACATATGTGTGTGGCCTATTACATGTATAACTGAAGATATAGTGTCAATTTTCATCCATTTTTCAACTGATAGGGGTCATAATTTTATAGCAAATTCAACTGAAGAATTCTGAATGAAAGCCATAAAAAATTACCCTTGTGTATTTTTTTTCAATACTGAATAGTGGTCAAAATTCTACGTTAAATCGCTACTAACACGAGATTCCTAGGCTTTATTTATCGCAAATCACGTTTATGATTTTTAGAAGCCAATTTACATGATTGCATCAAGCTACATTTCGACATAGACTGGTACATGTAGTACTAGTTTTTACAGAATCTACAAAGATGTTTGGAATATATTTTAACAATAATTTTTATTTGTCCTAGGTTAATCAGAAACAAATCTTATTAATACTTTTCTTAGCTCATAGTTGAGACAACGTTCTCATTTTAATATGTATCAGTTTGAACAGTTCAAAGTGTTAAAAATATGTATCAGTGTCCATTTTGTCAGACCTAACGTAAGTTTTAAATTAGGATAAAACTCCATATCTATGTGATAAGAAACTTACTTAGCACTCGTATAAAAATGTTACATTGTACGACCGCGAGAAAAAAAACACCCTTTATATGATATAGGTCTAAATTAAAAAGAAAAACTTGAAGTTGTACAAATCCATTTATTCATCAAAGTTTTAGATTTTAACCGCATCTGTGGCGTTTAGCGTGCTCGCCTCGAGTGCGGTAGATCTTGGGTTCGAGCACAGGTCGGGTCAAACCAAAGACTATAAAGTTGGTATTTCTTGCTTCTCAGCTAAGCATGCAGCATTAAGGAGAAAGAACAAAGACTGGTTGGCTCGGAATCAGAATAATGTGTCCGAGAGAAGCGACATGTCTACCCTCGGACTGTTGTTTCACTGAGCTAACAGTGTAAAAATCCAACTAAGCGTGTTGGTCTAGTACAAAACGGTCCTAAGCATCATCATCTCATTGAAAATTAACTTGTTCTCGACATGATATAACTGAAAAATTGTCGAGTTGACGTTAGACAACAATCAACCACAATAAATCGCACAAAAATGTTACATTGTACGACCGCGAAAAAAAGCTTTATATAATATAGGTAGAAATTTAAAAAAAAATGTACAAATCCATTTATTCATCAAAGTTTTACAGGGCCCGGGTGGCTCAATGAGTTAGGTAGTTGGATTACCTAACAACTTATACAAGCCTATTATCAATACGGCGTGGGTTCGCGCCCGGCTTTGTAAATTACAAAAAGGGTGCACTCGACTCGCAGCCGCAAGTAATAAAGTTTACTAAATGTAGTTGCTTGCCCGTGGTCAGTGGTTCTCTCCGGGTACTCCGGCTTCTTCTACTACTAAAACTGGTGGCCATGATATAGCTGAAATATTGCTGAAATTGGCGTTAAACACCAAAAAATCTAATTAAATCAATCAAAGTTTTACATTTCTTGTCCTAATGTTTTAATCATGAAGCTTTTTGTTGTTTTATGGAATCTATGGATAATGCTGTTCATGTTTCTTTCTTTTTTATTTAGGATATTTTACTATTGATGTGTGTGTTGCCGGTAGATGTAAATGAAAAATGGATGTTGTGATATACTGGGGGTTTGTATGAATTGCCTTATTTTGCATGGTATTGGTAAAAGCGTATGAATTACCTCCCTTTGTACTTGGATTTAATTCTAATCTGTTTGAAAAATGAATGAGGTTTTTTTTTTTTAAGAAAAAACAATATAAAAATCTGGGTGTTGGGTCCTGTTGAATGGAGTATATGTTGTTGTTGTTTTTTTATAATGTACATTTTGTTAAATGAAAATCAGCATTATTATTTCTATTCGTATTTTAATGTACAATTTACCGACTATTTTGAACTGCATTTGTTGAAAAGTGTACAGGGGTCTACTACTCCTAAACACAGTTACTATAAACAATTGTTTTATTCTATTCTGCAAATTGAAACTAATTACTACAGCCGTTGTCCATTTAAAGTTTTCCTTTACTTCAAGCTCATTTGGATAGATAAGATGGAGATAATCACCGAATAAAATACGTTAGATGGTGGTAAAATCTTACTAACAATACGTTAATAGCAAGGGCACCTATTATTTTCACTAATACATTCCAGGTAAGGTGAGCGAAATACGAATTGGAGTTGCAAGCATTCTCCATTTACAACGAGGTTTTAGCGGAATTAACACAAAATGTGTACTTGCATTTAAAGTATTTTAATGGCAATTTACAACCGTATGACATATTATATTAGTGTTTTTATTTCGACTGTTAGCTACTAAATTAAAATTAGATTAAGAAAAGTACAAAAAAACATGTTAACATTATGTAATATCAATTTTTGTAAAGTTTTTGTTCCTTGAAACCGACGTACCCGGAGAAAATCACCGACCTGTCGCAAGTCACTGACAAACTTTATCACATGAACCTAATAGATATTTTCTTGTTCTCACCACCATTCTATATTTTCTTTTCGCCGCCATTCCCGCCAAAATACACTTTTAAATCGGATGTTGCTGGTTTTCCCATCCAAATAGTTGTAGTTAGGACATCTGACATCATCGATGTAAACGACATTGTCGTACACAATCTTTGCAGATCATGCTAAGAGTATATTGGACTGTTCGAGGTATATAAACCCAAAAACGGGAATGTGACATTAAATATCTAGTCTACCGTTGGACTGTTCGGGGTATATACACACAAAGACGGGAATGTGACATTAAATATCTAGCATCTACGTAACTATCATATTATGAATCCGTTTCCGTATCGGACGTCGATTTTGTATGGTATAATACGTTAAAAACGTAAACATCCTTTATGTCACAGCGATAACATTTCAGCTCCATACTGAGTTGGAATGGAAGGACACGTTTAATATACCGATCAACACATTGATATTACCTTGGTAATATGTAAAAGGATATAAACCAATCCTAGAACTGGCAGGAGAGTGACATTTGATCACGTGATATGTCTACGGTATCAGCCGGTGTATTTATAGTCCGAGATTCCTCTGCCGTCCGACGGCTTTTTTTCCGACTTGCTGGAGCCGTGGGACGTCAGAGAGCTCTACATACGGAAAACAGCGATTTGCCTATGCGACTCTGCCTTTGCACATTTCCACGTTTCGTGGCTATCGGATTTTATTTTCTATCCGAAACCCTTAAATAAATCGCTTCACCAATCATTTTTGTATTCATTCATAACCATCTTACCTTCAGAAAGTGGTGTTACACTCCATTACTGCACGATTTTACCTTAGACCCTCTCATTTTGTCATTTCACTTTCATTTTGGAACCTACAAACGTGATCTCGCGATACTAACTGAATAATGACAGCAACACATTGCATGATAGGAGTTACTTAATGCAACGCGCCAAATTATTTGCATACGTAAACAACAACATACATTCTGCAGGACAAACAGTTCCATCTATGTACAGCTCAAATCAGAGCAGAAGGAAATAATACAAAATGTGTTGGAAAGAAAAGATTCAATGGCAGTGTTACCCACGGGCTTCGGAAAGAGCATGTGTTACGTTCTCCCCCCTTTTTGGACAAGGTAAGATCATATTTTTTTTTTCTTATGGTTATCTGTAATTTACTATTGCTGTTAAAATCATTACCAATCAATGTAATCAACTGTATTAAATTTTATGTTAATTGTTCTGCCTTAACAGGTGCCAATGATTGGCAATACAAATATTTGTTTGTTTGTTTTGTTTGTTTATATGCAAATCATCTCCCATGATACATTGCGGTAATCGTAGTTTTCTCGAAGTCACGTGACAAATGTTCGAAAATGAAAGTGAAATGACAAAATGAGAGGGTCTAAGGTAAAATCGTGCAGTAATGGAGTGTAACACCACTTTCTGAAGGTAAGATGGTTATGAATGAATAGAAAAATGATTGGTGAAGCGATTTATATAAGGGTTTCGGATAGAAAATAAAATCCGATAGCCACGAAACGTGGAAATGTGCCAAGGCAGAGTCGCATGGGCAAATCCGCTGTTTTCCGTATGTAGAGCTCTCTGACGTCCCACGGCTCCAGCAAGTCGAAAAAAAGCCGTCGGACGGCAGAGCAATCTCGGACTACCGGCGTATATATATATATATATATACATTTATATATATACGTCTGAAAATTAAACCAAACAGTGTTAGAATTAGATTTTAGAGCTGTCAAATTTTTGTTCTTCCCTCGACGGGATTTGAACCCACACCATTGTTACACTGCAGCACCATTCGCTTAGCCTTACGTCCAGCGCCCTAGACCACTCGATTACATCCACTCCCTATATATATATATATAGCCTGATGTACCCAATGAAAATACAGCATATTTGTATAAACCATAATATCATATAATATTAAGAGATTTAATGTCCCTACTGTATTGATGGCCAGGTTTACCGTGTAGTGTAACATTTATTTATTCGCGATATATGAACAGTTTGATTTTGATGTAATTTCAAATCTGTGTCTTCATAGAAATTGTCAAGTTGTTTGAATGTAAGCATCTTAAAATAATTACGGGTCTTCGTGGTCGTGATCGTATGATAATTGGATTTAAAACCACAGGCACTTGACCGATGGACCTTAATTTCCCATTGTTTGCCACGGGGGTACGTATTTTCAGGGCTAGTAACGATGTAGGGCCTCTATTTCTGGGTCCTGGTTTCACACGAATACTAGAAATAAACACAAGGTAAGCAACAAAATGGCGGGGTACTGCTAAATTTCTTATTATTGTCGATTTCCCTGATTTCTGAAAAATAAACGGATGGAATGCACTAACCTTGTGGACCCCCATCAGCTGTTGTGCCCCTGGTTTACTGTCGTATTCGTACTATTTTGCATATATACCCCCGACAACCTGTTCCCAAGACCGATTGTCAACTTAGTCGGAGGTCTATTTTGGATTCTCTCGGACTCCAGCGTGTCTTTTGATGGCCAGTCCAGGATTTGTCAAATATGGTTCCATTGTGGCAAAGGATTGATATTTGTTCACCTGTTGTTTTTATACCTACCATGTGATTAAAAAAGACATTTCATTCTGTTTTTTCTTTTTTTTTATAAGTTTAAAATAGTCCGCCAAATAAATGCATTCAGTAAGCCAGATTTGTTCTTCTATTCGTGTGAACCCAGGACCCAGAAATAGAGGCCCTACATCGTTACTAGCCCTGAGAATACGTACCCCCGTGGCAAACACGGGGAAATTAAGGTCCATCGGTCAAGTACCTGTGTTTAAAACCACCTGTGGAATTAGTGCTTATCAACACTAAAGTTGTGAATTCGAATCCCGCTAATGGCGAGGTGTACTCGATATATAATATTATGTGATGAAGTTTGTCAATGACACATTTTTTATCAATGGAATTATTGACCCTATTATTGGAGACTTTCATTAATATTGTAACACTATCCACTTGACAATACGCGCCAAATACAAAAACAAAACTAAATCACCACAAAACAAGACTGAGAAACATTGAATATTGGTAAGCTGTAGGGAGATACCGAAGGTGTTTCGGTATCTGCTAACACTCAAAATACACACTCTCCAGCACAGCTGTACATTCTTCGGCTTCGTCTCGGGCTCTACAGAAGTGCTTCATGTTGGTACAATGTCGATGCCCACGGGTAGACGTTCTACAAATAGTCGATAAAGTGATGACATAAACTCTATTTTAAAAACGTTTCTTGCTTAATGCAACATTTAGATATTTTGAAGCTTTTTATTGACAAGCTTATCATAAAATAAGTAAAATTCAGCTTACGTACACGTCAATCTATTTTTATTGTGGATTGGGTGGAAATGCAATTTTTGTTTATATTGTTTTTATGCTATTTTATTTTTTATTGTCGATAGTTGCCCTGTTAACCTTGTAATATACATGATGTAAACCTCAAAATACATATTGTTCTTGGAAACATTGTATCTTTCATCTTATGATTATTGTTCTTCTTCCAATTACTCATAGATCCTTCTGAAAACTATTTGCTGCGAAATGTTCTCTGAAATTGATACTAATCAATGAGATTATTCATCACCTATTCTTTTGTTTATTTGAGAATTTTGTTCAATTTTTAAATGTTTAAAAGGAATTAATTTATATATAAAAGTATAGTTAAATAACATACGTTATAATATATGGCTTTATCTTTTTAATGTTTCTTTTATTTGTACATTCATGTATAATCCGATTGTTTTGTAGACAAGTATGTTTTATTTCTAATGATCTTGTATGTGTCAAAGTTAATATAATATAAAATTTGTTCACGCCACGATATAGCTGAAATACTGCAAAAGTTGGCGTTAAAGGCCACAATCAATCAATCATGTTCAAAAAGTGTTTAAGCTAAGATATAACACTTACGAAATATTTTAAATAAGTTATAATATAACCATATGCTAATTAAGATTAGATATTTGTTGGTCTTGGTTATTTTATTGGCGATAGATTAGCATTAGAATACTAGCTACCGTCAAACAAACATCATCTATAGCAATTACATGTAAATGGCTAAATATGACAACAAGACGTACTTGAGTTATTTTTAAATATGACAAGTAGTCAAGTTTATTTTTAGATTGTTTTTTTTTGCTACACTCGATAGAGGGTGTAGTTGTTAGTTTGAAGTCTTGCTACACTAGATAGAGGGTGTGGTTGTTAGTTTGAAGTCTTGCTACACTAGATAGAGGGTGTAGTTGTTAGTTTGAAGTCTTGCTACACTAGATAGAGGGTGTGGTTGTTAGTTTGAAGTCTTGCTACACTAGATAGAGGGTGTAGTTGTTAGTTTGAAGTCTTGCTACACTAGATAGAGGGTGTAGTTGTTAGTTTGAAGTCTTGCTACACTAGATAGAGGGTGTAGTTGTTAGTTTGAAGTCTTGCTGCACTAGATAGAGAGTGTAGTTGTTAGTTTGAAGTCTTGCTGCACTAGATAGAGGGTGTAGTTGTTAGTTTGAAGTCTTGCTGCACTAGATAGAGGGTGTAGTTGTTAGTTTGAAGTCTTGCTACACTAGATAGAGGGTGTAGTTGTTAGTTTGAAGTCTTGCTACACTCGGTAGAGGGTGTAGTTGTTAGTTTGAAGTCTTGCTACACTAGATAGAGGGTGTAGTTGTTAGTTTGAAGTCTTGCTACACTAGATAGAGGGTGTAGTTGTTAGTTTGAAGTCTTGCTACATTAGATAGAGGGTGTAGTTGTTAGTTTGAAGTCTTGCTACACTAGATAGAGTGTGGAGTTGTTAGTTTGAAATCTTGCTACACTCGGTAGAGGGTGTGGTTGTTAGTTTGAAGTCTTGCTACACTAGATAGAGGGTGTAGTTGTTAGTTTGAAGTCTTGCTACACTAGATAGAGGGTGTAGTTGTTAGTTTGAAGTCTTGCTACACTAGATAGAGGGTGTAGTTGTTAGTTTGAAGTCTTGCTACACTAGATAGAGGGTGTAGTTGTTAGTTTGAAGTCTTGCTACACTAGATAGAGGGTGTAGTTGTTAGTTTGAAGTCTTGCTACACTAGATAGAGGGTGTAGTTGTTAGTTTGAAGTCTTGCTACACTAGATAGAGGGTGTAGTTGTTAGTTTGAAGTCTTGCTGCACTAGATAGAGGGTGTAGTTGTTAGTTTGAAGTCTTGCTACACTCGGTAGAGGGTGTAGTTGTTAGTTTGAAGTCTTGCTACACTAGATAGAGAGTGTAGTTGTTAGTTTGAAGTCTTGCTGCACTAGATAGAGGGTGTAGTTGTTAGTTTGAAGTCTTGCTACACTAGATAGAGGGTGTAGTTGTTAGTTTGAAGTCTTGCTACACTCGGTAGAGGGTGTAGTTGTTAGTTTGAAGTCTTGCTACACTAGATAGAGGGTGTAGTTGTTAGTTTGAAGTCTTGCTACACTAGATAGAGGGTGTAGTTGTTAGTTTGAAGTCTTGCTGCACTAGATAGAGGGTGTAGTTGTTAGTTTGAAGTCTTGGTACACTAGATAGAGTGTGGAGTTGTTAGTTTGAAATCTTGCTACACTCGATAGAGGGTGTGGTTGTTAGTTTGAAGTCTTGCTACACTAGATAGAGGGTGTAGTTGTTAGTTTGAAGTCTTGCTACACTAGATAGAGGGTGTAGTTGTTAGTTTGAAGTCTTGCTACACTAGATAGAGGGTGTAGTTGTTAGTTTGAAGTCTTGCTACACTAGATAGAGGGTGTAGTTGTTAGTTTGAAGTCTTGCTACACTAGATAGAGGGTGTAGTTGTTAGTTTGAAGTCTTGCTACACTCGGTAGAGGGTGTAGTTGTTAGTTTGAAGTCTTGCTGCACTAGATAGAGGGTGTAGTTGTTAGTTTGAAGTCTTGCTACACTAGATAGAGGGTGTAGTTGTTAGTTTGAAGTCTTGCTGCACTAGATAGAGGGTGTAGTTGTTAGTTTGAAGTCTTGCTACACTAGATAGAGGGTGTAGTTGTTAGTTTGAAGTCTTGCTACACTCGGTAGAGGGTGTGGTTGTTAGTTTGAAGTCTTGCTACACTAGATAGAGGGTGTAGTTGTTAGTTTGAAGTCTTGCTACACTA
Organism: Bathymodiolus brooksi; assembly: GCA_963680875.1. NCBI lineage: Eukaryota > Metazoa > Mollusca > Bivalvia > Mytilida > Modiolidae > Bathymodiolus > Bathymodiolus brooksi. The sequence continues at coordinate 58,265,873 of OY804576.1, read as the reverse complement.
GATAGAGGGTGTAGTTGTTAGTTTGAAGTCTTGGTACACTAGATAGAGTGTGGAGTTGTTAGTTTGAAGTCTTGCTACACTCGGTAGAGGGTGTAGTTGTTAGTTTGAAGTCTTGCTACACTCGGTAGAGGGTGTAGTTGTTAGTTTGAAGTCTTGCTACACTCGTTGTTAGTTTGAAGTCTTGTTACACTAGATAGAGGGTGTAGTTGTTAGTTTGAAGTCTTGCTACACTCGGTAGAGTGTGGAGTTGTTAGTTTGAAGACTTGCTACACTCGGTAGAGGGTGTGGTTGTTAGTTTGAAGTCTTGCTACACTCGTTGTTAGTTTGAAGTCTTGTTACACTCGGTAGAGGGTGTAGTTGTTAGTTTGAAGTCTTGCTACACTCGGTAGAGGGTGTAGTTGTTAGTTTGAAGTCTTGCTGCACTAGATAGAGGGTGTAGTTGTTAGTTTGAAGTCTTGCTGCACTAGATAGAGGGTGTGGTTGTTAGTTTGAAGTCTTGTTACACTAGATAGAGGGTGTGGTTGTTAGTTTGAAGTCTTGCTACACTAGATAGAGGGTGTAGTTGTTAGTTTGAAGTCTTGCTACACTAGATAGAGGGTGTAGTTGTTAGTTTGAAGTCTTGCTACACTAGATAGAGGGTGTGGTTGTTAGTTTGAAGTCTTGCTGCACTAGATAGAGGGTGTAGTTGTTAGTTTGAAGTCTTGCTGCACTAGATAGAGGGTGTAGTTGTTAGTTTGAAGTCTTGCTACACTAGATAGAGGGTGTGGTTGTTAGTTTGAAGTCTTGCTACACTAGATAGAGGGTATGGTTGTTAGTTTGAAGTCTTGCTACACTAGATAGAGGGTGTAGTTGTTAGTTTGAAGTCTTGCTGCACTAGATAGAGGGTGTAGTTGTTAGTTTGAAGTCTTGCTACACTCGGTAGAGGGTGTAGTTGTTAGTTTGAAGTCTTGCTACACTAGATAGAGAGTGTAGTTGTTAGTTTGAAGTCTTGCTGCACTAGATAGAGGGTGTAGTTGTTAGTTTGAAGTCTTGCTACACTAGATAGAGGGTGTAGTTGTTAGTTTGAAGTCTTGCTACACTCGGTAGAGGGTGTAGTTGTTAGTTTGAAGTCTTGCTACACTAGATAGAGGGTGTAGTTGTTAGTTTGAAGTCTTGCTACACTAGATAGAGGGTGTAGTTGTTAGTTTGAAGTCTTGCTACACTAGATAGAGGGTGTAGTTGTTAGTTTGAAGTCTTGGTACACTAGATAGAGTGTGGAGTTGTTAGTTTGAAATCTTGCTACACTCGGTAGAGGGTGTGGTTGTTAGTTTGAAGTCTTGCTACACTAGATAGAGGGTGTAGTTGTTAGTTTGAAGTCTTGCTACACTAGATAGAGGGTGTAGTTGTTAGTTTGAAGTCTTGCTACACTAGATAGAGGGTGTAGTTGTTAGTTTGAAGTCTTGCTACACTAGATAGAGGGTGTAGTTGTTAGTTTGAAGTCTTGCTACACTAGATAGAGGGTGTAGTTGTTAGTTTGAAGTCTTGCTACACTCGGTAGAGGGTGTAGTTGTTAGTTTGAAGTCTTGCTGCACTAGATAGAGGGTGTAGTTGTTAGTTTGAAGTCTTGCTGCACTAGATAGAGGGTGTAGTTGTTAGTTTGAAGTCTTGCTGCACTAGATAGAGGGTGTAGTTGTTAGTTTGAAGTCTTGCTACACTAGATAGAGGGTGTAGTTGTTAGTTTGAAGTCTTGCTACACTCGGTAGAGGGTGTAGTTGTTAGTTTGAAGTCTTGCTACACTAGATAGAGGGTGTAGTTGTTAGTTTGAAGTCTTGCTACACTAGATAGAGGGTGTAGTTGTTAGTTTGAAGTCTTGTTACACTAGATAGAGGGTGTAGTTGTTAGTTTGAAGTCTTGCTACACTCGGTAGAGGGTGTGGTTGTTAGTTTGAAGTCTTGCTACACTAGATAGAGGGTGTAGTTGTTAGTTTGAAGTCTTGCTACACTAGATAGAGGGTGTAGTTGTTAGTTTGAAGTCTTGCTACACTCGTTGTTAGTTTGAAGTCTTGTTACACTAGATAGAGGGTGTAGTTGTTAGTTTGAAGTCTTGCTACACTCGGTAGAGGGTGTAGTTGTTAGTTTGAAGTCTTGCTGCACTAGATAGAGGGTGCAGTTGTTAGTTTGAAGTCTTGCTACACTCGGTAGAGGGTGTAGTTGTTAGTTTGAAGTCTTGCTACACTAGATAGAGGGTGTAGTTGTTAGTTTGAAGTCTTGGTACACTAGATAGAGTGTGGAGTTGTTAGTTTGAAGACTTGCTACACTCGGTAGAGGGTGTGGTTGTTAGTTTGAAGTCTTGCTACACTCGTTGTTAGTTTGAAGTCTTGTTACACTCGGTAGAGGGTGTAGTTGTTAGTTTGAAGTCTTGCTACACTCGGTAGAGGGTGTAGTTGTTAGTTTGAAGTCTTGCTGCACTAGATAGAGGGTGTAGTTGTTAGTTTGAAGTCTTGCTGCACTAGATAGAGGGTGTGGTTGTTAGTTTGAAGTCTTGTTACACTAGATAGAGGGTGTGGTTGTTAGTTTGAAGTCTTGCTACACTAGATAGAGGGTGTAGTTGTTAGTTTGAAGTCTTGCTACACTCGGTAGAGGGTGTAGTTGTTAGTTTGAAGTCTTGCTACACTAGATAGAGGGTGTGGTTGTTAGTTTGAAGTCTTGCTGCACTAGATAGAGGGTGTAGTTGTTAGTTTGAAGTCTTGCTGCACTAGATAGAGGGTGTAGTTGTTAGTTTGAAGTCTTGCTACACTAGATAGAGGGTGTGGTTGTTAGTTTGAAGTCTTGCTACACTAGATAGAGGGTATGGTTGTTAGTTTGAAGTCTTGCTACACTAGATAGAGGGTGTAGTTGTTAGTTTGAAGTCTTGCTGCACTAGATAGAGGGTGTAGTTGTTAGTTTGAAGTCTTGCTACACTCGATAGAGGGTGTAGTTGTTAGTTTGAAGTCTTGCTACACTAGATAGAGGGTGTAGTTGTTAGTTTGAAGTCTTGCTACACTAGATAGAGGGTGTGGTTGTTAGTTTGAAGTCTTGCTACACTAGATAGAGTGTGGAGTTGTTAGTTTGAAGTCTTGCTACACTAGATAGAGGGTGTAGTTGTTAGTTTGAAGTCTTGCTACACTCGGTAGAGGGTGTAGTTGTTAGTTTGAAGTCTTGCTACACTAGATAGAGGGTGTAGTTGTTAGTTTGAAGTCTTGCTACACTAGATAGAGGGTGTAGTTGTTAGTTTGAAGTCTTGCTACACTCGGTAGAGGGTGTAGTTGTTAGTTTGAAGTCTTGCTACACTAGATAGAGGGTGTGGTTGTTAGTTTGAAGTCTTGCTGCACTAGATAGAGGGTGTAGTTGTTAGTTTGAAGTCTTGCTGCACTAGATAGAGGGTGTAGTTGTTAGTTTGAAGTCTTGCTACACTAGATAGAGGGTGTGGTTGTTAGTTTGAAGTCTTGCTACACTAGATAGAGGGTATGGTTGTTAGTTTGAAGTCTTGCTACACTAGATAGAGGGTGTAGTTGTTAGTTTGAAGTCTTGCTGCACTAGATAGAGGGTGTAGTTGTTAGTTTGAAGTCTTGCTACACTCGATAGAGGGTGTAGTTGTTAGTTTGAAGTCTTGCTACACTAGATAGAGGGTGTAGTTGTTAGTTTGAAGTCTTGCTACACTAGATAGAGGGTGTGGTTGTTAGTTTGAAGTCTTGCTACACTAGATAGAGTGTGGAGTTGTTAGTTTGAAGTCTTGCTACACTAGATAGAGGGTGTAGTTGTTAGTTTGAAGTCTTGCTACACTCGGTAGAGGGTGTAGTTGTTAGTTTGAAGTCTTGCTACACTCGTTGTTAGTTTGAAGTCTTGTTACACTCGGTAGAGTGTGGAGTTGTTAGTTTGAAGTCTTGCTACACTAGATAGAGTGTGGAGTTGTTAGTTTGAAGTCTTGTTACACTCGGTAGAGGGTGTGGTTGTTAGTTTGAAGTCTTGCTACACTCGGTAGAGGGTGTAGTTGTTAGTTTGAAGTCTGGCTACACTCGTTGTTAGTTTGAAGTCTTGTTACACTCGGTAGAGGGTGTAGTTGTTAGTTTGAAGTCTTGCTACACTCGGTAGAGGGTGTAGTTGTTAGTTTGAAGTCTTGCTGCACTAGATAGAGGGTGTAGTTGTTAGTTTGAAGTCTTGCTACACTAGATAGAGGGTGTAGTTGTTAGTTTGAAGTCTTGCTGCACTAGATAGAGGGTGTAGTTGTTAGTTTGAAGTCTTGCTACACTAGATAGAGGGTGTAGTTGTTAGTTTGAAGTCTTGGTACACTAGATAGAGGATGTGGTTGTTAGTTTGAAGTCTTGCTACACTAGATAGAGGGTGTAGTTGTTAGTTTGAAGTCTTGGTACACTAGATAGAGGGTGTGGTTGTTAGTTTGAAGTCTTGCTACACTAGATAGAGGGTGTAGTTGTTAGTTTGAAGTCTTGCTACACTCGGTAGAGGGTGTAGTTGTTAGTTTGAAGTCTTGCTACACTAGATAGAGGGTGTAGTTGTTAGTTTGAAGTCTTGGTACACTAGATAGAGGGTGTAGTTGTTAGTTTGAAGTGTTGCTACACTAGATAGAGGGTGTGGTTGTTAGTTTGAAGTCTTGCTACACTAGATAGAGGGTGTAGTTGTTAGTTTGAAGTCTTGCTACACTCGGTAGAGGGTGTAGTTGTTAGTTTGAAGTCTTGCTACACTAGATAGAGGGTGTAGTTGTTAGTTTGAAGTCTTGCTGCACTAGATAGAGGGTGTAGTGGTTAGTTTGAAGTCTTGCTACACTCGATAGAGGGTGTAGTTGTTAGTTTGAAGTCTTGCTACACTAGATAGAGGGTGTAGTTGTTAGTTTGAAGTCTTGCTACACTAGATAGAGGGTGTGGTTGTTAGTTTGAAGTCTTGCTACACTAGATAGAGTGTGGAGTTGTTAGTTTGAAGTCTTGCTACACTAGATAGAGGGTGTAGTTGTTAGTTTGAAGTCTTGCTACACTCGGTAGAGGGTGTAGTTGTTAGTTTGAAGTCTTGCTACACTCGTTGTTAGTTTGAAGTCTTGTTACACTCGGTAGAGTGTGGAGTTGTTAGTTTGAAGTCTTGCTACACTAGATAGAGTGTGGAGTTGTTAGTTTGAAGTCTTGTTACACTCGGTAGAGGGTGTGGTTGTTAGTTTGAAGTCTTGCTACACTCGGTAGAGGGTGTAGTTGTTAGTTTGAAGTCTGGCTACACTCGTTGTTAGTTTGAAGTCTTGTTACACTCGGTAGAGGGTGTAATTGTTAGTTTGAAGTCTTGCTACACTCGGTAGAGGGTGTAGTTGTTAGTTTGAAGTCTTGCTGCACTAGATAGAGGGTGTAGTTGTTAGTTTGAAGTCTTGCTACACTAGATAGAGGGTGTAGTTGTTAGTTTGAAGTCTTGCTGCACTAGATAGAGGGTGTAGTTGTTAGTTTGAAGTCTTGCTACACTAGATAGAGGGTGTAGTTGTTAGTTTGAAGTCTTGGTACACTAGATAGAGGATGTGGTTGTTAGTTTGAAGTCTTGCTACACTAGATAGAGGGTGTAGTTGTTAGTTTGAAGTCTTGGTACACTAGATAGAGGGTGTGGTTGTTAGTTTGAAGTCTTGCTACACTAGATAGAGGGTGTAGTTGTTAGTTTGAAGTCTTGCTACACTCGGTAGAGGGTGTAGTTGTTAGTTTGAAGTCTTGCTACACTAGATAGAGGGTGTAGTTGTTAGTTTGAAGTCTTGGTACACTAGATAGAGGGTGTGGTTGTTAGTTTGAAGTCTTGCTACACTAGATAGAGGGTGTAGTTGTTAGTTTGAAGTCTTGCTACACTCGTTGTTAGTTTGAAGTCTTGTTACACTCGGTAGAGGGTGTAGTTGTTAGTTTGAAGTCTTGCTACACTCGGTAGAGGGTGTAGTTGTTAGTTTGAAGTCTTGCTGCACTAGATAGAGGGTGTAGTTGTTAGTTTGAAGTCTTGCTACACTAGATAGAGGGTGTGGTTGTTAGTTTGAAGTCTTGCTACACTAGATAGAGGGTGTGGTTGTTAGTTTGAAGTCTTGCTACACTAGATAGAGGGTGTAGTTGTTAGTTTGAAGTCTTGCTGCACTAGATAGAGGGTGTAGTTGTTAGTTTGAAGTCTTGCTACACTAGATAGAGGGTGTAGTTGTTAGTTTGAAGTCTTGCTACACTAGATAGAGGGTGTAGTTGTTAGTTTGAAGTCTTGCTACACTAGATAGAGGGTGTAGTTGTTAGTTTGAAGTCTTGCTACACTAGATAGAGGGTGTGGTTGTTAGTTTGAAGTCTTGCTACACTAGATAGAGGGTGTAGTTGTTAGTTTGAAGTCTTGCTACACTCGGTAGAGGGTGTAGTTGTTAGTTTGAAGTCTTGCTACACTCGATAGAGGGTGTAGTTGTTAGTTTGAAGTCTTGATACACTAGATAGAGGGTGTAGTTGTTAGTTTGAAGTCTTGCTACACTAGATAGAGGGTGTAGTTGTTAGTTTGAAGTCTTGGTACACTAGATAGAGTGTGGAGTTGTTAGTTTGAAGTCTTGCTACACTCGGTAGAGGGTGTGGTTGTTAGTTTGAAGTCTTGCTACACTCGTTGTTAGTTTGAAGTCTTGTTACACTCGGTAGAGGGTGTAGTTGTTAGTTTGAAGTCTTGCTACACTCGGTAGAGGGTGTAGTTGTTAGTTTGAAGTCTTGCTGCACTAGATAGAGGGTGTAGTTGTTAGTTTGAAGTCTTGCTACACTAGATAGAGAGTGTAGTTGTTAGTTTGAAGTCTTGCTACACTAGATAGAGGGTGTAGTTGTTAGATTGAAGTCTTGCTGCACTAGATAGAGGGTGTAGTTGTTAGTTTGAAGTCTTGCTACACTAGATAGAGGGTGTAGTTGTTAGTTTGAAGTCTTGGTACACTAGATAGAGTGTGGAGTTGTTAGTTTGAAGTCTTGTTACACTCGGTAGAGGGTGTAGTTGTTAGTTTGAAGTCTTGCTACACTCGGTAGAGGGTGTAGTTGTTAGTTTGAAGTCTTGCTGCACTAGATAGAGGGTGTAGTTGTTAGTTTGAAGTCTTGCTGCACTAGATAGAGGGTGTAGTTGTTAGTTTGAAGTCTTGCTACACTAGATAGAGGGTGTAGTTGTTAGTTTGAAGTCTTGGTACACTAGATAGAGTGTGGAGTTGTTAGTTGGAAGACTTGCTACACTCGGTAGAGGGTGTGGTTGTTAGTTTGAAGTCTTGCTACACTCGTTGTTAGTTTGAAGTCTTGTTACACTCGGTAGAGGGTGTAGTTGTTAGTTTGAAGTCTTGCTACACTCGGTAGAGGGTGTAGTTGTTAGTTTGAAGTCTTGCTGCACTAGATAGAGGGTGTAGTTGTTAGTTTGAAGTCTTGCTACACTAGATAGAGGGTGTAGTTGTTAGTTTGAAGTCTTGCTACACTATATAGAGGGTATGGTTGTTAGTTTGAAGTCTTGCTACACTAGATAGAGGGTGTAGTTGTTAGTTTGAAGTCTTGCTGCACTAGATAGAGGGTGTAGTTGTTAGTTTGAAGTCTTGCTACACTAGATAGAGGGTGTAGTTGTTAGTTTGAAGTCTTGCTACACTAGATAGAGGGTGTAGTTGTTAGTTTGAAGTCTTGCTACACTAGATAGAGGGTGTAGTTGTTAGTTTGAAGTCTTGCTACACTAGATAGAGGGTGTAGTTGTTAGTTTGAAGTCTTGCTACACTCGGTAGAGGGTGTAGTTGTTAGTTTGAAGTCTTGCTACACTCGATAGAGGGTGTAGTTGTTAGTTTGAAGTCTTGCTACACTAGATAGAGGGTGTAGTTGTTAGTTTGAAGTCTTGCTACACTAGATAGAGGGTGTGGTTGTTAGTTTGAAGTCTTGCTACACTAGATAGAGTGTGGAGTTGTTAGTTTGAAGTCTTGCTACACTCGGTAGAGGGTGGGGTTGTTAGTTTGAAGTCTTGCTACACTCGATAGAGGGTGTAGTTGTTAGTTTGAAGTCTTGCTACACTCGTTGTTAGTTTGAAGTCTTGTTACACTCGGTAGAGGGTGTAGTTGTTAGTTTGAAGTCTTGCTACACTCGGTAGAGGGTGTAGTTGTTAGTTTGAAGTCTTGCTGCACTAGATAGAGGGTGTAGTTGTTAGTTTGAAGTCTTGCTACACTAGATAGAGGGTGTAGTTGTTAGTTTGAAGTCTTGCTGCACTAGATAGAGGGTGTAGTTGTTAGTTTGAAGTCTTGCTACACTAGATAGAGGGTGTAGTTCTTAGTTTGAAGTCTTGGTACACTAGATAGAGGGTGTGGTTGTTAGTTTGAAGTCTTGCTACACTAGATAGAGGGTGTAGTTGTTAGTTTGAAGTCTTGCTACACTCGTTGTTAGTTTGAAGTCTTGTTACACTCGGTAGAGGGTGTAGTTGTTAGTTTGAAGTCTTGCTACACTAGATAGAGGGTGTAGTTGTTAGTTTGAAGTCTTGCTGCACTAGATAGAGGGTGTAGTTGTTAGTTTGAAGTCTTGCTACACTAGATAGAGGGTGTAGTTGTTAGTTTGAAGTCTTGCTGCACCAGATAGAGGGTGTAGTTGTTAGTTTGAAGTCTTGCTACACTAGATAGAGGGTGTGGTTGTTAGTTTGAAGTCTTGCTACACTAGATAGAGGGTGTGGTTGTTAGTTTGAAGTCTTGCTACACTAGATAGAGGGTGTAATTGTTAGTTTGAAGTCTTGCTGCACTAGATAGAGGGTGTAGTTGTTAGTTTGAAGTCTTGCTACACTAGATAGAGGGTGTAGTTGTTAGTTTGAACTCTTGCTACACTAGATAGAGAGTGTAGTTGTTAGTTTGAAGTCTTGCTACACTAGATAGAGGGTGTGGTTGTTAGTTTGAAGTCTTGCTACACTAGATAGAGGGTGTAGTTGTTAGTTTGAAGTCTTGCTACACTAGATAGAGGGTGTAGTTGTTAGTTTGAAGTCTTGGTACACTAGATAGAGTGTGGAGTTGTTAGTTTGAAGTCTTGCTACACTCGGGAGAGGGTGTGGTTGTTAGTTTGAAGTCTTGCTACACTCGGTAGAGGGTGTAGTTGTTAGTTTGAAGTCTTGCTACACTGGTTGTTAGTTTGAAGTCTTGTTACACTCGGTAGAGGGTGTAGTTGTTAATTTGAAGTCTTGCTACACTAGATAGAGGGTGTAGTTGTTAGTTTGAAGTCTTGCTACACTAGATAGAGGGTGTAGTTGTTAGTTTGAAGTCTTGCTACACTAGATAGAGGGTGTGGTTGTTAGTTTGAAGTCTTGCTACACTAGATAGAGGGTGTAGTTGTTAGTTTGAAGTCTTGCTACACTCGGTAGAGGGTGTAGTTGTTAGTTTGAAGTCTTGCTACACTCGATAGAGGGTGTAGTTGTTAGTTTGAAGTCTTGATACACTAGATAGAGGGTGTAGTTGTTAGTTTGAAGTCTTGCTACACTAGATAGAGGGTGTAGTTGTTAGTTTGAAGTCTTGGTACACTAGATAGAGTGTGGAGTTGTTAGTTTGAAGTCTTGCTACACTCGGTAGAGGGTGTGGTTGTTAGTTTGAAGTCTTGCTACACTCGGTAGAGGGTGTAGTTGTTAGTTTGAAGTCTTACTACACTCGTTGTTAGTTTGAAGTCTTGTTACACTCGGTAGAGGGTGTAGTTGTTAGTTTGAAGTCTTGCTACACTCGGTAGAGGGTGTAGTTGTTAGTTTGAAGTCTTGCTGCACTAGATAGAGGGTGTAGTTGTTAGTTTGAAGTCTTGCTACACTAGATAGAGAGTGTAGTTGTTAGTTTGAAGTCTTGCTACACTAGATAGAGGGTGTAGTTGTTAGATTGAAGTCTTGCTGCACTAGATAGAGGGTGTAGTTGTTAGTTTGAAGTCTTGCTACACTAGATAGAGGGTGTAGTTGTTAGTTTGAAGTCTTGGTACACTAGATAGAGTGTGGAGTTGTTAGTTTGAAGACTTGCTACACTCGGTAGAGGGTGTGGTTGTTAGTTTGAAGTCTTGCTACACTCGTTGTTAGTTTGAAGTCTTGTTACACTCGGTAGAGGGTGTAGTTGTTAGTTTGAAGTCTTGCTACACTCGGTAGAGGGTGTAGTTGTTAGTTTGAAGTCTTGCTGCACTAGATAGAGGGTGTAGTTGTTAGTTTGAAGTCTTGCTACACTAGATAGAGGGTGTAGTTGTTAGTTTGAAGTCTTGGTACACTAGATAGAGTGTGGAGTTGTTAGTTGGAAGACTTGCTACACTCGGTAGAGGGTGTGGTTGTTAGTTTGAAGTGTTGCTACACTCGTTGTTAGTTTGAAGTCTTGTTACACTCGGTAGAGGGTGTAGTTGTTAGTTTGAAGTCTTGCTACACTCGGTAGAGGGTGTAGTTGTTAGTTTGAAGTCTTGCTGCACTAGATAGAGGGTGTAGTTGTTAGTTTGAAGTCTTGCTACACTAGATAGAGGGTGTAGTTGTTAGTTTGAAGTCTTGCTACACTATATAGAGGGTATGGTTGTTAGTTTGAAGTCTTGCTACACTAGATAGAGGGTGTAGTTGTTAGTTTGAAGTCTTGCTGCACTAGATAGAGGGTGTAGTTGTTAGTTTGAAGTCTTGCTACACTAGATAGAGGGTGTAGTTGTTAGTTTGAAGTCTTGCTACACTAGATAGAGGGTGTAGTTGTTAGTTTGAAGTCTTGCTACACTAGATAGAGGGTGTGGTTGTTAGTTTGAAGTCTTGCTACACTAGATAGAGGGTGTAGTTGTTAGTTTGAAGTCTTGCTACACTCGGTAGAGGGTGTAGTTGTTAGTTTGAAGTCTTGCTACACTCGATAGAGGGTGTAGTTGTTAGTTTGAAGTCTTGCTACACTAGATAGAGGGTGTAGTTGTTAGTTTGAAGTCTTGCTACACTAGATAGAGGTTGTGGTTGTTAGTTTGAAGTCTTGCTACACTAGATAGAGTGTGGAGTTGTTAGTTTGAAGTCTTGCTACACTCGGTAGAGGGTGGGGTTGTTAGTTTGAAGTCTTGCTACACTCGATAGAGGGTGTAGTTGTTAGTTTGAAGTCTTGCTACACTCGTTGTTAGTTTGAAGTCTTGTTACACTCGGTAGAGGGTGTAGTTGTTAGTTTGAAGTCTTGCTACACTCGGTAGAGGGTGTAGTTGTTAGTTTGAAGTCTTGCTGCACTAGATAGAGGGTGTAGTTGTTAGTTTGAAGTCTTGCTACACTAGATAGAGGGTGTAGTTGTTAGTTTGAAGTCTTGCTGCACTAGATAGAGGGTGTAGTTGTTAGTTTGAAGTCTTGCTACACTAGATAGAGGGTGTAGTTGTTAGTTTGAAGTCTTGGTACACTAGATAGAGGGTGTGGTTGTTAGTTTGAAGTCTTGCTACACTAGATAGAGGGTGTAGTTGTTAGTTTGAAGTCTTGCTACACTCGTTGTTAGTTTGAAGTCTTGTTACACTCGGTAGAGGGTGTAGTTGTTAGTTTGAAGTCTTGCTACACTAGATAGAGGGTGTAGGTGTTAGTTTGAAGTCTTGCTGCACTAGATAGAGGGTGTAGTTGTTAGTTTGAAGTCTTGCTACACTAGATAGAGGGTGTAGTTGTTAGTTTGAAGTCTTGCTGCACCAGATAGAGGGTGTGGTTGTTAGTTTGAAGTCTTGCTACACTAGATAGAGGGTGTGGTTGTCAGTTTGAAGTCTTGCTACACTAGATAGAGGGTGTGGTTGTTAGTTTGAAGTCTTGCTACACTAGATAGAGGGTGTAATTGTTAGTTTGAAGTCTTGCTGCACTTGATAGAGGGTGTAGTTGTTAGTTTGAAGTCTTGCTACACTAGATAGAGGGTGTAGTTGTTAGTTTGAACTCTTGCTACACTAGATAGAGGGTGTAGTTGTTAGTTTGAAGTCTTGCTACACTAGATAGAGGGTGTGGTTGTTAGTTTGAAGTCTTGCTACACTAGATAGAGGGTGTAGTTGTTAGTTTGAAGTCTTGCTACACTAGATAGAGGGTGTAGTTGTTAGTTTGAAGTCTTGGTACACTAGATAGAGTGTGGAGTTGTTAGTTTGAAGTCTTGCTACACTCGGGAGAGGGTTTGGTTGTTAGTTTGAAGTCTTGCTACACTCGGTAGAGGGTGTAGTTGTTAGTTTGAAGTCTTGCTACACTCGTTGTTAGTTTGAAGTCTTGTTACACTCGGTAGAGGGTGTAGTTGTTAGTTTGAAGTCTTGCTACACTAGATAGAGGGTGTAGTTGTTAGTTTGAAGTCTTGCTGCACTAGATAGAGGGTGTAGTTGTTAGTTTGAAGTCTTGCTACACTAGATAGAGGGTGTAGTTGTTAGTTTGAAGTCTTGCTGCACTAGATACAGGGTGTAGTTGTTAGTTTGAAGTCTTGCTACACTAGATAGAGGGTGTAGTTGTTAGTTTGAAGTCTTGGTACACTAGATAGAGGGTGTGGTTGTTAGTTTGAAGTCTTGCTATACTAGATAGAGGGTGTAGTTGTTAGTTTGAAGTCTTGCTACACTCGTTGTTAGTTTGAAGTCTTGTTACACTCGGTAGAGGGTGTAGTTGTTAGTTTGAAGTCTTGCTACACTCGGTAGAGGGTGTAGTTGTTAGTTTGAAGTCTTGCTACACTAGATAGAGGGTGTAGTTGTTAGTTTGAAGTCTTGCTATACTAGATAGAGGGTGTAGTTGTTAGTTTGAAGTCTTGCTACACTAGATAGAGGGTGTAGTTGTTAGTTTGAAGTCTTGCTACACTCGGTAGAGGGTGTAGTTGTTAGTTTGAAGTCTTGCTACACTAGATAGAGGGTGTAGTTGTTAGTTTGAAGTCTTGCTACACTCGGTAGAGGGTGTAGTTGTTAGCTTGAAGTCTTGCTGCACTAGATAGAGGGTGTAGTTGTTAGTTTGAAGTCTTGCTACACTAGATAGAGGGTGTAGTTGTTAGTTTGAAGTCTTGCTGCACTAGATAGAGGGTGTAGTTGTTAGTTTGAGGTCTTGCTACACTAGATAGAGGGTGTAGTTGTTAGTTTGAAGTCTTGGTGCACTAGATAGAGGGTGTGGTTGTTAGTTTGAAGTCTTGCTACACTAGATAGAGGGTGTAGTTGTTAGTTTGAAGTCTTGCTACACTAGATAGAGGGTGTAGTTGTTAGTTTGAAGTCTTGCTACACTAGATAGAGGGTGTAGTTGTTAGTTTGAAGTCTTGCTATACTAGATAGAGGGTGTAGTTGTTAGTTTGAAGTCTTGCTACACTAGATAGAGGGTGTAGTTGTTAGTTTGAAGTCTTGCTATACTAGATAGAGGGTGTAGTTGTTAGTTTGAAGTCTTGCTACACTCGTTGTTAGTTTGAAGTCTTGTTACACTCGGTAGAGGGTGTAGTTGTTAGTTTGAAGTCTTGCTACACTCGGTAGAGGGTGTAGTTGTTAGTTTGAAGTCTTGCTACACTCGATAGAGGGTGTAGTTGTTAGTTTGAAGTCTTGCTACACTAGATAGAGGGTGTGGTTGTTAGTTTGAAGTCTTGCTACACTAGATAGAGGGTGTAGTTGTTAGTTTGAAGTCTTGCTACACTAGATAGAGGGTGTAGTTGTTAGTTTGAAGTCTTGCTACACTAGATAGAGGGTGTAGTTGTTAGTTTGAAGTCTTGCTGCACTAGATAGAGGGTGTAGTTGTTAGTTTGAAGTCTTGCTACACTAGATAGAGGGTGTAGTTGTTAGTTTGAAGTCTTGCTATACTAGATAGAGGGTGTAGTTGTTAGTTTGAAGTCTTGCTACACTAGATAGAGGGTGTAGTTGTTAGTTTGAAGTCTTGCTATACTAGATAGAGGGTGTAGTTGTTAGTTTGAAGTCTTGCTACACTCGTTGTTAGTTTGAAGTCTTGTTACACTCGGTAGAGGGTGTAGTTGTTAGTTTGAAGTCTTGCTACACTCGGTAGAGGGTGTAGTTGTTAGTTTGAAGTCTTGCTACACTAGATAGAGGGTGTGGTTGTTAGTTTGAAGTCTTGCTACACTAGATAGAGGGTGTAGTTGTTAGTTTGAAGTCTTGCTACACTAGATAGAGGGTGTAGTTGTTAGTTTGAAGTCTTGCTGCACTAGATAGAGGGTGTAGTTGTTAGTTTGAAGTCTTGCTACACTAGATAGAGGGTGTAGTTGTTAGTTTGAAGTCTTGCTACACTAGATAGAGGGTGTGGTTGTTAGTTTGAAGTCTTGCTACACTAGATAGAGGGTGTAGTTGTTAGTTTGAAGTCTTGCTATACTAGATAGAGGGTGTAGTTGTTAGTTTGAAGTCTTGCTACACTCGGTAGAGGGTGTAGTTGTTAGTTTGAAGTCTTGCTACACTAGATAGAGGGTGTAGTTGTTAGTTTGAAGTCTTGCTACACTCGGTAGAGGGTGTAGTTGTTAGTTTGAAGTCTTGCTACACTAGATAGAGGGTGCAGTTGTTAGTTTGAAGTCTTGCTACACTAGATAGAGGGTGTGCTTGTTAGTTTGAAGTCTTGCTACACTAGATAGAGGGTGTGGTTGTTAGTTTGAAGTCTTGCTACACTAGATAGAGGGTGTAGTTGTTAGTTTGAAGTCTTGCTGCACTAGATAGAGGGTGTAGTTGTTAGTTTGAAGTCTTGCTACACTAGATAGAGGGTGTAGTTGTTAGTTTGAAGTCTTGCTACACTAGATAGAGGGTGTAGTTGTTAGTTTGAAGTCTTGCTACACTAGATAGAGGGTGTAGTTGTTAGTTTGAAGTCTTGCTACACTAGATAGAGGGTGTGGTTGTTAGTTTGAAGTCTTGCTACACTAGATAGAGGGTGTAGTTGTTAGTTTGAAGTCTTGCTACACTCGGTAGAGGGTGTAGTTGTTAGTTTGAAGTCTTGCTACACTCGATAGAGGGTGTAGTTGTTAGTTTGAAGTCTTGATACACTAGATAGAGGGTGTAGTTGTTAGTTTGAAGTCTTGCTACACTAGATAGAGGGTGTAGTTGTTAGTTTGAAGTCTTGGTACACTAGATAGAGTGTGGAGTTGTTAGTTTGAAGTCTTGCTACACTCGGTAGAGGGTGTGGTTGTTAGTTTGAAGTCTTGCTACACTCGGTAGAGGGTGTAGTTGTTAGTTTGAAGTCTTGCTACACTCGTTGTTAGTTTGAAGTCTTGTTACACTCGGTAGAGGGTGTAGTTGTTAGTTTGAAGTCTTGCTACACTCGGTAGAGGGTGTAGTTGTTAGTTTGAAGTCTTGCTGCACTAGATAGAGGGTGTAGTTGTTAGTTTGAAGTCTTGCTACACTAGATAGAGAGTGTAGTTGTTAGTTTGAAGTCTTGCTACACTAGATAGAGGGTGTAGTTGTTAGTTTGAAGTCTTGCTGCACTAGATAGAGGGTGTAGTTGTTAGTTTGAAGTCTTGCTACACTAGATAGAGGGTGTAGTTGTTAGTTTGAAGTCTTGGTACACTAGATAGAGTGTGGAGTTGTTAGTTTGAAGACTTGCTACACTCGGTAGAGGGTGTGGTTGTTAGTTTGAAGTCTTGCTACACTCGTTGTTAGTTTGAAGTCTTGTTACACTCGGTAGAGGGTGTAGTTGTTAGTTTGAAGTCTTGCTACACTCGGTAGAGGGTGTAGTTGTTAGTTTGAAGTCTTGCTGCACTAGATAGAGGGTGTAGTTGTTAGTTTGAAGTCTTGCTGCACTAGATAGAGGGTGTAGTTGTTAGTTTGAAATCTTGCTACACTAGATAGAGGGTGTAGTTGTTAATTTGAAGTCTTGGTACACTAGATAGAGTGTGGAGTTGTTAGTTTGAAGACTTGCTACACTCGGTAGAGGGCGTGGTTGTTAGTTTGAAGTCTTGCTACACTCGTTGTTAGTTTGAAGTCTTGCTGCACTAGATAGAGGGTGTAGTTGTTAGTTTGAAGTCTTGCTACACTAGATAGAGGGTGTAGTTGTTAGTTTGCAGTCTTGCTACACTAGATAGAGGGTATGGTTGTTAGTTTGAAGTCTTGCTACACTAGATAGAGGGTGTAGTTGTTAGTTTGAAGTCTTGCTGCACTAGATAGATGGTGTAGTTGTTAGTTTGAAGTCTTGCTACACTAGATAGAGGGTGTGGTTGTTAGTTTGAAGTCTTGCTACACTAGATAGAGGGTGTAGTTGTTAGTTTGAAGTCTTGCTACACTCGGTAGAGGGTGTAGTTGTTAGTTTGAAGTCTTGCTACACTCGATAGAGGGTGTAGTTGTTAGTTTGAAGTCTTGCTACACTAGATAGAGGGTGTAGTTGTTAGTTTGAAGTCTTGCTACACTAGATAGAGGGTGTGGTTGTTAGTTTGAAGTCTTGCTACACTAGATAGAGTGTGGAGTTGTTAGTTTGAAGTCTTGCTACACTCGGTAGAGGGTGGGTTTGTTAGTTTGAAGTCTTGCTACACTCGATAGAGGGTGTAGTTGTTAGTTTGAAGTCTTGCTACACTCGTTGTTAGTTTGAAGTCTTGTTACACTCGGTAGAGGGTGTAGTTGTTAGTTTGAAGTCTTGCTACACTCGGTAGAGGGTGTAGTTGTTAGTTTGAAGTCTTGCTGCACTAGATAGAGGGTGTAGTTGTTAGTTTGAAGTCTTGCTACACTAGATAGAGGGTGTAGTTGTTAGTTTGAAGTCTTGCTGCACTAGATAGAGGGTGTAGTTGTTAGTTTGAAGTCTTGCTACACTAGATAGAGGGTGTAGTTGTTAGTTTGAAGTCTTGGTACACTAGATAGAGGGTGTGGTTGTTAGTTTGAAGTCTTGCTACACTAGATAGAGGGTGTAGTTGTTAGTTTGAAGTCTTGCTACACTCGTTGTTAGTTTGAAGTCTTGTTACACTCGGTAGAGGGTGTAGTTGTTAGTTTGAAGTCTTGCTACACTCGGTAGAGGGTGTAGTTGTTAGTTTGAAGTCTTGCTGCACTAGATAGAGGGTGTAGTTGTTAGTTTGAAGTCTTGCTACACTAAATAGAGGGTGTAGTTGTTAGTTTGAAGTCTTGCTGCACCAGATAGAGGGTGTAGTTGTTAGTTTGAAGTCTTGCTACACTAGATAGAGGGTGTGGTTGTTAGTTTGAAGTCTTGCTACACTAGATAGAGGGTGTGGTTGTTAGTTTGAAGTCTTGCTACACTAGATAGAGGGTGTAATTGTTAGTTTGAAGTCTTGCTGCACTAGATAGAGGGTGTAGTTGTTAGTTTGAAGTCTTGCTACACTAGATAGAGGGTGTAGTTGTTAGTTTGAACTCTTGCTACACTAGATAGAGGGTGTAGTTGTTAGTTTGAAGTCTTGCTACACTAGATAGAGGGTGTGGTTGTTAGTTTGAAGTCTTGCTACACTAGATAGAGGGTGTAGTTGTTAGTTTGAAGTCTTGCTACACTAGATAGAGGGTGTAGTTGTTAGTTTGAAGTCTTGGTACACTAGATAGAGTGTGGAGTTGTTAGTTTGAAGTCTTGCTACACTCGGGAGAGGGTGTGGTTGTTAGTTTGAAGTCTTGCTACACTCGGTAGAGGGTGTAGTTGTTAGTTTGAAGTCTTGCTACACTCGTTGTTAGTTTGAAGTCTTGTTACACTCGGTAGAGGGTGTAGTTGTTAGTTTGAAGTCTTGCTACACTAGATAGAGGGTGTAGTTGTTAGTTTGAAGTCTTGCTGCACTAGATAGAGGGTGTAGTTGTTAGTTTGAAGTCTTGCTACACTAGATAGAGGGTGTAGTTGTTAGTTTGAAGTCTTGCTGCACTAGATACAGGGTGTAGTTGTTAGTTTGAAGTCTTGCTACACTAGATAGAGGGTGTAGTTGTTAGTTTGAAGTCTTGGTACACTAGATAGAGGGTGTGGTTGTTAGTTTGAAGTCTTGCTACACTAGATAGAGGGTGTAGTTGTTAGTTTGAAGTCTTGCTACACTCGTTGTTAGTTTGAAGTCTTGTTACACTCGGTAGAGGGTGTAGTTGTTAGTTTGAAGTCTTGCTACACTCGGTAGAGGGTGTAGTTGTTAGTTTGAAGTCTTGCTACACTCGATAGAGGGTGTAGTTGTTAGTTTGAAGTCTTGCTACACTAGATAGAGGGTGTAGTTGTTAGTTTGAAGTCTTGCTACACTAGATAGAGGGTGTAGTTGTTAGTTTGAAGTCTTGCTACACTCGATAGAGGGTGTAGTTGTTAGTTTGAAGTCTTGCTATACTAGATAGAGGGTGTAGTTGTTAGTTTGAAGTCTTGCTACACTCGGTAGAGGGTGTAGTTGTTAGTTTGAAGTCTTGCTACACTGGATAGAGGGTGTAGTTGTTAGTTTGAAGTCTTGCTACACTCGGTAGAGGGTGTAGTTGTTAGTTTGAAGTCTTGCTACACTAGATAGAGGGTGTAGTTGTTAGTTTGAAGTCTTGCTACACTCGGTAGAGGGTGTAGTTGTTAGCTTGAAGTCTTGCTGCACTAGATAGAGGGTGTAGTTGTTAGTTTGAAGTCTTGCTACACTAGATAGAGGGTGTAGTTGTTAGTTTGAAGTCTTGCTGCACTAGATAGAGGGTGTAGTTGTTAGTTTGAAGTCTTGCTACACTAGATAGAGGGTGTAGTTGTTAGTTTGAAGTCTTGGTGCACTAGATAGAGGGTGTGGTTGTTAGTTTGAAGTCTTGCTACACTAGATAGAGGGTGTAGTTGTTAGTTTGAAGTCTTGCTACACTAGATAGAGGGTGTAGTTGTTAGTTTGAAGTCTTGCTATACTAGATAGAGGGTGTAGTTGTTAGTTTGAAGTCTTGCTACACTAGATAGAGGGTGTAGTTGTTAGTTTGAAGTCTTGCTATACTAGATAGAGGGTGTAGTTGTTAGTTTGAAGTCTTGCTACACTCGTTGTTAGTTTGAAGTCTTGTTACACTCGGTAGAGGGTGTAGTTGTTAGTTTGAAGTCTTGCTACACTCGGTAGAGGGTGTAGTTGTTAGTTTGAAGTCTTGCTACACTCGATAGAGGGTGTAGTTGTTAGTTTGAAGTCTTGCTACACTAGATAGAGGGTGTGGTTGTTAGTTTGAAGTCTTGCTACACTAGATAGAGGGTGTAGTTGTTAGTTTGAAGTCTTGCTACACTAGATAGAGGGTGTAGTTGTTAGTTTGAAGTCTTGCTACACTAGATAGAGGGTGTAGTTGTTAGTTTGAAGTCTTGCTACACTAGATAGAGGGTGTAGTTGTTAGTTTGAAGTCTTGCTGCACTAGATAGAGGGTGTAGTTGTTAGTTTGAAGTCTTGCTACACTAGATAGAGGGTGTAGTTGTTAGTTTGAAGTCTTGCTATACTAGATAGAGGGTGTAGTTGTTAGTTTGAAGTCTTGCTACACTAGATAGAGGGTGTAGTTGTTAGTTTGAAGTCTTGCTATACTAGATAGAGGGTGTAGTTGTTAGTTTGAAGTCTTGCTACACTCGTTGTTAGTTTGAAGTCTTGTTACACTCGGTAGAGGATGTAGTTGTTAGTTTGAAGTCTTGCTACACTCGGTAGAGGGTGTAGTTGTTAGTTTGAAGTCTTGCTACACTCGATAGAGGGTGTAGTTGTTAGTTTGAAGTCTTGCTACACTAGATAGAGGGTGTGGTTGTTAGCTTGAAGTCTTGCTACACTAGATAGAGGGTGTAGTTGTTAGTTTGAAGTCTTGCTACACTAGATAGAGGGTGTAGTTGTTAGTTTGAAGTCTTGCTACACTAGATAGAGGGTGTAGTTGTTAGTTTGAAGTCTTGCTACACTAGATAGAGGGTGTGGTTGTTAGTTTGAAGTCTTGCTACACTAGATAGAGGGTGTAGTTGTTAGTTTGAAGTCTTGCTATACTAGATAGAGGGTGTAGTTGTTAGTTTGAAGTCTTGCTACACTCGGTAGAGGGTGTAGTTGTTAGTTTGAAGTCTTGCTACACTAGATAGAGGGTGTAGTTGTTAGTTTGAAGTCTTGCTACACTCGGTAGAGGGTGTAGTTGTTAGTTTGAAGTCTTGCTGCACTAGATAGAGGGTGCAGTTGTTAGTTTGAAGTCTTGCTACACTTGATAGAGGGTGTAGTTGTTAGTTTGAAGTCTTGCTACACTAGATAGAGGGTGTGGTTGTTAGTTTGAAGTCTTGCTACACTAGATAGAGGGTGTGGTTGTTAGTTTGAAGTCTTGCTATACTAGATAGAGGGTGTAGTTGTTAGTTTGAAGTCTTGCTACACTAGATAGAGGGTGTAGTTGTTAGTTTGAAGTCTTGCTACACTAGATAGAGGGTGTGGTTGTTAGTTTGAAGTCTTGCTACACTAGATAGAGGGTGTAGTTGTTAGTTTGAAGTCTTGCTACACTCGGTAGAGGGTGTAGTTGTTAGTTTGAAGTCTTGCTACACTCGATAGAGGGTGTAGTTGTTAGTTTGAAGTCTTGATACACTAGATAGAGGGTGTAGTTGTTAGTTTGAAGTCTTGCTACACTAGATAGAGGGTGTAGTTGTTAGTTTGAAGTCTTGGTACACTAGATAGAGTGTGGAGTTGTTAGTTTGAAGTCTTGCTACACTCGGTAGAGGGTGTGGTTGTTAGTTTGAAGTCTTGCTACACTCGGTAGAGGGTGTAGTTGTTAGTTTGAAGTCTTGCTACACTCGTTGTTAGTTTGAAGTCTTGTTACACTCGGTAGAGGGTGTAGTTGTTAGTTTGAAGTCTTGCTACACTCGGTAGAGGGTGTAGTTGTTAGTTTGAAGTCTTGCTGCACTAGATAGAGGGTGTAGTTGTTAGTTTGAAGTCTTGCTACACTAGATAGAGAGTGTAGTTGTTAGTTTGAAGTCTTGCTACACTAGATAGAGGGTGTAGTTGTTAGTTTGAAGTCTTGCTGCACTAGATAGAGGGTGTAGTTGTTAGTTTGAAGTCTTGCTACACTAGATAGAGGGTGTAGTTGTTAGTTTGAAGTCTTGGTACACTAGATAGAGTGTGGAGTTGTTAGTTTGAAGACTTGCTACACTCGGTAGAGGGTGTGGTTGTTAGTTTGAAGTCTTGCTACACTCGTTGTTAGTTTGAAGTCTTGTTACACTCGGTAGAGGGTGTAGTTGTTAGTTTGAAGTCTTGCTACACTCGGTAGAGGGTGTAGTTGTTAGTTTGAAGTCTTGCTGCACTAGATAGAGGGTGTAGTTGTTAGTTTGAAGTCTTGCTGCACTAGATAGAGGGTGTAGTTGTTAGTTTGAAATCTTGCTACACTAGATAGAGGGTGTAGTTGTTAATTTGAAGTCTTGGTACACTAGATAGAGTGTGGAGTTGTTAGTTTGAAGACTTGCTACACTCGGTAGAGGGTGTGGTTGTTAGTTTGAAGTCTTGCTACACTCGTTGTTAGTTTGAAGTCTTGCTGCACTAGATAGAGGGTGTAGTTGTTAGTTTGAAGTCTTGCTACACTAGATAGAGGGTGTAGTTGTTAGTTTGAAGTCTTGCTACACTAGATAGAGGGTATGGTTGTTAGTTTGAAGTCTTGCTACACTAGATAGAGGGTGTAGTTGTTAGTTTGAAGTCTTGCTGCACTAGATAGATGGTGTAGTTGTTAGTTTGAAGTCTTGCTACACTAGATAGAGGGTGTGGTTGTTAGTTTGAAGTCTTGCTACACTAGATAGAGGGTGTAGTTGTTAGTTTGAAGTCTTGCTACACTCGGTAGAGGGTGTAGTTGTTAGTTTGAAGTCTTGCTACACTCGATAGAGGGTGTAGTTGTTAGTTTGAAGTCTTGCTACACTAGATAGAGGGTGTAGTTGTTAGTTTGAAGTCTTGCTACACTAGATAGAGGGTGTGGTTGTTAGTTTGAAGTCTTGCTACACTAGATAGAGTGTGGAGTTGTTAGTTTGAAGTCTTGCTACACTCGGTAGAGGGTGGGTTTGTTAGTTTGAAGTCTTGCTACACTCGATAGAGGGTGTAGTTGTTAGTTTGAAGTCTTGCTACACTCGTTGTTAGTTTGAAGTCTTGTTACACTCGGTAGAGGGTGTAGTTGTTAGTTTGAAGTCTTGCTACACTCGGTAGAGGGTGTAGTTGTTAGTTTGAAGTCTTGCTGCACTAGATAGAGGGTGTAGTTGTTAGTTTGAAGTCTTGCTACACTAGATAGAGGGTGTAGTTGTTAGTTTGAAGTCTTGCTGCACTAGATAGAGGGTGTAGTTGTTAGTTTGAAGTCTTGCTACACTAGATAGAGGGTGTAGTTGTTAGTTTGAAGTCTTGGTACACTAGATAGAGGGTGTGGTTGTTAGTTTGAAGTCTTGCTACACTAGATAGAGGGTGTAGTTGTTAGTTTGAAGTCTTGCTACACTCGTTGTTAGTTTGAAGTCTTGTTACACTCGGTAGAGGGTGTAGTTGTTAGTTTGAAGTCTTGCTACACTCGGTAGAGGGTGTAGTTGTTAGTTTGAAGTCTTGCTGCACTAGATAGAGGGTGTAGTTGTTAGTTTGAAGTCTTGCTACACTAAATAGAGGGTGTAGTTGTTAGTTTGAAGTCTTGCTGCACCAGATAGAGGGTGTAGTTGTTAGTTTGAAGTCTTGCTACACTAGATAGAGGGTGTGGTTGTTAGTTTGAAGTCTTGCTACACTAGATAGAGGGTGTGGTTGTTAGTTTGAAGTCTTGCTACACTAGATAGAGGGTGTAATTGTTAGTTTGAAGTCTTGCTGCACTAGATAGAGGGTGTAGTTGTTAGTTTGAAGTCTTGCTACACTAGATAGAGGGTGTAGTTGTTAGTTTGAACTCTTGCTACACTAGATAGAGGGTGTAGTTGTTAGTTTGAAGTCTTGCTACACTAGATAGAGGGTGTGGTTGTTAGTTTGAAGTCTTGCTACACTAGATAGAGGGTGTAGTTGTTAGTTTGAAGTCTTGCTACACTAGATAGAGGGTGTAGTTGTTAGTTTGAAGTCTTGGTACACTAGATAGAGTGTGGAGTTGTTAGTTTGAAGTCTTGCTACACTCGGGAGAGGGTGTGGTTGTTAGTTTGAAGTCTTGCTACACTCGGTAGAGGGTGTAGTTGTTAGTTTGAAGTCTTGCTACACTCGTTGTTAGTTTGAAGTCTTGTTACACTCGGTAGAGGGTGTAGTTGTTAGTTTGAAGTCTTGCTACACTAGATAGAGGGTGTAGTTGTTAGTTTGAAGTCTTGCTGCACTAGATAGAGGGTGTAGTTGTTAGTTTGAAGTCTTGCTACACTAGATAGAGGGTGTAGTTGTTAGTTTGAAGTCTTGCTGCACTAGATACAGGGTGTAGTTGTTAGTTTGAAGTCTTGCTACACTAGATAGAGGGTGTAGTTGTTAGTTTGAAGTCTTGGTACACTAGATAGAGGGTGTGGTTGTTAGTTTGAAGTCTTGCTACACTAGATAGAGGGTGTAGTTGTTAGTTTGAAGTCTTGCTACACTCGTTGTTAGTTTGAAGTCTTGTTACACTCGGTAGAGGGTGTAGTTGTTAGTTTGAAGTCTTGCTACACTCGGTAGAGGGTGTAGTTGTTAGTTTGAAGTCTTGCTACACTCGATAGAGGGTGTAGTTGTTAGTTTGAAGTCTTGCTACACTAGATAGAGGGTGTAGTTGTTAGTTTGAAGTCTTGCTACACTAGATAGAGGGTGTAGTTGTTAGTTTGAAGTCTTGCTACACTCGATAGAGGGTGTAGTTGTTAGTTTGAAGTCTTGCTATACTAGATAGAGGGTGTAGTTGTTAGTTTGAAGTCTTGCTACACTCGGTAGAGGGTGTAGTTGTTAGTTTGAAGTCTTGCTACACTGGATAGAGGGTGTAGTTGTTAGTTTGAAGTCTTGCTACACTCGGTAGAGGGTGTAGTTGTTAGTTTGAAGTCTTGCTACACTAGATAGAGGGTGTAGTTGTTAGTTTGAAGTCTTGCTACACTCGGTAGAGGGTGTAGTTGTTAGCTTGAAGTCTTGCTGCACTAGATAGAGGGTGTAGTTGTTAGTTTGAAGTCTTGCTACACTAGATAGAGGGTGTAGTTGTTAGTTTGAAGTCTTGCTGCACTAGATAGAGGGTGTAGTTGTTAGTTTGAAGTCTTGCTACACTAGATAGAGGGTGTAGTTGTTAGTTTGAAGTCTTGGTGCACTAGATAGAGGGTGTGGTTGTTAGTTTGAAGTCTTGCTACACTAGATAGAGGGTGTAGTTGTTAGTTTGAAGTCTTGCTACACTAGATAGAGGGTGTAGTTGTTAGTTTGAAGTCTTGCTACACTAGATAGAGGGTGTAGTTGTTAGTTTGAAGTCTTGCTATACTAGATAGAGGGTGTAGTTGTTAGTTTGAAGTCTTGCTACACTAGATAGAGGGTGTAGTTGTTAGTTTGAAGTCTTGCTATACTAGATAGAGGGTGTAGTTGTTAGTTTGAAGTCTTGCTACACTCGTTGTTAGTTTGAAGTCTTGTTACACTCGGTAGAGGGTGTAGTTGTTAGTTTGAAGTCTTGCTACACTCGGTAGAGGGTGTAGTTGTTAGTTTGAAGTCTTGCTACACTCGATAGAGGGTGTAGTTGTTAGTTTGAAGTCTTGCTACACTAGATAGAGGGTGTGGTTGTTAGTTTGAAGTCTTGCTACACTAGATAGAGGGTGTAGTTGTTAGTTTGAAGTCTTGCTACACTAGATAGAGGGTGTAGTTGTTAGTTTGAAGTCTTGCTACACTAGATAGAGGGTGTAGTTGTTAGTTTGAAGTCTTGCTACACTAGATAGAGGGTGTAGTTGTTAGTTTGAAGTCTTGCTGCACTAGATAGAGGGTGTAGTTGTTAGTTTGAAGTCTTGCTACACTAGATAGAGGGTGTAGTTGTTAGTTTGAAGTCTTGCTATACTAGATAGAGGGTGTAGTTGTTAGTTTGAAGTCTTGCTACACTAGATAGAGGGTGTAGTTGTTAGTTTGAAGTCTTGCTATACTAGATAGAGGGTGTAGTTGTTAGTTTGAAGTCTTGCTACACTCGTTGTTAGTTTGAAGTCTTGTTACACTCGGTAGAGGATGTAGTTGTTAGTTTGAAGTCTTGCTACACTCGGTAGAGGGTGTAGTTGTTAGTTTGAAGTCTTGCTACACTCGATAGAGGGTGTAGTTGTTAGTTTGAAGTCTTGCTACACTAGATAGAGGGTGTGGTTGTTAGTTTGAAGTCTTGCTACACTAGATAGAGGGTGTAGTTGTTAGTTTGAAGTCTTGCTACACTAGATAGAGGGTGTAGTTGTTAGTTTGAAGTCTTGCTACACTAGATAGAGGGTGTAGTTGTTAGTTTGAAGTCTTGCTACACTAGATAGAGGGTGTGGTTGTTAGTTTGAAGTCTTGCTACACTAGATAGAGGGTGTAGTTGTTAGTTTGAAGTCTTGCTATACTAGATAGAGGGTGTAGTTGTTAGTTTGAAGTCTTGCTACACTCGGTAGAGGGTGTAGTTGTTAGTTTGAAGTCTTGCTACACTAGATAGAGGGTGTAGTTGTTAGTTTGAAGTCTTGCTACACTCGGTAGAGGGTGTAGTTGTTAGTTTGAAGTCTTGCTACACTAGATAGAGGGTGCAGTTGTTAGTTTGAAGTCTTGCTACACTTGATAGAGGGTGTAGTTGTTAGTTTGAAGTCTTGCTACACTAGATAGAGGGTGTGGTTGTTAGTTTGAAGTCTTGCTACACTAGATAGAGGGTGTGGTTGTTAGTTTGAAGTCTTGCTATACTAGATAGAAGGTGTGGTTGTTAGTTTGAAGTCATCACTTTCGTTTGTCGTGATCACCACTCCCTCTGTTCCATATTCATGAACTATCACCGGAATTTTAATAAGCTACGGGTGCTACTAGTGTAGCAGGAACTGCGATCCCTACCGGAGTACCTGAATTCATCCCCGTGTTTTAGTTGGGTTGATGATGCTCACTCTTTAGTTTTCTGTGTAGTATTTCTTGGCCATTGTTTGTCTTTTTGTCCCTTTTCTTTTGGGCATTGTTTGTCTTTTTGTCCCTTTTCTGTTGGCCATTGTATTGTCTGTCCTTCGAATTTACCCGAGTTGGTGGGTGTATGTATTCTATGCATGTATGCACTCTTATCAAATTCATTCTGTCACTGATTCTTACCAAAATTACACAAAATATTTATTCCAAGATAACATCACTTGAGCTGTTGCATGAAACTCGATTTCAAGCCAAGATATAACTGAAATACTGTTAAGGTTGGCGTTAAACACCAATAAATCAATGGAACTGGATTTCAAAACATTGAATTCCAACTGTGTTCAATATCCTCGAAATTTCTTAGATCTATATTTTTAGCCATACAGAAAACATGTATTTTTGAAATCAGAAGTACAAAAGCTGTGAGATTGAGCAATTGGATTAAAAACACATTAATTCCAAATTTGGCAATAATCCTGCAAAACTTTCAGACCTTTTATTTGTTTGAAAAATGCCTAGCAACTGTACATTACTGGAACCAGAAGAACAATGGTTGTGACATGGAATAATTGGATTCAAAATATTTGAATTCCATCTTTGGTAAATATATCCTTGAAGACTCCCAGACTTATTATATTTTGGAACAGAACCTAGAAACCATACATCTTTCTGCAACCAGAAGTGTGATAGCTGTGAGATAGATCACTTGCATTTTTAAATATTTGAATATCTCAATTATTTATTTTTTCACATTGAAAAAAAAATTAGTATCAGAAACTAATTCAACATGCAGGATTGTTATGTTTGGTGTATAGTAAAATCTAAACGGCGTCTGTAACTAAAATAGGCTACATCGTGGTCCTGATTATATGGTAGTTGGATTTACAACTACCTACGTAATTAGTGCCTATCACCACTAAAGTTGGTTCTTGTGAGTTCGAATCCCGCTCATGACGAGGTATATTCGATACAACATTATGTGATAAAATTTGCCAGTGATTTGCGCAGGTCTGTGGTTTTCTCTAGAAACTCTGGTGTCCTCCACCAATGAAACTGACTTCCATGAAAAAACTGAAATATTGTTAAAAGTGGCGTTAATTCCATAACCATAACCCTAAATCATACCATTTCTGTAATTTCAGTTCAAATGGATCCATCACTGGTGTATGAGGATTTGAACAAAATATGAGGATTTAGATGATCCATGACATATGCCACGTGATCCACAGGAGTTCACATGGTTTCTTCAATTAAAAATGTAAACAAGATATATTTTTTTAACATTCTAATTTTAATTGAATATTAATTCATATACACACAACATACAAACCACAACATTAAATAAAAATCCCTGAATACAAGATATCCACCATCCAAAATTAGTAACTCAATGGGTCCACAATTAAAAAGTACTTGTTTAATTGGTATAAAGTTAACTTTGTTGCCAATAGCAACAACTATATCAAATAGATGCTATGTGTTCCGAGAAATGGACACATTTTCGTTGTTAAACAGTGATGAATAGCCAGAAATGGACACATTAATCTACCATTTTGATGATGAGGTCACTACTCCTGTCAGGTTACACTCTACAGACATGGGCCATATAACACTTGTGATGAGTGTCCGTGCCTCGTTTTCACTTTCACAAAATAACAGTTTAAAACTTAACAATATTATGATACTAAAAATATTACACGGTTTTTACATTAATAAATAATGCCACTATTGTAGATACAATAAACAAATTATACTTTCAGGTTCAATGTTGAGAATATGCCATTTTTACCATTGTAAAAAAATATCTGTACTGAGAAAAAATATTTGGACAGGCTTTGTCAATTCATATACACACAAGTCTACTGGTAAACACTGCTCATTTCTTGCAAATATTTAGTTATTTTCATACTGTAAAAAAAAGTCAATGATGTACTGCTGCCAAATGAAGAAATGTGACCTGGTTGTACAACATGGAACATCCAGTCTTGAAGTAGCCTGTCCGTTTTGTTCAGATCTATAATAAATATCATTCTAGTTCACAAAAATAATAATTGTGAAGTCGTACAACAACGAACTATGAGGTATTTGGGTCAGTGACTACACTTAATTTTCATTTTTGGGCAAACTGAACTGTGAATTTTCACTAACTCTTCTAACTGTTCTTTTTCTTGTCGAAGTTTTTCAATTTCTTGAATCAAGCTGTCTTGTTTGTTCTCCAACTTTTCGGTTTCCTGGAAAAAACAAGAAACAACACTGTATATAATATTGTCCATTAAATTTATAGATATAATAGCAATCTGGTTGAGATTAAAATTGTTCTGTATATATAAATTGATTGATTGGTGTTTACCGCCAACATTAGCAATATTTAAGCTATATCGTGGCGGTTCTGTATATATAAAGGAATAATGAAATTTTAAAAATATCAATATGTCTATGTGTTGTCTCCCCTGCTGCTGCAAAATTGGAAGTTGTGAATATCATATTTTAATTTCCAACTTACGAATCTGCAGAGAAAACTAAAATTATAGTCGATCAATATAACTTATACTAAGGTGCAGCTGATATTAATGTCATACATTGATCAAATGATAGATTTAAATACAATATCCGGGAGTATTGTGTACTTTAAAGATACAATATGACATAATCCCATTTTCTGTGAACATACTTAAAATTATTGTCAATTTGTGCCACAATGAAATTTGACATGCTAATGACTTATAATATTTTCTCTATAAGTATATGACTTACATCTTCAAGACAGTCGGCGAGTTTTCTCTTTTTACTTCGACATTTCTGTGCTGCCATTTTATTTTTCTGACGACGTAATTGTCTCCTGTCTTCCTCTTCTCGAGTCAGCTGTGAAAATAAAAGATAATTTTCATTTCATTATAACAAAAAATAAATGGACCCATTGTTCATAGGTTAATTATTCTTAAAATAAAGTTAGAAAAAATTATAACAGCTAGTTTTACAAACCAAGGGAAGCAACTCAACATTGAAAATGCATATGTCTGTAAGTCAGACTTGATTAGTATTCCTGTTTGTACAAATAAGATTTCAATTTACCTGTTCTGGTTCAGGATCTTTGAATTCTACTCGTATATCTTCTTTTCCCTCTGCCATTCTTCTTAGTTTGATTTTCATCTTTACTTCTTCTTTTATTAAAGGTGTAATGGGAGATAATCCGTCATCTTCTACTTCTTGGAGAATATATTCAGACGGCAAATCTTGACTGGTACTTGCTGGGGGGAATTGGAAAATTGTTGAACTGGACATGGAATCTCCACCGAGTAAACAGTCTACGCTACTACTTTCTTCTCCATAAAAAGAATCGGATGCTTCTGGAAAAAAAGAGTGGATATTTCTAAGATCTGGATTTAAATGCCAAAGAATACTATATTATATTATATATTTAATTTTTAATATAATAACATATACTAATTCAGTTCAACACATTGCATGTAATTCTGTTTGAAATGAAATGCACTACTACTGTAATGTGTCATATACTTTGCCTCAAGTGTCAAAACTGCTCCAGTGGCAGTCATATACTTTGTCTCAGGTTTCCACAACTGGTCCAGTGGCAGTCATATACTTTGTCTCAGGTTTCCACAACTGGTTCAGTGGCAGTCATATACTTTGTCTCAGGTTTCCACAACTGGTCCAGTGGCAGTCATATACTTTGTCTCAGGTTTCCACAACTGGTCCAGTGGCAGTCATATACTTTGTCTCAGGTTTCCACAACTGGTCCAGTGGCAGTCATATACTCTGTCTCAGGTTTCCACAACTGGTCCAGTGGCAGTCATATACTTTGTCTCAGGTTTCCACAACTGGTCCAGTGGCAGTCATATACTTTGTCTCAGGTTTCCACAACGGGTCCAGTGGCAGTCATATACTTTGTCTCAGGTTTCCACAACTGGTCCAGTGGCAGTCATATACTACTCTGTCTCAAGTTTCCACAACTGGTCCAGTGGCAGTCATATACTATGTCTTAAGTATACACAACTGGTCGAGTGGCAGTCAAAATTCATTGTCTCATTCCCTCCACCAATAAAACTGACTGCCATGATATAACTGAAATATTGTTGAAAGTGGCGTTATACACCATAACCCTAACCTTGAATATCATTATGCATTAACTATTTGCCGCTAGACGTTAAACAATCACCAATCAAAGCATGTACATTTAGATCAACTCATATTGGTATACTAGTACTGCAGCATTTCGTTCTAAATTGCATCGTATATACGTTCCTTGTATATCATATATTATCATAAGTAGAAACAATATATTGTAGATAATTAATTACCTTCGCCGATAGTTACTGTACTGATACACAACTCTTCAGTAAAATCTATCCCCTCAGCTTCCAAGAAATCTGTTTCGTTATTGAATGTTTCCATTGGTCTAAAAGATGTCCTTTCTTGAACTATGAACTTGTTTAGATCTAAATCAGTTCCCATGAGAATATCTAAAATATCGTCCCTGGTCTGTTTCACCATTTTACCTGAAACACAAAAAAAATGAAAATATGGTTATAATTCTGAATGCAATTCCGATGATAGTAGCTGTTTGATGGAGACACAACAAGTGGATGGATATAATCCATTTTTTCTGTTTGTTTTTTTTTTAAGTAATCGAAATTTTAGTCGGTAAAAATATATTGCAAATGTAACATATTTTTTTGGCAATCAACGAATTCTGCACGAAAACATGAACAAAATGACACTCCTATAAACATTCCATAAGGACTTAAGGTATTTAATTTATGCTGAGTTAGCATGGCGTCAAATGTAAACAAAAGCAAATATAAACAAACCGATGAATTTAAAAACAAACAAACAAATATTATGAAACTATGGCAAACGGCTATATAAAAATCTACAAGTACATGAAAATATTTTATATTACATGCTTATTTGTGTGTTATACCGTGACGGCGTCCACATAATATGTATCGGTTGTTGAATTAAAAGTAATTATTGTTTTAGTGTTTAAATATGATTAAAATTTTATTTACCTGATTTTTATTTTTGGAGATTAATCCACTCAAATATAATTTCACGAATTTCATAGGAATATTTTTTACACTTTATTGTGAAATACCTCTTTATACGTTAACGTTGATACAAATATGTTCTACACAGTTTACTCTCTAACCATAGGAATACAAACAACATACCGGCAAAATGGCTTTTATACTAGGGTGATCGGAAATCTATTTTAAGAAGAAATCAATATCACATGACCATATAATGACGTCAAAATTAGGTTACCTGTTCATTCATTCATTCATTCATTTCAATACAGGTGTGTTAATGTATAATTTCAGTGCGGTATTGGTATGCAAATTAATATAATTATTAGTATATAATGTTAATTACTAATTAAAAATGTAAATTACTCTTATAAAGAAAAAACACTTTTAATGAAATCTGCATTATAATGACAAATCGGTGAAATGACGAAATCCATACAATAGTAAACAAACTACAAAATTACACGTGGAGATATTTGCAAACAATATAAGAGCGTGTCAACTGAGTCATTTTTATCAACAATATTACTCATCGAATTATCTTATTCGACACAGATTTTGACTTAATATTATTATCTTTGCAGGAGACTAATATTACAACATACATCTAATGTCACATATAATAGACTGAAATTATTGTCTTACTGACAAATGGGGATATTTGAACTTGGGGTGTGTGTCGGGGGAGGGGGAGGGGGGGGGGGATATCTAAGTGTTCCCGAACCGTGCCATTTACTTTCTGCATGGTCAATTTATAGAACGACTTTATTTTTTGCAACTTACAGGTTAATATTTTTTTCTGTAACAATTGGCGACAGTTAAATGGCCTCCCTCTAATCGTTACACGAAACCCCATTTGGAGGTAATTATAGGTAGACTAAGTTTTGTAATTAAGCGAAGAATATACGGAGAATTGTCGGTCAAAAAAAAAAAAAAAATACTAGAAATGTATTAATTTGAAAAAAGTTATGCAAAGAAAACTGGAAATCATAAGCATCTGGTATTTTTTGGTCCTTGTACTACATACATCTAATGTCACATATAATAGCAACAGTCTCCGACTGAAATTATTGTCTTACTGACAAAAGGGGTTAATTGAACTTGGGGTGTAAGTGTGTGTGTGTTACTTTTTCTAGTGGAATTTCCTTTTTTTTCGTTTTACAAAAAAATTCTTATTGAAAACTGCAGGGTCAATTTATAGAACGACTTTATTTTTTGCAACTTACAGTTTAATATTTTTTTCTGTAACAATTGGCGACAGAAATTTTAAAAAAATACGCCCCCCCCCCCCCCCCCGAAAGTTAAATGGCCTCCCTCTAATCGTTACACGAAACTCCATTTGGAGGTAATTATAGGTAGACTAAGTTTTGTAATTAAGCGAAGAATATACAGAGAATTGTCGGTCAAAAAAAAAAAAATACTGGAAATGTATTAATTTGAAAAAAGTTATGCAAAGAAAACTGGAAATCATAAGCATCTATTATTTTTTGGTCCTTGTACTACATACATCTAATGTCACATACAATAGCAACAGTCTCCGACTGAAATTATTGTCTTACTGACAAAAGGGGTTAATTGAACTTGGGGTGTAAGTGTGTGTGTGCTACTTTTTCTAGTGGAATTTCCTTTTTTTTTCTAGTTTTACAAAAAAAATCTTATTGAAAACTGCAGGGTCAATTTATAGAACGACTTTTTTTTGTGCAACTTTCAGGTTAATAAATTTTTCTAGAATATAACACGATGTAGACCTACATTTTCCGCACGGCTGTACTTATTTATTTTTCTTGTAAAGGCCAATTCATATATGGAGTTAACAACAATTGATTTAAAAAAAACATTTACCCCCTCAAATGAATTTATAAAATGGGAGTGATCCCCACTAGCCTGTACACGTAGAATTTATTCATAAACATTCAGTTGGTAGATTTGTGATTAAGATATAGAGATTTATTATAATAAATGTCAAAGTATGCAAAATATATATCCATTTAATAAAACCATCCAATCAAATAGCGAGTAACACATCAGCACATATCCGTCATAACTATAAATATCAGCTTAGGGATTTCCAATATTTGTAAGAAGTCACATGCATATGAGTTAATGTGAAGGTCATTCATGGAAGGCTGGGCATGTCTGGAAACAATACTAATGTTTATAATAATATGTTTATAATTCGTCTGAAAGATTTCAAAGTGACTCGTTAAAGCCCATGATATTGTGAATTTTTTCAATCATGTGGTTCAGAGTTGCGTTCATGACCATTTAATCTATTTAAAGCAACATAAACTTGTGATCATCAGTTCGGGGTGGTCCTTCGGTGGCAGGGCCAGGGGCGGATTCGTGATGTTATGCTTTGGGGTTAAAATGTTTGACGAGGAGTCTATAAAGTCCCAAAAACGAGTCATTGATAGCGCACGATGTTTGTGTAAAAAGAAAAGAAGGGGGGGGGGGGGGGGGACAAACCACCCGTAAGCTCCTGCGAATTAGACATTAGCAGTGGCGGATCCAGAGGGGGGCGGAGGGGACGTTCGCCCCCCTAAAAAAAAGAGAGGGGGGTTTCTTCCGTCCCTCTATTAAGCATATCAGCATTCATTCATTCGCCTGTTAAATGTAATAAATCATTATATATTTTTATCCGTTGCATTGCCCTTTTAGTTTGTCTAATTACTTTTGAACTTTTGAAGCAGTCGACGATTAATCAGAAAACAAAGTGATATTATAATCCCTTAGATATTAATCTTTATCAAAATCCATCCATTCTACAAACACTTCAATACAAATTACCCCATTTTCAACAGAGAAACATGAGAAAATTGGCTTTTATAGCACGCCGGGTATTCGGAAACTCGGTGCAAGCTAGTTATTTTGAACGTTTTCATTGGTCAATTTTGAATTTTTGGACACTACAGACCGCGGAGCATGCTGTTCCGTGTTCCGTTGCCGTCATGCTCCACGGTCTGTAATGTCCAAAAATTCAAAATTGGCCAATGAAAACGTTCAAAATAACTAGCTTGCACCGAGTTCAAAGTGTCCGCACCTGTTCCGTGTATACGAATACCCGGCGTGATAAGGAAATCGGGGGAGTCACAGCTCCAGATAGATAATTTCAAGTGACATCTCCCTTTAATTTGCACTCACTGCTTAGAAACTATTTGAAACTTTTTGGAGAAAATTCATGCGTCTTAATACACTTCATCACATTCACAAAATGCTTCAAAATTGTTGACGGAAAAGCTTCCTAAATACTCAAAACCCATGAGCTTCCGGGGGGCTTCGCCCCCGGGGCCTCCTACCGACCCGCTGGAGACCCTAAGAGGTCCCCAGACCCCTCGTCGACTTTCGTCCCCCCTAACACAAATTCCTGGATCGGCCCCTGATTAGGGGATACGAATGGTTATAAAGAAAATGGTCTTGTCTGATTTAACAGCAGACTAATACCAACCGACCCTCTTCTGTTTCATTTCAAGAGGGAAGGGATGCTAGCTCCGTCTGAATCCGCACCTGGATGGTATTGTTTTTGTTTGTATTGTTACTATTATCGAAATATCTTTTCATGGACAAAACTTGTATATATTTTTAAACTGAAACAATCTGAAATATTTTAATTCAACCATGCGGTTTTGTGTTAAATTTGTCGTTTTGCCAAGTATGCAAATTATATCTATTTTGACAAATAATATCCATAAAGAATATCTTGTGCAACCACTAAGCCAAGTTAATCCAAGCATTGCATGGCTAGTTCTTGTGTGGGCTCCATCTAAATAGTACCATAAAGATCCGCCATTCACACATGGTGACAAATCGTTATCTAAAAATATTTTTTTTCTATGTCAAAAATTTCTAAATTTAAATTTTGAATCAGCTAAAACTTTGAAAATAAGTTGTTTTGTAGGGTATTTCTGTCAAACTTGTGATTTGTCCGATGGTGCAATTTGACCCATAATGAAAAATCCTCTCGTCTGAAATCACTGACTGATTGTTCACAAAATAGATTGGGATTGGTTTAGGATGGCTCTTTTAAAATTTGTACGTGAAATACTCATCCGTAATTCAAAATGAGCGCATGTACTAATAATAAAATCTTCAAATGACTATACAGCGACTTTAATTATTGAGAAAAGTCGTCATGTTAAAAATATATATGTTTCTTTATGCTAATGAGTTGTATAATGTATATTATTATACCTTATACATTTTTTACTATTTAAAGTAATAAGGCAATTTGTTGACAAGGAAAACAACCCGGTGGAGACATCTATAACATAGAAGAAACAATAAGTTGTCACCCTGTCTTCAACAGGTTGTCGTCCGGTGTACAGCCCCTGACAACCGGAAGTGTATTGAAAATCCGTGTTTTTTTTAGTCTAGGTCCGCAATTGTATTTTCTATATCGGAAATAAGTATGTTGTCTACTACAAAACAAAACATTTAAGTTTTGAACATCTTAGAGTAGTTTATGTATAATAAAACAATTATTGCCTTCATATGAGATGAACATCAAGTTGTCAACCCTCCATAAATAGTTTTTTCTTCGGCCTAAATGCGCCAGGAAAACAACCACCATCCGGTTTAATGTTATTGTAATAGGTTGTACAAAAATGTGCTATATGCAGATCATACAAGGTATTATCTTCCTTTTTGGGCATAAATAACTAACATTTACTCTATTTTTTGTTGTCCCTTTCATTCTTTTTCTCATAATTTTGATATTTTATTTTCTTGTTGAATGCTATGACGACGCGCAAGAAACTGGTGCCAGTTTGTTGGACGTTCATACTGTCAAAATATAAATCAAAATCTTTCAGTACTAAATCTTGCTATTTACTCGATGAATGTTGAAATAAATATTTTGTTAACTTATTTTTAGTTTCTGAAACCATAAAATCAATTTGCCCTTATAATTGCAATGAAAAGAATCTTAAAAATCGAAATGAGAGCGAAATTTTGATGTAACGCGTAACAAACAATATTCAGTGGATTTCACATTTTTACATTATGTATGAAAAATACAAGAGTAAAAATTTTGAAAATTGCATTAGATTTTAGTGAATTTATGCCAAAGATGATGACGGAATATGCACTGAAAATAATGACGTCATCGTCGAGAAATTTGACGTCAATCAAAGAGAAAAATATGTAATGGTGCATTGAAATTTCGACTTTGTGAACGAAATCTGTTGAAGATGTCCAGATAATTGAAATATTTCCTAAAGCTATGAGTAATTGATGTTATTTTTGAAAATTGCATATAGTTTAAAGAAAATATATACCATGATGAAAAGAATTCGTAGAGAAACAATGAAATGGTGCAGAATTTAAAATGTCAGAAAAAATGTCCCAGTAAGCGTTTTTTAAAAAGATGCAATACGAAATTGAAATTTGAAGCTGTACAGCGATACAACGTCTAATATTTAGTTATTTATCAGCTTATGAACAAAAATTATACAACTTAATCTTTTAAAAAGTCTAACTAGATAGTGTGTATTCCTCAGCACAACTGAGTAGCATCAAAAAGCAAATATCAGAACGAATGTCCCAGACGTCATTTTTGTGCGGAAATCACACGTCAACAGCTAAGAATTTTGGAAGGATAATCGTTACACAGCTATAAAGTTGTTAGAATATCGCGACGCAGCACACACACACACACAAAAAAAAAAAAAAAAAAAAAAACAAGCAAAAAAACAACACAAAAAATAAATAAATAAATAAATAAATAAATAAATAAATAAATAAACAAAAGGTTAAAAAAACACACACAACAATTTATATTTTTTAAGATAAAAAGATCTATGTAATTTCCATCACGTGTTTTTATGTTCAATGCAGACAAACACATAATGATGCACTGATAAGGACAAGAGATGAAAAGCGGGAAGCGAGATTATTTTTATTTCGATTTTGAAAACAATACGAGCGGGTGGTCCGACGAAAACGAAATCAGTTTGGTTATATTTATTTATTGTGGCGACCAGTTTTAGGATCTGTTTTCATTTTGTAACAATGACTTAAAAGAACCTAGAAGTGCTTTGTTTAAACGACGAATCTTCCGTTATGTAGAGTCGGTTGATAGAGATAACATTCGAAATTTCAAACCAATTTCAAACAATCTTAAAATTCATCATTTATATACTTCTAAAAGCGGAGAAATTGTAGTTTCCGATCTATCGTGTTACACATGTGACAAATGTATAGTGTCTGATTATGAACATTGCTTACATACAGAGCATACTGGTCAAAAGCGATTAGTTAAACCCATAGAAGAACCCTCAAATAATGCAGATAATGAGGATAATTTCGAACGTTCCGAGAATATCACTGAACTTGTTTCTTTCGATTCTGCTATTGCGGTTAAGGCAGAGGATGACAATATAGAATACTACATGCTTAAAGTTACTTCTGGTCTTGAGACACTGTCTACGACTGAAAAAGATAGTTGGGGCGTTGAATATCCATCCGGTTTTCAAATTTTCAGAGGATATTATTATGACAATTCTAGAAAAGACCCCCTTAACATACAAATTAATTCAAAGAAAACCAGCCATTGTTCCTGCATTATCTCTTTTGTTTATTTGTGCAGATGTTGAGGCTAAAAACAAAGTTATAATATCTGAGAAACTCATTTGAATATATTGTCTGTACTAGACAACATGAATTAAAATCGAAATCAAACTGATTGCGCTAGTTTTATTCACAACTCTCAGAGAATTAAACTGTAATTATAGATTAATACATGTCCTTTTGCATATTGCCCTTGTTATCAGCACGAGACCTTGATATCGGCCCCGAGGGCTTTAACCCGAGGGACGATATCAGTCGAGGGCTGATGACAAAGGCAATATGAAAAAGGCCATGTATTAATTTATTTATCACATATTTTGTCAAGGCAGATAAAATGTTATTGCCCTTCACAGGAGGGCATAACATGTTATTGCCCTCGTAAAATGTTATTGCACCGGAGGCAAATAATACGCCGCAAATTATGCTTTTATTACACATGCAAATTCAACGTTATTTCAATAAAATATGTGATAATTTATATTTCTACTATTTGCATTTTTATTAACAATGCCTGTCTTAACTTTACAACGTGTCACTCTTGATCTCCCCCGTGATCTCTTATTCACAGAAAATTAAACGAATAAATAAATAAATAAATAAATAAATAAATAAATAAATAAATAAATAAATAAATAAATAAATAAATAAATAAATAAATAAATAAATAAATAAATAAATAAATAAATAAATAAAAAAAAAAAAAAAAAAAAAAAAAAAAAAAAATAATATAAAAAGTACACTGTATCAGGCAACACCCTTTTCCACCTCTTTATTGACGACGTTAAAATGATAATTTTTAGCGTTACGTAATTAGCAGCAGTTTCTTGCGCGACGTCTATGTTAAATACCAATATATTGACAATTCTCCAAATGCGCAATTTAAGCAATTGTTAACAAGGTGAGCATCACTTGTTCGCCATAGGGCCTCTTGTTTCGTCCCTTCTTCACCTTTCTATTTACAAATTGTCAGGTCAGTTGATGTACTTATAGAAAAAAATGCCATTTTTAAGCCAAACTATGCAAGAGGAAAGGGGGTGATAATTGATTATATAGGATTGGACAGTTGTCACCGAAACACAAATAAATATCCTAAAATCGCACTGGTCAGCAATTTTGTATACAGCCCCGCCCTTTTTATATGGACTCATTTTAATCTCTGGTACAGGTACCGTCTTTTCTCCGGTACTGGTACCGTCTGTTCTCTGGTACTGGTGCCGTCTGTTCTCCTGTACTTGTATCATATGTTCTCCGGTACTGGTCTCGTCTTTTCTCTGGTACTGGTAGCATCTATTCTCCGGTACTGGTTCCGTCTGTTATCCGGTACTTATATCGTCTGTTCTCCACTACTGGTACCGTCTGTTCTCCGGTACTGGTGCCGCATATCCAGAAATTGAGGGTACTTTCCTCATAAATATTCATCATATTTAAATTAGATTTTGATCACGTGACTGCAGTTTCAAGCATGATGGATCGTTTATTAGATTTGTCAAAAAATAGCCTATAGTACGGAAATTCAATGTGTCCGTCAATGATTCGAAAATTAAAAGTTATTGTTTATTTCCGCAAAGTTTTTCTTCTGTCAAAATTCAAATATTTTTGTTTTGTAACGATTTTAGACATGTCTTTGATATCGCGATCATGCAAAAATGTTCATATTATATTTAATGTGGGAACACCGAGTTTAGAAGCTAGAAATATAAGGTTAGTTAATATAATTACATATATTATTGAGGAATCTAAATTAATTTCAGAAAATATGTCGCCAAATGTCATTCATTGTTAAATTTTGTGTCACACGCCACCAGTTTCATGTATTTCAGACATTTTTACATAGACTCTTAAGGCCAAAAAAGGGTTCATCGCCTCGGATTTTCATTTAGTCCAGGAACCTCGAATATTTAATTGTTTTCATTAATTTTTATTTCATTTAATTCAGCTTGATTCAATGTATCATTTTCAAGTTCAGAAAATGACACACATGCAATTATGAATGATATCGTCTACATAGATCATATGAAAATTGCAGACGTCATGGCGTCGCCATCTTAGATATGCAAATGAGCAAAGTACCCATCATTTCTGGCTATGGTCTGTTCTCCGGTACTGGTATCGTCTGTTCTCCGGTACTGGTACCGTCTGTTCTCCGGTACTAGTACTGTCTGTTCTCCACTACTGGTACCGTCTGTTCTCTGGTAGCAGGTACTTGTATCGTCTGTTTGTTTGGGGTTTTTTTTGCTAGTTAATTTTCAGTTTGTTTTGATATGAATATTATAAGATTTTCAGAATTTATTCACTGTACTGATTTTACTGTTTTTCCACCAAAGTTGAAACTTTTTTTATTTTGAAAATAATTTGTAAAGCAAATTTCACTGCGTGTATAAAGTTTTTGTGAGTAGTAAAACAATATTAACCTGTTCTGCAGTAAGTAAATATTTCATTTAGAACAGTTTATGTTGCGAAATCAGCAAATCAACTTGAAAATGGCGGAGGGCTTGTAAGTTGTTAGATGCAAAAGAAATCGAGTGTAACGAGAGAGAGAGAGAGAGAGAGAGAGAGAGAGAGAGAGAGAGACAGAGAGAGAGAGAGAGAGAGAGAGAGAGAGAGGGGGGGGGGGAGTATGGGTAGACAATACAGACGACACAATCGCTTTAGTGATTCGTATTATAGCAGCTGTAGAACTTCATTTTGCAATTCGGAATTACAGTTTGATTTCCACCACATCCTTGGTTATGTAGCCCCATCGGTTTGAAGGGAAACGTGCAGAATAATCAAATTTTGCATAGAAACATCAACTTGATTGTCCTTACCTTTTAGCAAAGAAACATGAAAACAACTTTCAAAATCATCGAGAAAGACGAATTCGATATGAAATACATGACTATTTGAAGTGAAGATATACGTACTTGAATACGGCTTGTTCCAGTATAGACAGTATATTTGGAGACTGTTGGCCTAAAGACTGTGCCTGTGGATCAAGCTACACCCGTCGTAGCCACTTACTGTATACTGATAGTAAGGGGCTACGACGGGTGTTGCTCGATACGACTATAGCAAGTCGACAAGGGCTTCCCGACTCACCAGTTTTACTGCAATCAAGACATTTAACTCGAACATCATAACTGATAGAAGAAATCCACTGGGAAAACTACTTGAATTCATTAAACTCAGATTAAATCGAACAGTTCAAACAAAATTCTACAAAATGTAGTTACTTGATGTATTAATTTGAAATCTACCACTTTGTAACCTTTGTAACATTGATTTAGAGAATAAAGTAAAAAAAAAAAAAAAACACAAAAAAAAAACACAGAAGAAAAACATGTTGCACCTTTGGGAACGGTAGGGCAAGAATAACCCAAATCCATCACAACCTGTAGTCTGTGCTAATGATCTTCACGTTAAGATTTCTGAGGAATCAGTCAACTAAAACTAAAATTATCGCATAGAAACTATTTAATCTACAGACTGACAACGACGACAGACCCAAAACAGATATCGACCTCAAAATTTTTGCGGTCGCTTAAAAATAAATCGTACCCGTGGTTTCTAATTTCAATTTTATTTTCATTAATTTTGTGACTTTACACTTAAAACCGTGAATAAAATTGAACCTAAACATTAATCACAATATTCGATTTAAACCTGGTTAAAATGTCAGCGTTTGTGTCTTGTCACAATTACACTTAAAACTGTAGAATAAACCTGGTTAAAATATCAGCGATTGTATCTTATCACAATTTGAACATATCAACCAACTCTTTTGGAGATATTGCAGTTTTAGATGGAGGCATGTCTGGATTGAAACATGGATGGCCATGAATCCTCCAATACAACTTTCTACAATTGTTGCACAAGACAACTTCATCACCATAAATTTCGGTTACTTTCAGCTGGTATCGTCCTTTGCAGAGATAAAACACATACTTCCAGTCGATATCACAAAATTCAGTTTCATCGTCTGTCAATGAAGCAACCTCTTTATCCGAGAAGTGAAGAAAGCATAGTTGTTGCCATAGTAACGAATCTTCACATATAACATTGAGAAAACTTGAGGTTTGGCCAAGATTGACAATGTCCTTTGGATTTGACAATCTAGAAACAATGTTGTATATACATTCTTTCGGAAGATCCATAAAAGTTGGCTTCCCGTCTTCCTGCCTTCCTTTTATGTCAAACATATCAAGGCGACATAGCAAGTTGTTTATTGTCTCTTTATGTTTAGACCATAAGCGTGAACTACCAATTCTGTTGTGTTCTCCGTTCTCCAAAGACAACAAGGCACATCTCAGAAGTTTACGTACACAAGAAATATTAATTTCTTGTGCTATTGCTTCGAACACCATCTTCTCTATAACCCGAAATATTTGTCTTTGAGATGTTCCACTGATCTTTCTTAAACCAATTGTCAACAGACATCTGTAGAAATCTGCGCAATATCGAAACCCTCCTAGATTTAAAGCCGATTTCTCTACATCTAAGGATTGTAAAGTGTCGCTCAAACTTATAGTGATCCGCCTCTCCTTACCAGTGCCTTGTATGTGATGGATACATGGCTGCCATGTACCTTCTTCAGACATTTTTACGGTTTATATAATACTCAATCTCTGTTCTGTGCACCCTGATTCACCCTCTTCTGACCACTGTCTGAATCTTATCAGTACTTCCTACAATAAAAGAAAGAATTTGGCAATGAGTGGATATCGTACACATGTCACTGAACGGTGAGTGATTCTAGGGCCGATGTTTTACGAATACATTTTAGTGCAGAAAAATGAAATAAAGTATTGTTAGAACACATAGGCTGAGAAATAAACATACATCTCCTGATTCAAACAAAGTATTTTTTTTATTTATGTTGACGATGAAGAAATGAACAGTAAAGTCCCCATAAATTATCTGAATATCCCAAAAAGTTATTCGGAATAGAATTCCTTCAGCTTATAAATATCACAGATCTTATATACTAGTATAGCGAATTCATATGTACATGGTTCACATCAAACCTGAGGGTCAGCCTAAATATCATCACATTTTAAAATAAACGAATAATAAAAAAATATATATGTATTGAAGGGAATGGAAGATTGGCGTTCGAAGATCCCAATGACCGATGAACACCTCGATTCTTATTATAATTATTGACAACTTTATAAAAAGGGGGGTGGGTCAGCTTTATTTATTGAAACTCCATGAATTAAAATACAAAAAATATATAAAACTAATTCACTGCTTTGTTAATAAAAACTTTTGAAAATAAAATAAAATAAAATAAAGCTTTAGAGTTAATAGCAATAAAATACCCCCTCCCCCTTTTTGCCTTCAATTAGACAGGTAAAAGATAACAATCATTTATTAATGCGTATTAACCAGATTGGCAATCATTCTAATGGCAGATTATATATTTATAACACAATTAAAACATGTTTGATAAATATACGATATGCATTTGACGAGAGTCGTGTCTAGACAGTCAAACACCTCCTGCTTAAATTATTTTCAGCAACGAGTCTCAAAGAATTAAACAGGGTTAGTGTACAACATAAATTATTTTTTTCAGCAACGAATCTCAAAGAATTAAAAAGGGGTAGTGTACAACACACGCTTTAATCTATATCTACAGACAGACTAACCGTATTATTTTCAGTGAGAATTTTGTCTAGTGTTCCAACTCAACGCCATATTCCTTGTGAACCAAGTTGATTAAAATTGTTCTAAGCGGGTTTCAATGTCTTCTGCAATGGTTGCTGATTCAATGTTTACAACCAATTAATGAAACGACACCTGTTGTTCTGAATCAAAGGGAGGTAAAAACAAAAACAAAACGAAAAAAAAATGTATTTAATGAAAAATATGTTCGTTCTCAAATATTATATAAGATGGCATATTTAGTTTGGCTATTAGCAGTAACAACATATTACTGTTGAAAAGCAAATAATTACCAGAAGAAAAAGTACAAACAGACAAACAACGATC
The DNA here is from genome assembly GCA_963680875.1 of Bathymodiolus brooksi. Classification (NCBI taxonomy): domain Eukaryota; kingdom Metazoa; phylum Mollusca; class Bivalvia; order Mytilida; family Modiolidae; genus Bathymodiolus; species Bathymodiolus brooksi. The sequence goes on along the minus strand of OY804576.1, from coordinate 58,222,584 downwards.
TACAAAACATACACAAAGTGAATGAAAGGCATTTCTATATACATGTATGTAATTGATAATAATCGTATCTGTATGTGTACATTATATACCCGTTCTTGTCGGATACATGTATACGTGATATACCTATGTTTGTACATATATTATATACATACAGTGATCAATATTATTATTATGTTATAGGTGACATGTAGTATTTACATAATGATCAAGGTCTTGTAATCTGTGGGAATGAGTAAGACAGACACTTCGAACCTTCTATATTTTTCTATATTACTCATAAATATGTACTAATATGTTTAGGTCTTCTTTTGTGGTTAACCTCATTTCGACTTTGGTTATATTAAACAATTTGTTGATCAGACCATTCACCTGTTTGTGGTATTTAAAAGTTGTTTTTTTGTAAACGTAATGTTTGGGATTTCAAGTTACTTGATAGTTTTAACCTTTTCTATATTTTAATGGAAAATAAACTATTTACAAGGACATTAATATTATTTGACCAATTTATTCTGCAACTGTATATCATATATATTAACTATAGGTAAAAGTAAAACATAACAATAAAAAGCAAACATCAATGAAATATAACGAATATTAGTTAATATATTCACTATAGAAGCAGAATAATTCGGTCTATCTAATTACATTGTATATACCTGCTAGAAATTGGTACAAAATTATACCTATATAATGTGTGGGTCTATCTAATTATATACCTGCTAGAAATTGGTACAAAATTATACATATATAATGTGTCACCTTTTAAATATATCCTATTATCTTCCATCATTGAATTTTCAATAGTCATGTACAAGTAATAAGAACTCTGTTATAGAAGGTGAAATTTGTTTCCTTGGTAACCGAATCGTACGGAAAAAAAATATTTATATATTCCAGCCACGAGTCTCAAAGTATTCAAGGGGTCATTGTACAATACATGACCCTAATTTATTTTCACAGAATAGCTGTGTTTTTCTGTGAAAATTGCGTCTACTGCTGAAACTCGAAAGCCATACTCGTCGAAAACAAAGTTGGTTTCTATGTTATCGTGTTGTTGTTTAAAACATTTACAATGAAGGAAACAACACATATTGTACAAGAGGAGATTAAAAACAAAATCAAACAGAAACTGTGTATTTATTGAAAAATATGTTCGGTCTCAAATTTTTATAGGACAGATAATTGTAGCTGCTGATACCAAATAGATTGTGTATATGTGATATGGACAGTTATTTCTGTTATTGGTATACCATTTCAAGCATGGCCCGTGCCAGATTATTTTGCGCTCTAGGAAAGGTCAGCTACTTGCATACCACCCCAACACCCACCACCACCCCCAAAAACAAAAACAAAACAAAAACAAAAACAAACAAACAAACAAAAAATTCCAAATTTCGATTTTTATAAACAAATTTGTAGAAAAGAAAATAAACTCAAAACAACTTGAAATTGCAAACATGCGTTTCAGAATCAGCTATTTGTCCTTCTGAATTCTGCTCCCTAGGTTGCCATGGACTCAAGTTTGATACATATAGCAAAATTACGTGATACCAAGGTTTGTTTATATATAGTGATACATATTATTATTATGTGCAGGTGACATTTATATCTACATAACAAGATATTTTAATCTGCGGGTATGAGTAAGTCCCCTTGTCTTCATTTTCGTCCATGGTCAGTATGTCGACGTAAACCTTTCACTATAAATCTTTAACTATATATGATACATGATACAATGTACAGTCATACCTGTATATAAAAAGGGGGGGTTATAGTGTTCAACGCCACTTTTAACAATATTCGATACAATATTATGTGATAAAGCTTGTCAGTGACTTGCGACTGGTCGGTGGTTTTCTCTGGGTACTCCGGTTTCCTCCTCCAATAAAACCGACCACCACGATATAACTGAAATATTGTTGAAAGTGGGAGGCGTTAAACGCCATAAACCTAAACCACACCTATATCTTGATATTAAATACAGAAGACAGAAGGTGTGATTAGCTAAACAAAATATAAAGTGATATGGTGTATGGTTTGATGCAAAGTTATATAAAAAAAACACAGATGGGAGCTTAGTACTGCTGATGTCAGATGTGAAACGTATACCGTAAATCGGGAAATTTTGGTCATGGTTTTATTTTGGCCTATTTTGGCCCCTAAATACGAAGTGCCAAAATTAAATACACCAAAATATGTCATACTCCAAAAATTAACCGCCAAAATTGAACACTGCCTTAATATCTTTTTATATTTATATTCCCTATTCTGTACCTTTTTGTCTTACATCTTTCCTTAGTAAAATTTTGTCAATTACCGTTATACATGTATATACACACACAAGTCAAACTGAAGTGTTCACGATGTGAAATCATTGGCTTGGATGATAAGAGAGAAATTACAGGTAAATAAAGTACATTGATAAAAACCATGCAATACCAATAAAATGTATTCAATCAACAAAATGTGAAATATCATTAAAATGACAATTACCTATAGAAAAAAGAAAAATCAATAAACACGTAATTAGTGTCTGATCGGTTTTATTTAAAACAACATAAAATTCACAGTCAATATTCAAATAGATTTACAGGTACAAAATCCAATTATAAAGGTGTGATCTGTCATATACATTTTTTTGTAACCTTTGATGTATAAATTAATTGTTGTGTAAACAAATACATGTACTGACCATTATAATTTTACCTGTAAAAGCGATGATTAATACCAGTGCAAAATTATTATTTGTTGTTTTTATATTAAATGCATTTTACTTTTTATGTATGATGTTTAAATATTTAAATTCCTAGTTTTAATAAATATCACAATTTATCCAGTAAAAACGTAGTATCGCTAGTTGAAATAAGAACGCTTCCATTTACGTTCTGAATTAACTGACAAAAAAATTAAACACATGGGAACCAAAAGTGGCCAAAATTAAACACACTAGAAACGAAAATGGCCAAAATTGCACACACCAAAATAAAACAACCCTCTTTTGGAGAAAAAAGGCCAAAATAAACCACACCTATATCTTGATATTAAATACAGAAGACAGAAGGTGTGATTAGCTAAACAAAATATAAAGTGATATGGTGTATGGTTTGATTCAAAGTTATAAAAAAAACAAAAAACAGATGGGAGCTTAGTACTGCTGATGTCAGATGTGAAACATATAGTACTTACTATGAAGTTTTCTACTGGTAGTTTATCATGCTTATGGAGATCAGAAATTAAATATCTACTCAGAATAGCATAGTTAATGGTGTTACATGTCTCACCAGAAGTTTTTTTTAAATTATTGTGCTTCCAAGATGGTCACCACCAATGGATATTATTTAACCTTGTAAAGAAAGAGAGCATGTTGTTCTGAGAAATTAGAAATTGATCGGAACCAAATTGATATTGTATATACAGTCAAACCTGCTATAAAGGGCATATGTATATACAAATAATTGTCTATAAAGGACAGTTTCATTTTCATCATTACAGTCAAACCTGTCTATAGCGACCATTGAAGGGAATTCTGAAAAAGGTCGCATAAGACAGGGGGTCTTTATAAAGAGGTTATGATATTTGCGAACAAATTATCTCCATCGGCATACACACACTTTAGTACGGGAACGATTCTAGAAAAAGACGCGTACTTTCCGAGTTTAATGGACCGACATACCTCACGGCTGATATTTTGCAAAATGATTAGGTATACATTATATTATCATTTAAGCCCTGTCGTAGAATTTTCCCATGGTGCATTTTTTTGTTAGAGCTCTTGAAAGTGAAATTTCGTAGATTTTTCAAATTACAACTTCAATTACAAAAAGGCTGTAAGAACATTAAACAAAGTAAATTGTTGACACAAAAAAGGTATTGTCAGAATTTTCAAAGAACAAGCAAACATTTTAACATAGAAGATTTAGCATCTGACGGATAGTTAAATAATTATTGAGCATTTCTCGGAAGAATGTGAAAGCTTTTTCCGATTGCAGTACCTGTCATTGTGAATATAATTTAATGAATTACGCGTAGATAGTTTTTTGGTGAATAAATTTGTGTATTTATCAGTTCTTTCACACTCTATAATTACAAATCACTCAAAAAGGTACAAATTTAACCTTAAAACAGCAATTTTTCGAAACCACTGACTCATTAAATTTATGAACGTCTTCGTTCTCGTTACTTTCCCCTGTATTAATTTCACCCTTATTCGTGACAATTTGCGTGTCGTGAAGTCTTGAAGTTTTGACATTATTGTTGGAATACGTTTGTGAAATACATAAATCATTGTTCATTGTTGAGTTTAAAAGTGTTTTGTGCAATTTTTGTTTTTAAATGTATGGTTTTACTTTTTTGTTTTGGTGGTTTAGTTAGCATTTTAGTACCGATCGGAATAGACATGAAATGTTCCGGAAAAAGTTTCGTCCTGTAAAAATAGTCCTGAACACTTGAAGTTTTATATTGTTGTTTAAATTTGTTTTATAATCACGGCTGGTAATCGGCACAAGCAGAACAGTTGGTTCTGCAAAGAAATTCGTGAGAATAACTTCCGGTTTTGGTGGAGGAGAGTTCACGAAGACGCTTCGCAAGGTATGTACATGTCAAAAATTGAAATTTTCTTTTTTACTGCTCGAATATTGCAAAATCAGAGAATGCTATGCTGTGGCGAATGCTTTCACGATCAGAAACATGTATAGTTTATTCTTGTATATGAAATGTAACTCTCGCAAAATCAATCGTCCCACGAAAAACATGACGAAAATTGTGACACTCTTACATTTCTAAGTTGTTCTTGAGAAAGATGCAAGTTCAATTTTCAATATTTTTTCATCATGGGAGTCTAAATGTAATCGGGGATAAATTCCGATTCGTTAGAAGTAAATTGAAGTCTAGATAAATCTACAAGCTGTCAATTTTCTCGTTTTCCTGCTTGAGGAGATCGGTTCTGATAGAGCACATTTCGAATGCATGAGGAGATTTGCTAGTTTTGGTAGGACACAAGTAATATCCACTCTATAATCACAAATTTTACATGTCTGTCTGGTAATAAATTCACGAACTGATGCCCTTCTTCCCGTCGGGTTTTTAAAGGTATAAAAGTAATATTTCATTGTTCATGGGTTGTCCACCTAGAAAGAAACATTTCATTTAAGGAATCAATTCATAATTGTAACTGCTGTTTCCCATGATTTAACTTGTCATTATTGATCATTTGTTGTTTGTGACACCTTCCATTGTGTATTGGATACACAAGATTAACTTCCCTTACATTGGAAAAAATTGAAAATGCACTGTTAGATAATTTTATAATCAAGAATATTTAAACTTAAAGTGAATCATATCTTTATAATTTCTAATACAAATGATACACTCTAAATTAAATATCATACAGTTGAGAATAATATTAATTTGTGGTTAAGTTGTTTTTCTATTATGTAGTGTGTTATGTGTACACACTTGTAAATAAAAAAGATCTCTGTTAGTAATGGTTACAAGATGTAAAGCGCTTTACCGATTTTAAGGATATGTCCACAGTTTAATTGACATCTTGTGTTTAATTTATTCATGACTACTAGCACTAAGTGAATGTTTATTTACGTTAGACCTATGTATGTGCTGAAATCATGTAATATTATAACTTGTGTAGATCTGCGGTGAAGTTTCCGTCATCTTTTGTAAAAAGGTTGCGCCGAATAGATGTGGAAACCCGTTTGAAAGGATATAAATATTTTGAAATTGAAAGAGATTTTTTTAATAAACTTGGTGTCCTGATTGATGGGGATTTTAAATTTGGTGTACTGCTACTTGTTTTTGTTCGCTTCCTTGGCGGTGATACAGGCAATCTATATCGAAATGGTTTTTGTAAAGAGTCAATGTCAGTCCCCTTTTCCTCTTTCCCTTCAATCCTGGCATCTCCTGAAAGTGGACAGGGAATCGTTTATTTTGATTAGAGTATTTATCAGTTTTGTTTTTAAAAGTGTCAATTTATCAATTTTGCAGAAAACAATTACCAAAACTATCAAATCTCCTCATGCATTCGCAATGTGCTCTATCAGAACCGATCTCCTCAAGCAGGAAAACGAGAAAATTGACAGCTTGTAGATTTATCTAGACTTCAATTTACTTCTGACGAATCGGAATTTATCCCCGATTACATTTAGACTCGCATGATGAAACAATATTGAAAATTTAACTTGCATCTTTGTTAAGAACAACTTAGAAATGCACGAGTGTCACAATTTTCGTCATGTTTTTCGTGGGACGATTGATTTTGCGAGAGTTACACTTCATATACAAGAATAAACTATACATGTTTCTAATCGTGAAAGCATTCGCCACAGCATAGCATTCTCTGATTTTGCAATATTCGAGCAGTAAAAAAGAAAATTTCAATTTTTGACATGTACATACCTTGCGAAGCGTCTTCGTGAACTCTCCTCCACCAAAACCGGAAGTTATTCTCACGAATTTCTTTGCAGAACCAACTGTTCTGCTTGTGCCGATTACCAGCCGTGATAATATACCTTATTTTTGTTTTGTGTTGAATTTAAGATTGTTTTGTACCAGTTTTTATACCGATGTGGTCATTTTAATTTGTCACTTATTGCCAATCAGACTATATCTGATTCGTTCTTGGAAATGTGTAGTCTCGTAAAGTTTGCTCACTCACTATCGAAAAAGAGTCGAACGGTCAGCAGTTGGGAATTATGCATAATTTGTCAGATCTCTTGCGATGATACTCTATCTAAGGCAAGCGAAAAGGGGAAATGTACCTTATTTAAAGCTGTTGGCTTGAGGAAAGATGATGTCCATCGCCGTCTTCATGACGAATTTGATTCACTTGATTTGATTCCAACTGATAGGATACAGTATCATAGATCCTGCTATGAAAGCTACACAAGCAAAATAAATTTAGAAAAATTTGAACCAGTTGAAACACACATGAATGCCTCTACCTGTGGCTCGGTGAGAACATCAGAATCTATTTGTGTAAACACCCGCTCAATGACTGCTCCATTTGATTGGTCTCAATGTATATTTTGTAAACAGAAAAGTTATAAAAAAGATAGGAATTTAAAGCGGTCGAATCTGAAGATCGAATCAAAAACATACTCCATGCTGTGAATAACAAGTCGATTTCGATATGGTTAGTTTAATTCAGTCAGTTGACAATTTCTTGGAAAATGCATTGTATCACTCGTCATGCATAGCGAACTACCTTTTAAGCATGAAATCAGACACTGTACCAGTCGAAAAAGAGTCTGAGCATGCAAGTGTTTTTCAGCAATTCATAGATAGCCTACGAGATGATCTCTTTGTTAACAAAAAGGCATTTTCTATGTCTTTCTTGCTTGATAAGTTCTGTTCCTTTCTCCCACCAAACATTGCTAGCAAATATGCAACTTCAAAATTGCAGCAAAGGTTACTCAACTATTTTGGAAACACAATTATTGTTGAAAAGCAACGTGGACAGGGCAAATCTAATATAGTATTCAGTAGTTCAATCCCTGTGTCTGAGGCTATTCACGCTGCAAACAATCTAAAAGACGAACTGAAATTTACAGAGTTGGAGACAAGTTTTGAAAACACTCAGTCGAAATCTGTCAGATCTGTATGACCCAAAAGGTAGTGCTAAGTCTGTTCACAGAGATCTAAATAAACTCAATTAGCTTTGTCAAAAGATTCCTCTCTTGTCAAACTTCCTCCATCTGAAGGAGCATTTAGATAACACATACTTCGTGTTGCATTCCAAGTGTATGTATAGACACATGCTAATGAAGCTAAACCACCGCCTATAGGTCACCTTTAGAGTATGGATGGAGAAATGAGAACAAATACTTAATGCCAAAGTACTTTGAAGGACCCATGACGTCTGACTTCTTGCAAGACCTTGTATGTATGTGTAAAGGCAAGTCCATTTGCAGCAAAAATTGTGTTTGCGTTGAACAAAATGTATCGTGTACGAGCATATGCGGTTGTCAAGGAAATGAAGAATGTAGAAATCAGCTGTCACACCAATTGTCGGTAGCTGAAAATTTGGGAAACGACGAGGATTGTCCAAGCGACATCTATAGCAGATACCTGACTGAAATAAAAAAAAAAACCAACCTGCCATTGGTCTCAGACCTTGACGCGGTTGGTGGGCTTTCAACTAACATAAGACCTCTGTAAAAGGCATAGTATACTTTTTACCATTGTAGTTATGCTCTTTTATTAAAAGTAAATCAATTGTTGTCCTACTTTTAGGTTGGTGTGGTAGAGTTTAGACTTCATACACCCCGTTATTTCTCGTAAGATTTTTATGAAACTTTCCAGAAAATATCTTCATATACTATATTTTTCTATGATTAAGCTCCATTTGTAATTTCTGTATTTTCTTTTTTCAATTTTGATGCACAAATGTTAAAAATACATTTTTTGTACTTCCCGACGGCAGGGGCATATATCAGTAGCCTTTACCCGATATTTTCAAACAAAAAAGAAATTATTTGATCTAAAACATAGCACTTTACATAATGCCAGCATTTTTTAATTATAGTAAACTGTTTTCAAGGAAAATATCCATTATATAATTTTTTTTTTTCGATTTTCGATATTTTCCACAAATGACCTTTAACCCCAATATTGCAAAAACTGCACCATAGTGGAACTCTACGACAGGGCTTCATCGAAGCACCTCGGTAATATCTTTTAAATAAGACCAAAAGTAGCCGTGAGGTATTCCGGTCCATTAAATTTTCGATTTTTACTTGATTTTTCCTCCACTACTTATAGTGTATTTAGTTGACAGTTTGTATATAAGTGTACATGTATATGGAATGATGTCTGTTTTCATACCTTTAATTAACAAATTTATTTCAATCAAATATGATTTTGCATTTTTCCAAATCCGTATCTACATGTAATAAATAGTTCGATCGTGTGTCGGTCAAATGCACCGGAAAACGCTGGGGAGGAATAAATAAGGTCGAATGACAAAGGAAGTCGTTATACGCAGGGAGTCGCTAAGACAAGTTTGACAGTATATTAATAGTGCATATAATTTGAACTTGTACACAAAGGACAAATACCCATAAACGATACATTTTCAGTGTTTCCTTTCAATGCCCTTTAATAAATATATACAGATTTGACTGTATATGTAAATGACCAGTTGATGAACATAATAGAATATATAATATATTCTTCCTAGGAATTATTATTGAAGCTAAGCTTATCAAGAAAGATAGTTATGAACCAAAGTTGTGCTCTTGTGATGCCTAGTTAAGATTTCAAACAAAATGTCGTGTATATTTCAATAATCAAACATTTATTGTAAAAGATCAATGTGAATTGGCCTTTGCTTTAATGCTATTTATTATAAGTGCATGTTGGCAGAACAACAGAAGTAAATTGTTATTTTGTATTTATATAAAGAAATAAAAAGAGTTTAACAGAATGATAGATTATATCTTGTCAGATAAACGAGATGCACTTGTTTTTTTTTTTTTAAATATGATATTTAGATCTAGATTGTTACAAAATAATGACTTACCTTCAAATATTGACAAATGTATAATCGCAGAATATAGGCCAATTTTTAAAATTTTGTATCAAGATATTTTGTCAGTTCGCTTCTTGCAAGGTTTTTATTAAATGGAATCTTTTTATAATATTGTACAACCAAAGCCGTATACATGTACACGAATGGATTCTAAATATGGACATTACAATCTGAAAAGAGTTCTGGATTAACATGTAAGTAAGTGAACTTTTCAGTATTGTCTGGCGCTGTCCTTTTACGGGAGTATAAGACAATATCATTAACCATATATGGTAAAATGGTGCATACAAGGACAAATAGCTCAATCGAACCCATTATTGACCCTCAAGAACATGTCCATATTTGGTTGTAAATAACAGTCAAAAGGGAGATAATCTAATATTTTAAAAAAAATATTACGGTACAATGAATATAAATACCTTTGAGCAAATATTATTATCTAAACAACAAATACATATATAGATCTACTTAAGGTAAAATGGCAGATTAAATGAGTTCGTTATTTTAAGTTCTTGTGTATCTGTTGATTTCTACCTGTGCATGAACTTATTAATAATAATTTGTTTTTGTTAAGTTTCAAGTTTCACAGTTTTGATGCTATAAATACATAAATATAACAGATATCAGAAAGGAGGTCAACAATTTCTCATTTCATCAGAAAAGCTCTGAATGACCCCATCTTCATGTTATATTCGTAGCAATGCTGGTTGTGTCATTTCTGTGTCGTCGCCATTGTAAGAGACTCATGTTTGGGGTCAGCATACGAAACCTAAACGGGTAATGTCTGATTTTGATGATTTATTTTGTTCAGATATTTTTTACAAGGAATATATTAAAAACATAAATTAACAATAATTATCGAGTTTTAGAGTAAAAAGTCCATCCTGATTCTTTAATATTTTCATGAAGACACATATCGAACATAAATTCCTGTCTGGACGACAAAATATACGCCGGCCCCTATTCATATGACCTTAGATGACCTTGCACTACGCATGCACGAAGTCTGTTGTTGCTGGAAAAAAATGACTGCCGATGGAAAACTAGGTCGTACGAGAATTTTAACTGATTCTGCCAGAAAAAGAATCTGGAAGGAAGTTTTGGCGAGAATTAACATAGGCCATCAACATGACCGTTGGATGAAATTGAAAGAAGCGTTGAGAGTTCAAACTCATGCTGAAGTGGCTGAAAAATTGCTAACTGGTAAGCATAAAAAATGTAAACATCAGTGATATTGCAAAAAAAACCAACAAACAAACAAACCAACGAAAATACACGTTTTTTGGTCGAATCTCGCCAAACGACGTTTTATACTCATGTTTTGTAGGTATATATTAACTTTCAACGCAAAAAATAATTTCAAAAAAATGGCCAAGCTTACAGGCACCATCCCTTGAATGACATATCGTAGTTAAGATAAGTAAACAACTTGCGGCAGAAAATTATCGCATATCACCACTAAGAAGTAATGTGCTGGATATTGTTTAGAGTGAGTGATTGTTGTTTAACGCCAAATGAGCAAATATTCAGCTATATCGTGGCGAGAGCAAGATACATTCATTGAGATTTGATATGCTGGTGATGTCCGCTTTGTACCAGACCCACGCGATTAGGATTTTTATAGTGATAACTCACTGTTCCAACAGTTCGCGGGGAGACACGTCGATCCACTTGGACACATTATTCTGATTCCGAGCCAACCAGTCTTTGTTCTTTCTCCTTAATGCTGCATGCTTAGCGGTGAAGCAACAAATACCTATTTTAGTCTTTGGATTGACCCGACTGGGGCGTCCCGCGATGCGAGTTCACTGACCATTATACCACCGATACTGTGGATATTGTTAAATATGGGTTGTACTTGTAATCTTTGTATTGTTTTTGAGCTGTTTTCTTAATTGTTGAAGACTTGATTGAACCTATTCCATATGTTGTGTCAATAATGAGGTAAGACAGACGAACATAAAGAAACATTTCTACCGATTTTGAAAATCTATTGACGGATTGCATTTGATTTTGGTTCGATGACCTGGTTTGCTATATATATAGCACCGCAACAATGTACGCTAAATTGCAGACCCACTACTGTGCAAGTTAACGACATCTTTCGACATCATCCTATGCATCCTCAACTGTCAAGACACGAAGTAGACAAAAGAACCCTTACTAGTAAGGTTGCTTCATATGATATGCTAACATCGGAAAATGACATCTGCTGGTTGTGTGAAGACAATCAACTAGCTTTTAAGGACGGGACCTGAATGAATGCCTCGTGCATGAGAACGCCAGACTCCTTACACGTCATTAGGAATGCGTTTGCAAGGCAACATTTTCCAAGCCTCGCCATAATTTTTGTGTTTTCCTTCTGGCATTTAAAACACACCTCCACGTGTGCCTATCTCAGACCTAATCTTCACCTACTTTATTTGTAACTAAATAGTTCTGGCAATGAATACATGTATATAGCTTAGAAAGTCAAACATCAATTATTCTACCACATTAGTGGTGTATTTAGTTATCGTGCTCGCCTCAAGTGTGGTAGATCGTGGGTTCAAACCTCGATCGGGTCAAACCAAAGTCTATAAAAGTGTATTTGTTGCTTCTCCACTAAGCACGCAGAGGAATAACACATATTGGTTGACTCGGAATCCGAGCGGTGCGACATGTCTATCCGTGAACTTTTGCTTCAGTGAGCTAGCACTATAAATATCCAACTAAGCGTGTTGGTCTATAGTACAAAGCGGATCTCATCATCATCTCATTGAAAATTAACTTGTTCTCGCCATGATATAGCTGAAAACTTGCTGAGTTTTCGTTAGACTTCATATCACTCACTCACTCAATTATTCTAACAGAATTATATGATCAGTTTAAAAAAAAAGCAACATAAATGGTCATAACATAAAAAAAAAAGTGCATGATAAATTTTAAGGACGACTAGGAAAATATTAGATGAAATATTAGAACATTTGTAAACACCTTTAGATATTAACGAATAGTAGTTTTTTTGTGTGGTGCTGTGAGACCACAATATACCCTTTTTTACAATTTTCTTTAGCAATTCGTTGATAAATTTAGCATTTTTGTATTTTTATAATTGTTGATGGGTTATGCAGGTATGAGAGGAACCTCTGTCCACATATTTAGGGAATGGTGCAAAACAGTTCTCTATTGGATTTTGAATGCCCAAGAGAATAAAAATACATAATCCAACACCCCAGTGTAATGCCCTATTTATAATATTGCACCAGAAATTTCAGTCATTGGATTTCTTACAGCTCTGCTTCATGCAATAATAACGCAGATTCTGGTTCTACAATCTTTTTTGCTCCTTGCATGCAAAATTAGCTTCATCCAGAACCTCTCTAAACGGTGTACCAAACTTTTGAGATCGTATGGAATGCAATATCGGCCAGCAGGAATTATTTTCAGCTCCTCTGTAATGAGAAAGTCGTGTCCTAAATGGAGATTTGTGTACTTGATTTGTCTCGCAGTGGAAAAGCTATGTCCTATTTCGATACCCAGGGGTTCTCTCTGGAGAGGAGGGTCGCCTAATTCATGGATCCTCTAACTATTGATCATGTAGGTACCAAATGTATTATTCGCGTATTGGTATATTGGTGAAGTAAAGCTGTATGGGGGGTATAATATTTAACGGCAACTTTCAACAATATTTCAGTTATATCATGGCGGTCAGTTTTATTGGAGGAGGAAACCGGAGTACCCAGATAAAACCACTGACCAACCACAAGTCACTGACAAACTTTATCACACAATATTGTATCGAGTACACCTCACCATGAGCGAGATTCGAACTCTCAACTTTTGTGGTGATAGGCACTGATTGCATAGCTAGTTGTAAATCCAACTATCATACGATCACGACCACGACGGCCCCTATAACTGTATGACGATAACAATCAAACGAAGGACAAACAGACAGAACAGTGCGAATTGACTGAGAAATATATTTTTTTTATTAACATTATTAAAAACCATCGAACTTTGGTTAACAATGAATTCAACAGCATACCAAGATGTAAGCCTCATGATATGACCAAGTCTGAACCCAACTTAGAAATGTGAGTGTTGACATACTAATTCTTATGTTTTGTTGTTGAACACTATTGGAACAAACTTATATTTTTCCACACATAGAGAAAATACTACATCACCCATTTCGATTCAACAGTGTCCAATACTAGTGTTGGTAATGGTGTAGCAAAGGGATAGAGATTTGAAGGAGGCGAAAGTCGCTTTCTAAAACATTTGTACGTGACGCATTTAATCATAATGACGGAAGACAGTGATCCTTTGAGAATCCAATGATCCCATTTGGAATCCAATGATCTCATTTGGGGTCCAGTGATCCCATTTGAAATCCTGTGATCCCATTTGGAATCAAATGATCCCATTTGGAATCCAATGATCCCATTTGGAATCCAATGATCTCATTTGGAATCCAGTGATCCCATTTGGAATCCAATGATCTTATTTGGAATCAAGTGATCCCATTTGCAATTCAATGATCTCCTTTGGAATCCAATGATCCCATTTGGAATCCAGTGATCCTATTTGGAATCCAGTGATCCCATTTGGAATCCAATGATCCCATTTGGAATCCAATGATCTGTAGGAAGCCACTTCAACACAAGTCTTTCTGGTCATAAATAGGTCTAAATTTCGAAGACGAGATGCGTGTATAACGTTTTATATCTTTAAATTTACATGAAAGTTTATTCGTGTAGCAAACTGCATCGATGTTGTAATGATTAGCTTGCTCGCCTCGATTACGGTAGATAACATGTTCGAGCACTGTTGGGTCAACCAAAAATCTATTAAAATTGGTACTTGATGCTTCTCCGCTAAGCAAGCAGTATTAATGACTACTTAAGAGCAAAGAGTGATTGGGTCGTTATCAGTATAATGTGTCGGAGTGGAGGGACTTGCTTACCCGTGAACTGTTGTTTCAGTGCGCGTGTTGGTCTAGTACAATGCGGACATCGTCATTATATCGTAACTTGTTCTAACCATAATTTAGCTGGGGGGAAATGCTCAACAATCACTCTATCACTATACCAGTAGCATGAGTACACGAATCGAATGTTATAGATCATAGTAAGAAGCAAGAACTAGTTATTTTTTTTATATATTTGATGTTAGCTTTATATTATACCAATACGTTGGGCTGAATTTCTATAGTATTAGCTCATTGAAACAACAGACCGCACAACTCAGACATAATTATGACTGCGAGCCAATCATTCCTTACTTCTTAATGCTGCGTGATAAGCAGAGAAGCGGCAAATACTATGGGTAATCATATTTTTTTTCTTTATAAAGATCAGGGATCGAACCTGTGATCCTCTACGCTCGATGCGAAGACGATTGCCATTACACCTCTGAGGCGATCTGAGGGGCCGTCATGGCCGTGATCGTATGGTAGTTGGATTTACAACTACCTAAGCAATCGGTGCATATCACCACTGATGTTGTGAGTTCGAATCTCGATCGAGGCGAGGTGTAAAACATGTGATAAAGTTTGTCAGTGACTTGCTACAGGTCTGTGGTTTTCTCCGGGTCCTCCGGTTTCCTCCACCAATAAAACTGACCGCCACGATATAACTGAAATTTTGTTGAAAGTGGCGTAAACACCATCAAGCAAGCAAGCAAACAAATTTGATACATTGTTTAATAGATTCAAGATTCAATTTTTTATTATTATAGTCTCACCACATACAATTACAAACAAGTATTTACATAATAAAATATTCGTTCACCATCACAAGTCATACTGCACGTACCAATCTTAAAAGATTTATGAGAGACTTGTATTCTATAAAATATAGCATTTTAAAACTATATAGTATTATATTTACACAATAACTAATGGTATAAAAAACTATTTCTCCTAATTAAAATATTATAGCAGGTTTTGGCTACAATATTAAAAACGTTTTCGTTACTAAATAAAAATACAAATTTATCTGCATCTGATAAAAAGCTAAAATTTACATTAAAATGTAAAACATCATTTGACATTTTTTGTCTAAGATCTGCATATAACGGGCACTGCATCAAAACATGAAACTCATCCTCTACACAGTTAGTACAATATAGACAAGTTCTTTCATGAACTGCTTTTCTTTCGTATCTACCTGTTTCTATTCTAAGGGGTGCAACCCCACATCTAACTTTGCATATGCACTTCTATATTTTAGTGGCATCTTATATTCTAAATAAGGTTCAGTACAAAAATCATGTTTAAACAATTTATATGTCCTTAATTTGTTACCTTGACTATATGCAGAGACTCTATTTTTCCAATCTAATTTATACGTATCAAACATTAATTGTTCAATTTGTAAAATAGTATGCTTAGTAATAATATTATTCTCAAAATTACAATATACTTCTAAGTTTTGAGCTTTTAACATTTCACAAATTCTATAGCTCCAATTCTTAATTCTACCATTGGCCTTTTTGATTGACCATTTAAATACTTTAAAATTTATTCTATCATGTTCCATAATTGAACATCTTGCCCAGTGTCTAAATACATTTGACCATTGTCTTATATTTGCCGGTTTCCAGCCCATATCACCAGCTATAGCATCATTTGGTGTGTATTTACCAACTCCCATGAAAAATCTCATAGCCCTGTTTTGGACAGCATTAATGCACGAGAAGTCTCAAGTTCCCCAAATGCAGGATCCATAGTTTATAGCTGACCACACCATGGTATCATACAACTTTGAAAATATATTGTGCTGGAAACCACCATGTATTTTGCTTTTTACAATTAACAAACCCAATGCTCTACTGGCTGATTTAGTAACTGCTTTAGCCATTATGTTAACAATAATCCTAAGTATTGGTAACAATTAACACACTCCATTGAGTTACCATTTACTGTAAAATTAAAATCTGTCCGTGGTATTGAGGGGTTTTTAAAATGCATAATTTTGGACTTATTGACATTAACATACAAAGCATTATTTTTACACCAAAAATTTAGCACATCCAACATCTTCTGAAGGTCTTTTTCATTTTCTGCCAATAGTACCACATCACCAGCATATAACAAAATTGCTAATTTTTCATTATCAATATCAATACCAATATTTAAAACGTTTATATCATCAATTAAACTGTTAATTATATGATCTACTGTACTTCTCCCTTTCATAAAACCGTTTTGTTCATCTTTGATTATCTCCCTTTCATCTAGCCATTTTACCAGTCTATCATTTAAAATACCACAAAAAACTTTATATGCAAATGGAGCCAGAGTTATACCTCTGTACGATAAAGGGTCACATGGATCTGAAGTAGAACACTTTGGTATTGGGGTAATAATTCCCCTATTCCACATACTTGGTACTTTACCAGTCTTAACACATACATTAAATGATTTATGCAATACAAATATAACGATTTGATTTTTACACACCTCTGCTTGGATAAGATCGATACCTGGGCTTTTACCATTTTTTGCACCCATTACAGTTTTTTATACCTCATTAATTGTGATCTCATCATCAAGCTCATTACAAACTATATTTTCTTTAATACTATAATTTTCAATTCTATCAGAATTACTGTCTACATTAAAATTTAACAAAGTTTGAAAACAATTTTTCCACTTGTTTAAAACTGTATCTGAATTGTCAGTTATAGAGCCATCATCTAGTGTAATCTCATTTGGTATATTTGATTGTCTCTGGTTACCAATACCAATTTTTCCTATTTTTCGCCAAAATTGCTTAGAGTCAGTGTCACTTAACCTAATTAATTCCTCTTGGCTGCGATACCAATATTGCCGTTTACATTTTTGCACTAATTTATCAAAGTCTTTGCATTTATTCACAAATGTTATACGTAATTGGGTTTTTAAAATCCCATTTTTACTAGATACATAGTCTTTTTCAGCAATACATACACTATTCCACTTTTCAGTTAGTTCAATGTTCCACCACGGTTTTTTAAACTGCCTTTTTCTATTGTTTGTACCGTTCATTATTTTAACTTTTCATTCTAATTTTAAATTCATTTCATTGTGTATAATTTCAACAAAACCATTATATAATTTATTCACATCACATTGACTACCATTTGAGTATTCTATATTATTTATACACTCATTGATACTATTTATGACATTTAAATCCGTCATGCAATCATTTGGTATATTTTTCACATTATATGAAATAAACTTATTTTGATTTTGCTTCACATTATTATGAACACTATTTGATTTTTCAACAGAAAAATTGGTTTCAAATTCCCAACACAATATTGAATGATCCGGTATGTGTTTTGGGTCGAATATATCAGATATTGCACTTTTATTACATATAACACTTGCTCGCTTTACTTCAAAATTTTTATAATGACGCAGATTTTCATATGGAATGACACAATAATCTACAACTGAAGAGCCCTTAGTAGATACATATGTGAAACGATTATGATAATAATTTCTACCATTTAAAACACAACAATTGACATTCAATAAGAATTCACAAAAAATTTCTCCATAACTATCCACGGTATAATCAATCACATCACGTTCGGTAAGCACATCTACTCCTGTGATGAAGTCATCCATATCACCAATTCGACTGTTGAAATCGCCACACAAATAAAATAAATTTCCATTCGGAATCGTATAAATGTGTTCCAATAGAACGTCGAAGAAATTATGCGCACTGACTGAACGAGCCGAAAATTCTGGTGTTAGATAAACTACACAGACGTAAAAACAATTATTTACGATTTTCCTATTTCTGTAAATCTAATCCATAAAATTCCGTCTTCTGAATTATCTTCGATCGTAATTTTGAATGTAGACAATAAATCCTTTTTAACCAAGATTCCTACGCCTCCAGATCATGTTTTTGCACAGATGTGTATAGAAATACAAAAATAGAAATAGAAATACATGTAAGTTTATTAACCAAATCAGGGCCCCTGGAGGGCATATACAAATAACAATTATGATTGATACACAACAACAATACAAATAACAATTATGATTGATACACAACAATATATCAACCTAAATATTCGCGGTGAAATATCAATAATTGTGGTGCAGGCACACTCGGGCAGGAAAAGAGATATATGCACATAAACGTACATACACTTACTCACATATATATGAGGGGGGTGTGAGAGAGAACATATACATATATATCAGGTGATTCATCACCAATCTGCAAGAGACACCTTGAGTCGATGCTAAAAGGAATAAAGTCTAGTATATGTTTTCGGTTGTTTCCAAACCATTCATAATTGTCCACATTAATTACACTATCATTTACTAAATGTGTCTCATCTATGCCCACTATATGCAAATCTTGACTGTTAATACACGATTCAAGTAAGGCATTTTTGTCACTATTTGCATTGCGGCTCCATCCGCATTTGTACTAATATCCTCTTCTGCCGTATTGTCCACGTCTACATCCGTGACCCCTTGTTGGCCTACGTGTAAAAGATTGTGGTCGGTTGTGATCACTTTCCGTGTTATGCATATTTTTATTCGGTGTACATTGTATCTTCATCCGCATTGTACAGTTCATTTGGACTTTCTTGTTTTCTTGTTATTCTACCAGCAATAGTTTTATAGTCTTTGTCCTTTCCCATCGCTTTAAGCAAAGCTCTGTTATTAAAATCGTGGTATGTAATTTTCAATGTACACATTTTTGTACTTAGACGAGTCTTTCAAAGATCTTTTGGACTTTAAAATCTGTTGTTTATGATCTAAATTGTCTAATTCTACAAAGACGATACTTGGTTTACCTGCTTTCTCAGTAGGATTATTCTGACTTCGTGTACTACGTGTCACATTTTTGATATTTATGTCCTTTAATTTTAAACCGTCCTTGACAAAGAGTTTCTATTTTTGTTTTCAGCACGGTATAATAACTATAAATATGATTTTACTATAACAATAACATGTACTCTGTATACATGAATGCTATCATTGCATGCCTTATTATATCTTTTAAATGCGAACGAGTATACCTAAAATTTCGGGACAAAGGCTATTAAAGTATAGAATTTCTATAAGATTAAAAAACAGGTGTAATATAGGAAATGAAAAGCAGCATTTAAGCGGTACACCAAAAGCTTCCTATTGTCACCCAATTTTCATTTATATTTGTTAAATTGTATATTATTAGATGGCTTGTTTATGTTGTAAATCTCAATGAACCAAAACCAGAGTTCAAACAAAGGATACTTTAACATGAGGAAGAATTAAAGGACCTTGACAAATTTTAACTGTTTCCATGAACTTAATGTGTCCAACTCACAAACTAAATCATGGGATGTTTCCACGGACGTTAGAATCAGAGAGACATCTTTTTCAATGAACTTAATGTGTCCATCTCGCAAACTGAATCATCAGATGTTAACATGGAAAGTAGAATTTGAGATCCACATTTTAGCAATGGATGGACGGGGAAAATATAATTGTGATTGGCTTACAGTCAAAGAATTGCGCAAACAACAGGATACCTCAGTTATGGTTTTCGACTTAAACTTGATTGCAGTAAAACAGTTGTAAAATGACGCCCTTGTCGACTTGTTGTGATCGTATAATGCTGAGCCCGGTGTAGCCCTATTCTTCTTCATATATTACATATTGCCAAAATACACCAACTTTGATGAATCAAACTCAACTCATCAAAATTTCCCCACTTGGGTTGATATACCCCCTTCAATGGAGCAATGCATTAATATTTTGATGTACAAACTCAATCCACCATGCCGGTTTGATGGAGGTAATCCCGCCCACATAATACATATCGACATTACTAACCTTTGTAACTCAGAATTCAACTAACATAAGTTTGTACACGAAATTTGTAATTTATAATTTGAAAATACAATACCATTTACTGAACTATTTATCTTCTTGTTGCCGTCACATTTTCTACTTTTCCCTTAAAAAAAAATCTGAAAACACAAAAGGTGTAATATTAGAAGCTGTAATTAGATTGCGCAACACAAACCCCACAAAAACAACAACAGTGATGAAAGCAGGTGCCACAGAAGAGTATAAGCAGGACTTCTTAACTAGTGGCATCCGATTTTAATATTCTTGTTATATTAAGTCTGGTGATAAGTCATGAAATAGGACGAGATAGTTACTAAGACAAACAGAACATATTCATGGCCATTTGTGACACAGGTATTCCGTAAAGGGTTATACTATCTTGTTTAACATCACTTTCAACAATATTCAGTTATATCGTGGCGATCTGTTGTATTGGTGGAGGAAACAGGAGTACCTGGAGAAAACCACTGACATGCCACGATTCACTGACAAACTGTATCACATTATGTTGTATCGACTACACCTCGCCATGAGCGCAGTCTCTGTAAACGTGACATTTAAGTGAAGTAAATCGTATATTGAATGTGAACATTTGATATCAAATAGATTATTATAAACTATATTTTTTTACTACATTTTTTAATGTATTCAGTGGCTAATACAGTTTACACCGTATACGTTTATATTATAATATTATGCCGAAAATGTTCCGGTAAATGAATTAAACAAATTGGACATATTCATGACCACTCACTATGACTTAACACCCTAATTGAAATTAAATGTAAAATTTACAATTATTGTTTGTAAAATATTTCGACAGAGGACTGGATGTACTATTTTGTTTTCCATTTTCAAGATCTACTAAGTTTGTGGTTATAATGCGAAATAATGTAACAGTTATCACATAGAATATGCACTAATGTACTGTTATGCCCCGGTAATTTAACACATGGTTAAATTATGTACATCGTATATTTTTATTCACAGGGGCTAGGTGCATCCGAAAAAAAACAAAAAAAACAAACTATATAATACTACAAGGGGGCAAACTCACTTGCTCCCATTTTTTTAAGTCGTCGTGTTAAATTGATCGTAACTTCGGAACGCCTTAATATTTTCAAAAAATGTTTCCACCAGTCGAAAGTCAAGTAATTTTCCTTTCCAAAGAGACCCTAATTGTTAGTGTAGGCCTCCGAACTGCTGAGGTATCATACACGAACCAAAACAAAATCCGAAGTCGTACAAACGCTGGGATGACCACTTCCCATCTGTGTACAGACTTTCCCATGCGTAAACGAGTCATTTTGACTAGCTAAATACTTTCATCCATTCAAATTATGATAAAATTTCTTACCTTACACCCATTTATATTTCCTTTAAGTCTGTTTTTGAAAGAAATCCCATTTGCATCCTTGACAAACGCCATAGACGTGAAAATTGAGAGAGTTCTAACGGGCTTTTTGATTGGCTGAAACACTCTCTCAATTTTCACTTTCGACTGGTGGAAACATTTTTTGAAAATATTAAGGCGTTCCGAAGTTACGATCAATTTAACACGACGACTTAAAAAAATGGGAGCAAGTGAGTTCGCCCCCTTGTAGTATTATATAGTATTTTTTTTTTCTTTTTTCGGACGCACCTAGCCCCTGTGTTTTTATCGCGATGTTTGGTTCCACGTTTGATCCATGCAGATGTCAACTAATACGCTTCGATCATTATTTTCAGGGAAGTACTAATTTACCTGAGGGTTATGATACTAAATTATTTCATTTGATTGAAGTATCAACTTCATTTGAAGGTGCATTTGTCCATTTTCGTCTGTTGACTTGTACTTTCACTTCAGGCGCCATAATGCACGATGTGTGTATTCTGGAAGTGTGTGTACAACGTCATCGATATTTTGACTATAAATAACGAAGTCGGAGCACCGAGTCAGCTCCTTCTGAACTCGGATTCATGTACACCCATTCTCAATATAACGGTTCAATTAAGGTCACCCATTCAAAAGCTACTATATATGAAATAAATATAGCTGCCTTATATAATCTATGAATTGGTCTTATAGTTGTGCATTAAATATGAGAAAATTATTGGTCTGCTGGAATAAATGACAATTTGTCGGTCTCCAAAAACATCTGAAATGAAATGTTCGTTACTGTCGTAGCGTGAGTCTCGCACTAGAAAATGATCTATCACGACTTAAACTTGACATTTTATTTACTTTTTAAAACTTTTGTCGGAAGACCTTGACCATAACTTACTTATTCTTACTTATCTGCATTCTTTTTTCATGGATATTTTTTGAATTGTTATGCCTGATATCACTGTCGCAGAATCTCATTTGCTAAAACTGAGAGAGCGTTTTCCAAACTCTATCTCGTATGCAATGCTAAATATATCTATTTGCGTGTTAAATATTGTGTAATTTGCGTCAGTATGGTTTAATGAAACCAAAGCAAAATAATTGGTTATTTTCTTTTCTAAGTTCCATAAAAATTACAAAGAATTATCCGGACTCCCAAAAGTATGGATAAGAATGAAATGTACGATATGGCTATTTTCTCCGAAATGCGTGTCTGTATTAGGAAAAGAAAAATGTGCAGAAAAGCCAAAGTATATATGAACTAAATGTTTATTAATGTTTTGCTTCAATTCAAAGTTTTCATCTTTTGGTGGAAATATGAATAACTTAAAAAATGTACGTTACTGAAATGTACGATATTGCAAAATCCGGAATCAATAACCACGTCTCCGTATTCGGATATTACTTTCGAACAAAGTTTACAGGAGGGAACGTATGAAGATTGGACGCAACAAAAACGAAAAAAAGAGGAATACAATTGAATATAAGCAGATTCCTGTAGCAGGATAGGTATGTAACTATGGTATATTCTTTTCATAAATATTATTTGAAATAAAACACATCTTATGAACAATAACCATAATTATCTGAATACAGTAGAAGTCAAAGCATATAATGTATATGTGTAATTACGTGTGCACAATACATAGTGTATAAATTCCCGCCACATATCTAATGAAATGTACGTTATTTTATGTAACGTACATTTTAGAACTTCCACGCATTAAATTGTTGAATTCATAAAACATCAGAGACAAAAAAGTACAACGTTTGCCTAATAGGATATCCGTCCGGTAATTTAAAATATTAGAAGTGTAACAAAATGCAAAAAGCACTCAAAATAAACGTGTTTGAAAACATCAAAGACACTACAACAACACAACTGTTATTAAATCTGTTTACACCAGTCAGTTGTAAGGTTGTTCGGAGTTCGGTAATTTTGTTATTACCTTTATTTACTATGTTGTTTGTGTTGAATAGCAACTTGTATCCTGATTTTATTTATTGCAAATATCTAACGACAAATACATTTAATAACAATTCATCTAGGCTTCTTACAAAGCGCTTATAATGAATGGTAACGTACATTTCAATTGGCTTCAAAATAAAGTGTCTTAGCTGAAATGTGTGGAAATATAGAAGTAAACATTTGTTTTATATTTTCAGGTCATGGGGAAGAGTAGAGCTGAAATCCAAAAGGCATACCGGGAGAAGAAAAAGCAGAAGGAAGGTGAATCTTACCTAGCTAAAGAGAGACAAAGGAGAATGACTTATTACACTCCAAGTAGCGAATTGTCACGAACTGAAAGGGTCAAGCGAAATGAAAAGAATAGTGAATATCTACGCACATGGCGCCAAAAGAAAAAAGACGACCAAAATCGCCAAGATCTGGAAAACGAATCGCTAGAAAATGAGGCTCTTCCAACAAGTGGTTATGAAAGTGTATCATCGAGTTTGAACAACTCTCTCCAAGTTCGTTTTAACTTTCACCCTTGGAAGAAGAACGCATCTCGTGTCAGAATAAGTAGGGCTCTCTCGACGGCTCACAGGAATATAAGTAAACTTAAGAAGGACAATCATCAACTTACCAAAAGAACTAAGACACTCCAAAAATCCTGAATCATTTGCAAAAGAGGAAGCCTTGGATTCAAAAGATCTGAAGAACAAATTGCCAGCGCTTGTTAAATTTTCTCAATGGAAGAAGATCGAAGTTATAGAGAAGGAAAAGAAAAAATATGTCACACGAATTGTTGAGATTGAGAAGGACAGACAAGATTTCATTGATTTTCTGGCAGATCAAACAGCTGAGTTCAAGGGTCACGTAAACAGAGTCTACAAACAATACGAGGAAATCAAAAGATTGAAAGAGAATTTGCCTACTAATCATCTTCTAGTATAAATGGATTTTGCCGAAAATTACTCATGTAAGAGTGTAGAAGAAATACAAACGGCATATTGGAACCAAACCGGAGTAACTCTTCACCCTGTTGTAGTGTATTATAAGAAAAATGGAGAAACTCAGCACAAGAGTTATGTCGTTGTGTCAGATGAAATGTCTCACTCTCCAAGTACAGTGCATGCATTTATTGATAAGCTGATTCCCGAGTTGAAGTTATTGTCACCGGAACTCTCATTTATTCACTATTGGACAGATGGACCAACCAGCCAATATCGCAATCGCCAATGTTTCTTTACAGTAGCAAACCACAGGGAGTTGTATGGTGTTGGGGCTCGTTGAAATTATTTTGAAGTTGGCCACGGGAAAGGGCCATGCGATGGCCTCGGTGGTACAACAAAAAGAATGGCCGACGAAGCTGTACGATGTCAGAAGAATGTCATTCAAGACGCCCATGACTTTTTTAAATGGGCAACTTCTTCAAATATGAAAGCGGTGACATTCATCTTCGTTTCTACAGAAGAATGTAAAAGTATGGATAACATTCTAAAAGTGAGAGATGTGAAGCCAGTGAAAGGAACTTTCAAACTACATGTAGTTTCAGGCATAGGGAAATCAGAGGTTTTTGTTAGGGAAACAAGCTGCTACTGTAACGTCTGCTTAGAAGGCGGCATCTGTGATGGATGGAGAAAAGAAGGGCTAGGAAAGGTGGCCGGAGTCAATCCAGGCAATGACCCAGGTGTAGCAGAGGACCCCAGTGTTATAGAGGACCGAGGTGTAATAGAGAACAACGATGTACAAATTAGAGTAGAAAAGGATCAGTATGTCATAGCAACATACTTACAAAGGTGTTACGTCGGCAAAGTCTTGAACGTCGATCCAGATGATGGAGAAATAGAAATTTCTTTTATGGAAAACAAAAAGAACAAATTTCAGTGGCCAATGCATGGAGATGTCTTGTGGATCCCGTCAAAAGACGTTTTGAGCATTGTCGCCGAACCATTCCTAAGTGGGAGAAGTGGGAGAATGCTTCAACTCCGGACGGAGGACAAAGACATATTTGACAAATTTCTCAGTTGAACAATTGAAATGAACGTTACCGAAATTATACTGATGTGACACCATTCCCTCTAAATAACCATTGTCTTGTGGTTATTCTGTTTTTGTTGACGTTTTTATTGTAGTTTTAATACATTAATATAAGTATTCTCTATTATTCCTCTGGAATTCTCGTTTTTGGAATGATTTGATATGTACGTTACTGAATATTGAAATCCTCATATTTTAATTTCTTGTTACTTTGAGTCATGAAAATAATTAGTAAAACTGATCACATTTTCACATAAGAAATATTCTAAAATAAGTCAATGAAGAAAATATGATTTTTTGGCTCTTCATAAAAATTGCTCAATTTTTGTATTGTACGTTACATGTTAGCATGTTACTTGGAAAGGACAAACATATTTAGGTAAATTATAATTTAATGAGATAAAGTATTCAGAAAAGAAAGTATATATTATTCTTGATGAAATTTAACGTATTCATGCTATAGAAATTAAAAGTAATGCTCTATGCGAAAAAGAAGAAGATCGGAATTAACGGAATAACTTTTATTTAATAATTGAAAAAATCATTCAATGGAAAATGAAGAAAAAAATAAAGAGAAAATATTTATTTTCAATTTTCTGGCTTGTAACAGATGCAGTTTATATACAAATATAAGAAAAGGGTACTTAAACATTTTTAATCAGAAGCTTTTTTATGCATAATGGACTCCGATCGGTGTGATATAAACAATAACGTACATTTTAGCGTTCTATTTTTAATAAAATTACAACGAATCTTCATATGTTGAATCATTTTATTCCTTAAGATATGATATAAAAACTTTTCTTGTCTTAATATTTCAGTATTCTGCTTTTCAGAAAAGGAGAAAAAACACCAATATCATGCACTTCATTTTTTGTCTTTTAGGAAATGCCTTTGAATCCTTGTATTGAGAATCAGTGGTAATGCTGTTATGAATCATAAATAATATAAATAATATTATATTTGCTGATATATGAAAGATAGAAATGGCCCAGCAACAATTGCTCGGTGCAAAGAAACTGGTAAATGTCAATTTATTGACGTTATAAATATCTTTCTATTTACCGTTAGTCTATATTTAGCCGGTACATTCAAAATATATATTGCACCAAGCGGAATTGCTTGTTGCTCAAAATATTTATCTACACCAAGCGGAATTACTTGGTGGTCAATCTTTAATTAATGATAGACTGACTTTAAATATTATTTCCAATACTATTATACAATTAGAAATTATGCAGGTTGATCAGCTATCAGCTGATACAATTTGCACCAAGCAGATTTAAGTGCACCAAGTAGGGTTTTGTGCACCGAGTGCCCAAACACCTTTTATTTATATATACTCAAGACAAATGCACCTTATATTATAGATTATTATTCATTTCATGTGTCTATGATCCACTGTATGCTATTTAATGCTGATATTATTTATCCTGACAGATAATATAAATATATGAACTTCCAGTGATTCTTATTATTATTTCCTTCACCGGAGACCCACACAGTTAAGTTCAGGGATTTAAACCAAACCCCTGGGACTTAACAGTACTATGGGAGACAATCCAAGAAATTAACATTAAGTTTGGAAGGGAATTAACTCCAATCGCCTTAATCCTTATTTAACAGTATTACTGGGTCGATACCTCTGCTGGTCAACTATTAGTAAGGGTATCACCCACCCAGGTGTCAGTGGTTCAGCACTGACGTTGTTAATTAGATATACATCTACTGATGGAATTTACAGTTACTAGTATTAAATAATGTAATTATTATTATTAAAACTAAGATTATATTCCCTCAGACATAGGTGACATTAGCACTACTGAAATTTACAGTTCTAAATAATGTAATTATTAATAAAACTAAGGTTCTCCTCCCTCAGCCATAGGTGCCTGTAGCCGATTTTGACTATTCTCTTTAGACCCTTGATTGTATTGCTCCCAAACACTTTAGAATTATTTTGTTTCCCAATCTTTCGATTTTGAGCGTACCTGATGAAGGTTATTCTAGAAACGCGTCATGCACTCTAGAATTGATATCTACGTTGTTATTAGCCCATCACAGCATTAGATCATGTTTAGGATCTTTGGTTTTCTTGCTCCAAAAACTTTTAAATTATTTGACTTTCCAATATTTTGTTTTAATTTTAGCGTACATGATGAAGGTTCTTACAGAAACCTGTCGTGTGCAATAAATTTGATATCTACGTTTTTATAATCATTTTTATACTCTAACATGTCAGAAAAAGATTTGTATGCAGATGCCATTTAACTGTCACAAAGATTGCTATCAAGGAATTCTTAATAGGAACCATTAATATCTGTGACCACTATCACAAATCTACAAAGCATTCATACTCTAATTGTTATTGAATGTCAAATTTCCCATTATTTTTATTAAATTATTTCGACAGGGGACTGTAGCTACTAGTTTTTCATTTTAAAAATTGACGAATTTTACGGTTATGATGAAAAATAATTTAAATTTTTGAAACATATTATTACTTAAAGGACTAGATCATAGAATCTGCACCTGTGTACTATGGGAGACAATCCAATATATTAACATCAAGTTTAAAAGGGACTTAACTCCAATCGCCTTAATCCTATTTGTTTACAACATCAGAGTAAGATATACATGCAGATGCCATCTTACTGTCGCAGAGATCGCGTAATAGGAACCACAAGCTCTTGAATGTTTCATCAACTGCGAGATATACAGAATTGACATACATATGTATTTTTTAAACGAAAATACCAGTAGCTTCTGTTCTCTGTCGAAATGTATTACAAACAATAACTGTCAAACTATACATTATATTAACAATTTGGGTATGGAGGTTATGTGGATTGGTAATATTGGTCAAGAATATGTCAAATTTGCATACTTTATTTTTGAGGACATTTCGACAACATAATATAATACTAGTATAGACGTATGCGTAATGAATTATATTTTCTTACATCATTAGTCTCCGAGTACAATTCAGTGTAACAAAATATAGTTTTATTATAATCTTCACTCAAATTCACATTCAATATAAAATTTAATTCAAATTGTCAAATTTTGTTTGGTTTTACATAGACTGCTCGATAAAGGAATTAGGTTATTAACAATTCACTTGACAACCCTACATACACTTCGACGACACTTACATGACAGGAAGTACTGGACTATCATAACATGTATGTTTTGTATTTCTTTTGAAATTTCAACCATTGATGAATAAAGGTAATAACAAAATTACCGAACTCCGAACAATCTTACAAAGGGAAAGTCAAAACTCATAATTATATAAACAGACAAAATCAGTCAACAACCGGAAAACTGTGAAAACCGTAATGACCCTGACTTGGTACAGGCATTTCTAAAGAAATGGTGGGTTGAATCAGATTTTAAAGCGCCAAACCTCCCGCTCTCATTACGGTTCAAAGGTTCCAGCTGGATATTCCTTCACTCTATTGGGTACATAAGTTGCATAAGTGTCCTTACAAACAGTGTTATATTGCTGGTTCTATCAAATGCCCCACGAAATCTCTTTCTAATTATACTAGCGATCAGAACCACGCATCAGAGTTACTGTAATACTAGCTAGTCCAGGGATGGTATGAAACAGAATTTGATTCTGAAAAAGTCTAAGGATCTGTTCGAATATCAATTAGTATGCCTCTCCTCATGCATTAGCATTCAAACATTTGACTTTTCTACTATTAACAAAACAATTTCCAACTCAAAGCTGAAAGGCAGATTAAAGAAAGTTCATCTTTGTTTCATAGAAAGGAATGGCTAACGTAGATACAAATATCTTGTTTTAGGAAGGGATCTATCTTATGCTCCAATTCTAACTATAAGTTCCCTAAAACGGACAGCATCAAATGCTCTTGTTTTTGATTTACAAAATATTTCTTATGTTGGTGGACGTAGTTTTAAATAGAAAGTTAGCATTCCTATGGGTATAAACTGTGCTCCCCTTTTCGCCGTCTTGTCCCTTTATGCATCTGAATCAGACGCCATGCATGGTCTCCCATGAAAAGAGATAGGAAACTAGTAATATCCTTTAATTTCACATTCCGCTATATAGATGATGCTTTTTCACTAGATAATTCCAAGTTTGGTGACTCTCTTGATCCCATTATCCCACTGAACTTGAAAAAAAGGATACAAAAGATACAGTTAGATGTTCTTCATACCTATACCTTCATACATATACCTTCTACACATAGAATTTGACAGTGAGGGCCGGTTTAGAACCAAGGCTTACAACAAAAGAGATTATTTCAATATACCCCATCGATGGTGTAATGGTTAGCGTGCTCGCCACGAGTGCAGTAGAACGTGGGTTCGAGCCCCGGTCGGGTCAAACCAAAGACTATAAAATAGGTATTTGTTGCTTCTCCGCTAAGCACGGAGCATTAAGGAGTAAGAGCCTGGTTGGCTCGGAATTAGAATAATGTGTCCGAGTGGCGCGACATGTATATCCTCGGACTGTAGTTTCAGTAAGCTAGCACTATACAAAATCCAACTCCGCGTGTTGGTCTAGAATAAAGCGGATCTCATCATCATCTTATTGCATATTAACTTGTTCTCGCCATGATAGAGCTGAAATATTGCTGAGTTGACGTTAAAATACAATCGCTCACTCATTGCACTGAAAGATCTTTCGCTTGTTGTCGATGACACCAGCATTGTCAGTAAGATAATGATGATGTTGTATATAGCCGAGTATAAGTCATGGTTTATTGCATGTAGAATGTCGAGCAGTCTCTCCCAGTCTATGGCATAGCACAGAGAATATGGTTCATAAGATTAAGAGGTCTGGGTGCAGGGGCGGATCCAGGATTTCAAGTTGGGGGGGGGGGGGGGGGGGACGCACGAGCGGAGGAAGGTACGAAAAATTTTGGGGTATTTCGTGTGAAAAATCACTATTTTACGCCAAAAAATTATATTTTTTCCAACTGCGGAGGGAGGCGCGAAAATTTTTGGGGTATTTCGTGTGAAAAATCACGATTTTATGCCAAAAAATCATATTTTCTCCAATTTTAGGGGGGCGCGCGCCGGGTGCGCCCCCCGCTGGATCCGCCCCTGGGGTGGATGATACCCTTTGAGATTAATAGCTCACCAGCAGAGGTATCGATCCAAACGTTTATAAGGATTAAGACGATTGGAGTTAATTCCCTTTCAAACTATATTTTAATTTCTTGGATTGTCTCCCATAGTACATAAGGGCAGATTCTATGCCATACATGTATTCCTTTAATAAACTGTTACATTATTTCGCATTAATTCAACCCGAACTCAAACGGATCTTTAGAATTCTTCAGAATTAACATTTGATTCATACCACCCATGGACTAGCTAGTGTCACAATAATTTTGAAGCCCGGTAGAATAGATATTAATACTTTGGGAAGAGGTTTCGTGTAGCATATGGTAGAACCAGCAATATGACGCTGTTTGTAAGGACACTTAAATGCAACTTGTGTAAAGGAATATCCATTTTTTTCACCTATAGATAGTGGAAATGGAACACAAACAGACCATGGTTGTCCGGGATTTCCTCTTATGTTAGTGTTGTCGAAGTATATGTAGGGTTGCCAAGTGAATTGTCAATACCCTAATTCCTTAACCAAGTAATCTATGTAAAACAAAAATGACTATTTGATTTAAATCATATACCGGTGTTACATACTCATTTCCCCCATACTCATCCCCCCCCCCCCCGGAAAAATGAGTACATACTGAGATTTCCCCCGGAAAATCGAGTATATACTGAATTTTCCCCCAGAAAACCAAGTATGTGTTAACACATGCTCATTTTCCCCCCATGCTAGTTTCCACCCTCTCCTATTTTAATAGGGTTTTTCTTGTGTACACTTCTATACATGTATATGGTGGAAGACATAATAGTTAAATGTGGACGAAAGAGGGTATCAACAATGATGATAGTAATAACTAAGGCAAGCATGGACATGGAGTGAGAACGGATAAGGAGGTAGGAGGAAAGGATGGGAAAAACACTTGAGTGATAAAGCGATCTTCCTTAGTGCAAGTGAGGAAAACTCAAGTTTGCTAAGTGCTGGAAGGCACAACTGACAGGTATGAGGAAGAGGGCAGGAAGGAAGGAATATAAAGAGAAGGATAGAGAGGACGGAGGGAGAATGGTAAAAACATGTTGGAGAGGAAGGAGAGATAGAAGTATAAAATAAGGAAGATGACGGGAAGGAATTAGGGAGGGAGTCAATATGGAAAAGGATGGAGATAGTGAGGAGGATGATAATGATGAAGAAGTAGTGAAACCGGTAGTGAAGAGGAGATTTGAATGAAGAGGATAGAAAGGACGAAGTGACAAAGGTAAACGAGGAGGAGAGAAGTAGTGAGGAGGAGGTAATAAGGAGGATGATGATGAGGACGGAGGAGAAAAGTATACGGAGAAGGTAATTAGGAAGAGGATGGAGAAGAAGGAGGGAGAGAGACAGTGAGGAAGAGTTAATAAGGAGGATGGAGACGGAAGAAAGACAGAGGTAATGAGGTGGATGATAATATTATAGGAAAGAGAAAAGAGGTAATGAGGTGGCGGATTGAGAGGAATGAAGGATGGAGAGGTGGTGAGGAAGATTGAGAGGAAGGAGGGAGAGAGGTAATGAGGAGGATGACTGAGATGAAGGAGGGAGGTAGTGAGGAGGATGGAGAGGAATGAGGGAGAGAAGTAGCGAGGAGGAGGATTGAGAGGAAGGAAGGAGAGCGATAGTGAGGAGGATGACTGAGAGGAAGGAGGGAGAAAGCTAGTGAGGAGAAGGATGGAGAGGACGGAGAGATAGAGAGAGGTAGTGAGGAGGAGGATGGAGAGGAAGGAGGGCGATGGGTAGTGAGGAAGTGGATATATATTGTCTCTTACAAGGTAACATTTTAAGGGGCTTTGACATGAAACACTCATATTTATTTTAAAAATCTCCCCCCC
This sequence comes from Bathymodiolus brooksi, assembly GCA_963680875.1. Classification (NCBI taxonomy): domain Eukaryota; kingdom Metazoa; phylum Mollusca; class Bivalvia; order Mytilida; family Modiolidae; genus Bathymodiolus; species Bathymodiolus brooksi. Next base: position 58,189,889 of record OY804576.1, on the reverse strand, counting down.
CCCCCCACTCCCCTCAAAATCAAATGGTCGTCCCCTAAACCAAAATTTTATTTGGTTGTATAGTCTATCAGTGCAAAGGGGGAGAATTGAGTATGAGGGGAAAACTTCAGTATATTCTCAGATTTCCCCCCTAAAAATCAGGGGGGTAAGATGAGTATATACTGATCTTTCCGGGGGAAAAAAATGAGAATATACTGATCTTTACGGAGGAAAAACTAGTATATACTCATTTTTCCGGGGGGGGGGGGGGGAATGAGTATGTAACATCGGCATTGAATGTGGATTTGAATGAAGATAATTCCACTGTGTATACGTCTAGACTCTATATTGTAATAGTTTGCCGGAAATATTCCCAAATATAAATTTGTGACCAATACGACCAATCCACATAAACTCCATCCTCAAATCTTAATATAATGTATATTTTGTCAGTTATTGTTTGTAATACTTTTCAACAGAAGACTAGAACTACTAATCTTTTCTTTTTTTTAAATTGACGAAATGTGTGGCTATAATGCAACAAAAATGTGACAGTTTTGCATAGAATCTTCACTAATGTACTAAGGGAGACAATCCAAGAAAATATCATAAAATTGTAAAGGGAATTAACTCCATTCGCCTTATTCATAATTTTTTGTTTACTCTTTAATGTAAGGGAAAGATAAACATGCAGATACAAGCACATTTTACTTTCACAGAGATTGCTATCAAGGAAATCCTAATAGGAACCACAAGCTCTGAAATATCGAATTAATAAACTTCATATGCAGGCGCCGCTGGAGTGTTGCTATCTGTATATAAATGAAAGTTCACGATGGCTATCCGGGAATCAATTTTTTTTAAACAAAGAAATACCACTGTAGGAACAGTTCCAGAATCCTATAGAAAAATCGTAGAAGAGGCGAAATCTACATCTCTAACACACATATACATGACCGCCCACCTTCATGGTCTGGTGCATGCAGTTCAATAAAAAGAGGCGGAGTTAAACTAATTTGTTGGACCCAAATCTCTGTTGGTCTAGTACAAAGCGGACCTCATCATCATCTCATTGAAAATTAACTTGTTCTCGCCATGATATAGCTGTAAAATTGCTGAATTGGCGTTAAACAACAATCACCGACTCACTCATAACCTTTAAAATTGTTATCCAGTAAGGGGCCAGACAGTGCCCTTGTCCCCAATTAAAATGTATGAAGCAAGTTGTCTAGCAGGTGTTCATTTTCCATTTTCATACTAAGGTTGACAAGTAGCAAGTACCTTAAGGAGTTGATTATATATCAGATGAATGTACTAAACAATATGACAATTACCGGTATTGAGCCTAGCTTAGCCTCTTTAAATATAACCTTCGGATTCGAGATTTTCGTTTTAGGAGAGGCGTCGAAATCGGGTCACATTATGATTCTGAGCGCGTCTACTTTCGCATGTGTGGGTCACGAGTTTGCTGTAGATTGAAGCGGAAAATTCGAGACCAATGGGCACATTCTTTCAATTCTTAGCTCACATGACCCAAATACATCACTTCCTGTGTGTCTGTCGTCGTCATCCGCTTCGTCGTCGTCGTTCGTAAACTTTTATAATTTAATCTTCTTCTCTAAAACCACTGGGCCAATTATAATCAAACTTGGTAGAAATGTTCACTGGGTGGTCCTCTAGAATGTTTATGTTTTTTTTAATCAGAAATACACAAAAGAAACAAGAGGCCCAAAGGTGTCAGAAATGGTATTTTTGTTTTTGTTTTATTTTTCAACCAATCTTGATGAATCATTTTTTATGTTCCTAGTTATAGTCTCTTTATTTAATACGCTTACAAATTGTTCATGACTCTTGCCGTTTTCACAGATATAAGGAGGTAAAATGGGGGAAACCCCAAAATTTGGAAATTTTCGTTCGTCCGATTTTGATAGTTATTTTTCTTTAGATTTCTAATAAATATTCCTGTCTGTGATTTTGCATAGCTCTTATGGGTTCTAGATAAAAGGGATCAGAGTGTGCCAAATGGGACCAATACTCAAAATGATAACTTTTTATTTTAAGTCCGATTTGTGTGCAGTTTTTTTCCATTGTATTCCTTTGCAAAATTCCTTTTAAGAAGGTTCTCCACTGATTTCTTGGAGCTTTTACAGATTTATATTATGTTAGAACTAAAAGTTTCATTTTTATAATAGGACACTATGTGAAATGAACATTTTTTCCCTCAAAATCTAGACTTAATTGAACATAAACTGTATGAACGACGAGGTGAGCGACAGAGGCTCGTGTGAGTCTCTAGTTTTATTTGGTGGTCTTATGTCGAATACATTGTTGGCATTATTTAGAATTTACTTTACTTTGCTCGCGATGTAGCGTTTATTTTTATCGTTTCCGGTCCTGTCAAACCAGACTAAAACATTGGTTTTCCGCTAAGCACACAGCATCAAGGAGTAAGTGTACAGAATCATGATAGACCAGCATAATATGTGCGGTTGGAGCGACATGTAAACCCGTGTATTGTTGTTTAAGTGATCTAGCACTGTAAAATTGCAGCTCAATGTGTTGGTGTAGTATAATGCAGCCATTATCTCATCAAAATATAACTTGTTTACGAAACAATGTCTCACTGTTTTACGTCAAACTCAAAAATGAGACGAATACACTGTCCATTTTAATTTACCTCATACAAGTGCAAAATGGGAATATTACATAATCATCTACATGTATATCTCTCTACGTGTAAAAACAATTAATATCAAAAAGATATCGCAACAATATTACGTTATAATTTGTTGATGTCATTTGAATGAGGTTCGGCAAGGATACTTCATGATGATCATCCGCTTTGACACTTTAAGCAGGAAAAACAACATTAATCTCGTCATCACGATTTATAGATTGGAAATTAGCCAGGGTCGTACAGTGTAACTGGCGAATATTTACATTTTGATGAGCCAGAAGTTACATTTATTTTTCTGTACTTTCTTCCCGGACATCACGAAATCGTATTTTTGGCTACTGCAACTGTGTGTTTATTTATTGCATAAAAATAGCAAAGCGTTATCAATTAATTTTACATCATTCGCTTGGGGTGATATAACTGTCTTTATTTATTTATTTATTTATTTATTTATTTATTTATTTATTTATTTATTTATTTATTTATTTATTTATTTATTTATTTATGTATTTATTTATTTATTTATTTATTTATTTATTTATTTATTTATTTATTTATTTATTTATTTATTTATTTATTTTGTAGCTTTCAGACAAAACAAGGAAAAATAGTCCCAACTAGAGTAAAAGAATTTAGATGGATATAAAGTTCAGTTTGGATGTTTATTGTCAAAGGTGTGGATTAGAAAAATAAATTAAGTAAGATCCGTTCGGATTTTCTGCTTTTCTTATGTACTCCTTTACCATGATAAGCATAAAAACCTTTTGACAAAATGCAAACATTCGGGAGAGGGGTACTATTTGAGGTTTTTCTTACGATGCATGATTATTTATATCTAATAGAGGTTTTTGTTCCCAAATTTCAAAAATCGGTTTGAATAAATTAAATTAGATATTCACCGTCTAAAATATATGCCTCTTTTGATGCTTTTTAGATGTCAGGGATTATATTAACTATATTAATGGCACAATATATATTCCTCAAGAATGATTGATGAATTTTTTTCAACCAAATGACTACATTGAAAATTCAATTTATTACAATATGTTATATATCTAACACAATGTATACCATGAATATAGAGGTTCATATAATTAAACAAATATACCTATATTCACGATCATCCATTTTAAGTTTAACAGAAGGCATTGAGAATGTCATATACATAAATATTCCACATACTGGTAGGAAATTAAATGTTTTTGAAGATGAATTTCATTTATTTCTAAATTGTATATTTATTGAAACTGTACGAACTTATATATGGAAACGGAGACATTGCACAAACCACTGAAAATGGAATGGCTGGTTTCATTCAAGAATCGACCACAACACAAATCACTTCATGTTTGTTTTCTTTAATATCTTATACTCTGTTCACACTACTCAATAATTTTGGATTTGAAATCCGATTTAGCATCAAAACCGGATTGTATCTAGACGTTTTTGTATTATGCCTACTTTTTCAGTGTATATTATTTTATCGTGGTTGTGATCGTATAGTAGTTGGATTTACAACTACCTATTCAGTCAGTGCCTAACACCACTAACGTTGTGAGTTCGAATCCCGCTCAAGGGAGATGTACTCGATACAACTTTGTGTGATAAAGTTTGATAGTGACTTGCGGCAGGTCGGTGGTTTTCTCCGGGTACTCCGGTTTCCTCCACTAATACAACTGACTGCCACTATATAACTGAAATATTGTTGAAAGTGGAATTAAACACACTAACCCTAACCCTACTCATTTAAAATGATAGGAACATATTGCTTGCTTATTTCGTGTATTCTTTCCTTTATTTTTATTCTATAGCATGAGAGATTTTTTTATATGTGTTGAGCGTCACTTTCAACAATATTACAGTTATATCGTGTAGTCAGTTTTATTTATATCTAACCGGAGTATCCACAGACAACCACCACCTTCCAAAACACTGACATATTTTATCATATATCTGCAGTTGTATCGAATGCACCGCATACAGGAACCACACTCTCAGCTTTAGTTATAATATATGTATACTATCAGGGGCGGATCCAGGGGGCGCACCCGCCCCCCCCCCCCCCCCTAAAATTGGAAATAATATGATTTTTTGGCGTAAAATCGTGATTTTTCACACGAAATATCCAAAAAATTTCGCGCCTCCCTCCGCTCGGCGCAATTTATTTAAGTGCCCCCCCCCGCCCCTAACTTGAAATCCTGGATCCACCCCTGACTATGTACTGATTACACACAAATCATACATTCTTTTGAATGAGGGGGAGGGGGTTATGGTTATGGTGTTTAACGCTACTTCCAACATGTGTCGATAAGTTTGGTGTTTGTTTGGTAGAGTAAATCGGGGGGGGGGGGGGGGACCACCGACCTGCCGCGAGTCAGTAACAAGCTTTATCACATAATGTTGTATCGAGTACACCTTGCCATGAGCGATATTCGAAATAAGCAAGCAATATGTTCTTATCATTTTAAATGATTAGGATTGTTAGCTCAAATTTGATCAGTTGTTGGTTACTTTTGCATAGCAGTGAATCAACAAGTACCAAATTAAAAAGATTACATGGACTATAACAAGAAGACATAACCATCCGCGGTCTAACATTTGAGATCTATTGTCATTTAAATCATTCTACAAATTAACACTATTGGGAGTTAATACTGATTTATTATGACGTTCGTTCAATGTTAATTTCCTTATAAAGTTGAGGCAAACCTGTATATAAAGACCACTCAAAGGAATCTGAAAATGTGGCCTTTATGGGCAGTTGCGTTTCATACAGTTACAATTGTATGCTCTATTCATTAATGGGGAAAATGAAACTACCCTTTATTGACAGTGATTTGTTATATAGATGTGTCCTTTAAGGCAGGTTTGACTGTATATACAATATATATATAGCTGGTAAGGAAGTTAAATAATACCTTAACATGGTATTTTCTGTTTTGTGTATGACCTCATTTAAAAGCTTATTAGTGTATTCGATTTCATATGAATGTACCTATGATATAACTCTCATTACTGTCAAGCGTCCATAGGATATGCTAGACTTATTTAAAGTCAGCACGTCCTTGTGCATCGTTCCTTGTTGTCGGTGTTGTCTACAGTTGAATTGCCCATCAGTTTAACTAAAAGTCTACCTTGTTTTGGTCTGAAATCGGCCATGTTTTGATAAGTATCGAAATGATAACCACTGATGGCTTCTTCGTCTGAACTAGACACGAGGGGGTTTATGTTATGCTAAGTCGATCGGGGTATCCTTGAGCATCGCCAATTGGAATCTTTTTTTTTCAGTTGAACTGTCAACTTAGGTACCTAATAAGGAATTACACATACATTTCATATTCCCTGTGGTGGCTAATGGCAAATCTTATGATGGTGTATTTTTTTCTGCCAATTCTTTGGGAATGTACTCTGTTGTTACACATATAATCACCGGGTTTGTGACAAGAGTAACACGACGGGTGTCACATGTGGAGCAGGAACTGCTTTACCTTTCCGGAGCACACGAGTTCACCCCCGGTTTTAGTGAGGTTCGTGCAAGTAGCTTGATCTTTAGTTTTCTGTGTAATGTTTTGTATTTCGTTGTTTGTCCTTTTTTGACTATTGTGTTGTGTCCTTCTTCGATTGACGGGTTCTGATTACCCCTCGATTGACGGGTTCTGATTACCCCTCGATTGACGGGTTCTGATTACCCCTAGATTGACGGGTTCTGATTACCCCTCGATTGACAGGTTCTGATTACCCCTCGATTGACGGGTTCTGATTACCCCATTGGTATCTTCAAACTTTCCTTACAAGTTGATGCCATCTGTGGGTCATTGATTGGCTAATAAATATCTTGTATCTTGGAAAGACAAGGTTGTAAGCTTTCAAATTCAAGCATAGTGATTGTCCTCAATGCTCTCATGCTGTAGTCCTATCGGGTTCCAGTCCTACCATATAAGACTGTATGTTTCCAGTAGTTTACTCTTTAATGTTTTTTTATTGTGTGGAAGGGGGATAAATGTAAAAGATTGGAAACGTACGTAGTCTTACTATAGGACTAGCTCGTGCTGCTAATAAATTTTAAAATTATAGTCCCCACCCCCGAGAGAGATACTAATGCTCAAATTTCGTCTCGTAAATAAAAATGAGAGAGTGGGTAATTGTTGTTTAACGTAAAGTAAAAAATGTTGTCAATTATATCATAGAGAGACGAAATAACTTTTTGCTCAGATGATGATCCCTTCAACATGTTAATTTTGGACTAAAATGAACACTTGTATTTGACAGTTTTTGGTAGTCGAGAACAATCAACAGAGACATGTCACATGACTCGGACACATTATCCCGACTCCCAGCAAATTAGCCTTCTGCTCTTACTACTTATTGGTACGTGCTTGGCCAAGAAACAGCAAAATACCACTTAAACCACTTTTATAGTCGGGATGTTTTTGACCCGACTGGGGATAGAAGCCACGATCTTCCCACAGTCTAGGTGTATAGCTAGTCTTTAACAACTGTCTAAACAACAATGTATAACCTAAATACACAAACAAAGGGGTGTGTTGATGTTTTCTAATTTACAACTGTTCAATATAAATGAAGCTTGGTTAATGGTTTATATTCGTATCCGTCTTACTTATTTAAAAATAATAATTTAGCAGTAGTAAAATTATAAATTTAGGATATTAGTAAAATTATAAAGTTAGAATATTCATATTATATTGAATAAAACATGTTTTATTGCCCAAGTAACAGCTGTGAAATTAGACAAAAGTTATAAAAAAAATATTATTATTTAACCCTTTTCCTATTTTTATTCTTTTTTAATGTCCATCAATTACAAACATTTTTTTTCAAAAATGGTAATATTAGAAAGCTTAACACTGAAAGAATATACCAGAAAATAAAATAAAGTAAATGCAATATTATATTTGGTCTCCTTCAGGAGATACATAGAAGATTAAACAGTGGGAAAGACATACAGAGCCCTTGAAGTTACCATGAAATAATAAGTCCATCCTTCAATTATGTCTGTGCACATAAAAAAATTTGAAAAAGGACAGATAGGATACTTGAGCAAGCTCTTATAGTGAAGCAAAACCGTAGCTGATTGCATTAAAACTTGGGTTTAGTTGGAACATGGCTTGAATATTCTGGTTTCTAATATCCAGTGATACATTTCATGTATTCATTGAAAACATATTAATCTTTCCGAAAAAAATTTAATGTAAATAGTAAATTAATGTGTGTCTTTTTTGGAAACTGCTCAAGTGATGTTTAGTTGCACATATGATCATGTATTTGTGTTTAATTGACCAGAATTGAGAATTGTTTGTTGTTTCTGTATTAAATTGTAGCATAGTGTAGATGTGTATGTGTTATTGTTTACTTATAATTTAAATAGGTCAATCCACTGTTATGGATATATACATGTAATATCACATTGGATTATCCTCGAGTTTAAAAACAAATATTTTTATTGTCAAAATGTTTATTAATGTACAAAAATATAAATAAGAAGGAAACAAAAGTTTCTTTGAAGCAATGTACATGAATGAATGGTCGCGCAGGCACCAACAAAAAACAAGTGACAGGCACGAAAAATAAAATAATTACTGGTAGAAAATGAACACTTAAAATAATAACAAAAAAAATATCCCATGCATAGTTTATCAGTGTATCCTTAATACAAAAAAAACGTACATGTATCTTAGCACTTCTAATGCCACTGTTGTATTATGCAAATTCCGTTCGTTGGAACATGATTATCCTTATTGCATTAATATCATAAACCATGTAGTACATAAAGATCTTTGCTGTTTGAGTAGGATTTGGATAATCCCATACTGGCTTAGGCAAGAAAAGGACAAACTAACTTTTGTCATTTTTCCCCAGATCATAATGAAATCAATGTAGGAGATGTAGTGTTTTCAGTACTACTTTCACTTGTTGTCCTTGAGGCTTCAGTGCTACATGTATTTGGTCCATTTGTGATTGGAGTCAAACCAGTATGGTCCACCATATTGTCTAGTGTGAAATAAAATCCATTAGATGGCGTTGTAATTGGTATTCCTGTTGCCTTTTCAGGTTTGAATGATAAAGTACTTGGTCTTGTTGTAGCACATGAGTTCAAATTGTTTTCCAATGGTTCAGCTTTGACTTTTATGCTTGGAGTATTAAATTCCTGTTTGCTCTTGTTGTTATCTACTTTACACAGAGGGTGGTGAGCTTGTAGTATGAAGTCAAGCTGGTCTTTTTCTTGTTGCAAAGTTTGAATTTCAAGTTCAAGGTTATCCCTTTCTTTTTCTAATCCATCAGTCTCCTGAAAAATAAAATGAGAAATGTTTAAGACTTGTTCAACAAAGTAATAAAGTTTCATTAATAGTGTGTTTTCTTAATAATTTAGGATGTGGGGGTCATCCACATTTTGACCATTTCAAATGAATGAATTGTGTTTATTTTTATGCAATAAGATGTCCATTAGTACATGATAATAATTTTAAAAAAAACCATCAAAGCCTCATAATATTGATTGATTTATTGATTGATGTTTAACCTAATAATAAAGTATAGGTAATGGAAATAAAATGTAAGCTTACATTCATCAATCTGTTAGTATGGTCCACCCTTCTCTGGCGACATTTAGCAGCAGCGAGTTTATTTCTCTCTCTCCTAATTCTCCTTCTTTCTTCTTCCTCTGCTGACAACTATAATGAAGAAAAAATTACATTTTTAATGATTGTTTTTATTTTAATATTATATACAGAAAATTAAGCCAGATAATTTTTATTTTCATATGGATGCACATTACTTGTGAATGGACACGTAAAGTTGCTGCTTTAGGGCATTGACGAAATCGTCTACACCCAGGACAAATAAGTAACGGTTTAACCTACACATTTTAACGTCAAAATCAAGGTTATTAATTGTCGTTACAAATATCGAATAACCAAAGCTTGACTTTATAAAGCTGACAAACAAAAGCAGGAAATGGTATGAAGTTTTAATCTTCTTATCTTGTCGGTTTATTGTCCGGTTTATACACTACATTGTGTTTGTCTAGTTAATTATTACTGTTTACTTTCGTTAGCCGTGTATTTAGTTTCGATTGTTTTCCCTGTGATATCTCAAAACAAACTGAAAAGTTTAAAACGGATTTTAAACTAGTATTTTAAAGCTAGCTAATCAAAAACAATAAGTTTATGCTTTATGTGTTGTATGACGTTTCAACTAAAATATTGCTTGTTTTTATTGAATGTATCCCTAAAGGGGTCGTCTTGAAGTGAACAATAAACGGTGGTTTTCTCCGGGTAACTGAAATATTGTTGAAAGTTGCGTTAAACACCCTAAACCTAACCCCCTGAACCCTAAACAAATCAGCTGTTCTCATACTTACATTTTCATCATTCCTTCTACGGCCACCCTTCCGACTTGGAGCAGTTGACATTAAGTACGAGTCGGTGGCATGAGCGTCTCCACCTTCTGAACTTCTAGATTTTTTGCTGGGTGCCCAATCCGAATCACTACTGTCTCCATAATCATATCCATCATTTGAATGGTCGTTGTGTATATCAACCACTGGTGGAACAAACCCACTTTGTGTCAAAGGATTTTGTCCATTTGTAGCATTGACTGGTACTGATTGAAGTTCAATGAAAGTTTGCTCAAGATTTGATAAAGTTGATGGTGTTAACAAGGATGATGGTGTTAACAAGGATGATGGTGTTAACAAGGATGATGGTGTAGAAGCTGCTGATGTTATTCCATATGAAATTGATGAAGGCATTGCATACTGAAAAAAATAATTATATAGAGTTTAAATATGATAAATTAACATCCAAAAGCAATATAAGTGTATATTATTGCACTTTCAAAATTTAATTTTGTGGTGGTGTTGTATTTAGATGTTTTCATATATAAAAATAATTTCATCACCAAAATGTTGACATTAATTTATAAGTTTGCTATTTATAAAACTTAAGACAATAAGTAAATATAACGTAAAAGTTTACTATTTATAAAACTTAGACAATATGTAAAATTAAATAATGTAAATTAGTTTAATAAGTTACTTTTTTCCTCAACCGGCAATATAAAATATTAAACACTCTACATACCGGTGGATAATTTCTTCCATAATAATTATTGTGATAAGGGTTATGCCACATGTTGATCGAAAATTATTTTGAAACTCTGTACTCAGTTATTAAGCCCACACAAATATAACTACATGCGTACAAACTAAACAACTTATACATCAAAAAGTTTTTAGGTCACGTGTGCTCTAAATTTAGCACATTATGGGCATGCGCAAACATGTTGGTCAAAAAGTCAAATTTAGCCGCAAGTTCTTTGTCCCTTTGTTCAAAATACATTTTTGATGGACGAAGTCCTGTTTAACTTTTCGAACAAAAATTCCCTAAATATTATAAATGAATTCCCAAATAAATAAATAATAGATCTATGCAAACTTACCGAGCTAACGGGAGCTGAGTTGTTTGACATGCTGGACAAAATCTTCGCCACGTATTTTGATTCGTCGCTGTAATTTTCTCCTTTTTCCTCTGCACTACTGAACATTTTATAAAATACCAATAATTGTCTTTCCTCAGTAATACTCTAAATTTCAAAAATAAGTTTGAAATTCGTATGTGTAGTGCTAAAATTGAATTCCCTTATTATGACTCACGCTTGAATATTCGTTAAATGACTGGGAATATACCATACCAGTCTTATATACGCCTATGACTCAGAATGAATCATGGTTTATAATTAGAAACATTACTCACTGGTCTTATTGGAATTCTTCTCACCACTGGGTTTTACTATCAATTATTATAATAACACCCGAGAAGTTCCAAATGTAAACTATATTTAGACACTCCTTATTAGGTATTGCCAAATGACGTCAAAGTAGTGTTTACGTATTATTTATCAATCAATGGAGCATGTACGATAAACAAGTTTGTGTATTCGTTTTAAATTCTACATTTTGACACTTATTTAGATTCTATATAAAAGCAATTATTTCAAGTGATATTGGTGTCTGTAAAATAATAATTTGTATTTATGAATGCAAATATACGTGATAAATATTTTGACAAATGTTAATGAAAAAAGGGGGGATACTGAAAATCGTAATGAAAAAAGGGGGAGGGACATACTGAATGTTTTAAAGATTCTAGAACTCCATATTATAGAGTGAGACCGAATCGGTAGTGAGACTAATATTTATTTACATTTGCCAAAATTTGCTTAAAATATAACTGTTTTTAATATCGTAAGAGGAAGAAAAAAGGGTGTACATTTTTATCGACAGAAACATTGCAATAATATATACATATATTTTAGCTGAAATGAAATTTTCGATTGTTTTCGCATATAAATGAATATTTTACGTTACAAACACTTAATAAAAATACATTTTAGGTCAAGCTTATTAACCTTGAGCTATTACCCAGGTAAATGTAGGACAATCCGGAACTTGTCGGTCTTGTTTGTTACCTGTAGTTTGTGTATTCAACTTTTTAATCTACCGGTAGTGTGGAATACATAACACATATCTTAATATTCAAATATTTAATGTATTCTACTCTTCGAAATATTGTAGTATATAAAGATAACTTAGATGATTTTAAGACCCTTCAGTTGACAGAAAATGTTGATACGAGTCTTCGTTCTGTTTTGTCGAAATAACACTTTTTCGGATGATTTCTATTAAAAAAAATCTGTAACGATTCAGTACCCATCTCTATGTAGGATGGAATCATTCAGTGCAAATATCAAATGTATGAATATGGAAGTTAAGATAATAAGTTATTTTGAAATTTATTTTGAAATTCATTTTGTCCTTATCACTTTCGAAAATACACAGAAGGAAATGTTGTTAGTTATTGTAGAGATAAATTTAATTTAATTTTAATTTGCCATGAATGTAGACAAAGAAAAAGACAAATACTTTGTTAATGTAATTTTTTTTTTTATTATATGGTAAATTACAATATTTTTTTTTCTTTTTTTTTACTTAATAAACTGTCGGGCTGTATTTTCTCAAAAGGTCTGGCTTCCAGATATGGTGTCAGCTACTACGTATGTAAAATATTTGCACAAAAATGAAAACGTTGACAGATGGACTTCAAAATATGATGTATGATGTAGATTTAAAGTATATATATTCGTCATGTAATGAAATTGATTATTTTGAAATTGGCGTAACATCTGTAAATAGTTTTATAGCTTATCATATATGTCATTTGGACGAATTACAGTTATTGACCTTTGAAGCTGCATGGTGGCACTTTGCTCTATCTTAACATTTTATAAGTTAATTATGACCAAAATTAGCTAATATAAGTTTGTATATAAATATAGAATTGTATTCATAACGACAGACACACCTATTTCTTCATCAGCAATTGGATCAGCACACAAATCGATACTTAAATTATCATCAGAATCTATTTCTGACACATTTTTCATCTATTCGAAGTGGAGAGACATTTCTAACAGAATCTTCAATTTACATATCTTCCAGAGTCTATTTCATTTTGTTATATTTTTTATTTATTCTTATGATTTTTCAAAGTTTATATAGCTATAAAATCGTTACTGGATAAAAACAGAGAAACAATGTAGCAATTTAATGATATGTCCCTGATAAAAACAATAACTATGGAAACACGAATTTAGACATTTAAATTTGATTTTAGAGGAAGCAGATGACAGGTATTTTTAGGAGTTACTTCAACATTGACTTATCAAAATTAAGTATTTTGATATATCAGGAAGTCTTCTGTATATATATATTATATATGTCATTTTTTTTCTCTGAAAGAAATGAAACTGACTTAAATTAAATATCAAAGGGCAAATCATCAATTTAATTGCCGTTTTATGTAATCGTTTAATATGTATCACAAGTATTTTTCAATTTTCTCACTTGTTTATTTTTCTAATGTTGTAATGATCGATCATAACTACATTGCTAAAGGCAGACAAGTGACTCTTCAAAGCTTAAATTTGAATAAACGTACATGTATTTTTTTAATTTGTTGCATTAACAAATTTGCCCAAAGTCATTATTGACCTAAATACACCACATGCAGGGTGCAGAGTTTTTGTTTGGTTTATTTTTGTTTATATTTATTTGTTTATATATTTTTTTGCCAATGGCCACTAAATTATCCGGTTTTTCCTCTAACCAATAGTGAATTTAACCATTGATCTGTGATGAGAATCAAATACACAACAAATAGAATCACATTATCCGCGCACTATCAATATTGCACTATTCCCATTAACTGCGTATTCCGCCATTTTCAGAACCAAAAATAAAACGGCGACAGTACAACGTGAATATTAAACATATTAAACTGTAAACCGTTTTTAAGTATATATCTTTGTCATATGGCATAAAATGGTGTTATTTATAAAATTTTATATTTTTTTTAATTCACTTACAGGTCGATTAAAAATGTCATTGTGTAAAAAAATAGCTTGACCCCACTCTGCTCTATAAGAGGTAAACAAAATATTTATTCTCCGGTTATTTCTAAAGAAAACATTTTATTGAAAGAGTTCAATATTTTGGAGTATTCTTCTCTTTTCTAACCCATGGATTTAAAAAAACCAATTATGATAACTAAATTTAGCCGTATACACAATACACAAAAAGTTTTGTTGGTTTATTATTGATTATCGCCATTTTCAGCAACTTGTCTGCTTTATCAAACTACCAGATTTATTAGGAGAGGAAAACCCCAACAGGTATGATGAACCTCCTCCTTATAGGAAGGTCTCTGGAAACCTTAACACCTGGGATGTCGGGACACCAACTCGTGTCAATGATGTTATGAGAAGTCAACGACATGAAACGCCCGGTCCCACCCAGATCATTCAAATCAACGACATGAAACGCCCGGTCCCACCCAGATCATTCAAGACAACGACATGAAACGTCCAGTCCCTCCCGGGTCATTCAAAATAACGACATGAAACGCCCGGTCCCACCCGGGTCTTTCAAAACAACGACATGAAACGCCCGGTCCCACCCGGGTCATTCAAGTCAACGACATGAAACGTCCAGTCCCTCCCGGGTCATTCAAAATAACGACATGAAACGCCCGGTACCACCCGGGATATTCAAAACAACGAAATGAAGCGCCCGGTACCACCCGGGTCATTCAAAACAACGACATGAAACGCCCGGTCCCTCCCGGGTCATTCAAAACAATGACATGAAACGCCCGGTCCCACCCAGATCATTCAAAATGTTCAACGACATGTAGCACCAGGTCCCACTCGGGTCATTCAAAACAACGACATGAAGCGCCCGGTCCCACCCGGGTCATTCAAAACAACGACATGAAACACCCTGTCCCACCCGAGTCATTCAAAACAACGACATGAAGCGCCCTGTTCCAACCAGGTCATTCAAAACAACGCCATGAAGCGCCCGGTCCCACCCGTGTCATTCAAAACAACGACATGAAGCGCCCAGTCCCACCCGGGTCATTCAAAACAACGACATGAAACACCCTGTCCCACTCGAGTCATTAAAAACAACGCCATGTAGCGCCCAGTCACACCCGGGTCATTCAAAACAACGCCATGAAGGGCCCGGTCCCACCCGTGTCATTCAAATCAACGACATGAAGCGCCCGTCCCACCCGAGTCATTAAAACCAACGACATGTAGCGCCCAGTCACACCCGGGTCATTCAAAACAACGCCATGAAGCGCCCGGTCCCACCCGAGTCATTCAAAACAACGACATGAAACACCCTGTCCCATCCGAGTCATTAAAAACAACGACATGTAGCGCCCAGTCACACCCGGGTCATTCAAAACAACGCCATGAAGCGCCCGGTCCCACCCGGGTCATTCAAAACAACGACATGAAACACCCTGTCCCACCCGAGTCATTAAAAACAACGACATGTAGCGCCCGATTCTACCCAGGTCATTCAAAACAATGACATGAAACGTCCGATCCTACCCAGGTCATTCAAAACAATGAGATGAAACGTCCGATCCCACCCAGATCATTCAAAACAACGACATGTAGCGCCCGATCCTACCCAGGTCATTCAAAACAATGACATGAAACGTCCGATTCCACCCAGATCATTCAAAACAACGACATGTAGCGCCCAATCCCACCCGGGTCATTCAAAACAACGACATGAAACACCCTGTCCCACCCGGGTCATTCAAAGCAACGAGATGAAGCGCCCTGTCCCACCCGGGTCATTCAAAACAACGACATGAAACACCCTGTTCCACCCGGGTCATTCAAAGCAACGAGATGAAGCGCCCTGTCCCACCCTGGTCATTCAAAACAACGCCATGAAACACCCTGTCCCACCCAGATCATTCAAAACAACGACATGTAGCGCCCCGTCCCACCCGGGTCATTCAAAACAACGACATGTAGCGCCCGGTCCCACCCGGGTCATTCAAAACAACGACATGAAGCACCCTGTCCCACCCGGGTCATTCAAAGCAACGACATGAAACACCCTGTCCCACCCGGGTCATTCAAAGCAACGACATGAAACACCCTGTCCCACCCAGGTCATTCAAAACAACGACATGTAGCGCCCGATCCCACCCGGGTCATTCAAAACAACGACATGAAACACCCTGTCCCACCCGGGTCATTCAAAATAACGACATGAAACGCCCGGTCCCACCCGGGTCTTTCAAAACAACGACATGAAACACCCGGTCCCACCCGGGTCATTCAAGTCAACGACATGAAACGTCCAGTCCCTTCCGGGTCATTCAAAATAACGACATGAAACGCCCGGTCCCACCCGGGTCATTCAAAACAACGAAATGAAGCGCCCGGTACCACCCGGGTCATTCAAAACAACGACATGAAACACCCGGTCCCTCCCGGGTCATTCAAAACAATGACATGAAACGTCCGGTCCCACCCAGATCATTCAAAATGTTCAACGACATGTAGCGCCAGGTCCCACTCGGGTCATTCAAAACAACGACATGAAGCGCCCGGTCCCACCCGAGTCATTCAAAACAACGACATGAAACACCCTGTCCCACCCGAGTCATTCAAAACAACGACATGAAGCGCCCTGTTCCAACCAGGTTATTCAAAACAACGCCATGAAGCGCCCGGTCCCACCCGTGTCATTCAAAACAACGACATGAAGCGCCCAGTCCCACCCGGGTCATTCAAAACAACGACATGAAACACCCTGTCCCACCCGGGTCATTCAAAATAACGACATGAAACGCCCGGTCCCACCCGGGTCTTTCAAAACAACGACATGAAACACCCGGTCCCACCCGGGTCATTCAAGTCAACGACATGAAACGTCCAGTCCCTTCCGGGTCATTCAAAATAACGACATGAAACGCCCGGTCCCACCCGGGTCATTCAAAACAACGAAATGAAGCGCCCGGTACCACCCGGGTCATTCAAAACAACGACATGAAACACCCGGTCCCTCCCGGGTCATTCAAAACAATGACATGAAACGTCCGGTCCCACCCAGATCATTCAAAATGTTCAACGACATGTAGCGCCAGGTCCCACTCGGGTCATTCAAAACAACGACATGAAGCGCCCGGTCCCACCCGAGTCATTCAAAACAACGACATGAAACTGTCCCACCCGAGTCATTCAAAACAACGACATGAAGCGCCCTGTTCCAACCAGGTAATTCAAAACAACGCCATGAAGCGGCCGGTCCCACCCGTGTCATTCAAAACAACGACATGAAGCGCCCAGTCCCACCCGGGTCATTCAAAACAACGACATGAAACACCCTGTCCCACCCGAGTCATTAAAAACAACGACATGTAGCGCCCAGTCACACCCGGGTCATTCAAAACAACGCCATGAAGCGCCCGGTCCCACCCGTGTCATTCAAATCAACGACATGAAGCGCCCGGTCCCACCCGAGTCATTAAAAACAACGCCATGAAGCGCCCGGTTCCACCCGAGTCATTCAAAACAACGACATGAAACATCCTGTCCCATCCGAGTCATTAAAAACAACGACATGTAGCGCCCAGTCACACCCGGGTCATTCAAAACAACGACATGAAGCGCCCGGTCTCACCCGTGTCATTCAAATCAACGACATGAAACACAAAGTCACACCTGGGTCATTCAAAACAACGACATGAAACACCCTGTCCCACCCGAGTCATTAATAACAACGACATGAAACACCCTGTCCCACCCGGGTCATTCAAAACAACGACATGAAACAACCTGTCCCACCCGAGTCATTAAAAACAACGACATGTAGCGCCCGGTCCCACCCGAGTCATTAAAAACAACGACATGTAGCGCCCGGTCCCACCCGTGTCATTCAAAACAACGACATGAAACACCCTGTCCCACCCGAGTCATTAAAAACAACGACATGTAGCGCCCAGTCACACCCGAGTCATTCAAAACAACGACATGAAGCGCCCGGCCCCACCCGGGTCATTCAAAACAACGACATGAAACACCCTGTCCCACCCGAGTCATTAAAAACAACGACATGTAGCGCCCGATTCTACCCAGGTCATTCAAAACAATGACATGAAACGTCCGATCCTACCCAGGTCATTCAAAACAATGAGATGAAACGTCCGATCCCACCCAGATCATTCAAAACAACGACATGTAGCGCCCGATCCTACCCAGGTCATTCAAAACAATGACATGAAACGTCCGATCCCACCCAGATCATTCAAAACAACGACATGTAGCGCCCGATCCTACCCAGGTCATTCAAAACAACGACATGAAACACCCTGTCCCACCCAGGTCATTCAAAGCAACGAGATGAAGCGCCCTGTCCCACTCGGGTCATTCAAAACAACGCCATGAAACACCCTGTCCCACCCAGATCATTCAAAGCAACGACATGTAGCGCCCGGTCCCACCCGGGTCATTCAAAACAACGACATGTAGCGCCCGGTCCCACCCGGGTCATTCAAAACAACGACATGAAGCATCCTGTCCCACCCGGGTCATTCAAAGCAACGACATGAAACACCCTGTCCCACCCGGGTCATTCAAAGCAACGACATGAAACACCCTGTCCCACCCGGGTCATTCAAAACAACGACATGTAGCGCCCGATCCCACCCGGGTCATTCAAAACAACGACATGAAACACCCTGCCCCACCCGGGTCATTCAAAATAACGACATGAAACGCCCGGTCCCACCCGGGTCTTTCAAAACAACGACATGAAACGCCCGGTCCCACCCGGGTCATTCAAGTCAACGACATGAAACGTCCAGTCCCTCCCGGGTCATTCAAAATAACGACATGAAACGCCCGGTCCCACCCGGGTCATTCAAGTCAACGACATGAAACGTCCAGTCCCTCCCGGGTCATTCAAATAACGACATGAAACGCCCGGTCACACCCGGGTCATTCAAAACAACGAAATGAAGCGCCCGGTCCCACCCGTGTCATTCAAATCAACGACATGAAGCGCCTGGTCCCACCCGAGTCATTAAAAACAACGACATGTAGCGCCCAATCACACCCGGGTCATTCAAAACAACGCCATAAAGCGCCCGGTCCCACCCGAGTCATTCAAAACAACGACATGAAACACCCTGTCCCATCCGAGTCATTATAAACAACGACATGAAGCGCCCGGTCCCACCCGGGTCATTCAAAACAACGACATGAAGCGCCAGGTCCCACCCGGGTCATTCAAAACAACGACATGAAACACCCTGTCCCACCCGAGTCATTAAAAACAACGACATGTATCCCCCGATCCTACCCAGGTCATTCAAAACAATGACATGAAACGTCCGATCCCACCCAGATCATTCAAAACAACGACATGAAACGTCCGATCCCACCCAGATCATTCAAAACAACGACATGTAGCGCCCGATCCTACCCAGGTCATTCAAAACAATGACATGAAACGTCCGATCCCACCCAGATCATTCAAAACAACGACATGTAGCGCCCGATCCCACCGGGTCATTCAAAACAACGACATGAAACACCCTGTCCCACCCGGGTCATTCAAAGCAACGAGATGAAGCGCCCTGTCCCACCCGGGTCATTCAAAACAACGCCATGAAACACCCTGTCCCACCCAGATCATTCAAAACAACGACATGTAGCGCCCGGACCCACCCGGGTCATTCAAAACAACGACATGTAGCGCCCGGTCCCACCCGGGTCATTCAAAACAACGACATGAAGCACCCTGTCCCACCCGGGTCATTCAAAGCAACGACATGAAACACCCTGTCCCACCCGGGTCATTCAAAGCAACGACATGAAACACCCTGTCCCACCCGGGTCATTCAAAACAACGACATGTAGCGCCCGATCCCACCCGGGTCATTCAAAACAACGACATGAAACACCCTGTCCCACCCGGGTCATTCAAAATAACGACATAAACGTCCAGTCCCTCCCGGGTCATTCAAAATAGCGACATGAAACGCCCGGTCCCACCCGGGTCATTCAAAACAACGAAATGAAGCGCCCGGTACCACCCGGGTCATTCAAAACAACGACATGAAACACCCGGTCCCTCCCGGGTCATTCAAAACAATGACATGAAACGTCCGATCCCACCCAGATCATTCAAAATGTTCAACGACATGTAGCGCCAGGTTCCACTCGGGTCATTCAAAACAACGACATGAAACACCCTGTCCCACCCGAGTCATTCAAAACAACGACATGAAGCGCCCTGTTCCAACCAGGTCATTCAAAACAACGCCATGAAGCGCCCGGTCCCACCCGTGTCATTCAAAACAACGACATGAAGCGCCCAGTCCCACCCGGGTCATTCAAAACAACGACATGAAACACCCTGTCCCACCCGAGTCATTAAAAACAACGACATGTAGCGCCCAGTCACACCCGGGTCATTCAAAACAACGACATGAAGCGCCCGGTCCCACCCGTGTCATTTAAATCAACGACATGAAGCGCCCGTCCCACCCGAGTTATTAAAACCAACGACATGTAGCGCCCAGTCACACCCGGGTCATTCAAAACAACGCCATGAAGCGCCCGGTCCCACCCGAGTCATTCAAAACAACGACATGAAACACCCTGTCCCATCCGAGTCATTAAAAACAACGACATGTAGCGCCCAGTCACACCCGGGTCATTCAAAACAACGACATGAAGCGCCCGGTCCCACCCGTGTCATTCAAAACAACGACATGAAACACCCTGTCCCACCCGAGTCATTAAAAACAACGACATGTAGCGCCCGATTCTACCCAGGTCATTCAAAACAATGACATGAAACGTCCAATCCTACCCAGGTCATTCAAAACAATGAGATGAAACGTCCGATCACACCCAGATCATTCAAAACAACGACATGTAGCGCCCGATCCTACCCAGGTCATTCAAAACAATGACATGAAACGTCCGATCCCACCCAGATCATTCAAAACAACGACATGTAGCGCCCGATCCCACCCGGGTCATTCAAAACAACGACATGAAACAACCTGTCCCACCCGGGTCATTCAAAGCAACGAGATGAAGCGCCCTGTCCCACCCGGGTCATTCAAAACAACGCCATGAAACACCCTGTACCACCCAGATCATTCAAAACAACGACATGTAGCGCCCCGTCCCACCCGGGTCATTCAAAACAACGACATGTAGCGCCCGGTCCCACCCGGGTCATTCAAAACAACGACATGAAGCACCCTGTCCCACCCGGGTCATTCAAAGCAACGACATGAAACACCCTGTCCCACCCGGGTCATTCAAAGCAACGACATGAAACACCCTGTCCCACCCGGGTCATTCAAAACAACGACATGTAGCGCCCGATCCCACCCGGGGCATTCAAAACAACGACATGAAACACCCTGTCCCACCCGGATCATTCAAAATAACGACATGAAACGCCCGGTCCCACCTGGGTCTTTCAAAACAACGACATGAAACGCCCGGTCCCACCCGGGTCCTTCAAGTCAACGACATGAAACGTCCAGTCCCTCCCGGGTCATTCAAAATAACGACATGAAACGCCCGGTCCCACCCGGGTCATTCAAAACAACGAAATGAAGCGCCCGGTACCACCCGGGTCATTCAAAACAACGACATGAAACACCCTGTCCCACCCGAGTCATTCAAAACAACGACATGAAGCGCCCTGTTCCAACCAGGTTATTCAAAACAACGCCATGAAGCGCCCGGTCCCACCCGTGTCATTCAAAACAACGACATGAAGCGCCCAGTCCCACCCGGGTCATTCAAAACAACGACATGAAACACCCTGTCCCACCCGAGTCATTAAAAACAACGACATGTAGCGCCCAGTCACACCCGGGTCATTCAAAACAACGCCATGAAGCGCCCGGTCCCATCCGTGTCATTCAAATCAACGACATGAAGCGCCCGGTCCCACCCGAGTCATTAAAAACAACGACATGTAGCGCCCAGTCACACCCGGGTCATTCAAAACAACGCCATGAAGCGCCTGGTCCCACCCGAGTCATTCAAAACAACGACATGAAACAACCTGTCCCACCCGAGTCATTAAAAACAACGACATGTAGCGCCCAGTTACACCCGGGGCATTCAAAACAACGACATGAAGCGCCCGGTCCCACCCGTGTCATTCAAAACAACGACATGAAACACCCTGTCCCACCCGAGTCATTAAAAACAACGACATGTAGCGCCCGATCCTACCCAGGTCATTCAAAACAACGACATGAAACACCCTGTCCCACCCGGGTCATTCAAAACAACGACATGTAGCGCCCGATCCCACCCGGGTCATTCAAAACAACGACATGAAACACCCTATCCCACCCGGGTCATTCAAGTCAACGACATGCAGTGCCCGGTCCCACCCGTGTCATTCAAAACAACGCCATGAAGCGCCCTGTCCCACCCGAGTCATTCAAAATAACGACATGAAACGCCCGGTCCCACCCGGGACTTTCAAAACAACGACATGAAGCGCCCGGTCCCACCCGGGTCATTCAAGTCAACTACATGAAACGTCCAGTCCCTCCCGGGTCATTCAAAATAACGACATGAAACGCCCGGTCCCACACGGGTCATTCAAAACAACGACATGTAGCGCCCGGTCCCACCCGGGTCATTCAAAGCAACGACATGAAACACCCTGTCCCACCCGGGTCATTCAAAGCAACGACATGAAACACCCTGTCCCACCCGGGTCATTCAAAACAACGACATGTAGCGCCCGATCCCACCCGGGTCATTCAAAACAACGACATGAAACACCCTGTCCCACCCGGGTCATTCAAAATAACGACATGAAACGCCCGGTCCCACCCGGGTCTTTCAAAACAACTACATGAAACGCCCGGTCCCACCCGGGTCATTCAAGTCAACGACATGAAACGTCCAGTCCCTCCCGGGTCATTCAAATTAACGACATGAAACGCCCGGTCCCACCCGGGTCATTCAAAACAACGAAATGAAGCGCCCGGTACCACCCGGGTCATTCAAAACAACGACATGAAACACCCGGTCCCTCCCGGGTCATTCAAAACAATGACATGAAACGTCCGGTCCCACCCAGATAATTCAAAATGTTCAACGACATGTAGCGCCAGGTCCCACTCGGGTCATTCAAAACAACGACATGAAGCGCCCGGTCCCACCCGGGTCATTCAAAACAACGACATGAAACACCCTGTCCCACCCGAGTCATTCAAAACAACGACATGAAGCGCCCTCTTCCAACCAGGTCATTCAAAACAACGCCATGAAGCGCCCGGTCCCACCCGTGTCATTCAAAACAACGACATGAAGCGCCCAGTCCCACCCGGGTCATTCAAAACAACGACATGAAACACCCTGTCCCACTCGAGTCATTAAAAACAACGCCATGTAGCGCCCAGTCACACCCGGGTCATTCAAAACAACGCCATGAAGGGCCCGGTCGCACCCGTGTCATTCAAATCAACGACATGAAGCGCCCGTCCCACCCGAGTCATTAAAACCAACGACATGTAGCGCCCAGTCACACCCGGGTCATTCAAAACAACGCCATGAAGCGCCCGGTCCCACCCGAGTCATTCAAAACAACGACATGAAACACCCTGTCCCATCCGAGTCATTAAAAACAACGACATGTAGCGCCCAGTCACACCCGGGTCATTCAAAACAACGCCATGAAGCGCCCGGTCCCACCCGGGTCATTCAAAACAACGACATGAAACACCCTGTCCCACCCGAGTCATTAAAAACAACGACATGTAGCGCCCGATTCTACCCAGGTCATTCAAAACAATGACATGAAACGTCCGATCCTACCCAGGTCATTCAAAACAATGAGATGAAACGTCCGATCCCACCCAGATCATTCAAAACAACGACATGTAGCGCCCGATCCTACCCAGGTCATTCAAAACAATGACATGAAACGTCCGATTCCACCCAGATCATTCAAAACAACGACATGTAGCGCCCAATCCCACCCGGGTCATTCAAAACAACGACATGAAACACCCTGTCCCACCCGGGTCATTCAAAGCAACGAGATGAAGCGCCCTGTCCCACCCGGGTCATTCAAAACAACGACATGAAACACCCTGTTCCACCCGGGTCATTCAAAGCAACGAGATGAAGCGCCCTGTCCCACCCTGGTCATTCAAAACAACGCCATGAAACACCCTGTCCCACCCAGATCATTCAAAACAACGACATGTAGCGCCCCGTCCCACCCGGGTCATTCAAAACAACGACATGTAGCGCCCGGTCCCACCCGGGTCATTCAAAACAACGACATGAAGCACCCTGTCCCACCCGGGTCATTCAAAGCAACGACATGAAACACCCTGTCCCACCCGGGTCATTCAAAGCAACGACATGAAACACCCTGTCCCACCCAGGTCATTCAAAACAACGACATGTAGCGCCCGATCCCACCCGGGTCATTCAAAACAACGACATGAAACACCCTGTCCCACCCGGGTCATTCAAAATAACGACATGAAACGCCCGGTCCCACCCGGGTCTTTCAAAACAACGACATGAAACACCCGGTCCCACCCGGGTCATTCAAGTCAACGACATGAAACGTCCAGTCCCTTCCGGGTCATTCAAAATAACGACATGAAACGCCCGGTCCCACCCGGGTCATTCAAAACAACGAAATGAAGCGCCCGGTACCACCCGGGTCATTCAAAACAACGACATGAAACACCCGGTCCCTCCCGGGTCATTCAAAACAATGACATGAAACGTCCGGTCCCACCCAGATCATTCAAAATGTTCAACGACATGTAGCGCCAGGTCCCACTCGGGTCATTCAAAACAACGACATGAAGCGCCCGGTCCCACCCGAGTCATTCAAAACAACGACATGAAACACCCTGTCCCACCCGAGTCATTCAAAACAACGACATGAAGCGCCCTGTTCCAACCAGGTTATTCAAAACAACGCCATGAAGCGCCCGGTCCCACCCGTGTCATTCAAAACAACGACATGAAGCGCCCAGTCCCACCCGGGTCATTCAAAACAACGACATGAAACACCCTGTCCCACCCGGGTCATTCAAAATAACGACATGAAACGCCCGGTCCCACCCGGGTCTTTCAAAACAACGACATGAAACACCCGGTCCCACCCGGGTCATTCAAGTCAACGACATGAAACGTCCAGTCCCTTCCGGGTCATTCAAAATAACGACATGAAACGCCCGGTCCCACCCGGGTCATTCAAAACAACGAAATGAAGCGCCCGGTACCACCCGGGTCATTCAAAACAACGACATGAAACACCCGGTCCCTCCCGGGTCATTCAAAACAATGACATGAAACGTCCGGTCCCACCCAGATCATTCAAAATGTTCAACGACATGTAGCGCCAGGTCCCACTCGGGTCATTCAAAACAACGACATGAAGCGCCCGGTCCCACCCGAGTCATTCAAAACAACGACATGAAACTGTCCCACCCGAGTCATTCAAAACAACGACATGAAGCGCCCTGTTCCAACCAGGTAATTCAAAACAACGCCATGAAGCGGCCGGTCCCACCCGTGTCATTCAAAACAACGACATGAAGCGCCCAGTCCCACCCGGGTCATTCAAAACAACGACATGAAACACCCTGTCCCACCCGAGTCATTAAAAACAACGACATGTAGCGCCCAGTCACACCCGGGTCATTCAAAACAACGCCATGAAGCGCCCGGTCCCACCCGTGTCATTCAAATCAACGACATGAAGCGCCCGGTCCCACCCGAGTCATTAAAAACAACGCCATGAAGCGCCCGGTTCCACCCGAGTCATTCAAAACAACGACATGAAACATCCTGTCCCATCCGAGTCATTAAAAACAACGACATGTAGCGCCCAGTCACACCCGGGTCATTCAAAACAACGACATGAAGCGCCCGGTCTCACCCGTGTCATTCAAATCAACGACATGAAACACAAAGTCACACCTGGGTCATTCAAAACAACGACATGAAACACCCTGTCCCACCCGAGTCATTAATAACAACGACATGAAACACCCTGTCCCACCCGGGTCATTCAAAACAACGACATGAAACAACCTGTCCCACCCGAGTCATTAAAAACAACGACATGTAGCGCCCGGTCCCACCCGAGTCATTAAAAACAACGACATGTAGCGCCCGGTCCCACCCGTGTCATTCAAAACAACGACATGAAACACCCTGTCCCACCCGAGTCATTAAAAACAACGACATGTAGCGCCCAGTCACACCCGAGTCATTCAAAACAACGACATGAAGCGCCCGGCCCCACCCGGGTCATTCAAAACAACGACATGAAACACCCTGTCCCACCCGAGTCATTAAAAACAACGACATGTAGCGCCCGATTCTACCCAGGTCATTCAAAACAATGACATGAAACGTCCGATCCTACCCAGGTCATTCAAAACAATGAGATGAAACGTCCGATCCCACCCAGATCATTCAAAACAACGACATGTAGCGCCCGATCCTACCCAGGTCATTCAAAACAATGACATGAAACGTCCGATCCCACCCAGATCATTCAAAACAACGACATGTAGCGCCCGATCCTACCCAGGTCATTCAAAACAACGACATGAAACACCCTGTCCCACCCAGGTCATTCAAAGCAACGAGATGAAGCGCCCTGTCCCACTCGGGTCATTCAAAACAACGCCATGAAACACCCTGTCCCACCCAGATCATTCAAAGCAACGACATGTAGCGCCCGGTCCCACCCGGGTCATTCAAAACAACGACATGTAGCGCCCGGTCCCACCCGGGTCATTCAAAACAACGACATGAAGCATCCTGTCCCACCCGGGTCATTCAAAGCAACGACATGAAACACCCTGTCCCACCCGGGTCATTCAAAGCAACGACATGAAACACCCTGTCCCACCCGGGTCATTCAAAACAACGACATGTAGCGCCCGATCCCACCCGGGTCATTCAAAACAACGACATGAAACACCCTGCCCCACCCGGGTCATTCAAAATAACGACATGAAACGCCCGGTCCCACCCGGGTCTTTCAAAACAACGACATGAAACGCCCGGTCCCACCCGGGTCATTCAAGTCAACGACATGAAACGTCCAGTCCCTCCCGGGTCATTCAAAATAACGACATGAAACGCCCGGTCCCACCCGGGTCATTCAAGTCAACGACATGAAACGTCCAGTCCCTCCCGGGTCATTCAAATAACGACATGAAACGCCCGGTCACACCCGGGTCATTCAAAACAACGAAATGAAGCGCCCGGTCCCACCCGTGTCATTCAAATCAACGACATGAAGCGCCTGGTCCCACCCGAGTCATTAAAAACAACGACATGTAGCGCCCAATCACACCCGGGTCATTCAAAACAACGCCATAAAGCGCCCGGTCCCACCCGAGTCATTCAAAACAACGACATGAAACACCCTGTCCCATCCGAGTCATTATAAACAACGACATGAAGCGCCCGGTCCCACCCGGGTCATTCAAAACAACGACATGAAGCGCCAGGTCCCACCCGGGTCATTCAAAACAACGACATGAAACACCCTGTCCCACCCGAGTCATTAAAAACAACGACATGTATCCCCCGATCCTACCCAGGTCATTCAAAACAATGACATGAAACGTCCGATCCCACCCAGATCATTCAAAACAACGACATGAAACGTCCGATCCCACCCAGATCATTCAAAACAACGACATGTAGCGCCCGATCCTACCCAGGTCATTCAAAACAATGACATGAAACGTCCGATCCCACCCAGATCATTCAAAACAACGACATGTAGCGCCCGATCCCACCGGGTCATTCAAAACAACGACATGAAACACCCTGTCCCACCCGGGTCATTCAAAGCAACGAGATGAAGCGCCCTGTCCCACCCGGGTCATTCAAAACAACGCCATGAAACACCCTGTCCCACCCAGATCATTCAAAACAACGACATGTAGCGCCCGGTCCCACCCGGGTCATTCAAAACAACGACATGTAGCGCCCGGTCCCACCCGGGTCATTCAAAACAACGACATGAAGCACCCTGTCCCACCCGGGTCATTCAAAGCAACGACATGAAACACCCTGTCCCACCCGGGTCATTCAAAGCAACGACATGAAACACCCTGTCCCACCCGGGTCATTCAAAACAACGACATGTAGCGCCCGATCCCACCCGGGTCATTCAAAACAACGACATGAAACACCCTGTCCCACCCGGGTCATTCAAAATAACGACATAAACGTCCAGTCCCTCCCGGGTCATTCAAAATAGCGACATGAAACGCCCGGTCCCACCCGGGTCATTCAAAACAACGAAATGAAGCGCCCGGTACCACCCGGGTCATTCAAAACAACGACATGAAACACCCGGTCCCTCCCGGGTCATTCAAAACAATGACATGAAACGTCCGATCCCACCCAGATCATTCAAAATGTTCAACGACATGTAGCGCCAGGTTCCACTCGGGTCATTCAAAACAACGACATGAAACACCCTGTCCCACCCGAGTCATTCAAAACAACGACATGAAGCGCCCTGTTCCAACCAGGTCATTCAAAACAACGTTATGAAGCGCCCGGTCCCACCCGTGTCATTCAAAACAACGACATGAAGCGCCCAGTCCCACCCGGGTCATTCAAAACAACGACATGAAACACCCTGTCCCACCCGAGTCATTAAAAACAACGACATGTAGCGCCCAGTCACACCCGGGTCATTCAAAACAACGACATGAAGCGCCCGGTCCCACCCGTGTCATTTAAATCAACGACATGAAGCGCCCGTCCCACCCGAGTTATTAAAACCAACGACATGTAGCGCCCAGTCACACCCGGGTCATTCAAAACAACGCCATGAAGCGCCCGGTCCCACCCGAGTCATTCAAAACAACGACATGAAACACCCTGTCCCATCCGAGTCATTAAAAACAACGACATGTAGCGCCCAGTCACACCCGGGTCATTCAAAACAACGACATGAAGCGCCCGGTCCCACCCGTGTCATTCAAAACAACGACATGAAACACCCTGTCCCACCCGAGTCATTAAAAACAACGACATGTAGCGCCCGATTCTACCCAGGTCATTCAAAACAATGACATGAAACGTCCAATCCTACCCAGGTCATTCAAAACAATGAGATGAAACGTCCGATCACACCCAGATCATTCAAAACAACGACATGTAGCGCCCGATCCTACCCAGGTCATTCAAAACAATGACATGAAACGTCCGATCCCACCCAGATCATTCAAAACAACGACATGTAGCGCCCGATCCCACCCGGGTCATTCAAAACAACGACATGAAACAACCTGTCCCACCCGGGTCATTCAAAGCAACGAGATGAAGCGCCCTGTCCCACCCGGGTCATTCAAAACAACGCCATGAAACACCCTGTACCACCCAGATCATTCAAAACAACGACATGTAGCGCCCCGTCCCACCCGGGTCATTCAAAACAACGACATGTAGCGCCCGGTCCCACCCGGGTCATTCAAAACAACGACATGAAGCACCCTGTCCCACCCGGGTCATTCAAAGCAACGACATGAAACACCCTGTCCCACCCGGGTCATTCAAAGCAACGACATGAAACACCCTGTCCCACCCGGGTCATTCAAAACAACGACATGTAGCGCCCGATCCCACCCGGGGCATTCAAAACAACGACATGAAACACCCTGTCCCACCCGGATCATTCAAAATAACGACATGAAACGCCCGGTCCCACCTGGGTCTTTCAAAACAACGACATGAAACGCCCGGTCCCACCCGGGTCCTTCAAGTCAACGACATGAAACGTCCAGTCCCTCCCGGGTCATTCAAAATAACGACATGAAACGCCCGGTCCCACCCGGGTCATTCAAAACAACGAAATGAAGCGCCCGGTACCACCCGGGTCATTCAAAACAACGACATGAAACACCCTGTCCCACCCGAGTCATTCAAAACAACGACATGAAGCGCCCTGTTCCAACCAGGTTATTCAAAACAACGCCATGAAGCGCCCGGTCCCACCCGTGTCATTCAAAACAACGACATGAAGCGCCCAGTCCCACCCGGGTCATTCAAAACAACGACATGAAACACCCTGTCCCACCCGAGTCATTAAAAACAACGACATGTAGCGCCCAGTCACACCCGGGTCATTCAAAACAACGCCATGAAGCGCCCGGTCCCATCCGTGTCATTCAAATCAACGACATGAAGCGCCCGGTCCCACCCGAGTCATTAAAAACAACGACATGTAGCGCCCAGTCACACCCGGGTCATTCAAAACAACGCCATGAAGCGCCTGGTCCCACCCGAGTCATTCAAAACAACGACATGAAACAACCTGTCCCACCCGAGTCATTAAAAACAACGACATGTAGCGCCCAGTTACACCCGGGGCATTCAAAACAACGACATGAAGCGCCCGGTCCCACCCGTGTCATTCAAAACAACGACATGAAACACCCTGTCCCACCCGAGTCATTAAAAACAACGACATGTAGCGCCCGATCCTACCCAGGTCATTCAAAACAACGACATGAAACACCCTGTCCCACCCGGGTCATTCAAAACAACGACATGTAGCGCCCGATCCCACCCGGGTCATTCAAAACAACGACATGAAACACCCTATCCCACCCGGGTCATTCAAGTCAACGACATGCAGTGCCCGGTCCCACCCGTGTCATTCAAAACAACGCCATGAAGCGCCCTGTCCCACCCGAGTCATTCAAAATAACGACATGAAACGCCCGGTCCCACCCGGGACTTTCAAAACAACGACATGAAGCGCCCGGTCCCACCCGGGTCATTCAAGTCAACTACATGAAACGTCCAGTCCCTCCCGGGTCATTCAAAATAACGACATGAAACGCCCGGTCCCACACGGGTCATTCAAAACAACGACATGTAGCGCCCGGTCCCACCCGGGTCATTCAAAGCAACGACATGAAACACCCTGTCCCACCCGGGTCATTCAAAGCAACGACATGAAACACCCTGTCCCACCCGGGTCATTCAAAACAACGACATGTAGCGCCCGATCCCACCCGGGTCATTCAAAACAACGACATGAAACACCCTGTCCCACCCGGGTCATTCAAAATAACGACATGAAACGCCCGGTCCCACCCGGGTCTTTCAAAACAACTACATGAAACGCCCGGTCCCACCCGGGTCATTCAAGTCAACGACATGAAACGTCCAGTCCCTCCCGGGTCATTCAAATTAACGACATGAAACGGCCGGTCCCACCCGGGTCATTCAAAACAACGAAATGAAGCGCCCGGTACCACCCGGGTCATTCAAAACAACGACATGAAACACCCGGTCCCTCCCGGGTCATTCAAAACAATGACATGAAACGTCCGGTCCCACCCAGATAATTCAAAATGTTCAACGACATGTAGCGCCAGGTCCCACTCGGGTCATTCAAAACAACGACATGAAGCGCCCGGTCCCACCCGGGTCATTCAAAACAACGACATGAAACACCCTGTCCCACCCGAGTCATTCAAAACAACGACATGAAGCGCCCTCTTCCAACCAGGTCATTCAAAACAACGCCATGAAGCGCCCGGTCCCACCCGTGTCATTCAAAACAACGACATGAAGCGCCCAGTCCCACCCGGGTCATTCAAAACAACGACATGAAACACCCTGTCCCACTCGAGTCATTAAAAACAACGCCATGTAGCGCCCAGTCACACCCGGGTCATTCAAAACAACGCCATGAAGGGCCCGGTCGCACCCGTGTCATTCAAATCAACGACATGAAGCGCCCGTCCCACCCGAGTCATTAAAACCAACGACATGTAGCGCCCAGTCACACCCGGGTCATTCAAAACAACGCCATGAAGCGCCCGGTCCCACCCGAGTCATTCAAAACAACGACATGAAACACCCTGTCCCATCCGAGTCATTAAAAACAACGACATGTAGCGCCCAGTCACACCCGGGTCATTCAAAACAACGCCATGAAGCGCCCGGTCCCACCCGGGTCATTCAAAACAACGACATGAAACACCCTGTCCCACCCGAGTCATTAAAAACAACGACATGTAGCGCCCGATTCTACCCAGGTCATTCAAAACAATGACATG
Source organism: Bathymodiolus brooksi (assembly GCA_963680875.1). NCBI lineage: Eukaryota > Metazoa > Mollusca > Bivalvia > Mytilida > Modiolidae > Bathymodiolus > Bathymodiolus brooksi. The sequence goes on along the minus strand of OY804576.1, from coordinate 58,157,693 downwards.
AAACGTCCGATCCTACCCAGGTCATTCAAAACAATGAGATGAAACGTCCGATCCCACCCAGATCATTCAAAACAACGACATGTAGCGCCCGATCCTACCCAGGTCATTCAAAACAATGACATGAAACGTCCGATTCCACCCAGATCATTCAAAACAACGACATGTAGCGCCCAATCCCACCCGGGTCATTCAAAACAACGACATGAAACACCCTGTCCCACCCGGGTCATTCAAAGCAACGAGATGAAGCGCCCTGTCCCACCCGGGTCATTCAAAACAACGACATGAAACACCCTGTTCCACCCGGGTCATTCAAAGCAACGAGATGAAGCGCCCTGTCCCACCCTGGTCATTCAAAACAACGCCATGAAACACCCTGTCCCACCCAGATCATTCAAAACAACGACATGTAGCGCCCCGTCCCACCCGGGTCATTCAAAACAACGACATGTAGCGCCCGGTCCCACCCGGGTCATTCAAAACAACGACATGAAGCACCCTGTCCCACCCGGGTCATTCAAAGCAACGACATGAAACACCCTGTCCCACCCGGGTCATTCAAAGCAACGACATGAAACACCCTGTCCCACCCAGGTCATTCAAAACAACGACATGTAGCGCCCGATCCCACCCGGGTCATTCAAAACAACGACATGAAACACCCTGTCCCACCCGGGTCATTCAAAATAACGACATGAAACGCCCGGTCCCACCCGGGTCTTTCAAAACAACGACATGAAACACCCGGTCCCACCCGGGTCATTCAATTCAACGACATGAAACGTCCAGTCCCTTCCGGGTCATTCAAAATAACGACATGAAACGCCCGGTCCCACCCGGGTCATTCAAAACAACGAAATGAAGCGCCCGGTACCACCCGGGTCATTCAAAACAACGACATGAAACACCCGGTCCCTCCCGGGTCATTCAAAACAATGACATGAAACGTCCGGTCCCACCCAGATCATTCAAAATGTTCAACGACATGTAGCGCCAGGTCCCACTCGGGTCATTCAAAACAACGACATGAAGCGCCCGGTCCCACCCGAGTCATTCAAAACAACGACATGAAACACCCTGTCCCACCCGAGTCATTCAAAACAACGACATGAAGCGCCCTGTTCCAACCAGGTTATTCAAAACAACGCCATGAAGCGCCCGGTCCCACCCGTGTCATTCAAAACAACGACATGAAGCGCCCAGTCCCACCCGGGTCATTCAAAACAACGACATGAAACACCCTGTCCCACCCGGGTCATTCAAAATAACGACATGAAACGCCCGGTCCCACCCGGGTCTTTCAAAACAACGACATGAAACACCCGGTCCCACCCGGGTCATTCAAGTCAACGACATGAAACGTCCAGTCCCTTCCGGGTCATTCAAAATAACGACATGAAACGCCCGGTCCCACCCGGGTCATTCAAAACAACGAAATGAAGCGCCCGGTACCACCCGGGTCATTCAAAACAACGACATGAAACACCCGGTCCCTCCCGGGTCATTCAAAACAATGACATGAAACGTCCGGTCCCACCCAGATCATTCAAAATGTTCAACGACATGTAGCGCCAGGTCCCACTCGGGTCATTCAAAACAACGACATGAAGCGCCCGGTCCCACCCGAGTCATTCAAAACAACGACATGAAACACCCTGTCCCACCCGAGTCATTCAAAACAACGACATGAAGCGCCCTGTTCCAACCAGGTTATTCAAAACAACGCCATGAAGCGCCCGGTCCCACCCGTGTCATTCAAAACAACGACATGAAGCGCCCAGTCCCACCCGGGTCATTCAAAACAACGACATGAAACACCCTGTCCCACCCGAGTCATTAAAAACAACGACATGTAGCGCCCAGTCACACCCGGGTCATTCAAAACAACGCCATGAAGCGCCCGGTCCCACCCGTGTCATTCAAATCAACGACATGAAGCGCCCGGTCCCACCCGAGTCATTAAAAACAACGCCATGAAGCGCCCGGTTCCACCCGAGTCATTCAAAACAACGACATGAAACATCCTGTCCCATCCGAGTCATTCAAAACAACGACATGAAGCGCCCGGTCTCACCCGTGTCATTCAAATCAACGACATGAAACACAAAGTCACACCTGGGTCATTCAAAACAACGACATGAAACACCCTGTCCCACCCGATTCATTAAAAACAACGACATGAAACACCCTGTCCCACCCGGGTCATTCAAAACAACGACATGAAACAACCTGTCCCACCCGAGTCATTAAAAACAACGACATGTAGCGCCCGGTCCCACCCGAGTCATTAAAAACAACGACATGTAGCGCCCGGTCCCACCCGTGTCATTCAAAACAACGACATGAAACACCCTGTCCCACCCGAGTCATTAAAAACAACGACATGTAGCGCCCAGTCACACCCGAGTCATTCAAAACAACGACATGAAGCGCCCGGCCCCACCCGGGTCATTCAAAACAACGACATGAAACACCCTGTCCCACCCGAGTCATTAAAAACAACGACATGTAGCGCCCGATTCTACCCAGGTCATTCAAAACAATGACATGAAACGTCCGATCCTACCCAGGTCATTCAAAACAATGAGATGAAACGTCCGATCCCACCCAGATCATTCAAAACAACGACATGTAGCGCCCGATCCTACCCAGGTCATTCAAAACAATGACATGAAACGTCCGATCCCACCCAGATCATTCAAAACAACGACATGTAGCGCCCGATCCTACCCAGGTCATTCAAAACAACGACATGAAACACCCTGTCCCACCCAGGTCATTCAAAGCAACGAGATGAAGCGCCCTGTCCCACTCGGGTCATTCAAAACAACGCCATGAAACACCCTGTCCCACCCAGATCATTCAAAACAACGACATGTAGCGCCCGGTCCCACCCGGGTCATTCAAAACAACGACATGTAGCGCCCGGTCCCACCCGGGTCATTCAAAACAACGACATGAAGCATCCTGTCCCACCCGGGTCATTCAAAGCAACGACATGAAACACCCTGTCCCACCCGGGTCATTCAAAGCAACGACATGAAACACCCTGTCCCACCCGGGTCATTCAAAACAACGACATGTAGCGCCCGATCCCACCCGGGTCATTCAAAACAACGACATGAAACACCCTGTCCCACCCGGGTCATTCAAAATAACGACATGAAACGCCCGGTCCCACCCGGGTCTTTCAAAACAACGACATGAAACGCCCGGTCCCACCCGGGTCATTCAAGTCAACGACATGAAACGTCCAGTCCCTCCCGGGTCATTCAAAATAACGACATGAAACGCCCGGTCCCACCCGGGTCATTCAAGTCAACGACATGAAACGTCCAGTCCCTCCCGGGTCATTCAAATAACGACATGAAACGCCCGGTCACACCCGGGTCATTCAAAACAACGAAATGAAGCGCCCGGTCCCACCCGTGTCATTCAAATCAACGACATGAAGCGCCTGGTCCCACCCGAGTCATTAAAAACAACGACATGTAGCGCCCAGTCACACCCGGGTCATTCAAAACAACGCCATAAAGCGCCCGGTCCCACCCGAGTCATTCAAAACAACGACATGAAACACCCTGTCCCATCCGAGTCATTATAAACAACGACATGAAGCGCCCGGTCCCACCCGGGTCATTCAAAACAACGACATGAAGCGCCCGGTCCCACCCGGGTCATTCAAAACAACGACATGAAACACCCTGTCCCACCCGAGTCATTAAAAACAACGACATGTATCCCCCGATCCTACCCAGGTCATTCAAAACAATGACATGAAACGTCCGATCCCACCCAGATCATTCAAAACAACGACATGAAACGTCCGATCCCACCCAGATCATTCAAAACAACGACATGTAGCGCCCGATCCTACCCAGGTCATTCAAAACAATGACATGAAACGTCCGATCCCACCCAGATCATTCAAAACAACGACATGTAGCGCCCGATCCCACCGGGTCATTCAAAACAACGACATGAAACACCCTGTCCCACCCGGGTCATTCAAAGCAACGAGATGAAGCGCCCTGTCCCACCCGGGTCATTCAAAACAACGCCATGAAACACCCTGTCCCACCCAGATCATTCAAAACAACGACATGTAGCGCCCGGTCCCACCCGGGTCATTCAAAACAACGACATGTAGCGCCCGGTCCCATCCGGGTCATTCAAAACAACGACATGAAGCACCCTGTCCCACCCGGGTCATTCAAAGCAACGACATGAAACACCCTGTCCCACCCGGGTCATTCAAAGCAACGACATGAAACACCCTGTCCCACCCGGGTCATTCAAAACAACGACATGTAGCGCCCGATCCCACCCGGGTCATTCAAAACAACGACATGAAACACCCTGTCCCACCCGGGTCATTCAAAATAACGACATGAAACGTCCAGTCCCTCCCGGGTCATTCAAAATAGCGACATGAAACGCCCGGTCCCACCCGGGTCATTCAAAACAACGAAATGAAGCGCCCGGTACCACCCGGGTCATTCAAAACAACGACATGAAACACCCGGTCCCTCCCGGGTCATTCAAAACAATGACATGAAACGTCCGATCCCACCCAGATCATTCAAAATGTTCAACGACATGTAGCGCCAGGTTCCACTCGGGTCATTCAAAACAACGACATGAAGCGCCCGGTCCCACCCGGGTCATTCAAAACAACGACATGAAACACCCTGTCCCACCCGAGTCATTCAAAACAACGACATGAAGCGCCCTGTTCCAACCAGGTCATTCAAAACAACGCCATGAAGCGCCCGGTCCCACCCGTGTCATTCAAAACAACGACATGAAGCGCCCAGTCCCACCCGGGTCATTCAAAACAACGACATGAAACACCCTGTCCCACCCGAGTCATTAAAAACAACGACATGTAGCGCCCAGTCACACCCGGGTCATTCAAAACAACGACATGAAGCGCCCGGTCCCACCCGTGTCATTTAAATCAACGACATGAAGCGCCCGTCCCACCCGAGTTATTAAAACCAACGACATGTAGCGCCCAGTCACACCCGGGTCATTCAAAACAACGCCATGAAGCGCCCGGTCCCACCCGAGTCATTCAAAACAACGACATGAAACACCCTGTCCCATCCGAGTCATTAAAAACAACGACATGTAGCGCCCAGTCACACCCGGGTCATTCAAAACAACGACATGAAGCGCCCGGTCCCACCCGTGTCATTCAAAACAACGACATGAAACACCCTGTCCCACCCGAGTCATTAAAAACAACGACATGTAGCGCCCGATTCTACCCAGGTCATTCAAAACAATGACATGAAACGTCCGATCCTACCCAGGTCATTCAAAACAATGAGATGAAACGTCCGATCACACCCAGATCATTCAAAACAACGACATGTAGCGCCCGATCCTACCCAGGTCATTCAAAACAATGACATGAAACGTCCGATCCCACCCAGATCATTCAAAACAACGACATGTAGCGCCCGATCCCACCCGGGTCATTCAAAACAACGACATGAAACAACCTGTCCCACCCGGGTCATTCAAAGCAACGAGATGAAGCGCCCTGTCCCACCCGGGTCATTCAAAACAACGCCATGAAACACCCTGTCCCACCCAGATCATTCAAAACAACGACATGTAGCGCCCCGTCCCACCCGGGTCATTCAAAACAACGACATGTAGCGCCCGGTCCCACCCGGGTCATTCAAAACAACGACATGAAGCACCCTGTCCCACCCGGGTCATTCAAAGCAACGACATGAAACACCCTGTCCCACCCGGGTCATTCAAAGCAACGACATGAAACACCCTGTCCCACCCGGGTCATTCAAAACAACGACATGTAGCGCCCGATCCCACCCGGGGCATTCAAAACAACGACATGAAACACCCTGTCCCACCCGGATCATTCAAAATAACGACATGAAACGCCCGGTCCCACCTGGGTCTTTCAAAACAACGACATGAAACGCCCGGTCCCACCCGGGTCATTCAAGTCAACGACATGAAACGTCCAGTCCCTCCCGGGTCATTCAAAATAACGACATGAAACGCCCGGTCCCACCCGGGTCATTCAAAACAACGAAATGAAGCGCCCGGTACCACCCGGGTCATTCAAAACAACGACATGAAACACCCGGTCCCTCCCGGGTCATTCAAAACAATGACATGAAACGTCCGGTCCCACCCAGATCATTCAAAATGTTCAACGACATGTAGCGCCAGGTCCCACTCGGGTCATTCAAAACAACGACATGAAACACCCTGTCCCACCCGAGTCATTCAAAACAACGACATGAAGCGCCCTGTTCCAACCAGGTTATTCAAAACAACGCCATGAAGCGCCCGGTCCCACCCGTGTCATTCAAAACAACGACATGAAGCGCCCAGTCCCACCCGGGTCATTCAAAACAACGACATGAAACACCCTGTCCCACCCGAGTCATTAAAAACAACGACATGTAGCGCCCAGTCACACCCGGGTCATTCAAAACAACGCCATGAAGCGCCCGGTCCCACCCGTGTCATTCAAATCAACGACATGAAGCGCCCGGTCCCACCCGAGTCATTAAAAACAACGACATGTAGCGCCCAGTCACACCCGGGTCATTCAAAACAACGCCATGAAGCGCCTGGTCCCACCCGAGTCATTCAAAACAACGACATGAAACACCCTGTCCCACCCGAGTCATTAAAAACAACGACATGTAGCGCCCAGTTACACCCGGGGCATTCAAAACAACGACATGAAGCGCCCGGTCCCACCCGTGTCATTCAAAACAACGACATGAAACACCCTGTCCCACCCGAGTCATTAAAAACAACGACATGTAGCGCCCGATCCTACCCAGGTCATTCAAAACAACGACATGAAACACCCTGTCCCACCCGGGTCATTCAAAACAACGACATGTAGCGCCCGATCCCACCCGGGTCATTCAAAACAACGACATGAAACACCCTGTCCCACCCGGGTCATTCAAGTCAACGACATGCAGTGCCCGGTCCCACCCGTGTCATTCAAAACAACGCCATGAAGCGCCCTGTCCCACCCGAGTCATTCAAAATAACGACATGAAACGCCCGGTCCCACCCGGGACTTTCAAAACAACGACATGAAACGCCCGGTCCCACCCGGGTCATTCAAGTCAACTACATGAAACGTCCAGTCCCTCCCGGGTCATTCAAAATAACGACATGAAACGCCCGGTCCCACCCGGGTCATTCAAAACAACGAAATGAAGCGCCCGGTACCACCCGGGTCATTCAAAACAACGACATGAAACGCCCGGTCCCTCCCGGGTCATTCAAAACAATGACATGAAACGTCCGGTTCCACCCAGATCATTCAAAATGTTCAACGACATGTAGCGCCAGGTCCCACTCGGGTCATTCAAAACAACGACATGAAGCACCCGGTCCCACCCGGGTCATTGAAAACAACGACATGAAACACCCTGTCCCACCCGAGTCATTCAAAACAACGACATGAAGCGCCCTGTTCCAACCAGGTCATTCAAAACAACGCCATGAAGCGCCCGGTCCCACCCGTGTCATTCAAAACAACGACATGAATCGCCCGGTCCCACCCGGGTCATTCAAAACAACGACATGAAACACCCTGTCCCACCCGAGTCATTAAAAACAACGACATGTAGCGCCCAGTCACACCCGGGTCATTCAAAACAACGCCATGAAGCGCCCGGTCCCACCCGTGTCATTCAAATCAACGACATGAAGCGCCCGGTCCCACCCGAGTCATTAAAAACAACGACATGTAGCGCCCAGTCACACCCGGGTCATTCAAAACAACGACATGAAGCGCCCGGTCCCACCCGGGTCATTCAAAACAACGACATGAAACACCCTGTCCCACCCAGATCATTCAAAACAACGACGTGTAGCGCCCGATCCTACCCAGGTCATTCAAAACAACGACATGTAGCGCCCGATCCCACCCGGGTCATTCAAAACAACGACATGAAACACCCTGTCCCACCCGGGTCATTCAAAGCAACGAGATGAAGCGCCTTGTCCCACCCGGGTCATTCAAAACAACGCCATGAAACACCCTGTCCCACCCAGATCATTCAAAACAACGACATGTAGCGCCCGGTCCCACCCGGGTCATTCAAAACAACGACATGAAACACCCTGTCCCACCCGGGTCATTCAAAGCAACGACATGAAACACCCTGTCCCACCCGGGTCATTCAAAGCAACGACATGAAACACCCTGTCCCACCCGGGTCATTCAAAACAACGACATGTAGCGCCCGATCCCACCCGGGTCATTCAAAACAACGACATGAAACACCCTGTCCCACCCGGGTCATTCAAGTCAACGACATGCAGCGCCCGGTCCCACCCGTGTCATTCAAAACAACGCCATGAAGCGCCCTGTCCCACCCGAGTCATTCAAAACAACGACATGAAACACCCGGTCCAACGCAGGTGATTTAAAACATTAAGAGGATAAATATTTTTGATGGAGTTCATCTGTTAATCTTTAATAAATGTATGGACACCAAAAGAAACGCAACACTAGTTTTTCATTAAATAAAAAAAAATAATCTTATTCACAGAAGATATGTTGTATTATAACAATACTTATCCAAATGGTCACAAATCATTTAAATTTTAAAAGATCGAAAACAAGATTACTATATATAAATTCCACACATATCGGGTGTTTTTTATGACACTGTTTTTTTTAATCGATGTATTATCCTGGGCGTTTTCTCAAGTAACTGAGTAATTTCATCTTATAAAAAGATATAGTTTGCGGTTGTTTGTATGATTAAAAATATGACAATGACTTTAAAACGTTTATATATTATTTTTTAAATTTAGTTCTGCACGCGAATAGTTGATTGATTGCTTGCTTGCTTGCTTGCTTGCTTGCTTGCTTGCTTGATTGATTGATTGATTGATTGATTGATTGATTGATTGATTGATTGATTGATTGATTGATTGATTGATTGATTGATTGATTGATTGATTGATTGATTGATTGATTGATTGATTGATTGATTGATTGATTGATTGATTGATTGATTGATTGATTGATTGATTGATTGATTGATTGATTGATTGATTGATTGATTGGTTGATTGGTTGATTGATTGATTGATTGATTGATTGATCGATCGATCGATCGATCGATCGATCGATCGATCGATCGACCGATTGATTGATTGATTGATTGATTGATTGATTGATTGATTGATTGATTGATTGATTGATTGATTGATTGATTGATTGATTGATTGATTGATTGATTGATTGATTGATTGATTGATTGATTGATTGATTGATTGATTGATTGATTGATTGATTGATTGATTGATTGATTGATTGATTGATTGATTGATTGATTGATTGATTGATTGATTGATTGATTGATTGATTGATTGATTGATTGATTGATTGATTGACAGCAGTATTTCAGCTATATTCAGGACGATTTAAATTGTTCGACATTTCAGCAATTGTTCTACAAAATGAGCCATAAATCAAACTTTTAAGTTTATCATCGAGGTAGACATTTACTAGGACAAGGTCGCTTCGTCTAGCTGAAATCACAATTGACGTTAAAATACAGATTAAATGAATTAGATAAAACGAGCGATTTGATTAATCAAACCTTCACATTTAACCGATCGGATCATTAACAGTTTCAACTCATTCATTTACTTAGAGAGGCCATAGGTTATTGCGTGTGTGTGTGTGTGGGGGGGGGGGGGGGGAGATGGCTTGCAATTCTGTATATTTACGTCTGTTGTTCTTCCAGACAATGACTGATTGTTCATTTACATCAAGGTGAACAATGTATCAGTTATATCATGGTGAAATTAGCTAGCTCACTGAAACAACATGTAATTTGCGGGTAGATATGCAGCTTCACTCGGACACATTATTCTGATTCCCGAGCTAATCAGTCTTTGCTCCGAAACAAAAAATAACGTCGAGAATTATGCAAGACAATGGCCAAAATGTGAAAAGGAGGACTTAAATGCTCTTTCCGAATGGGTGAAGAGCGTGAGGTCGCTTATACAGGTTAGAATTGGGTCTATGAACACTCGCTCTACATCAATCTTTAAAGACACAAATGTTGCTAAACACCTGTCTCTCCTTCATGATAAATATGTTATTGTCTCCGCCGACAAGGCCCCTAACAATGTTGTTTTTGTGTGTAAATCACAATTACATAGACTGCTTGATAAAGGAATTGGGTATTGACAATTCACTTGGCAACCCTACATATACTCCGATAACACTTACGAACGAGGAAATCCTGGACAATCATAGGTCTGTTTTATGTTCCTTTGGAATATCAATCAAAGATGAAGAACTGGATCTACAATCACTATACTGGATTCCTAAATTACACAAGTGTCCTTTCAAACAGCACTATATTGCTGGGTCTGCCAAATGCTACACGAAACCTCTTTCCAAATTATAAACATGTATTCTATCGGTGATCAAAGCCGGGCTACTCGAGGGGTGGTGTGAATCAGATGTGGATTCTGAAGAACTCTAAAGATCTGTTAGAGTGCATACAATCTAGGCCCCTCTCCTCCTGCAATATCATTAAAACATTTGACTTCTCTACCCTTTACACAACTATTCCTCACTCTAAGCTGAAGGACAAATTAAGGGAGTTGGTCCAACTGTGTTTCATAAAAGAGAATGACCAACGTAGATACAAATACCTTGTGCTAGGAAGGGACAGATCTTATTTTGTAAAAAAAAACTCTGATTCTACCAAAAAGTTCTCTGAAACTGACATTATTAACATGCTCAAGTTTTTGATTGACTACATATTTGTTATCTTTGGTGGAAGTGTTTTTCAACAGACAGTCGGCATACCTATGTATTGCTGCTAACAATGAAGCTATTGAACCAAGGGTTCCTCTTAGCTAAGATGAAGTCATCACTTCGAAAGTTTTACGGTCGCCACCATGACTTGGTTGATCGCTATGGAATATCTGTGTCACAAATGACCACGGATATGTTCCACTTGTCGTAAACACTTTCCGGTCCTGTCCTCGTTCATGTCTTATCACCGGGTTTGTAACTAGATTAACACGACGGGTGTCACTAGTGGAGCAGGAACTGCTTACCCTTCCAGAGCACCTGAGTTCACCCCCGGTTTGTAGAGGGGTTCGTGTTACTCGATCTTTAGTTTTATATGTATGTTTTGTAGATCGTTGCTTGTCCTTTTGTACCTTTTCTTTTGGCAATTGTGTTGTCTGTTCTTCTTCGATATACGGATTCTGATTACCCCTTTGGTATCTTCAAGCTCTTCTTCATAGCCTGTGGTTTGACCCGACGAGTGCTCGAACCTACGATCTACCGTACTAGATGCGAGCACGTTAACCATTAACACCACCAATGCGATGGGGTTCCAGACAATTGAAGTGAGTGGTACCCAGTAAATGTCTACAATATATTTTGTAAATCACAGATGAAACTTCTTTATTCCTTTTCTTAAAAGCTTGGTTTATAGTACATTTTGTAGAAAACATATAAATCATCCGAAACAATGAAAAATAATTGGTGGAATAAGGTAGAGTTTGTCTCGTATCGCACCTGTGTCTACAGCTATGTCACGAACATATGTATCTAGCAATGGGTTGGTTTGGTTTATGGTGCTAACGCCACTTTCAACAATATTTCAGTTATATCGTAGCGGTCAGTTTTATTAGTGGAGGAAACCTGAGTACCCGGAGAAAACCACCGACCGCAAGTTTCTGAACAACTTCATCACATAATGTTGTATCGCGCACACCTCGTCATCAACGGGATTCGAACTCACAACTTAAGTGGTGATAGGCACTGATTGCACAAGTAGTTGTAAATCCAACTACCATACGATCACTGTCACAACGGCCCACTATTAATAGGAAGGTCGACTGTGCATATAATATAAGAGAAGGTTGTTGCTAACTATTTTAACGACCTCTTCATATTCGTTTTTGCGAGGGCCCGGGTTGTTCAATGAGATAGGTAGTTGGATCTAACAACTCATACAAGCCTATCACCAATACGGCGTGGGTTCGCGCCCGGCTTTGTAAATTACAAAAAGGGTGCACTCGACTCGCAGCCGCAAGTGATAAAGCTTACCAGTTGGTTGGCAATGGTCGGTTGTTCTCTACGGGCAATCCGGCTTCTTCCACCACTAAAACTGGTCGTCATGATATAGCTGAAATATTGCGGTTAAAACACCCAAAATCAAATTAAATCAAATTCGTTTTTTGCATGATATAATTCATTATACTCCGCTGTACACCGTCTGCTTCATTAAATATCCAACTAAATTTCCCCTAATGGCCCCGTCTTGATAATAAACGTAATCTATTTTACTATAGAGCGTACTATGAACTTGACGTCACATTCTCTTACTAAATTGTTTATACATGTCCGTATTCCTGGACGAAAATTGCCTTGAACCACATGTCTCTGTGTCCCTTACAATTTGCAAGATTGATGTTTGATAAAAAGCTATGAACACTTACTGCACTTTGGCCACCACGACCAGATCACTAAATTTCTAATATGTCCGAACTAGAACTAAAATGGCATGTCGCCATACTTCAAAGTAGGGATTGGGGACGAATTCGAACCCACATATATTCCCAATCTCTTACAATTTGCAGGATTGTTGTTGAACGGTAAGTTACGAACCTCTGGTACACTTTGATCAACATGACTAAGTGGGTATTTCTCAGAGTGGGGTAATGTACGAATTCACACCAACAGAAATTCCCAATCTCTTCAAATACACAGGATTGGTGTTTAGTGGAAAGCTACGAACGTCTCGTACACGACCGAAAGGGTAAAGTTATAATAATACTATATCGGTACCATGTCGTGAATGGTATATCGCCATGTCTCTATCATTTAACCTTTTAGATGATTTCTATATAAGGCCACTGTTTTTAACATTCGGTTAATGCTATTTTCAATTGAAAGAGAATAGTGTGTTACAAATAAATCAATTTAAAATTTTAGTATTGATCAAGAACGAATCAAATATTTTTCAAAAGAGAGAAGTGTATTGGGGTAAGTCCAGGATATGTTTTAGTTAATCTGTATATATTAACTATTTAACTGTTTCATGGAAAAATGGGTTTAACCCCTGCTCCATCTCTTGAGTCTGTACCCAGCTGTATACAGGATAATGTAAAAACTACACGATCAAACGCGGACGTCAACGAAGACACCATATCTAAGATTGAAAATTACACTTTATAATGAAATACGATCTCGACTTATATCATAACCTTATTATTTCTATAAGAATGCAATGTTGGGGGATAGTACATGAGACGAATGTCAGAACACAGTTTCTTCAATCAGGATAGATAATTGCAGGCTAACATTCCACTAGTATTCAATAATGTAGCTGCGGAACCGTAGTTCTGAAGTCATTTTTTCACGCAGAGGTAAAATAGACCGTTAAGAGATACGGCTCCGCAGCTGTGAATATAAAAAAAATCTTTACGCAAAAAAAAAAAGAAATTTTAGCATGTTGAAAATAATCCATGTTGTATCTAATTCATACGCTTTGATTGGTTGGTTGGTTGGTGTGTTTATGGTCTTTAACACCACTTTCAACAATATTTAAGTTATATCGCGGCAGTCAGTTTTGTTGGTGGAGGAAACTGAAGTACCCGAAGAAAACAACGACATATCGTAAGTCACTGACAAATTTTTTCACATAATATTGTATCGAGTATACCTCGCCATGAACGGGGTTCGAACTCAAAACATTTGTGGTGATAGGCACTTATTGCATAGGTAGGTATGCATCCAACTACCATACGATGATGACCACAACGGCCCCCAATTAATTAGTTATGTACATATGTATATGCAAAATTAAACTGGTAACGAAGCAATAAGTCGCAAAGTTCTGTCGATGACCCCTTAAAACAAGTTGTTTAAAGGCTAAATATGTATTATACTTTTTGTATATGATATCTTGATACTTTCCAATGAAGTGGGTGTTGTCTTTATAAGATTTTGCTAAATTGTCTTATCTCAGATTTAAGTTCTTTCATCTTCTCTTTTTGCTTTTTATACTAAATGCAGCATAACTAATATATATATGCAAAGTGTGGGAACTAAAATTTACCGTAGACTAATTCACACATACCATATCTTCCCGAGTCATAGGTCACGTGTGCTAAAAATGTTTCGCAATCTTTCCATGGTAAGATGTATGAAACATCATTGCGGATATTTCTTGGTGTTACTACTATTTTCACTGGTCTCATTTTCCAATATTATTACAATGATCAATACACATTATCTGTTTGATCTTTTTTGGTGATATACTAACAACATTTAACGATATCCCTAGCGGGGTCATATTTTCAACTGACCAAACAGCGACGAGCCTTCCAAATGTTGAGGTATAAAAACCAAGTACACGCTGAGAGCTGATTGTCCAATTGTTCAATACAATGTATATATTTAATGCTATCTTGCACTGATAAGACGCTTAAAGACCTTGTGAACGTATATTTGGTCCTTTAAATAATTTATAAACAACTCCCAACTCCATTTATATTTCGTCTTTGATTTGATTGATTTTGATTTTTGGTGTTTTAACGACACTTTCAGCAATATTTCAACTATATCATGGCGACCAGTTTTAGTGGTGGAAGAAGCCGGAGTACCCGGAGAGAACCACCGACCATGGGCAAGCAACTGGTAAACTTTATCACTTGCGGCTGCGAGTCGAGTGCACCCTTTTTTGTAATTTTACAAAGCCGGGCGCGAACCCACGCCGTATTGGTGATAAGCTTGAATGAGTTGTTAGGTAATCCAACTACCTATCTCATTGAGCCACCCGGGCCCTATATTTCGTCTTTGAAGAACACATTTTCTATGCTGCATATTCCATCAAGAATGCATATTGTAATATTTTTTCTGTTGAAATAGATATAATGTAATAATAATAATGTTATCCCATCAAAGAACTCGCATTGCCTTGTTATAATGATATATATAGTAACACTATCTTGTAAAGTTAATAGTGTCCTGTCAATCATAAGATAATATTCATTTTAAATGGAATTTATAACATCTATAGTCCAACTTAATTTAGATGAACCCAACTTCAAAAGAAATTGATCGGCTATATAAATTAATAGGCTATGTAACATTTTTCATTTTAAATTACAAGTAATAACCAAGGAGTTGGCTCTTTTAAAATCCCGACATTAAAATACGATTTGTTGTCTCGGCGACATGAAATAGAAAAACAAATTAAATATAGTACAAAATGTATATGTACATTGTCGGAAAATATTAAAATTTAGAAACAGGTAGAAAGGACACCATTTTGGGGTTATGGTGTTTATCATATAATGTTGTATCGAGTACATCTCGCCATGAACAAGATTCGAACTTGCAACGTTTGTGGTGATAGGCACTGATTACATATGTAGTTGTATACCCAACTAACATACGATCACGACCAGATTTTTTTTTTACCGACAATGTACTATATTGTGTTTATCTTGTGATGTCGAAAAATCCAAAACAACTGTCAAATCTTACTTAAAAGAGCAGAAACCAGTACCGTTTTAATCGTTTTCAATGGTATCTTCTTTTCGTGCTATACTGTTGCCGTTTCATGCCGTTCGCTCTACACTAATCAGATATCAGGAAAGACTGTTATTTGCATACTATAAAGACGAACAGAAATGTTATCTTATATCTGTAGTGTACAGTATACGTAATGATTACAGGATAAGATAACAATAAATGTACATAAACTATTTTACAATTGTCTGCACTTACCAGGAGTAAAAAAGAGAGGTATGGTAATAGCTTGCGGTGGCTGTGTATAATTGTTACTCTTTCAGACCAGTTTACTGCTTTCGAAAACAAAACAAAAATCTTTCCAGTGTCAGTTCACTTGAATGTTCAACTTAAAATGCTTTGAATCCTGCCTCTTAAGACAAGTATGATGTAGCTTACGTCCCCCCGAAACAGTCGTAGTAATTCCTGTATAAGTATTTTCTAAAGTAGATTTATAAATCATATGAATTATTACTTTTCTTCTAAACGTCATGATAACTATATCAAACATATAAAAATACGTCACGAAATCAGATTCAAGCTTTCTGTAACTACAAGATGCTTGTGGATATTTTGGACTGTAACATTGGGTAATAGTGAAAATGTTTTGAGTATTGGGAAATGGGTGTATAGGTTAGATTCTAGTACTAATATTGATTGTATACTTGTAATGTTTATCTATTAGTTTTTATGATAACAATTTATATTATGTTGAAGTAGGTCACTAGATTATAATGCTTCAAACAACTTTATATAATTGGTATTTGTCTTTTCTCCTTTAAGTATAGACCAATAAGGAGTGAGAAAAGCAACTTGAAGACTGATTTGGGTCATATGTATGTTGGCTTTTTTTTTTGTTCCATAAGAAACATTATTGCAGTAAGGTATCGTAGTTTCATATATCGTAATATTTTTTTCTTTTTATTTATTTATGCATCTCTTATTTATTGCATTATGTGATCAAGTTTGTCAGTGACTTGTGACAGGCCGGTGGTTTTCTCCGTGTACTCCGATTTCCTCCGCCAATAAAACTGACAGACAGAATATAACTGAAATAGTGTTGCAAGTTGCTTTAAACACTATAGCCTAATCCTAACCCTTATTTACTGCTGAAAACTTAGTGGAACACCTTTTGCGGTCATTTTCGATTATATCCCGCTGAAAAGCTTAAATATTCGGAGTATGACCTTATATTTTAAACAAGAACATGGGATCGTTTAGTAGTTAGCTTTACATTTAGCTTAAGTTTTCAATCAGATTATATCGAAAGTTGAAAGTTCAATAAGACTTTATGCAATGAAGATTGTCACTATCTTGTTGCAATAATGTTTCACATGAAAAAAAAAAGCCAACATACGATATATATGACCCAATCAGTCTTCAAGTTGCTTTTCTCACTCCTTAATGGTCTATACTTAAAGGAGAAAAGACAAATACCAATTTTATAAAGTTGTTTGAAGCATTATAATCTAGTGACCTACTTCAACATAATATAAATTGTTATCATAAAAACTAATAGATAAACATTACAAGTATACAATCAATATTAGTATTAGAATCTAAGCTAGACCTTTATCCCAATGCTAAAACAGTTTCATTATTATCCTATTTTTGTTTTTGTTACAATCCAAAATATCCCCATGCCTCTTGTAGTTACAGAAAGCTTGAATCTGATTTCGTGATGTATTATTTATATGTTTGATATAGTTATCATATCCTTTAGAAGAAAAGTAAAAATTCATATGATTTATAAATCTACTTTAGAAAATACTTATACAGGAATTACTACGACTGTTTCTTGACTTATATTACAGCGTACTTGTCTTAGTCACAGGGGCTAGGTGCGTCCGAAAAAAAAAAAAAAAAAAATACTATATAATACTACAAGGGGGGGAACTCACTTGCTTCCATTTTTTTAAGTCGTCGTGTTAAATTGATCGTAACTTCGGAATGCCTTAATATTTTCAAAAAATGTTTCCACCAGTCGAAAGTCAAGTAATTTTCCTTTCCAAAGAGACCCCAATTGTTAGTGTAGGCCTCCGAACTGCTGAGGTATCATACACGAACCAAAACAAAACGGCGTGAAAATCCGAAGTCGTACAAACGTTGGATTGACCACTTCCCATCTGTGTACAGACTTTCCCATGCGTAAACGAGTCATTTTGACTAACTAAATACTTTCATCCATTCAAATTATGATAAAATTTCTTACCTTACGCCAATTTATATGTCCTTTAAGTCTGTTTTTGAAAGAAATCCAATTTGCATCCTTGACAAACGCCATAGACGTGAAAATTGAGAGAGTTCTAACGGGCTTTTTGATTGGCTGAAACAGATTCGTAAGGTAAGAAATTTTATCATAATTTGAATGGATGAAAGTATTTAGCTAGTCAAAATGACTCGTTTACGCATGGGAAAGTCTGTACACAGATGGGAAGTGGTCAACCCAACGTTTGTACGACTTCGGATTTTCACGCCGTTTTGTTTTGGTTCGTGTATGATACCTCAGCAGTTCGGAGGCCTACACTAACAATTGGGGTCTCTTTGGAAAGGAAAATTACTTGACTTTCGACTGGTGGAAACATTTTTTGAAAATATTAAGGCATTCCGAAGTTACGATCAATTTAACACGACGACTTAAAAAAATGGAAGCAAGTGAGTTCCCACCCTTGTAGTATTATATAGTATTTTTTTTATTTTTTTTTTTTCGGACGCACCTAGCCCCTGTGGTCTTAGTAGGTAGGATTAAACGACCACAAGCCTCGTTTCCATCTGTTTGAAACTATATTGCTCAGACACCATTCAAAAAGAATAAAATAGTTAGAAACGACAGGTATATATAACATTTATATAAAAAGAACAGATATGAAACATTCTGATGTTGTGAGCATGCCGAAGAATAAAAAAAAAACTTTTTATATACCGAATGAGTTTACGTTTGATTTATGAACAAGTTCTAGACTTACAACGGGGATATTTCAAGCAGAATAAAATAAATACAGCTACTATTTTCAAGTATTAATTATATGTTTTTCTAAAGTCATTTCTTGAGTAATTTAAATACACCATTCTACAATTAAGGTTTGTATGTAAGTGTCATAATGGCTGTAAATGCGTGGTGTTGTGGTCTGTTAGATTGCGTCAATTACGGCCCAGCACCTCCGACTTCAGCACTCAGGGTTTCTGTTAGGGTTACCTCTCCTTTAACTTCTGGTATAATACCTTTCCTGGAAGCACAGGAGGGACTTTACAGGTCCCAAATTGGATTTATCCTCGAGGTTTTCTCCCGAAGCCTTTCCCATAAATTGGTATGCCGAAAGGCAGCGGAGGTTTGATAATGGAGTTTCCCTCTCCATCCACAAAACAGTGGAACTATTTAACCCATAGTATTTAGGTGATGTGTGATACAAATAATTCTGGGTCGCCGTGGTCGTGATCGTATGGTAGTTAGATTTATAACTACATGTACTTATGCAATCAGTGCCTACCACCACTAAAGTTGTGAGTTCGAATCCCGAGGTGTACTCGATACAACATTATATGATAAAGTTTGTCAGGGACTTGCGACAGGTCGGTGGTTTTTTTCCGGGTACTTCAGTTTCCTCCACCAATAAAACTGACCTCCACGATATAACTGAAATATTGCTGAAATTAGAGTTAAACACCATAACCCTAACTCTAACCATACAAATAATTCTAACATACATGTACATACATGTAACATACATGTAACATACAAATAATTCTAACATACATGTACATACATGTAACATACAAATAATTCTAACATACATGTACATATAGATACCGATAATGATTGCTAAAACCATTCATATTGCTAAGTGTAAAATGTACTCTAGAATTAATATGTAATAAGGAGATTTGTAAAACGACATCCTTTGTAGTGTATTATTTACTGTTTGTAAACGTGCTCTCTTTAAGAGCATATCTAGTTGAAACACTGTTCATTTATGTTAAGCACCAATTGAATAATCAATCATTTATACATTAATCCATTTTTGTAGTCTTTTCTTTGTAAATTTGTGTATAATAAGTTTGTTAGTATTTACAGGACCGCCAATTCTCCAAATAATGATACTCAAACTGAGTCCACCACGGTGTGTCATAAGCAAGGAATCAGTACAACAAAAATGAATTGATGAATTGTGATTTAGAAAACAGCTTTATACTTGTTTATTTGTCATGGGCACCGGGGCGCCGGCCCTGCTGACACTCCCCGCCCCCCTCTCAGTGGGCCTGAGCATTTAGCATATATTATGGACTTATGTTTTGAATGTCAAAAGAAGAAATAATGAATAGGTCTGAACAGTTGGCCTTGCAAAGTGTTACCAACAGACAACTCCTTGGAAAAAAATCTCATTATAGGGGATGCTGCAATTAATTGTCGTTGATATTCCAGAAGCATTGGATTCTACATATAGGGGTGGTTGTAGCCCTCAATAGTAGAAGATTCTAATTTTACCCCTGGATCAAAAAAATATAAATGAAGAAATGTCATCTTATAGTCAATTAACAAGTTAATATTTACCGTTGATGGGTTTTTTTCTCTTAGAGAATCTAAATCTATTGAGAAACATGTACAGACGAAAACATACGATTTTTATCTATTTGTAAATATGCTAATGATCTTTGTGTTTTAAAGTTTAAAACGTTTTTTTTTTTGTTGTTGTCAAAAATGAAACACCTGACAGGTGGGGTTTATATCTGATACCGATCTTTAAATGTTAATCAAATGCAATATTATCAGTCTATAAATATTATCTGTGTTATAATCGTATTCATCATCAAATAGCACCAACAATATTGCACACACAAATAAAATAATATTATTAAAGTTGAAGATTCTTAAGTTCTAGATTTTTACATTCTTTTTTATCATCAGTATTTTGTTATTATTTATTTATTTATTTTATTATTTTATTTTTGTTATTTATTTATTTTTTTCATTGCAAAATTTGTTTTTAATATAACTTGAAAATCCTGTTTAAACACATTTCGCCGGTAAAAAGTACATGAATTTTGAATGGAGGTTTACATGTACTAATTATGTCTGACTCATGGTATAGATGTGACACATCATTTAAATATCTATGTCAGTAAAAAAACAAACTAGCATTTAACAAGCAATGAAATGTGGTCACGCATTTTTACCTCTCAGTTTACCTATGTATTCCTAAATTTACCAGGTGTATAACAAATTGTTATACATAACAACGCTTTTTTTGGTAATTTTTTTTTTTTTGTGTTTGTTACTTTCAATATATAGCCCTTACAATCAAATAAAATAGATTGCATTTCTATTACAAAGGTTTAAATTAAAATAAATTTTAAGTCAACCGCCTCGGTGGTATACTGGTTTGGACGCTCGCATTGAGTGTGGTAGATCGCGGCTTCGATCACTGTACAGGTGAAACCAAAAACTACACAATTCGTATCTATTGCTTCTGTACTAGGCAAGCATCATTAAAGACTTGTTGGCTCGCCATTAGGATAAAGTGTGCGAGTGGGGTACAATCAAAATCAAAACCAGTGCTCGCTGGTACAACAGTCCACAACACAGACATGGCGATCCACTCGGACACATTACTAGTATCCTGACGTATACCTAATCAGACGTTTTAATGTTGTGTGCTTATCGGAGAAGCAGCAAATATTCTTCGGTTATACCCGACCGGAGACGATCTTCAACACTAGATCCGACCATATACTAAACTCGTAAATGGTGGCGAATTGCAAAGAGTATCTCAAAATTTAAAAGTACTAATACTACAAATACTCCTATTAAGGTAAATGGTGATATTTTTTTCCATCCTGTAGACAAAGCCAATTCTATTAATAACTATTTTACATCCGTATCTAACATAGATTCTGAACCTGATCTTCCTGATGTACCCCCACTTGCACCTTGTGAGCTGTCTGGTATTGTCATTAATGAACAAGAGGTATATGATCAGTTTCAAATTTTAAATATTTCTAAGCCGGCCGGTCCTGATAACCTTCCGCCTAAATTTTTGAAAGCTGTTTTCCAGTCACTAGTTAAACCACTGACTATTTTATTTAAAAAAAGCTTAAATTTTTGTGTGGGTGGTGCCTGGTGACTGGAAACTAGCCAATGTTTCCCCTATTTACAAAGGTAAAGGTGGTAGTGATAATGTAGCTAATTATAGACCAATATCTGTTACTAATTGTTTTATTAAGATATTGGAAAAAATTATATTCAAACACCTTCACACCTACTTGTTAAGATATAATATACTATCGGATGATCAGTCTGGATTTAGACATAGAGATTCCACTATAAACCAGTTATTGGTAATTTATGATGTCATAATGAAAAATTTAGATATTGGCAAAGATGTTAGGTTTATTTTTTGTGACATATCAAAAGCATTTGATCGTGTCTGGCATCTGGTCTATTGTACAAACTTAGAAAATATGGAATTAAGGGTAACTTATTGACTTGGTTTGGTAGTTATCTTCCTGACCGTAAGCAGCGAGTCTGCATGAATGGATACCACTCTACTTGGAATTCCATTAATACTGGCGTTCCTCAAGGCTCCATACTGGGACCTGTTTTATATTTTATTATTTATTAATGATATTGTTGATGTCGTTTCCAATAGCATGAAACTATTTGCTGACGATACATCCCTTTATTGTATTGTTGATGATCAGAATGAAACCGCTGAATCCCTGAATTCTGATTTGAATAGCCTTAGTACTTGGGCATCTGATTGGTGTGTTAATTTCAATGCCTCAAAAACTAAGCCTATGCTGTTTACTAGAAAACATGATGTTAATATTCCCCTTTTATATATGAATGATGATGTCCTAGAAGATGTACTTAAACATAAACATCTTGGTATACATTTTTGTCCTAATGGCACCTGGAAAGATCATATAAATGAAATTTATTAAAAAGCTTGCTCTCGTCTTAATATTTTGCGCATGATAAAACATAATCTTGATAGGAACTCACTAGAAAAGCTTTATTTTGGTTTTATAAGACCTATACTTGAATACGGAAGTGTAGTTTGGGACAAATGCACAAGAGAACAGTCTGATCTTATTGAATCAGTGCAATACGAATCAGCCAGAATTGTTACAGGTCTTCGAAAGGGTACCTCGAGGGTTAAGTTGTATGGCGAATTAGGGTGGGACTCCTTGCAAAACAGACGTAAGAAGCAAAAACTTATTCTAATGTTCAAAGCTCTGGAAGGAGAGCTACCCAACTATATAACAAATAATATTATTTCTTATATTAATATTGAACCTAACTACATGGTTAGAAACCCCAGATTCTTCACCCCTCCCCAATGCCGCACCAAGTCATATAAGGATAGCTTTTTTCCAACTGTTCTGGATTTATGGAACAAACTAGATAATGATACTAGGAACATTCAGTCATTATCTTCATTCAAGATTAAACTTAATGAAGATGTTGATAAATCTCCTAGCTTCTACTCTATTGGTTCTCGCAGCTTAAATATTTGGCATTGCCAACTTCGAAATGAAGCAAGCAGCTTAAATCACCACTTGTTTCAGTCTCATCTGTCCGACAGCTCCCAGTGTGCCTGTGGGGATGCAATTGAAAATAATTTCCATTATTTTTATGTTTGTCCATTGTTCATAAGACACAGAATACAACTTTTTAATTCTCTAAGAAAGTTTCAAGATGTTTTAAATTTGGATATATTATTGAAAGGCTCACCAATCCTTACTGTAGATGAGAATACTGAGATATTCGATGCTGTTCACCATTTCATTACTGGTAGTAGAAGATTCACACGATTCAATAGATTTTCCTTTTCTTTGTATTTGGTCATATAACATTGAAAAGTCTTCCTATATATACATGTAGCTCCAAATCTTTTAAATTTTTCAGCTTTATTAATAGCTGTAAATCTTTCAATTATTCAGGTCTCCCTTCCCCCTCCCCCCTTTTACCCAATTTATACTTGCTTATCTCAATCACAATCACTATTTTGTTTAGATATTTCCCCCCTTATTTACTTATTTGTCTCTTCTTCCTCCATCTCTCCCAAATTCCCTTTATTCAATCATAAATATATATACTGAAAAAGAGTTAATTCATATTGATATGGTGGACCTCACTTAATTAGTGATTTTGATATCATAATTTCAGTTTACATGTTGTATATATTGTGTGATTAAATATAAGTTCAGTCTGTCCATCATGCTATGCCAATTCATCATCATTAATATTATAAATAATAATAGCTTAAATGTAAAGCCATAATTTGGCTATTCCAAATTATATCATACCTATTAAAAAGGGGGAAAAAAAGGGAAAAAAAATAACTTTATTTTGTATGATCCTGCTATTAATATACATATTATATCATACCTATTAACAACAAAAAAAAGAAAAGAAAGGGAAAAATCTTTTTTGTTTTGTTTGTATTATTCTGCTATTAATATACATGTGTTTATGCTTGGTAATTAAGATGAATTGCATGTATACATGATGGGTAGATTGCTCTATGTCTTATGTAAATTGTGTTCAAATGGTTCCATCTTGTTGTTAGAGAGGATTTGTATAGGCATAGCCTGTTATCCAATCCTATTGATTTATCAATAAAATATTTGAAATGAAAACTCGTTTAAGATTTATGGGAAAGTGCACGATTGCATGCATAAATTACATTTACTTTATTACATCACTTATATACAATAATGATTATGATAAATAGCTAAATTAAGAACAAACATGCATTCAAAATATTGTTGATGCAAATCCCTGTAGAAAACATGCCTTTCTTCCTAATTTCAACCGCATCGGTGGTGTAATGGTTAGCGTGTTCGCCTCGCGTGTGGTTAATCGTGGGTTCGAGCCCCGACCCGGTCAAACCAAAGACTATAAAATTGGTATGTGCTGCTTCTCCGCTAAGCAGGCAGCATTAAGGAGAAAGAGCAAAGACTGATTGGCTCGGATTCAGGATAATGCGTGAGAGTGGGGAGACACGTGTATCCGCGGACTGTTGTTTCAAATCCAACTCAGCGTGTTGATTTAGTACAATGCGGATCTCATCATCATTTCATTGAAAATTAACTTGTTCTCGCCATGATATAGCTGAAAAATTTATGAGTTTGCGTTAAACAACAATCACTCACTCACTCTTCCTAATTTCCATTTAAATTGAAATTACATATTACACAGTGAGAATTAGTCTTGTGATAACACATATCTGCTCCTTTCTTGGTCAATAGCAATATTCTTGCCGGGAGTTCAAAAACTTTTTTCTCAAGAGGCGTAGGAGTGGACCGGAAAGAGTGGAACAAGCTTTAGAAGTAGACAGATGGGGGAGGGCAATGTTCAGAATTGGACCGGAAGTAGGTAGGCAAGCTTTGAGCCTCTTGGTTCACTACACACTTATTGTTTTCGTGCTAAAAATTCGGCTAAATCTAATCTTATGCAACAAACAATGTAGAGGTAGGGGTACAAAAACATAGTTTTTCCATTCCCCCGACCCTAACGCCCCTGATCGTCGGTAACCCATGGTTGACCACTTTGCTTATGATAACACCTCCACTAATCGCCCGTGTGTCAACTGACAGAGAATTCCTAGTAGTCAAAATTAATAAGAGAAGAGGTGGCACAGAAATAGTTACCCGATGTGTTGTCGACAATGAATGTTATCAAACTTTAAAGATCAACTAGTCAGAACGTATTGAGTATTGGAAACTATGCTAAATACAAAAAGGGGCCGTCGTGATCGCATGGTAGTTGGATTTACAACTACCGTGCAATCAGTGCCTATCACCAGTAAAATTTTGAGCTCGAATCACGCTCATGGCGAGGTGTACTCGATACAACATTATGTGATAAAGTTTGTCAGTGACTTGTGGCAGGTCGGTGGTTTTCTTCGGGTACTCCGGTTTCCCCACCAATAAAACTGACCGCCACGATATAACTGAAATATTGTTGAAAGTGGCGTTAGACAACATACTCCTAATTTCGATACAGATCAGATTTCATATGGATTGACATATGGGTGATGAAGCGAGAACTCCCATGGGTTACTGATGAAGGCACAAATTACCCCCCCCCCCTTTTTTTTCCCTCTATGCTCTTTGTAAATTTTTAAGAAGAAAAAGATTACGCATCAACTCAAGAGATTTCTCGGTGCAAACATGGAGGTCCTCTATGGTTGAAAAAAATCCTAGCACCACAGCTATAAAATGGCCTCTGGTTGCTTCATATTGTTCACATATATGATAATATGAGTTGGTGGGTCGCCCCGGCCATGTGTAACGTTTAGTGTGGTATCTAACGATTAGCCTCTAATTTTGTGAATCTGTCAATGTCAGATAATATAGACGTGTTAATTTGATTAGCATTATTTTTTATTTCATTATTCAAGTTAGAGGATAAACCACATCCTGGTATATCAACATTTATAAAGATATATCTGATTAAAATTGTATTTTTTTTTAAATATTTGTTGTTGACTTAAGCATTGTGCCTATTGATGTTTTGCACAGAAACCTGCTGCTTCTGTCGGTGTACCTATTGATATCGACACAGAGCTTGTTGCTTCTGTCAATGTACTTTATTATTTTTACTAGCGCTCCGTTGAATCTAGCACTGTACAATATCCTCTGACACTGAATCTAGTATTACAACTCAATATTATTTACACTGCAAAAAAGAAAAGCTCAAGATTTTTTTTTTTTTTTAAAAACATTTTTGATAATTTGACATTTTCCTTAAATATATAAGCTAAATCTGAACCCACTAATCTACATCTAATTGGTTGATTGATTTGTGTTTAATGCCAACTTTGCAGTATTTCAGCTATATTGTGACATGATCATATTTTATATATTAACTTGGTTACACAACTACAAGTCCCTTGTGTATAAATAAGTCGAGTGCTAATCTACATCTAAATACAACCATACAATTCGGTGCAGTATAGACACAGAGTGGTCAATCTTTACCAAGATCATTAATTATATCCTCGTCTGACAATAAGTCGGTCAGTCATTGGATAATGTTTGATTATTTTTTTCATGTTTGAAAAGGAAACATTTTTTTCTTTTTAATTATGTTCCTCATCTATTCTTGCTCACATGTGTAAAGTTCCATGGAAAAAAGATCGATAATAATTTCATACTGACTTATATTTGTTTACCACCCTTTTTCCAAATGGCGTCGTATGACGTCACATTAAGTCGGTCAAAGTTCAATAAAGCACATGATTTTGTCATAGGCCAACCAAACTTAAAAAGTAAACCAGATTAAGAAAGTACAGTATTTTAGCTTTTTCAGTGTAACTGATTTGTCTGAAAAATTTCAAAAGATGTTTTTTTTAAATAGTTTGAAATTGAAGTATTAAAAATTAATTATTTGATGCAAATATTAAACTTGCTTACCCACATAAAAAGTATTTAATCCAGTGAATTTGGTGTTTTTGCTTTTGTCAATACAATCTATTAGACCGACATATTTTGGTAAAACAATTAATGACTGATTTCAATTTATTTTAATCACATTTATTATCACAGAGTGGTAACAATACAGTTTTGTTGATGCTATTTGTAATAATGACAGGTTTTTTTTACCCAGACAATTTCATTTCTGTCTGGTTTAATTTAATTCTCTGTTCAATTTATGCTATACATTTTGATTATTGCTGTTAAATTAATTCTTTTTCTATCTTCTCTGTGAATTTCATTTCATTACCCCAAGAAGTAAGGGGTATATTTGTTATTAAAGCAGCAGTGGAAATGCAAAATAATCTGCCATTTTGTGACTAATGGAGAGCACTTGCATGTATTTTCCCGGTAAAACCGTCCATTTTCTAGAAAATGGTGGAATCTGAATGATCAATCATCATATTTTCAAAGTATTTTAAAATACAATTTGCTTGGCCTACATTCCAGAAACGGTCATGAACTGTGATGTCGATTGTGTCAACAAACCGGAAAAATACAAATGTTTGAGGAATACCATCGATGGAAACATATTTAACAAGCATAATGATCAGGAAAAAAAGACCTTAGTAAAAAGGATCTTTTTCACTTGCATGGAATTTATTCAATTCAAACTTCTCTGTTTTAATCTCATCTTGTAATTTTGACGTTGAAAAGTATTCCCTCTGTGTTTATGTACGCTATGCATATACAGAATGACGTCATTGGTCTCGTGCTGCGCGAGAATTGTAAATCAAAACAAATGACCGACATTATTGCATGACAGAGCAGATGTCACGGTAGGATACCTAATTCAGATTTATTTGCCTATAAAAATTATTTTTAAATATCCTTATTTAGGTTCGTTTTCGTACAGAGACCGCAAAGTTACAGGGGTTAACGCCACTTTCAACGATGTTTCAGTTATATAATCGTGACGGTCAGTTTTATTGGTGGAGGAAACCGGAGTACCCGGAGAAAACCACCGACCTGCCACAAGTCACTGACAAACGTTATCATATAATATTGTATCGAGTACACCTCGATGGTAGGCACTGGTTGCATAGGTAGTTGTAATTCCATCTATCATACGATCACGACCCGACGGCCCCCAAACTTATAGAAAGACAAGAATGATTTGGTTCTTCAGATATGAATATATCTTCCAAAATAAAAAGTCCAAGTTTAACTTCTAAGCTATGGTCGTCAATTGTTCGGAATTGTTTGAAAATAGCCGTTCCCTGCTGATAATATCTATTTCTGTATATAAATGACCATAGAAGTTCAATTTAGAAATGTCATCTAAGACTTAATACCTTTAGAATCTAAACACGTTTAAAATATGATATATCAAGTTTAAGATCAAATCTAAATTTTAAACTGTTTAAAAATATGCACAAAAACTGCATATCATTTAACGCCATTTTATCGAGTGACAAGTTGCGTTGATATACCGATATTGTTTTAATTTATTAGATACTACAGCGATATAAAAAGAGTTTGAAGATACCAAAGGGGTAATCAGAAGCCGTAAATCTAAGATACCAAAGGGGTAATCAGAAGCCGTAAATCTAAGATAACAAAGGGGTAATCAGAAGCCGTAAATCTAAGATACCACAGGGGTAATCAGAAGCCGTAAATCTAAGATACCAAAGGGGTAATCAGAAGCCGTAAATCTAAGATACGAAAGGGGTAATCAGAAGCCGTAAATCTAAGATACCACAGGGGTAATCAGAAGCAGTAAATCTAAGATACCAAAGGGGTAATCAGAAGCCGTAAATCTAAGATACCAAAGGGGTAATCAGAAGCCGTAAATCTAAGATACCAAAGGGGTAATCAGAAGCCGTAAATCTAGGATAACAAAGGGGTAATCAGAAGCCGTAAATCTAAGATACCACAGGGGAATCAGAAGCCGTAATTCTAAGATACCAAAGGGGTAATCAGAAGCCGTAAATCTAAGATACCAAAGGGGTAATCAGAAGCCGTAAATCTAAGATACCAAAAGGGTAATCAGAAGCCGTAAATCTAAGATACCAAAGGGGTAATCAGAAGCAGTAAATCTAAGATACCAAAGGGGTAATCAGAAGCCGTAAATCTAAGATACCAAAGGGGTAATCAGAAGCCGTAAATCTAAGATACCAAAGGGGTAATCAGAAGCCGTAAATCTAAGATACCAAAGGGGTAATCAGAAGCCGTAAATCTAAGATACCAAAGGGGTAATCAGAAGTCGTAAATCTAAGATACCAAAGGGGTAATCAGAAGCCGTAAATCTAAGATACCAAAGGGGTAATCAGAAGCCGTAAATCTAAGATACCACAGGGGTAATCAGAAGCCGTAAATCTAAGATACCAAAGGGGTAATCAGAAGCCGTAAATCTAAGATACCAAAGGGGTAATCAGAAGCCGTAAATCTAAGATACCACAGGGGTAATCAGAAGCCGTAAATCTAAGATACCAAAGGGGTAATCAGAAGCCGTCAATCTAGGATGCCAAAGGGGTAATCAGAAGCCGTAAATCTAAGATACCAAAGGGGTAATCAGAAGCCGTAAATCTAAGATACCAAAGGTGTAATCAGAAGCCGTAAATCTAAGATACCAAAAGGGTAATCAGAAGCCGTAAATCTAAGATACCAAAGGGGTAATCAGAAGCCGTAAATCTAGGATAACAAAGGGGTAATCAGAAGCCGTAAATCTAAGATACCACAGGGGAATCAGAAGCCGTAATTCTAAGATACCAAAGGGGTAATCAGAAGCCGTAAATCTAAGATACCAAAGGGGTAATCAGAAGCCGTAAATCTAAGATACCAAAAGGGTAATCAGAAGCCGTAAATCTAAGATACCAAAGGGGTAATCAGAAGCAGTAAATCTAAGATACCAAAGGGGTAATCAGAAGCCGTAAATTTAAGATACCAAAGGGGTAATCAGAAGCCGTAAATCTAAGATACCAAAGGGGTAATCAGAAGCCGTAAATCTAAGATACCAAAGGGGTAATCAGAAGCCGTAAATCTAAGATACCAAAGGGGTAATCAGAAGTCGTAAATCTAAGATACCAAAGGGGTAATCAGAAGCCGTAAATCTAAGATACCAAAGGGGTAATCAGAAGCCGTAAATCTAAGATACCACAGGGGTAATCAGAAGCCGTAAATCTAAGATACCAAAGGGGTAATCAGAAGCCGTAAATCTAAGATACCAAAGGGGTAATCAGAAGCCGTAAATCTAAGATACCACAGGGGTAATCAGAAGCCGTAAATCTAAGATACCAAAGGGGTAATCAGAAGCCGTAAATCTAGGATGCCAAAGGGGTAATCAGAAGCCGTAAATCTAAGATACCAAAGGGGTAATCAGAAGCCGTAAATCTAAGATACCAAAGGTGTAATCAGAAGCCGTAAATCTAAGATACCAAAAGGGTAATCAGAAGCCGTAAATCTAAGATACCAAAGGGGTAATCAGAAGCCGTAAATCTAAGATACCAAAGGTGTAATCAGAAGCCGTAAATCTAAGATACCAAAAGGGTAATCAGAAACCGTAAATCTAAGATACCAAAGGGGTAATCAGAAGCCGTAAATCTAAGATACCAAAGGGGTAATCAGAAGCCATAAATCTAAGATACCAAAGGGGTAATCAGAAGCCGTAAATCTAAGATACCAAAGGGGTAATCAGAAGCCGTAAATCTAAGATACCAAAGGGGTAATCAGAAGCCGTAAATCTAAGATACCAAAAGGGTAATCAGAAACCATAAATCTAAGATACCAAAGGGGTAATCAGAAGCCATAAATCTAAGATACCAAAGGGGTAATCAGAAGCCGTAAATCTAAGATACCAAAGGGGTAATCAGAAGCCGTAAATCTAAGATACCAAAGGTGTAATCAGAAGCCGTAAATCTAAGATACCAAAAGGGTAATCAGAAACCGTAAATCTAAGATACCAAAGGGGTAATCAGAAGCCGTAAATCTAAGATACCAAAGGGGTAATCAGAAGCCATAAATCTAAGATACCAAAGGGGTAATCAGAAACCGTAAATCTAAGATACCAAAGGGGTAATCAGAAGCCGTAAATCTAAGATACCAAAGGGGTAATCAGAAGCCGTAAATCTAAGATACCAAAGGGGTAAACAGAAGCCGTAAATCTAAGATACCAAAGGGGTAATCAGAAGCCGTAAATCTAAGATACCAAAGGGGTAATCAGAAGCCGTAAATCTAGGATACCAAAGGGGTAAACAGAAGCCGTAAATTTAAGATACCAAAGGGGTAATCAGAAGCCGTAAATCTAAAATATCAAAGGGGTAATCAGAAGCAGTAAATCAAAAAAGGACAGACAGCACAATGATCAAAAGAAAAAAGACAAAGTGACAAGCAATGATCTACAAAACACTACACAGAAAACTAAAGATCGAACAGGTTCGGTGAAATATTTCATGTAGTTTTATATTTGAAGCTGAATATATTGCTTCTGATAACCTATTTCTTGCTTCGAAAAAGTACATATTCATATAATGCTAATACTTGGCATGTTACATCTGACACTGAATATATTACATGTACTTTGGACTTTACATATTGCATTGGACCGTTGTATTTGATCATGGGTCTACATTGTTTGGGTTTTTTAACGCTTTGTCAGTTTCCCGTTTGAATGGCTTCTGACCCGATGCGTTTCCCTTCTTACATACATGTAGTTGATTTTGACAAGTAAATGGATACATCTTATATTGCACTGAACATTTTGACATTGTATGTATTACTTGAAACCACATCGGTGGTGTAATGGTGAGCGTGCTCGCCTCGAGTGTGGTTCAGTGGTGTAATGGTGAGCGTGCTCGCCTCGAGTGTGGTTCAGTGGTGTAATGGTGAGCGTGCTCGCCTCGAGTGTGGTTCGGTGGTGTAATGGTGAGCGTGCTCGCCTCGAGTGTGGTTCAGTGGTGTAATGGTGAGCGTGCTCGCCTCGAGTGTGGTTCAGTGGTGTAATGGTGAGCGTGCTCGCCTCGAGTGTGGTTCGGTGGTGTAATGGTGAGCGTGCTCGCCTCGAGTGTGGTTCGGTGGTGTAATGGTGAGCGTGCTCGCCTCGGGTGTGGTTCAATGGTGTAATGGTGAGCGTGCTCGCCTCGAGTGTGGTTCAGTGGTGTAATGGTGAGCGTGCTCGCCTCGAGTGTGGTTCAGTGGTGTAATGGTGAGCGTGCTCGCCTCGAGTGTGGTTCGGTGGTGTAATGGTGAGCGTGCTCGCCTCGAGTGTGGTTCGGTGGTGTAATGGTGAGCGTGCTCGCCTCGAGTGTGGTTCAGTGGTGTAATGGTGAGCGTGCTCGCCTCGAGTGTGGTTCAGTGGTGTAATGGTGAGCGTGCTCGCCTCGAGTGTGGTTCAGTGGTGTAATGGTGAGCGTGCTCGCCTCGAGTGTGGTTCGGTGGTGTAATGGTGAGCGTGCTCGCCTCGAGTGTGGTTCAGTGGTGTAATGGTGAGCGTGCTCGCCTCGAGTGTGGTTCAGTGGTGTAATGGTGAGCGTGCTCGCCTCGAGTGTGGTTCAGTGGTGTAATGGTGAGCGTGCTCGCCTCGAGTGTGGTTCGGTGGTGTAATGGTGAGCGTGCTCGCCTCGAGTGTGGTTCGGTGGTGTAATGGTGAGCGTGCTCGCCTCGAGTGTGGTTCGGTGGTGTAATGGTGAGCGTGCTCGCCTCGAGTGTGGTTCAGTGGTGTAATGGTGAGCGTGCTCGCCTCGAGTGTGGTTCAGTGGTGTAATGGTGAGCGTGCTCGCCTCGAGTGTGGTTCGGTGGTGTAATGGTGAGCGTGCTCGCCTCGAGTGTGGTTCGGTGGTGTAATGGTGAGCGTGCTCGCCTCGAGTGTGGTTCGGTGGTGTAATGGTGAGCGTGCTCGCCTCGAGTGTGGTTCAGTGGTGTAATGGTGAGCGTGCTCGCCTCGAGTGTGGTTCGGTGGTGTAATGGTGAGCGTGCTCGCCTCGAGTTTGGTTCGGTGGTGTAATGGTGAGCGTGCTCGCCTCGAGTGTGGTTCAGTGGTGTAATGGTGAGCGTGCTCGCCTCGAGTGTGGTTCGGTGGTGTAATGGTGAGCGTGCTCGCCTCGAGTGTGGTTCGGTGGTGTAATGGTGAGCGTGCTCGCCTCGAGTGTGGTTCAGTGGTGTAATGGTGAGCGTGCTCGCCTCGAGTGTGGTTCGGTGGTGTAATGGTGAGCGTGCTCGCCTCGAGTGTGGTTCGGTGGTGTAATGGTGAGCGTGCTCGCCTCGAGTGTGGTTCGGTGGTGTAATGGTGAGCGTGCTCGCCTCGAGTGTGGTTCGGTGGTGTAATGGTGAGCGTGCTCGCCTGGCGTGTGGTAAATTGGTGGTTTCGAGCTCTGATCGGGTCAAATCAAAGACTATGAAAACTTGTGTTTGCTGCTTCTCAACTAATCACGTGCACGTAGTATTAAGAAGCAAAACCAAAGACTGCACGGCTGTCTTGATTGTAGCGACATGTCTATACCCACGGACTGTTGTTTCAGTGAACTAGACATATGAACTTCCATATAAGCGTGTTAGTCTAGTACGAACCAGACACCACCATCATCTTATTGAAATGTAACTTGTTTGTCTTCTCACCGTGATATAACTGAAAAGAAATGTTCACTTGACAATAAACACGCCGTATTACTTGACGATTGTCAATGACATTTCCTATTCTGCTGATATCTGACTATTTCTTACGATCTCGCGAGACATCACCGCTGCCAACACTCTGAAGGCCACGAGAAATGTAATTAGTTCTCAAAATAACATTTGCCCATCAAAGTATAAAACTAAATGACACTTTATAACTTAAAATTAAAACCGACAAATAACTTGAACAATTGTATACTAAGTACTTGAACCATCCATCCGTCTTTCCGGATATCAAACAAATCGCTATATCACTATATATCACTCCAGTTAAGTGGTGGACATACACACATGCACAAACACACACACACACACCATGACGTGCAAAATATTTTGAATTATTTATTTATAGTATTATTTAATTACAGTACTATTTTTGTTACAAGTCTGTATTTACTGAGTGGACGTTTTGACTGAGAATAATGTTGGCCAAATCGTACAACCACTCCTTGTCCAACAAATCATAGTTAACGCGGACTATGAAACCGAACGCTTAAAACTGTATACTATAGTTTTGTGTTCTTCACGGCTGGTAATCGGCACAAGCAGAACAGTCGGTTCTGCAAATAAATTCGTGAGGATAACTTCCGGTTTTGGTGGGGGAGAGTTCACGAAGACGCTTCGCAAGGTATGTACATGTCAAAAATTGAAATTTGCTTTTTTACTGCTCGAATATTGGAAAATCAGAGAATGCTATGCTGTGGCGAATGCTTTCACGATTAGAAACATGTATAGTTTATTGTTGTATATGAACTGTAACTCTCGCAAAATCAATCGTCCCACGAAAAACATGACGAAAATTGTGACACTCTTACATTTCTAAGTTGTTCTTGACAAAGATGCAAGTTAAATTTTCAATATTTTTTCATCGTGGGAGTCTAAATGTAATCGGGGATAAATTCCGATTCGTCAGAAGTAAATTGAATTCTAGATAAATCTACAAACTGTCAATTTTCTCGTTTTCCTGCTTGAGGAGATCGGTTCTGATAGAGCACATTGCGAATGCATGAGGAGATTTGCTAGTTTTGTTAATTGTTTTCTGCAAAATTGATAAATTGACACTTTTAAACATAAAACTGATAAATACTCTGTCCACTTTCAGGAGATTGCCTGTATCACCGCCAAGGAAACGAACAAACACAAGTAGCAGTACACCAAATTTAAAATCCCCATCAATCAGGACACCAAGTTTATTAAAAAAATCTCTTTCAATTTCAAAATATTCATTTCCTTTCAAACGGGTTTCCACACCTATTCGGCGTTGAAGATCCTGTTAAAATGTCACTTTCATATTTTGGGCCAGACATAAACCGAATGAAGCGACCACCAAATAACTTTCTCCCTAACCAACAAAATTGGAGAGTTGATGGCGAATATCTCATTTGACGTGATTCATCTTTGTCAAACCATTCTACAATGTCCAAAAACAACTCAAATGCAATGTTATTCAAAGGGAATTTTCCATCTTGTACTAATTTAAAGAATTTCAATAGCTTGTCCTTTTTCCCAACATCAGAAAGTTTGTCAAGAACATCTTGAAAAACTTCAACTACTGAAGCTTCTTCCTTCGGGTCAACTTCTATCTTGCCTATACTTTCATCAAGACTCATAAAGGAAACATTTTGTAGATCTGCGGTAAAGTTTCCGTCATCTTTAGTAAAAAGGTTGCGCCGAATAGGTGTGGAAACCCGTTTGAAAGGATATAAATATTTTGAAATTGAAAGATATTTTTTTAATAAACTTGGTGTCCTGGTTGATGGAGATTTTAAATTTGGTGTACTGCTACTTGTTTTTGTTCGTTTCCTTGGCGGTGATACAGGCAATCTATATCGAAATGGTTTTTTGTAAAGAGTCAATATCAGTCCCCATTTCCTCTTTCCCTTGAATCCTGGCATCTCCTGAAAGTGGACAGAGTATTTATCAGTTTTATGTTTAAAAGTGTCAATTTATCAATTTTGCAGAAAACAATTAACAAAACTAGCAAATCTCCTCATGCATTCGCAATGTGCTCTATCAGAACCGATCTCCTCAAGCAGGAAAACGAGAAAATTGACAGTTTGTAGATTTATCTAGAATTCAATTTACTTCTGACGAATCGGAATTTATCCCCGATTACATTTAGACTCCCACGATGAAAAAATATTGAAAATTTAACTTGCATCTTTGTCAAGAACAACTTAGAAATGTAAGAGTGTCACAATTTTCGTCATGTTTTTCGTGGGACGATTGATTTTGCGAGAGTTACAGTTCATATACAACAATAAACTATACATGTTTCTAATCGTGAAAGCATTCGCCACAGCATAGCATTCTCTGATTTTCCAATATTCGAGCAGTAAAAAAGCAAATTTCAATTTTTGACATGTACATACCTTGCGAAGCGTCTTCGTGAACTCTCCCCCACCAAAACCGGAAGTTATCCTCACGAATTTCTTTGCAGAACCGACTGTTCTGCTTGTGCCGATTACCAGCCGTGTCTTAGGTATAAGTTTTCTGCATTATATCAAGATTATGATACTGTATGGCGCGGGATTTGTGTCAAAAGTCAAAAATTATGACTAACCATAATTCGAATTATAACTAGATATTATTATTTATGGCGAGCCATTTTTCAGCCAGTCGTCCAATCAAACTAGACGTATGTTCCATAAGACATAAAAATGGCAACAATATATATCTTTCCCTATAATGACAACAAATTCTATCTTTTCTTTTCTTTTCGTGCAAATTAAA
This sequence comes from Bathymodiolus brooksi, assembly GCA_963680875.1. Classification (NCBI taxonomy): domain Eukaryota; kingdom Metazoa; phylum Mollusca; class Bivalvia; order Mytilida; family Modiolidae; genus Bathymodiolus; species Bathymodiolus brooksi. The sequence goes on along the minus strand of OY804576.1, from coordinate 58,121,282 downwards.
AAAATAGAGAACATATTCCCTTGATTGGGAAGTGAATATTATTTTAAAAGAAAAATACTGCCGACGACTCTCCGGTAAACATGACCGAAAGCAGGAGTAGAAACACCAGCCAACATTTGTATATTAATTCTGAATTTATTATTTTTTGGATACATCAACACCTATATTCTAGAAATATGAAGCTGTTACAGTACATTTGGGATATGCCTATAGTAGTCAGGATAAAACAAATATGTACCCTTGATCCGCAAGTAGCATAGAGCATTGTACCTCGTGTGTTTACTCTGAAAGTGTAAAGTTTTCAAGGGGAGATAAATATGTGAAAACTGTATTAATCAAAGTAGAAGGTTAACAAAAATGAAGCGTACCGGTATCTTTTACGACCTCACATAGTCTACAAAACCTCCGTTCTCTAGGTATATTTTTGAATGGTCCAAATTTAACTCCTAAACTATGGTCGTCACTTGTTCGAAATCTAGAAACATTTTGACTTGTATGTGAGTTTCGTATAATTATTTCAATTTAATTTCCTTCGCATCTTTTCAAAATGAATGAATGATTGTTGTTTAACACCAACTCGGCAATTTGTCAGCTGTATCATGGCAAGAACAAATCAATTTTCATTGAGATGATGCTCTTTTTTTATCTTTATGATCTTTATTCTCATAAACTATGCATAGTTAAAGAGAAGATAGATACAACATATACACAAATAATAAAGTACATGATGTGGTCCACTTTGTAGTAGACCAACACGCGCTATTGGATTTTTATAGTGCTAGTTCACTGAAACAACAGTCTGCGTATAGACATGTCGCCCAATTCGGGCCCATTTTCCTGATTCCGAGCCAACAAGTCTTTGCCCTTTCTCCTTAATGCTGTGTGCTTAGCGTAGAAGCAACAAATATCAATGTTATAGTCTTTTGTTTGACCCGATTAGTGTTCGAACCCACGATCTACTGTACTCGAGGTGAGCACACTAACTATTACACCACAGATACGGTTATGACATATCTTTTCATGTTGATTTAAAAATTAATAGTATTGGTCATATGATTGGCATTTTTGTATCCCCCCTAACTATTCATTTATAATATTATGTGTTAATATTTATTTATTTCAATTATTATTTTTATACAATTTAAGGACTTTAGATTTAAAATTCAGCAAAACTTTTAATTTTAAACTTAGATAAATATTTCTGTTTGAAATTTTATTATTAACTTTATTTTGCAAATTACAGGGGAGTTATGATGTTTGATGCCATTTTCAACAATATTTCAGTTATATCGTGGCTGTCAGTTTTATTGGTGGAGGAAACTATGGTACCCGGAGAAAACCATCGACCTGTCGCAAGTCACTGACAAACTGTATCACATAATGTTGTATCGAGTACACCTCGCCATGAACGGGATTCGAACTCACAACTTTAGTGGTGATAGACACTGATTGCATAGGTAGTTGTAAATCTAATTACCACCCGATCACGACCACGACGGTCCCTTATTGGTCAAGCAAACTACGAAAATAAAACCACGAGAAAAAATCACGTACAACAAAACAAGACACCACCATATTATGTTCAGTACTAGTAATACCATCTTCGCTAGCCAAGGGTTACGATTCGGGCCCCCCTTCTCTCCACCCTTGGCGGATCTAGAATACATTTTGATGATTCGCGCTTTAATATTTCATTGGTTACGGCTACCAGTACACGTATCTAATCAGAAGACGTTTTACACGGAGCACATGTTATCGACGAAATGTAAGCAAAGATGCCACTTCCCGTTTTGGTTCCAATGAAAACATCTTTCCCGTCTGCCAAAGCTTTGAAACTTTTCACTTGGTTGACAGTAAGTGCTTCCAAATTAAATTTATCACAAATAAGTTTTTCTTCACTGGGCGCTGCCATTTTCAACTCTCCAACATACGTATAACAAAACGATTCTGATTGGCTGGCGATGACGACTTTCTAAGGGGCGCAACTTCGATTAACCACCAGGTGGCATTGCGCGCGAATTTTAAAATGTATTCTAGATCCGCCAAGGGTGGAGAGAAGGGAGACCCGAATCGTAACCCTTGGCTAGCGAAGATGTAGTAATACAGATTGGTCTTTTTTTTACCTTTTCTAATCATTGCTTTAAAAGATCCATATCCGATATAAGCTAGGTTTCGTATGGGATAGAGAAGATATTGGTATTTGCCTAGACTTGCTACAAGTACCTTTCTTATTAATAATTCCTTAAAGATGCTGCTAAATCTTAATTGACTGACCACTTACAAACAACATTTATGTGGAGAAAGGTTCTCAATATGGTGATAGTAAATATAAGTGGTCAGTCAGTGGAGAAAGGTTCTCAATATGGTGATAGTAAATATAAGTGGTCAGTCAGTGGAGAAAGGTTCTTAATATGGGGATAGTAAATATAAGTGGTCAGTCAGTGGAGAAAGGTTCTCAATATGGGGATAGTAAATATAAATGGTCAGTCAGTGGAGAAAGGTTCTCAATATGGGGATAGTAAATATAAGTGGTCAGTCAGTGGAGAAAGGTTCTCAATATGGGAATAGTAAATATAAGTGGTCAGTCAGTGGAGAAAGGTTCTCAATATGGGGATAGTAAATATAAGTGGTCAGTCAGTGGAGAAAGGTTCTCAATATGGGGATAGTAAATATAAGTGGTCAGTCAGTGGAGAAAGGTTCTCAATATGGGGATAGTAAATATAAGTGGTCAGTCAGTGGAGAACGGTTCTCAATATGGGGATAGTAAATATAAGTGGTCAGTCAGTGGAGAAAGGTTCTCAATATGGGGATAGTAAATATAAGTGGTCAGTCAGTGGAGAAAGGTTCTCAATATGGGGATAGTAAATATAAATGGTCAGTCAGTGGAGAAAGTTCTCAATATGGGGATAGTAAATATAAGTGGTCAGTCAGTGGAGAAAGGTTCTCAATATGGGGATAGTAAATATAAGTGGTCAGTCAGTGGAGAACGGTTCTCAATATGGGGATAGTAAATATAAATGGTCAGTCAGTGGAGAAAGGTTCTCAATATGGGGATAGTAAATATAAGTGGTCAGTCAGTGGAGAAGGTTCTCAATATGGGGATAGTAAATATAAGTGGTCAGTCAGTGGAGAAAGGTTCTTAATATGGGGATAGTAAATATAAGTGGTCAGTCAGTGGAGAAAGGTTCTCAATATGGGGATAGTAAATATAAGTGGTCAGTCAGTGGAGAAAGGTTCTCAATATGGGGATAGTAAATATAAGTGGTCAGTCAGTGGAGAAAGGTTCTCAATATGGGGATAGTAAATGTAAGTGGTCAGTCAGTGGAGAAAGGTTCTCAATATGGGGATAGTAAATATAAGTGGTCAGTCAGTGGAGAAAGGTTCTCAATATGGGGATAGTAAATATAAGTGGTCAGTCAAGATTTCAAATTTCATAGCAACACTTATATTTAAAGGAGTTATTAATAAGAAAGACATTTGTAGCAAGTTTAGTATTTGCCTCAATGGCTGATAAAATCGTAGTCTATGATAATAGTACCTGACATTTAACGCTAATTTTCCACTTTTGTTCATTTGACTGGCCTATAATAAGTATATATCGTGTGTATAAGTTATTGTGTATTGAAAACTATTGAATAGATGTTGAAAGAAACATTTCAAACTATTTGTCAATAAATAAACCACAAATGTAATTATGTTTATTGAATGGAATATAATTAAATCTCGTTTCGGTAAAGAAAAAACCCAATTAACTCTGATAATTGTTGACACATGTTGTCAGTTACCAAGGTAATCAATAAATTCATAATCGTTGCACAAACACACACGCATGTATATCTTTATGTATTTTATATAAGAAACGATCAGTATATTATATATTACATATGTGGATCTAATACTTTAAGAAATTGTATTTGATTCTTAAGGTATCTGTGTTTGGACTTGAATTTGACACCAGGTAACATAATAACACCCGTTACTTTGATGACAGGTAAATTAATTGATTCGTGACCGTTGAAAACAAGTCAACAATAACTGTTGTATCTTTAATATAGAAGAAATAGAAATTTGATGTACAATATTATATTTAAGCTGGATTATCAGACTGAGTTATAGGAATATCTGGTATACTATATAGATATACTAGGAAGTGATTATTTATCATTTTAAGGACCATACGTAGTGTATATTAACTATTTGAGATGGCTGAGGAGAAGGACCTGTCGATCAAAATAAGTGTCGGAATATGTTTCGCTTTGGTAATGATTTTAGGATTAGTTTTTAATGGTATCCTGTTTTTAGTTTACAACAAAAGGAAACAATTACGTCACCCAACCAAGTTGTTCTTGGTGAGTTTGGCCGTTGTAGACTTTGTTTCTGTGATATGTTGGACGTCATTCAGCACAATATCAGCTTTCATAGGAGAATGGACACTACCAACACTTATATGTCAGCTTCAGGAATTCGCCATGTCCTTCTGTTTGTTGTTGAACATGCATACATTTATGATTTTAGCGTTAGAAAGATGTTTGTTCTTGTTAAAACCATCTCGCCATAGCGAAATGTGTATTGATGCCGTTATCATCATACTTCTGTTGTCGATTTGGTTGTTTGATGGCATAATTTCAATATTTCCATTTGTTGGTTGGGGTGAAATTAGTTATTTTGAAAACCAGTTTCAATGTTCTATGGATTATGAAAAGAATACTCGTCAAATGCGTTTTGCTACCGCCATCTCTCTTGGAATTCCGTTTTTAGTTATGCTTGTAGCATATATTATGATTTTTATTAAACTGCGCAAACTGAAAAGGTCGGTCTCCACAGGAGGTCAGATCATTTTAGAACAAGCTGATTGCGCCAATGGAGACAGCTATGGAGCTAGACTTAAGAGACAGCAATTGAAATTCCAAAACGCCGGAATGAAAAGCAAGAAACCTGTTTTGGGAAGAGAGGTTGATCAGGATGGCTATGTTCGAGATAACAGCTCAGACGAAGAAACAAAAGTATCTAAAACAGACAAATCAAAAGTACAAAACATATTTTACTTATACAAAAGTGATGTAACACTGATCAAAACATATATTATGGTAACAGTGGTATTTTTACTGCTTTGGTTACCATACGTTATTGTAACGTATATTTTAACATATGATCGTTACCATGACATTCCTGATGCCGTATTTTATTTCGTTGTTATACTTACTCATTGTACATCTTTTGTAAAACCATTAATTTATGTTATTCAAAATGAAAATTTCCGCGGCCATCTTCAAAAAGCTTTTAAAAAAGATAAATATCGTGATTTTGTCAGAAATTGATTGTATTTAAACAAGTTTTCTTGTATTGGTCTCTTTTCATTTAAATAATAAATATTTATATTGAAATTATAAAGACTTTATTTTAAGTATACCAATATTTGAGAATGTTTGGAAACCTGCCCAAGACAAGGTTTGTTTTTTAAATCTGGGATAATACGTATCCTTCATGTGTGTTTCTAAGTATTTAAAATTTCTTCTCACACCAACTAAATTCTTAATCCAAATTTTATGTAGACATATTATATAGAAATGCTGTCTATACGTTTAATAAAAGTATACGTTTAAACTCGTAAAGTTGTACGTTGATAGTTACATTTTATTAATAATTTAGTATCTCTCCATTTAAAACTGTTTCCGTGAACATTTTTCCATACACTAAGTAAAATAGGTTAAACTGCATAATTATTGGATAGTCTTATGATATATTGCTGTTTTCAAGTGTTATCGTTGCTCCAATTCTTTTACTGTTCCAAATTATGGTGATGAAAAAAACGGAATTTAAAAGAAAATGAGAATAATTTGATATTTGCAATTTCAAAGAAAATACTGAAGATAACAAACGCTTATGGGTAATCATGATCGGAAAATGTAAGGACAGAAAATACAATCAATGACCCAAAAGAATGATACTAAGATCGAAATCGAGGTTTGAACCCGCGTCACTGTACAACATTGATCGCATTTTAATTGTCATATTTTGAGGGGGGAAAAGGATGTATATATATGTAGGTGTATAAAATGTAACTATAAAGAATGTAGTACAGATGTACTGCATGGTTAATCATTAGAGCTAAAAAAAATACATAAATTACGGGAAATGATTGTAGTTAATATATTATTATTTTTTAAAAACCAGTAAGAGTTAAACATCATCAGTATGTATGAACTCATTTTTTCAGCAGGTGCACATGTTCAATTTGCTTTCAATGACTATATACATATGCAGAGTTTGATATTCAAAACTATTGAAGTTACAGATTACACACTGGGTATCCTATACAGCAAGGAAATGACAAAAACGACCTTTTAATATTTTCCATATATTATAAAGTGTGTATTACAAATTTTTAAAAGCTGTCCAAAATATGAGGTACCCTCTCAGTGTTTCAGATGGCTGGACGAACGGATCCATAAAGCGGTTCCTTGACTTGCGCTCACCGCTGACGACGGATGTGGGGGAAAAAATCGAAATTACAAACAAAAACGCACACAGAAAACTAAATATTGCACATTGCGAAACCCACTAAAACAGATGATTTACTCAGATGATCCGAAAAGTTAACAGAGATCCCGTTCGATCCATCAAGTACTCATGCTAACAATCCTATAATACGCCATAAAGGATTTGATTTATTGTGTTTAACGCCACTTTCAGCAATATTTCAGCTATATCAAGGCGACCAGTTTTAGTGGTGGAAGAAGCCGGAGTACCCGGAGAGAACCACCGACCATTGGCAAGCGACTGGAAAACTTTGTCACTTGAGGCTGCGAGTCGAGTGCACCCTTTTTGTGATTTTGTAATTTACAAAGCCGGGCGCGAACCCACGCCGTATTGGTGATGAGCTTGTATGAGTTGCTAGGTAATCCAACTACCTAACTCACTGAGCCACCCGGCCCCTCGCCATGAACGAGGAAAGAAGGGCATGAATGCGACTATCACGAACGGAACACTTATCCCTCGTCATTTGTGACACAGATTTTCCGTAACTGTTAACCAAGTCACAGTGACGACCGTAAAACTTATAGTTAAATTGTATACTGTATGTTTTATAGTTATCGAACAAGACGAGAGACTCGTTAATAACATTACGTAACTATTTTGTAATTTGAAAACGATCACTCGGATTTAAATCGACTTTTAGTCAGTGTTCAATAAAATCCGGACTTTACAGTCATAGTTCAACTGAAATTTAGACTTCGGTAGTCCTTCATTGTTTTCATTTATTCCCAAACCCCTTTGCTGTCTGGGTGTAGTTATGAAAAAGGGTATTGTCTGATTACAAAACAGACGACCGGCATACTCACTGCCTTTTTTCTTCGCTTTTCAAAGGGGGACTCCGGGTCTCCCCTGTCTAAATTCGCACCTGTTTATTGGCTTGAACTTTAAATAGATACCATAAACTTTAGCTGTGGTAACATATCCAATAAACAATGGCCTCTATAAAGTAAATTTTCTTCACTAGGTTTTATTTTATATGAGGTTTATATATTGCTATAATATAAAGCTTGAATTGATCTATATTGGAATTTATTCTTTATCCTTACATGGATTGAATGTTTTATCAGTATTTCAGCTACACTCACGACGATAACAACGTAACGAACAATAGATTATATACATCGTCGGATTATGGCCTTTTGGAGGTCCTAGGCTAATGAAATTATGACCACCCCTCCCCACTAAGACGGAGCCACCCTCTTTCTCGCCCGCACCCGTCTTGAATATTTTTTACTCGTGATATATACTCATTGATAAAAGTTATATTTGAAAATCTTTTAGCAGGGCCCATATACTTGAGGGGTCTTAGGCCGCAGCCTATAATAGCCTATAGGATAATTCGGCCCTCATTATATAGGTAAAATACGTTGAACATGTAAATATTAAACATTATATAAAACATTCGTCGCCTTGACATTGGTATGGTTATTATTTTAATTCTGCAAATTTCTTAGCAAATTTTATTTGAAGAAGGTTGGCAATGTTTAAATACGATAAATATATTACAAATAGCCTTATCATTACAAAATATATCAATAAAACATATCAGCATAAAAATAAATGTTTACTTTTGACCACCAGGTTTCAAAAAGGGAGATAATTGAAACGCAAATCGAACACACCCGTTTATTTTTTCTTGATCGGCAATCATCGGACCAAAATTTTCTTCACAAGGTATAATGATCGGCAATCATCGGAACAAAACAACCGAAAGTTAATTAGTCTCCACAATAATGGCGAGGCCGAAAAACATGCACACGGATTTGCAGATTTCTAGTTGTTGGGAACATATTTCGACTTGAAACATGCATGAGTAACTTAGTAAAGGTACCGCCGTATTCCAAATGGAATTTTCAGGGAAAACTTTTTTTCAACCCAATCTGGATTTTTATTGATCTTTTTCTTAATTTTTAATTACCGATACCTAACATAGAATCAAACACATAAAACATATGAAGATGTAGTTAAAACATCTAGTATACAGGTGATGTTGTCTCAGGAGATGTAGTTAAAACATCTAGTATACAGGTGATGTTGTCTCAGGAGATGTAGTTAAAACATCTAGTATACAGGTGATGTTGTCTCAGGAGATGTAGTTAAAACATCTAGTATAC